>OZ024832.1:62078088-62678088 GCA_964016985.1 Anodontia alba | reverse complement strand
GTCAGTCTTGTAGGCGATACATCGTCTCGCCTTGTTCTACATTTTTACCAAGTACCATTAAAATATTCCGAAGTTATAAATAGGACACGAAATTCATTTCAAACAAAACAAAAATTAAAAAAGCCAGAGTTGTCATTCTTATACGCAACACGTTGTCTTGTCCTGTTCTACATTTCTTCTAAGTATCATCAAAATATTCCAAAGGGTATTTAAGTTACAGAGCGGATACGAAATCAATGCATAATCACAGTCAAATATAACAAAGGGAGATAACACCAAAAGTGAGAAAGGTAGAGTTGTCATTCTAGTGCGCGACACGTCGTCTTGTCCTGTTCTACAGTTCTACCGAGTACCATCAAAATATTCCGAAAGAAATTTGATTTACAGCGCGGACACGAAATCAATTTCTAACAATACAAAGGGAAATAACTCCAAAAGAAAGAAAGCCACATTGTCAGTCTTGTACGCAACACGCCGTCTTGTCTTATTCTACATTTCTGCCAAGTATCATTAAAATATTCCAAAGGGTATTCAAGTTACAGAGCGGACAAGAAGTTTTACGCCGCGCCGACTCCGATACCGACATTGACGCCGACGCCGACGCCAATGGATCCGTCCCAGAAAGATATTTGATTTACAGCGCGGACACGAAATCTATTTCTAACAATACAAAGGGAAATAACTCCAAAAGAAAGAAAGCCACATTGTCAGTCTTGTACGCAACACGCCGTCTTGTCTTATTCTACATTTCTGCCAAGTATCATTAAAATATTCCAAAGGGTATTCAAGTTACAGAGCGGACAAGAAGTTTTACGCCGCGCCGACTCCGATACCGACACTGACGCCGACGCCGACGCCAATGGATCCGTCCCAGAAACAATATGTCCCCGCCCCCCCCCCACCCCCCACCCCCCTCCGCCCCCAACCATTCGGTAGAGAGGGACATAATATTTCTCACAGATATAATATTAAGCAAAATGAAACCAAAGCCTTTTAAAACGACTTTCTACTGATATAAACCACTTTATTTCCTCAAACAAGTTACAAACAGTTTCCTTAGCTCTTTTAACCCTGCAGACCGAGACAGTTTCTATTGCAAACAGTGTAGATCCAGTAGAGACAGCTCGTAATGAGCCGTCTCATCTGGATCCACACATTTTACCATTCTGGTCTTGATTTATGACTAGCATCCCTATGTGTTACAGTGAACATGTTCACATTTTAAGATGGAAGCAGAAACGCATGGGTGAAAGGTTAAGCTTAGTGACGATTGCTATGAGACGATAAAACATTTTTTCTTCCGTCTGTCAGCCAGGAAAACAAAATATTGTTTTTAAACCAATTTAAATGTTATTGGGCCGTGCCATGCAAAAACGTGTCTTCGGGCATATGCGGACAGCGAAGGCCCAGATCAGGCTGCGCATCCGCGCAGTCTGATCAGGGCCCTCACTGTCCCCTTACATAATCATTAGATGCTGCAGATTGTATGATTCGGGAGCAAAGCCTCAGATGATACTTTGCGCATGCGTAGGATGAACAGAATCTGCGAATTTTGCATGTTCGAATGGAATTTTTTGCTTGACGCGACCAAATTTAAATCTGATTGACGTTAGCATGCAATTTTCTCTAGCAGCTAAGAAAATCCTTTAAGAGAAAATAGGAGATTGACTAAAACAACAAAAGCCTGAGACATCACATCAAATGGTTTTTAGATTGCCCTATATAAGAAGAAAAAAAAAATTTTTGTCTTGAATAAGAGAACACAGACGCTCATCGCATAAACGTTACACATTCGTTCGCGGAGATTTGATGATGAAATATTTTCTACGGTCATTCTCTCCCTTCCGCTGATTCAAGAAGGGCAGTTGCTAGTTTCTGGCAAGAGAATGTGCACAGTACTGGTTAACCGCATAGAGGACTAAGGCTGTCCAGTAAAAGTGTAGTTAGGTAAACTGACCGCGCTCGACATGACTCTATTGGGTTGACTGGGCCGAGAAACCTCAACGCAAACAAACATAAACGTTACATATAATCTGGACCCTACGTTCCCCTATAATAGATAATTAAATTCGGGATATACAGGGGTACATGTATACATAATAGTCGATTTTCTACAATGTTTTTTCTTAAAGCTAAATCTAGTATGTTCATTTTTTTTTATCAGGCATCTGCACTTCATTAATTTATATTCGTGAGCTATTTACTTAAACCTACAGCATTTACCCATAGCTATCTAATACCGAATCCAGAACCATCTTAAAAAAGGATAACCTGCGCTGATGGAAGTATGTTTTGAGATATGTGACCCAGATCTATATTTGAGATATGTTGCCAACAGACATTTCCATATGATAGTAAACAATTTTACCGATGACTGTACGACTCTATTCAGATCGTTGTTCAAAGTTACCAGAGTATGTACACACACCGCAATGCTGAAATGTGAATAATAGGAAATATAAGCTATATTTACCATACATTTTTTATAAGTGCGTCCAATGGGAACTGCAAAGCAGTTCCCCTGAACCGCAAAGCGATTTGGCGTGCAGACGCACTACTATAGACTAACTATGTGACCAGTGATGTGTGTGACCAAAAATGTACTGGTCCAACAAACGCTTGGCCGGTTCGGTGCTTATCCTGAAACAGTAAGGGTTCCTTGATTTGGCAGGCACTATTAATACGTCGGCCGTGCCGAAAATAGCAACAAAACAGCCAATAACACCAAGTATTCCAATTGCAAGGAGTTAAATCACGAGACTTATGACGTCAGCCTACAACATTTACGATCGCAGCAATTTTGAATTTTATCTCCACTCTATCGATTCTCCGTCTATATACAAGCTAAGCATGATTCGTTTTGCGTATAAGGTACACTTTGGTGTAGATTTTTAGATAACACATAGACTTTACGCTCATTTCACGTGATAATCTTAAAATTTTAAACCTCGATACAATAATGTATTTGTTCGAACGGTTTGTAAATTGTTGTTATTTTCATGTTTTTTGGGGTTTTTTTTTTTTTTTTTTTTTTTTTGGTTTTTTTTTTTTTTTTTTTTTTTTTTGTTGTTTTCTTTTTTTTCTGCTTTTCATAATGTGCAGACTCGCTTTAAAAAACAAAACCAAAAAGAAACAAAGACAAAAAAAAACAAAAAAAAAACGCACAAACGGTCAAAAATCTTTAGGAAAATCCTGAAGCAGTAAAATGGATTTCAGGTAAGCGAACGATAGTGTCGTTGTACCTGTCATCGGCATACACTAGTTTTCGAAAAGCATGGTCCCCACACATCGGGGCCCGCGAAATAGATGGGCCGCCTAAAGCCTCCCTGGCAGAGCTGCTAGTAACTAAGCAGGACCCGAATTCCTGTGACCGGGTTGGGTAAAAGTCCCACAGATTTTGAGGCAATGTCTCTGAACTACTGAAATATTGTTGACTTGGATGTTATATCTCAAATCGTGCAGTGGATACAGGTCAAGCCTGGTCTGAAATCAAATTCAGTTAGATGTGGCCAACCCAACTATGAAACATGTGCGGACGCACGGATATAGGTAGCACCTATTAAATTCATATTACAATCTGTTAGATTTAGCGGGAATGGTAAAATTAAATGTTCTCTGTCTGCGTATGCCCTAATTAACACGTTCAGCGTCACATTTGAGTCCGTGCTGAGTAGACCCGGACCGTAATCATATGGACTTGTGTAAACACTTAATCAAAGCACTGACAGCACTGGTGGGTTGATTGCCTCCGAGGGAAAATGATCCTGAACGGGGATTTTCGACTTTTCATTTAATCCTTAACTTCCTTAACTTAAACAAACAGTACAGACCCTGATCAGACGCCGCGTTCTGTGGGGTCTGATCTGGGTCTGAACTGTTTGCCAGTGTCCCAGTCAATGTTTACAGATAAAACTCTACACAAGCCACTCTGACTGACATATGAATAATTCTAGCGTTTAATATCCCGAATGTGCTTGCTTTTTTGACCAATAAAATGCAGTTAAAGTTGTGGGACAAAACCAAAACCACAATGGCTGATGCCCAACAGATGTTATATCATAGAAGAATGAATATATATATATATATATATATATATATATATATATATATATATATATATATATATATATATATATATATATATATATATATATATATATATATATATATATATATCTGCATTTTATTACTGTTGACTTTCTACGGACCATCTAAAGAGAGGAATGAGCATTTCTGAAAAGCTTCTCTCGCTTTCTCTCCGTGTACTTTGTTACTGTTGATTTTCTATGGCCCATCTGAAGAGGAATATTTGTCTGAAAAGATTCGTATAATCATCCTCTCTCTCTCTCTCTCTCTCTCTCTCTCTCTCTCTCTCTCTCTCTCTCTCTCTCTCTCTCTCTCTCTTTCCGCGCTGTGGGTGGAGGCGGGGCGGTAGGATGGTGCTGCAAGAAGGACGTAGTGCACCGCACATCAATGCTTTAACATTATTTGCAAGACATTTGAAGGGCAAGATCTTGAAATGCACTTTTGTGCCTAAGTTTTGTGTACTTTTATTTTATATTGTTTATACAAACAACCTGTCCTTGGCGATAAACAGACCTCTTTTTAAGTAGATATCATTAGGGTATAACAGACATCTGCAACCAAACTGCGGTAGTCTGCAAGAGTATACGATTGGCGAAAAGCGAAAAGGTATCTACAAATTATATGCGGACAGCGAAGGCAATGATCAGACCGCGCGTATGCGCAGTCTGATCGGGGTCTTTGCTGTCTACTTACTGAATCAGCAACTTATATGGACTGGTTCTTTACAGCATTAAGGTGCTTATAAGAGGATGACGTGCGTCTGCTTAGGGATAACTGTTTGTTTGAAGAAAGCTAGAAATACTGAAACATCTATCTACAAAAAATGAAGTCCTGATCTGTGACAGTCATTGTCACTGTCCATTAGTGCGCTATGAGCAGATTTTGCGATAAGAGCAGATTTTACCTAGCGCGTTTTATAATACCCATTGTCTAGGTAATTCGGTTCAAACCAGCATGGAATCCTCTCAATGTTATTTGAGAAAATGGAGAAAATGTACTTTAGATATGTGCGCCCAGTGAAGACTCAGATTAGCCTGCTCATCCGCAGAATCTTCACGGGGCGGTCTTGGTATAACCCATGATCTATAGGTTCTTCAAGCGAAAAACGAAGATTTCTCAGACTGCTCGGGCTGATCTGTGTGTTCGCTGTGTGCACATGCCCGGAGGTACATTTCTGACGTTGCGACACATTTATGTTAAGCATTTACGGTAGGCTATTTGTTTTGCATTGTCGGGTTGTCGTTTGAAAAAGAGCCACATCGTAACAATAAAGACCCAAATCATCCAGTGAAACATCTAGTGGGTCTGTTAGCAGTTGACATAGTCTACAGTAACCAATGATTATCTAGCTTGTCAGGGACTGGCCGGATTAGACTACACAGGTTGATATGGGCGTTCGCTTTCCGCACATGCCCTGGACAAACATTTTCGCCTGGTACTGCTTAATTATGGTCTTGCTAAATTTCTCTGTTTTTCAGATTTTTTCAGGCGGTTTGAATAGGTTTTTAAAAGGTGTTTTATACGTCTGTTTACTAATCTTCAGAAGGTCGCATCTGTCATATAAGATAAATTGGACAGTGTCATGCGACAAGTAAAGATACAGTTGAGAAGAGGTCTCTAATCAGGGTTACTGTTCTTCGCCTGCCTATCGGCTGAACTGGCGGAAAACACACACAAACACACACATACACACACACACACACACACACACACACACACACACAAAATACCATGTGACCAGATTCTTCGAATGCCTAGACTGACTTTGGCCTTCGGTTGCTGCGTTTTATTCTGCGTTACCTTTTCACCTTTGGGTTTCTGAAATGGACTCTTCCATCTCTGAATTTGGACATATCCACTGTTGCAAATAAGGGTTTCAGTCAAAAATCAATAACATAATGGCAAACAGTGTGGATCCTGATGAGACGGCTCGTTACAGTTCGTCTATTCTGGATCTACACTGTTTGCAAATGTAGACATTTAGGTCTATAGGGCTGAAAGCGCCAATTCTATTCTATTGTTCTGTTGTTTAATGTATTGCAGTGAATGCAGTCGTGATTTGTACCGTATTTAGGTCGCGTTATGCGAAAACGCTTTCGCACAGCCTGATTAGGGTATTTGTTGTCCGCTAACAGAATTATTGGACGCTACAGAATGTATCAGCGGAGAGGAAATGCCCTGATGAGACTTTGCCCTTGCGGGGGTTGAATCTGAATCTGTGCATATTGCGAATTTCTGCTTGGCGCGGCCCATTTCTACATACGAATGTCAAAATAACCCCCCATCTTTCCCTAAATTTTGCACAAATCCACTTTGCTACATTTGTACCTGCTGATGTACTTATCACATAGGCGACCAGCAGAGGTTCAGGCAAGCTTGCGCATAAGCACAGTCTTGCCAGAACGTTTGCTGTTCACAGACATGTAGAAGGGACATTAAGGAAGCTTTAGGCAAACAAAACCCATGTCTGGTGCCCCAATCGGGGACTGCTCATGCGCATTTGAAGAAAACACAAACTGAAAAACGATAAGGTCTTTCTTTTCCTGTGCCGGCTCAGTTGTACCGAAACGCATTCAAGGAGATATTGCAGTAAGGCGAGGATTTTCTCTAATTAGATCACGTGTTGAAAACCTGATTTCCTAATGCTTACTACATATTCGGTAGCTAGATGTGTTAATCATTGCAGAAAGGACAATTTATGCTTCTGGCTTATTACTACAGGGGCATAATTCAGTCCTGTTTTCCCCACCATGTTCAAAACGATGGGAATTACATTTAGTTCCGTTGCCTTTGGGAAATATTTCTTGCATCAGAATGACGAGAACACAACACTGATTGGAAACTATGGTTAAATAAATATAGTCAGTGCGCGTGTCTTTCTCCTTTCCGGTTCAAATGCAATTCATAATTGAATGTGCTTCATAAAAGTTGTTATAAAAATATGTTCCCCCCTGACCCAAGATACCCTTTGGTGGAGATATTTCCCTGACATACTTATGAAATATATATGAATGGGAACTTGGGTCTCGGGGATATATATATATATATATATATATATATATATATATATATATATATATATATATATATATATATATATATATATATATATATATATATATATATATATATTTGCAAACAGCACAGATTCGGATGAGACGACTCAGGATCTATACTGTTTGACATTCCGCCTTTCAACTTTACGTATAAACTTCTTTTCAAGCGATAGTTTGTTAAAAAGGAAAAGCAGATGATAATGTCGTCTGAAATTTGGCACCTAAAGAGTTGATATTTGTTTTTATTAAGCTTCATGAAATGTCTTGATTGAAATGAAAATAAAATAGACATTAATCTGTTTATAACACAGTTTGTAATAAGATTTTTTATATTTGCCGGGATCGTCACACACCGACGATCCTGGCAAATACAAAAAGTCCTTAGTGAGCTAATCGAACACGCTCCCATATGTAAAATCCCACGCCGGTCAATTAGGTTTGAGTTTGAAACTGGGTTGGAGCTTTACTGCCCAGTCAACACTGTTACAGTAATATGGAATCGGTCAGTTTACCTACTCGCAGGCTTAGTCCTACAAATATTTTACCATTCTTGTGCACATGCTTTCGCAGGTAACTGACAACAACCCTTCTTGAATAGATAAGGTTTTCGATTACTTAGGATACATACGGCAACAATTCCCATTCTTGTAAAGCAGTACAGGTCACCTTTGAGAAAAGCAATTTATTGTATTAAAATGTAATGCACAGCCGACTGTCCTTGAATGGTATCAAAGAAAAACCCCGTATTTACCTTAAGTATTGGGACACCTTATCTCCTTATCATACTTGTCATAAAATTTTAACAAGTCTTTTTCACTACCTTGCAATGTTTCAGTAAAATTCCGATTGATGAGTGGAAAACAGCGTAGACCCCGATCGGATGCCTCGTTCTGTGAAGTATAAACTGGGTGTATACTATTTGCTCAGGCCTGTGTGTCACAATACTTAGGGTAAAGACGGTATCTGTTCCGGCTTAATCCGTCAATTTACCCCAGACATACATATTCTATGTAACGTGCAAAAATTACTCTTATGCAATATGCGAACAGCGAAAGCTCATATTAGACTGCGTATCCGCGCAGCCTGATCAATGTCTTATCTAGTCTTAGATATACTCTGCAATATCAGTTTATTCTTCAAAGGGGAAACGACAGCCCTGATCGGACACTGAAAATTCGCAGACAAATGTTAGCCTTGGTTATGGCCCAATTCGCTTTCTTTCGCGTTGTGAATCGAATAAGATGACATTGACGTAAGCGACACAGGATAAAACGTACATATAAATCTATGGAACCCCGGAAGGGACACTTCCTTTCCAATATTAAGCAGAAAAGAAATTAGATAGTATGTTGCTTAAACGAGATCTTTATGTTGAAAAAACAACACAAACAAAAAAAAAACAAAAAAACAAAAAAAAAAAAAAACGACATACACATACTAAGTCGTTGAAATGGGATACAATTTGTTTTATTTTCTATTCTGTTTTTTGGTTTAGTTTTCTATCTGACATTTAGCAGAAAAGAAATCAAAATAATAAAATACAGAACGGAAATTAAAACAAAAATTGGACATTTTCTTTTTTCCGATATTTAGCAGAAAAGAAACCAAAACAATAAAAACGGAACGGAATTCAAAACAAAAAGCAGAATGGAAATTCAACATAATAAGTCATTTAAACATGTTATGTTGCTTAAACGAGATCTTTAGGTTGAACAAACGATAAAATAAATCGTTCAAACAAGATACTATTTTGTTTTTGATTTCCATTTTATTTTTTGTTCTAATTTCCGTTCTGTTTTCATTGTTTTATTTTCTTTTCTGCTTGGAAAGAAATGTGTTATTTTTATTTAAATTTCTGTGCTGTTTTTATTGTTTTGATTTTTCACTTTTTAATTTTATTTTATAATTGTTATTATTTTATTTGTTTTTTTCTCCATATTCATTTCAGTTTGTCATACAAACTTACATACATAAATCAATAATGCATATATAGCATATACAGACATTTAGTTGATGTCTGACAAAAAAAAACAACAAAAAAAAACTACACATACAATTTCAAACATCAACATGTCTATACTATGCTTGTAAGTGGTAATATCACACGTGCACCGAAACAAATGGTTCAAAACCAGCAGTTGTGTGTAACAATGAGCGGTTACCGTAGTATTGTATCTGATAAGTACTAATTTTATAAAATAAAAGGTTTTCATTGCAGTACCACCAAAGACAGAACCGTATATCAATGTGAAGACTGAAACTCCGGTCACTCTGAATTCAGTATATTAAACAAGGAATACCACTTTCCCAAGAATTTATTATAGCTGTTGTTTATTTTAGCAATATACTGCTCGCTCTTAAACTTTCTTTTGAGTAAATATTGGAATCCTAAAATACTCAATCTTTTAGAAGTTAACGTGGTTTTATAAATGTAATATTTTGCTATTACTGTAAGGTAATTAATTAATGACCTCGTTTTGCCAAGCAATAAATAAGATTTTTATCAGCGATATTCAGATCGATTCCCATGTGTTTTCAATCACCTTTTAACAGATTCCAAGAACTCTTTCACTTTTGGACAATCAACAAAGAAATGTTTAATTGTTTCCTGATCTTGTTTCCAAAAAGGACACCTATTATTATCAATTTTATTTATTTTACCTAAAAATGAGTTTGTAGTAAAAATTTTATTGTTAATTTGAAACTGAAAGTCTTTTAATTTGACTTCATTTATATCGTTAAGAGACTTATGCTATTTACTTTTTCCTTCTTAATTGTTTTGACTTCTTTTCTGCTAAATTTCGGAAAGGAAATGTTTAATTTTTGTTTAAATTTCCGTTCTGATTTTATTGTTTTGATTTCTTTTCTGCTAAATATCGGAAAGGAAATGTCCCTTCCGGGGTTCCGTACGAAGGTGCAGTATACGGTTTCTCCTCAGATTGCTCAGAGGTCTTACATCAATACTTAGCCTAAGCGAGGTAACTCAAATATTGCATATAATACTGCTTTAACAAATTTATGTCTGGCGTCCAAAAGATGCTAAACAAGGGACATTGGCAAACAGTGTAGACCTAGATCAGACGCCGCACAACGTGGCATCTAATCAGAGTCTACACTACATGCATTAAATACAGCATTTTTTTTAAATATAGCATTAATACAAATGAATCAGGCACCCCTTCTATTGACAATTGACCTGTCCAAAGAGTTGAGGTAACACTCGGCATTAATGTATTATATCTTCGGTGATGATGCCACTTTTCATACTAAAATGACTGGATACACTTGGTTGTTTGTCCTCCGTTATTACAAAAGGACAACAGAAGTTAGCTTACGTTAGCTTTTCTGCGCATCAGGTCCCCACTGTAAAAGTAGCCTAAACTAAAGAGGAAAACAGTTTTACACAAGGAGGTGTTGGGGTTGGGGTGCAAATTATTTTTTTAGCGTAGACCCCTTTTAGGAAGAGTTCAAAAACAATTTTGAAAGCCACCCCCAGCCTATATTGATCGAACAATGTACAAGATGTACAGAAAATTAGTAGCTGTACCGAACGTCTGTCTACAGTACTGATATTTATTTGATTTTGCAGGTGAAGGATGAGGCTTTGTTACTATTGCTTACGTTATGCTTTCCTAATCATCTCTAAACATAGCCCTACCAAACCCCCTAACCCTATATCTATCCCTAACACTAGCACTAACCTGAACCCAAACCCTTAGTACCACCCCTTCCCTACCCATACCCTAAGCCTCACCGTCAATTCCTAACTCCTATCCTAACTCTATCCTTAACCGTAGACCTAATATTAACCTTATACTTAAACTTAACCCTAATCCAAACCCAAACCTAAACCCTAACCCGACTCCCTGCCCTAACCCTAACTCTAATCCTAACCACTAACCTTTGACACCAACTTCAACCTACACCTCAATCCTTACCCTAACCCTGACCATGCCTTAGACCTAACCGATACACTAACCCTACCCATACATTGCCTTAGCCTAACTCTAGCCCTAAGCCAACACTAAACCTAATTCCAAACCAAACCCTAAATTTAATCATAAATATAAGCGAAGATGCCACACTTACGAAGCACATGGATAAATAAAGAAAAAACAAAGCAACATATAGAACCACGGATGCACACAAACATAGAAGAACAACAAAGGAACCGTCTTGGAACGGTCAGAAGGAAAACGAATGGGTTGGAGGTAGGGAGGGTGTACTCGCATAACTCTATCCTAAACATAACCCAATCATAAACCTAACTCTAAAGGTTAACCTAATCCTAACCCTAACCTAACCCAAACCCTAAACCAGTCCCAGTCTGTTTGCTTTGGTTCATCCTTCGCAGTTCATTAGACCATTGAAAATAGTGTCCGGTTTCGCCTTAATTCTAATCCTAATGCTAACTACTAACTATAACCCTAACGTTAATTCAACCTTAACCCTAATACTTACCTTAATACTAATTTTCCTGGCCTTAAACACAAGCCTACCAGCATTCCGCTCACTTCGCATTATTCAGGCCAGTGATCTCTTTCTCCAGTGTGAAGACTTAGTCGTACTGTCCGGTTTAGTCCTAAACGAAACCAACTCCTATCCCTAACCCAAGCCTATCCGCCTTCCGTTCTCTCTTTTGCAGTCTTTCGGCCTTTGGACTACCGCAACCAATGACAAGATGTCTTATCACAACCTAGATAGGACATAAACTTAATTGATCCTAAACCTAACGGCTAACCGATCCATAAGTCCATAACTTTATCCGAATTATACCTGCACTCAGATTTCTCCTTCACTGTACGTTAGACAATACATTTGTGTCCCATTCAAAGATTACGCAAGTCTGTCCAAACAACCCTAAGTGACTGCCAAAACCTTTACTTCCAAGTAAATAAGTGAATAAGTGAAGATATAATCAGATCCACATTCGGTCCTCAACATCAAAGGGAAAAAAATCAAGAAAATTACATCTAAACAGCCACAAAAAGAACAGATGGTAAGCAGAGTTGGCAACCCTACCCCCAAAAAAGTGGCAACTCTGTTATCTAAATTTAAGTGCATACATCTTTAACTTACATAATTGTTTAAAGAAAAAAAAATTGTAAATGGACACTACAGAACATTTAACCTTGACGTAAAGCAATCTATACATTACTAACCATAATCAAACTCGACCAATAAACTATAATCCTAACCCTAACCGCAAGCCCATCTACCTACCGCTCACTTCTTGCAGTCCTTCAGGCCATAGCGCAAAAACCCCTAACCCTTACCACAATTCCAATCATGTCTGCGTCCTCTTGGACCTCTCCATCAGGCCAAGGATTGTTTTGTCTCTAACTCATAATCCATACCCCAAGCCTAACTGCCTTCCGCTCTCCTTCATAGTCCTTTAGCCCAGAGAACGCTCCTTTCCATGCGAAGACTATGCATAACAGACCAAACCTACGAAATGTGTTTCTGATCTTTCCGCCAAAACAAATATTATTACGGTAGTCATTAATCATTAAAGCGCCAATTACAACTACTGCAGACAATATTTTTGAAATACTTGGCCTTTCGGAACCTGAATATTATGGTGACCTAGTGTATAGCTTTAGGAAAAATGTAGATAAACCTGATTTTTTTTCTAGTAAAATTGCCATATATACATTTTTAACGAAAGGGGTATAACATTGATGTCATGAAATAATCTGCATGCTTAGCGGTTGCTCCGATCACGATTGATCACTGTTTACCTATTTATATGAACACAGGTGCGTCGGAGTTCAGACTCTATGATTGCACCGAGTTAAAAACTGTCCATTTAGTTGATCTGGGCCGGAGCTCTTTGTCTTCTTCTCCGCTCCCCGGGCTTCAACTGATGTATTTCTTTTGCTCAAGTATTCCAGTGGTCTAGTTTGACAACCAGGGTCTCCAGGTGTCTTGATACGTAGTTTGACACGCACTGTTGAGTCATTATCTTTGCTTTCTTTTAGGCTTTATTTTTTATTTATTGTCTGTACTGATCCATGAATGAGTTGAAGACCTCCTTGCGGACCGAACACATATGTGTATTTTACCACAAAAGAAGCTGGGGTCCTATAAAGCTAGCTTAAGCTTCCCCCCTTCCCCGCCCCGCCCTGATCCACCCCACTCCATCCCATCCCACCTCTCCGGTTATTACCTGTCATTCCAATGCGGTAGTTTCATTGTGGTACCTTTTGTTAAATGCTCTGTAGTATTTCACAATTTAACGTTTTTCTCTTTTTGATAACTATGTGCGTAAGAATATTTGATTAAATTGGGTAACAGAGTTGCAACCTTTTTGGGAAAGGGCTGCCACCTCTCCTTGCCATCTGTTCTTTTTGTGGTTGTTTAATTGTATTTGTCTGTCTTTCCCTTTGATTTTGAGAACTTGAAGTGGATCTGATTGTATTAGGTCCTGAGTTCGATTATTTACTTTGTTTATTTTACTTTTAAGAGAATATTAGGTGGGGCATTTTCAATTGGATTGATTCACATAAAATGTCAAAAAAAGGTAAGAGAAAAGTCCAGGGAGTGCCACAATCACAAACCACAGCCCTTCCCAGACCCCAAGAGGAAGCGGAAACCATCGACAAATCCAAACAAGCACAAACCGAACAAACGTACAATAAGCACTAAGATTAGCTGCTCTCTCTTCCCCAAGCGAGGTAATCGCAATACTAAAAGGACTGAAAAACACAAGAACAAAATGACACACGGAAAGACATACAACAAATCGCCTCGTAGAATAAACCACAAAGCAACAAAGAGTAAGACTAACACCGGGACCAACGCCTTAGAACGGTCAGTAGAGCAAACCACAGGGGGGCGGGGTTTAAAGCACTTTTACAGCTAGCTAACTTCACCCTGGGTCCCGATGCTACTCTTAATACAGAAACACATAAAAATTTGGTTTGCATAAAGGCTCCCAACTCAGTCAATGCATTAAAGCGAAAACATAAAAATCAAATTAATCACTATAATAAACAAAGACGAGTACTCATGCCTTTTTTCTCTGCAAAATAAACATATTTGACTGTCTTCTGTTCCAAATTTGCTTGGTACCTTAATGGTTGCATTGCCTCGGAAAGCCGATCCTAATGAACACTCGCAGCACACGCATGTGTTTTGGCGAAACAATACGATCCAATGTTTGAATGCTTGAATAAACATTTTATCTTGTGGGTGAAGAAGGGGCGCTGGCATACGTTAAGGGGAAATGGTACAATTTCAAGTGAAACTACAATGTCAAAATTGTTTCACGCCCTTTAAAAAGGAGTCTACTCTATAAAGGAAGAATTTGCTCCCTTCGTGTGCAAATTCGTTTCTTATAGAGTAGATTCCTTTTCAGAAAGAGATTGTTGTGCAGGAAATCAAACGGGACGATATGGCAGAAAATAAATAAATAAAAACAACTGTATTAAGTGTACCTAAACGTGCGCTATTAGAGCCTTGTAATAGTCTGGTTACATGTATTCTAAATATTCAGACGCCTTAACACCTTGTCATACTCGTACTCGCCCTAAAATGTCAATAGTGCTATTTTGACCCTTGTGTCTAAAAATGTCATGTGTGAGATCCTGTTCTATGACGTCTCCTCTAAGACTTGTCCGATAAACAACAATAAGTACCAAGCGAAATCCTAAGATTTCCGACCTCGAAAACATACCTATATAGTTTTGAGCCTCGTAAACTCCACTTTTATATATCAAAACTGGGATTTACTGGGGTATACATTAATTTTCCTATTTCTGCTAAAAACATTTTTTGTGGTACTTGTGCCGAGGCGGTTCTAATAAGTACCCACAATCTATGTTTTTATAGAAATATGAAAACTACCAGAATTTTTCATCTGTAGGTTTTCGTTGTTTTGGTGGTAAAATCTTCAATATATTGAATAGGCGTGTTTTCGAAATGTGAAAAGCAAGCTTGGACAATCGGTGTAGGGCTCGATCTTCGGTGTTCAAATTTCAGGACAAGTATAGTAAGGAGTAATGGTGACCAATGTCCATCGGAAAGGCACGTTTCGCTTGGCGTTTTATTCTAACTGAAAATGTTTTGTTCTGATTGATCTACCCTATCGATTTTCGCATATTTAACAGCCATTTTACTATGAGAAAAATGAAAAAAAAATCGACTTGAAAAAAAAAACAACAACAAAGAACTACTCCCTTTCGACATCACTTGGAAAGACATTGCTTTGCATGACGTTTATTTTAAATGAAAATATTTTGTTAATTTTTTTTTTTTTTTTTTTTTTTTTTTTTTGTTCTCTGAAATATTAACTCGAAAATTAAATTTACAGCCAGAAATTGGTTCGAACCATGCAATTTTTATAGTAAAGTGATTTTTTTTTAATTTTTATCTAAGAAAATATTTTTTACTTTTGCTTTTGCTGACGTTTAATTATTGATCTTGTGCAAATTTCAGAACTAGAAGAATAAGTAGAACTTCTTGAAACATGCCTTCAATGTACCTATCCTGCAGATTTCAGCACCATTTCAGCAATTTTAACTATGGAGAAAAATAAAAATATTCATTTTTTAGAAAACCAATGATTCAAATAAACGTGTTATTGCATACATAGTTACGACAAATGGTTTTGCTTTAAATTATGCCAAAAGTTTGCAAATTTACTTCATCTAATTAAAACGCCAAGCAACAATGATTTTCGTAAGATGTCGAAAGGAGAGTAGACTAAAGCATTAAAGCATTTTGTGCATAGTTAGTTACGACAAATGGTTTTGCCTTAAATCAATCTAAAAGTTTTCAAATTTCCTTAATCTGAGTAAAGTATCCAGCAAAAACGACTTTCAGAAAGATGCAGAAAGGACAGTCAGTAGATGTATGTAATAGTTAGTAACTCTGCATGCCTAGTCGTCAACTCAATCATTGTTGATGGCTATGCTTCACTCTTTAATTGCACGACGGCGGTTCGGGCCTCAGACTCAATGACGGCCTCTTCGTAAAACTTTAACCAGTAGGTTGGGGCTTGACGATATGTCTTTGGCTTGGCCCGCCGTGGTTCATCTATTGGTTTTTATTTACTCTGGCATACAGTAGAATAAGCCATGAGTACTCGTCTTTGTTTATTATAGTGATTAATTTGATTTTCGTGTTTTCGCTTTGATGCATGGACTGAGTTGGGAGCCTTTATGCGAACCGAATTTTTATATATTTCTGTATTAAGAGTAGCATCGGGACCTAGGGTGAAGTTGGCTAGCTGTAAAAGTGCTTTAAACCCCCCGGTGGTTTACTCTACTGACCGTTCTAAGGCGGTGGTCCCGGTGTTAGTCTTACTCTTTCGTGCTTTGTGGTTTATTCTGCGAGGCGATTTGTTGTATGTCTTACCTTGTGCCATTTTAGTTCTTGTGTTTTTTCAGTCCTTTTAGCATTGCAATTACCTCGCTTGGGGAAGAAAGAGCTTAGTGCTTTTCGTACGTTTGATCGATTTGTGCTTGTTTGGATTTTTCGGTTTCCTCTTCCTCTTGATATCTGGGAAGGGCTGCGGTTTGTGATTGTGGCACTCCCTGGAATTTTCTCTTACCTTGTTTTGAATTTGGACTTGGCTACACCTCTGAAAACGATTGTCAGACTGCAACATCACGAAAACATATATGTACCTATATAACTTTGACCCCCTTAAATCCCACTTTTATCTAGTAAAACTGGGATTTATAGGGATATACGTTATTTTTCATATTTCTGTTCAAAAACATAGATTGTGGGTACTCGTTAGAACCGCCTCAGCGAGCCGGATCTAACGAGTACCGACAATCTATGATTTGTGCAGAAATATGAAAAATATCAGAATTTGTATCAGAAAACTTTCAGTGTTTGGTGGTGAAATTTTCAATATATTTGAATAGGCGTGTTTTCGTTACGAGATGTGATCTCAGCTATAGTTGCATACGCCAATAGACCGCGAAAAACTCACCTTTGGTTATGTTCGCCCAGAGAAGATTCAGATGAGCCTGCGCATTCGTGTGGTCTGCTCAGAATCACTAGGCGCATTTTGGATAGCCTAGGATGCATTCGGATACAGAAGACTGTGATCAGCCTGTGCGAATGTTCATGCATGCGGGTACAGAAGACTGTGATCAGACTGAGTGGATGCGCAGTCTGATTTGAGTCTTCGTTTGGTGCACATGACAAAAGGTACGTGTACGTGTTCTGACGTTGCAGTTCAATAATTACTGATGACTTTGTCATATTTCTGTTTCCATGGTGACATATTTCAAATCTTTTAATCAGATGCAAAGATATTTTGGGAAACCGCTTGGATTCAGATTGTATTACCCTCTCATATGGTTCTTGAAAGTTTGATTTCCCAAGAGACCGGGTAACAACACATTCGAAACCAGTCAATGCTTTTGTAGATTTTATTCAATGTTTATATTGTTATTTGAGCCGCATCGAGAAAAGAAAACGCCCTTCAGACTTTCTGTAAAATCATTTTTAGTGCGTATGCCTGATCCCTTAGCAGGGCCACATGTCTAGTGTTTGGTTGACGTTCCCGATAGGCCTACCGCTTACGTGTGTGAACACTAAACACATATAACTTCTGCGTAAATCAAAATTGGGCCGTTATCGGACCGACAGGATTCCTGTCTGGCCGATAACGGTCCGATACAGATTTTAATAGAGCGCTAATAGGGTTCTGGTGAGACTGCGCGGATGCCTGAATCTTTGCTGTTCGCATATGCTATAACGGCCGCTTTTGCCCGTGAGGCGGTTCATTTGATTTGAAACTTGATATAAACTAAACCTAGAACATGTCATTTCATTAACAGGCGATTCGTGTTATACTGACAAGTCTCTTGACCTAGATTTCTTCACCAGTTAAGACTTAATAATTGCAGCAGGGTTATTTAAGTTTTCTTCCCTGTATAACAAATTACAATATTTACAACTGGTATACTGGATTTTTTTTCTCCTTTTTGTGCGTGTTTGATTAATATGTACATATTCTAAAATTATGAATATTATTTTTAAGCTACCCGCAGAAATTGAATGACTTTTCATGTTATTTCCATTTTCTCTTTTTTGAACTATGTTATTCTTTGTTGCATTTTGCTTTGAAAATGCCCTTATCGTTACTGGAGCAAAGACTGGTATCAGATCGTGGGGTACGGGGACATCGACTCATGCTGGCCTCCAATACCTTTCTACCAAGGAAAACGAGTATGTTCGCATCACGCTGTCTGTGCTGTTCATATTCCTCAAGATAATTAAGTTTCCCGAGAACTGATATAAACCGCACTGTGCGCGATGCATACATACTCTCCTTTTATAAATTCCCATTATTTTGTCAGCTATAATTTCTTCTTCCCATATACTTTGATGCATTATGTACATTGACATTCAACCTGCATATCAAATCAACTTCTAAAGCTCACAACTGCGGCAATTACATCATGCTAACAAGAAAATTACCAGTTAGTACTGTTAACTTGTTCATAAAACGTGTGTATGGTATAATATTTGTCCATCATTGATCAGTAACAGGTGCAATTACGATATTTTCAACTTGGCCGAGGGTTCGTCTTCTTATGTCCGGAGATGTCCACCCGAATCCACGATCGCCTTCTTCTTCCTCATCCTTCTCTAGTTCTTCCTGCTCAACACACGAATCTTTCTCCTTCGTAAAAAAGTTAAGCCGTCCAAACCCTATCATTTATACATTTACACTCTACAACGTACAAAGCATTGCAAACAAACTAGATATCCTTTCTACTGAGCTTTCTGATTTTGATATCGTAGCCTTTTCGGAGACATGGCTCCATCCAAACATTCAGACGTCAGATTTACATAAACCTGATTTTAAACTCCCCGAACGTAAAAAAGGAGCACAGGATCGCCATGGCGTTGTTATGATATGATTCGATATTTTACAAAAGAAGACACGACTGGGACCAAATGACGTAGAATGCATATGGATAGAGATCCAACTAGAACGCACACGAATTTCATTTGGTCTCTTCTATCGCCCTCCAAAGTCCGACATGGACATGGCATACTTTTCTAGAATCAAAGATTCCATAGAACTTGCACTTGATACACAAATACACATCACCGTTTAAGGTGACTTCAACCTTGACATGCTCAGCCATCAGACCGCCCGTAAGGTATTCTCTCTCTAACAGACTATTACAGAACTAACTCACTATACTGTAAACTCATCCTCCCTCTTAGACGTTATTCTTACTAGCGACAAAAGTAACTCTATGTATAGTCCCAGCAAACATGTATATATGGGACCCATATGGGCAGAATCTGGGCATTTATTCCATTCGGGTCCTGCATGGGCCCCATATAGGCTTTTTTGCCCATATAAGACCTATATAGGTTACATATTGGTAAACTTTGACCAGCGAACACGTATATATGGGAACCATATGGGCAGATTAGGGGCATTTATCCCATTTGGGTCCTACTTGGGCCCCATATAGGCTTTTTTGCCCATATAAGACCCTTATAGGTCCCATATTGGTAAAATTTGATAACTATAAAAATACATTCTAATATATGGGACCCCCGAGATAAAATTGAAATAATCCTGGAAAAGTGATATTTTCTAGATACATAATTTGGGCCTAAATGGCTCCCATGTGATACAGATATTGGACCTCTATGGTTCCAATGTTGACCTCCCATTACTGTATGGGACCCATATGGGTTCAATATGGGTATTAAGGGGAACAACTCTACCACTATTTAAACATAATATCAAAAATAGTAAATTTCCTGATATAAATGCAAATAATAATGATAATAATAAAATAAAAATAATAGTTTGTTCATTACAAAATGAAAGTATCTATTAAATTTATTTTAACTATTTTTCCGACATGGACGTCGATTCATGGTCATATTTTTATTTTAACTCGTATGTCCCTATTATTTTTAAAATTGAGAGGTATATATAAATACGCATGATGCCGACATTTCCAACTATTAAAAAAGACGCCTATATCTTTAAGGCAATAACTTGCACACGTACATAGGTCTCTATCGGTTGGGACCTTACCAGTCCATCAAATGGGCTGGGACTGGGGACTTATAATCATTTGTGTAAAAATGTGTAAAAATTGTTTTTC
This sequence comes from Anodontia alba, assembly GCA_964016985.1. Classification (NCBI taxonomy): domain Eukaryota; kingdom Metazoa; phylum Mollusca; class Bivalvia; order Lucinida; family Lucinidae; genus Anodontia; species Anodontia alba. The sequence goes on along the minus strand of OZ024832.1, from coordinate 62,657,837 downwards.
TGGAAGATAAATGTGGGTTGATTTTTCCCGTACTGGACCCATATAGTTCCCACATGGCTTTGCCCATGTGGGTCCAACATGGAACCCTGTTGCAAATCCCTCATGAGTCCCTTATGGGTTGCCCATGTAGGACCCATATAAATACCCATTTAGGGCCAATGTGGGTCCTATATTTTTTGCTTGCTGGGGTGGTGTAGCAGAACCGTTTGTCCACCAGGACATACGTTATCACAGCCCTGTCATTGTTGTCTAAGTATTCTATGGCCTCAAGAAAATCATTTACACGTCGCGTTCGCAGTTACAACAGAGGCGATTATGACCAGTTAAGGCCAACTTCCCTGGTACTGATTGGGACTCACTATCAGATCTAGATGTTAATATCCATGCCAGTAACATCGCGAACCACCTGAATTCTCCAACAGCAGAATGTATACCAAGCAAAACCGTAAGAATAAGACGCTCTGATCCACCTTGAATAACTACTGACATTCGTTAACTAATACGGAAACATTAAACGAGCATATCAAAAGGCAAGGCTAATGGATACACACAGGCTGTGGAACCAATTCAAGAAACTTCGGCACAAGGTAACAAAATCCACCCGCCGATCTAAAACACAAAACAGTTTCTAGATCAGCTTTCAAACGAACTAAAAACCAAATTTCTATCATATAAAGACAGGTGATCTACCCTTCAAGCGTCTATATTCCCTTGACGAAATGTTCTGTTCCGACATTGAAAAAGAGTGGACATAGTTACTCTGACGATACCGACAAAGCAAACCTGATGAACAAATGTTTCCTAGACCAAACCTTACTAGATGATGGTAATGCACGTATACCTGACATAGACTGTTATGCAAATAACATACTCTCTAAGCTAGTTATTACACCGCTTGAAGTAGAATCAATTGTTTAGTAAAAGTTCATGAACGTTGACTCTTTAAACATCTGTACAATCACTTTCGAGACAATGACATCCTTTTCCCTCTTCAGTCTGGCTTCATACCCGGCGACTCAACAACTAAACAACTCACTTTGCTTTCCAACACTTTCTGTCAAGCTTTGGATGCGAATAAAGAGGTGCGCGTGGCATTCTGCGATGTCAGCAAGGCGTTTGATTGCATTTGACACAAGTTCTGCTCTGTAAACTAAGGGCAGCTGGGTGTCAGGCAGCCATCCTTCTGAAAGAAGACAAAGTGGTATTCATCCAGGCGCACAGTCTCACTGGAAACATATCCAGGCGGGCGTCTCACAGGGGTATATCTTTCGTCCGCTGATATTTCTTCTATATATAAATGACATTGTAAAAGACATTGGATCAAATATAAGACTTTTTCAAGATGACACTAGCATATCTCTTGCCGTTAAAAACCCTGACACCGCAGCTGCAACACTCAATTCCGATCTCGAAGAATTGGCTCAGTGGGCCAAAAAATGGTTTGTAAAATTCAGCCCTGCAAAGACTGAATCTCATTGAATAAGCACAAAATTAATCAAACTAAAACATCCGCCTCTTTATATGTTAAACAAGCAAATTAAGAAAATTGAAAAGCATAATTATCTCGCCATATTTCTCAGTACTGATGACTCTTGGCACACACATATAAGTTATATCAATGAAAAAGCTGGGAATAGAATAAACATAAAGTGCTAACGTAAATTTCAGTTAGATCGGAAATCACTCTCTGATGTATATTACATTCTTTGTTGAAGTTTTAAGTTTGTTTAGATCTTAAATTATAATAATATTTCCAGTTCTTAGTATCCTGTGGATCCAGAGAGTTCCTTGTATAAAATGAGTGCGCAAGCGCACCAAAATCATACCCTATCCGACGGGTCATTCAGAAAAATTCAAGCATACTACGGTTCCATGAAACTTGTTTTTTTTTTTTTTTTTTTTGTTTTGTTTTTTGTTTTTTGTTTTAACAAGCGTAGTGATGCAGTGAAGGGCTGTGCTGCCGTCGTAGCTGGCGTGGGTTTGAACCGCACTCAGCCCAGTTGTTATTTTTTTTATTTCTCCCTATACACTTTTTTCTCAAGTACTTGCATCATTTATGATCCTGGACCGAAATTCTTTTTTGAACTTTGCTTAAAGATCACTTATGGAGAAATTTATTAATTTATAGAATTTAATAATAATAATAATAATAATAATAATAATAAATTGTATATGTGTTATTATCATGTGTTATGGGCCGGTGGCCTTTATCATGAAATAAACTTATTATTATTATTATTATTATGAATTTAAAATCTTAGGTAGTGGTTGTTAAGACGATCATTTTGTGGAAAACCGCATGTTTAACACACAGACCATTTTTCAAGCATGAGATATCTTCCTTGCTTTCTGACAGATAATTACCCACAATGCATTATTCTATGACATCATAGACGAATTTTACGTTTGAATGAAAATTTTAACCCAAAATAAAGTATACTCTTGAATACTCAGCCACATTTGTAACAAATAATATTCGCAAAATCTGTCATACTTCAAATCTTGAAGTAGAATTTAAGCCATAGGTTCACATTTCAACACTTAAATTCAATTTTTAAACAAGTTTAAAACAAAGTAAAAAACATTTTGAAACCTTGTTGTTCAATTTCGTCTAAACCAAATATTAAAATGAATGGCCTTTGGAATAGAATTAATACTTTATCACCCAATTTGATTTACTCTGGACCATTTAAATTGAAATTTAAATAATTCAAATAGGAATTTCAATTTGATTGTTTAACTATTTTGCCCTGAATAACTCAATTTTAATTTCATTTGTTAAAAATGTACTACATAGTGCTTCTATGCAAATTTCAATCATATAGTATTCCAAAATTTAAAGTTATTAAATGATTATTATTATTTTTTTTTTTTTAGAATTTCATTGTTCCTCTATGACGTCATAAATTTGCTCATGAATATCAATGAGGCACACGAAAACAAATGTCAAATGTGGTTGTATTTCAAACTACAAGTCATATTTCCGGAACGAATAATGATAATTTGATGTTGTTTTCAATTTTTAGATGCTTTCCTTTTATTTGAAGTATGAATCAAATACCTCCATAACTGGCCTTTAAATCTTAAATTATAATAATATTTCCAAGCTTCAGTATCCTGTGGATCCAGAGAGTTCCTTGTATATAATGAGTGCGCTAGCGCAACAAGATTATAGCCTTTCCGACGGGTCATTCAGAGAAATCAAGCATAATACTGTTACATGATTTTTAACGAGTGTAGTGGTGCAGTGATTATGTCTCTTGACTCTAGAGGGCTAGCCGCAGCCGTCGTAGCTGGCATTGATTCGAACATCGCTCAGCCCAGTGGAAATTCAATTCTCTACCTATACACTTTTTTCTGAAGTACTTACATCAGTAATGATCCTTGGTCGGAATTTGTTCGTTGAAGTTTGGTTAAATCTTAAATTATAATAGTAATTCCAAGCTTAAGTATCCTAGTGATCAAGCGAGGTTCCCTTGTATATTGAGTGCACTGGCGCACCAAAATTATACCCTATCCGACGGGTCATTCAGAGAAATCAATCATAATACGGTTGCATGAAACTTTTTTGTCAAACGTAGTGGTGCAGTGGTTATGTCTCCTGACTCTAAAGGTCTAGACCCTGCTGTCGTGGCCGGCATGGGTTCGAACCTCACTCAGCCCAATGGTATTTCATATTTCTCCGTTTTTTTTTTTTTTTTTTTTTTTTTTTTTTTTTCTGTTTTTTTTTTTTCCTCAAGTACTTGAATCAGTAATGAAAAGGGGCCGGAATTCTTCGTTGAAATTTGTTCAAATCTTAAATTATTATAATATTTCCAAGCTTCAGTATTCAGGGGATCCAGATCTAAAGAATGCATACCAAACAAAATAATTAGAATTAAACCTCAGGAACCATCTTAGATAACATCGCACATTAAAAAAAATATAAGGAAACGTAAAAGATCATACAAGAAAGCTAAAAGAACAAATAATTGCACGGATTGGGCAAAATTTAAAACACTGCGCAATAAAACAACACAAATGATTCGTGATTCCAAAGAAGCACTCTATGAAAAAATCACTGCAAAACTTACTTCTAAAACTCTCTCTACTAAGGATTGGTGGTCAACCTTGAAGTCTTTTATTACGCCAAACTGTAAATCTTTACTGCCCCTTATGGAACATAACAATAAACTCTATTCCGAGGAGCATGACAAGGCAAATATTTTGAATGACTACTTTCAGAGCCAGTCGTTTCTGAACGACAAGGACATGCATTTGCCAGCTATCTTACCAACATCAGTGACCTCAAACAACATTATCCTAACAACAGATGAAGTTGAATTTGTGCTTAGAATATTACCAGTTGATAAAGCTACGGGCCCAAATGGGCTCAGCAATCGTATCCTACGCGAACTTTCTCAAGAACTATCTAACTCTTACTGTTCTCTTTTCAATCAGTCATTACGTACTGGCTTAGAACCAAGCTCTTACAAAGAAGCAAATGTCTGTCCTGTACCTAAGAAAGGTGATCTATCAGTTGTCTTTAATCACAGGCCCATTTCACTACTCAACTCGGAAGATAAAGTACTCGAACGACTTGTATTCAAACATTTCTATAACCATTTTGGAGACAACAACATTCCATCATCTTTACAATCAGGCTTTATTCCACCATTAATCAATTAACATACCTTTACAATGTCTTTTGTCAAGCACTAGATGAGGGAAAAGAAGTCAGAGCTGTCTTCTGTGACATCAGCAAAGCTTTCGATCGTGTTTGGCACGACGGCCTGAAATTACAAGCAACTGGTGTCACGGGAGAAGTGCTTGCCTGGTTCAAAAGGTATCTCAATAAGCGAAGGAAACGTGTAGTCATACCCGGTGCAACATCTGACCGGACATTTATCTGTGCGGGCGTTCCTCAAGGTTCAATCCTTGGTCCTTTACTTTTTCTCGTTTATATAGACGACATTGTTACCGACATAGGTTCTAACATACACCTATTTGCTGATGACACAAGCCTTTACATTATTGTTGATGATTCCTATTTCTGCTGCTGGATGTATCAATATCGACCTTCAAAAATATCACGATGGGCAGCCACATGGCTATTTTCCTTCAATCCTTCGAAGCCCTTCTAGTGTGTCGCAGGTTGTTCAGAAACAGACATCCACCTATTTACATGCAAAATCATCTTATTACAGAAGTTGATACTCATAAACATCTCGGTATACATTTTTCGAGTGATGGTACTTGGCACCATCACATAAGATATATTACTGAAAAGGCATGGACAAGGATCAATATTATGAGAAAACATAAATTTAAATTAGACAGAAAGTCTTTATATATATATATATATATATATATATATATATATATATATATATATATATATATATATATATATATATATATATATATATATATATATATATATATATATATATATATATATATATATATATATATATATATATATTTAACTTTTATAAGGCCTATTCTAGAATATGGAGATGTACTCTGGGATAATTGTAGTCAATACGAGAAAAATGAATTGGAAAACATACAGAACGAAGCAGCCAGAATCGCGACTGGTGCAACAAAACTAGTATCTTTAAATGCTCTATATAATGGAATTCAATGGTAAAATCTCTAAGAGAGACGTAAAAACATAAACTGACTCTATTTTATAAAATAAAATCTAATCTTGCTCCTAACTATCTCTCTTCCCTTGTTCCACAAACTATCCAAAACAGATCACGCTACAATCTTAGAAACCCAAACGATCTTGATCCAATTAATGTCCGAACAACCCTTTATTGCAATTCTTTTTACCTTCCTCTATTAGAGCTTGGAATGACGTCTCAGAAACAGCAAAACAAACTGAATCTGTAAATGCTTTTAAAAACATTCTCAACAAAGATAGAACACCTGTTCCCAAACAGGTAAACGAAAGCTCCAAATCTTGCATACACGCTTAAGAAAAAATCGCAGTTCCTTAAATCTTCACCTTTTTATAAAGAATATAGCTTTCTCACCTTTATGTAGCTGCGGTAGCATTGAGGACAACCATCATTACTTCTTCCACTGTATGCATTATCAGCGACAGCGAAATGAACTCTTAAATGCAATCAAAAGGTACACTACCCCAACCATAAATCTACTTCTCTATGGCGACTCATCAGTATCTTACTAAACAAACACTGCCATATATCTTTAGCTAATACAGAGACTTGATTACTTACATTATTAGCATATACATCAATGTTATTATCCTGGAGCGAACTCTAGCCTACACGGCGTGCTTTGTTTCGAAGTGCATTATAACCGCCTCTATCATAATACCAGATGTGTCGTTCAAATTTATGTTTAGGCTTTGAAAACTTAATAATGGCGTAAATTAGGCAATGATATCGTATCTTTTGCTGTAAGAAGGGTTCGCCTACTCCACTGACAATAAGGCTTTCTTTATTGCTTATAAATAGTAGGTCGATATTAGAAAATGAGTGTTCTGTGAAATGTATAGGTTCATTGATAGATTGATATAGAGAAAACTGTGAACAGATTGATTCAATTTTTCTTAGTGAAGTGTTGTTATTCAAATTTAGATTAAAGTCTCCGGTTAATATTATAGCATTTAAACCTGTATCAACTGCTAGGCCAAGAATCTTCAATGTTTAAAACAAGCTGAGAGATCCAGTTTGGAGGTCTGTAGAATAAGCCTACTAGTATATGTTTATGAGGGTTTGCAACTGCAATCCAAATGCTTTCAATATTCTGTATTTCTAGATCGTCACGACGCTTGTAGTGTAAGCCTTCTTTAACGTATAGCATGACGCCCCCGTGCGTATCTCCAGCACGGTCTTTCCTCTCGGGTCTGTTAAAGGACTGTAGCAACAAATCCTCAGTATCTATTGATGCGTTAAGCCATGTTATAGAAAAGCAGAGAATGACAAAGTCATTCAGTTCTGCATGTAATACATCCAACTTTTGAAAAATACTTTGCACATTATAATGAACTATGGATAAGTTATGAGTAAGATTTAAGGAGTTAAAATTGTTGTATTTGTACTAACTGAGGAGATTGAGCTATTGAGAGAGTGCTCCGAAACGGGTCCGGGGTTCGGATGAACATCACCGGATAGGAATATAAGAAAGACAATCCAAGCTGTAAGCACGCATAAAGAAAACATGACAGCGATATTGGACGCAAATTCAATATTTTCGACCCTTCTGCTGCCTGGTTTTGCACGACGGTAGTAGTTAAATAGACAAAAATTAAGATCTAATTTTTCACTGTCTTGCTCCAACTTCAATATCGAAAAAGTAAATATGTCATGTTGATATACAGCTGTTAATGCAAGAAAGTGAAGTAAACGGATAAAACGAACTCCACAGCGGTAAACTGGCATGACGCAAAATGTTTCTTACTGTTTGAGAAATTCATGTTATAGATGAAAGCAGTACAAAAATAAGAAAGGTGCCATCATTCTAACACGACAGTCACCAAAACACAAGGAATTTGCAACCCATACCCGCGCTCCGTCACCCACCAATCCACAAGAAAAAGTAATGAAAAACAGGGAAGAAGTACTAAGCATTCAAAGAAAAAAAAAAAAAGAAAAAAAAGAGGATGCTAAATGGCTGTTTTAGCTTTGACAAAGTATACTATGTAGGTTGAGAAAACATGTAACTCTGAGGTACTGTATGTACAAAACAACTAATTAATATATTATCATTATAACCGACTAGACAAGACTAGATATAAAGGTACCACAATAGAACAAAGCGCATACTTATTACGCCTAACACAACGTGGAATATGATGTACGTTTCTTCTGTTGTAAAACAACTGTTACAAATGGCAGATTATGATATATTACCAAGACCTGTCCGAAGTAAAGACTGCGGGTGCTCGTATGAACCTTGAGAGGTCAATCTGATACTGATCCATTATACCAACTATGTTGTTAATCCATAAAATAATCTAGAAAATATTAGGTAAATCACTAGACCGTGAAATACATGCCACACTGAATTGTATTTACTTTGCGGTCAAACAAGACACAATCACAGGGCTATGAAATATAGGTTACATAATCCTGAACTACGACAGTCATACATCAAATTGCCTGGATACTTCTACTTATCTGGCGCTTTGGTACGGTATTTCAAATCAATCGAAATTCTCATATTACCCTATCTGAGCCAAACCGAATCAAGCATCATTTTTATATTAAATCTCTGATTGAAATATTTCGACATTACAGAATTGAACAGTAATGTGGCCATCGACTTTTAAATTAGTACCATTTGCAGACTCATTTCCAAACATTTCTATTTCAGTTTGATTAGAACCTATTCCACAATCTAAGAAATGCGTAAATACGTGTCTATAAAATGTACTCGTCTAGTCCTGGCGTTAGAAAAGCCTATTTTATCCTAAAATGTTGATATTGTTTTCTTATTTCTCTCTCTTCTAATAAGTAGGCACAACATCTGTTTATTTGTGGAGAAAGAAAAACAAAATTATTGATACCCTTAGCGCTATGTACACCAGAGCATATTACCGTATGGGTCGCGCAATGCAACAGCGTGTCTTCGGTTATATGCTGACAGCATCTGCGCAGTCCTATCAGGGCATTTACTATCCGCTACTACAGGATGTATGAATGGAGCGCAAGGCCCGGAGGATACATTGCGCATGCGCAGGACGATCTTAATCAATGCGTTTTGCGCGTTCGAAGGCACTCATTTATTTGACGAGGCCCATTTACGGGAAATATTTGATGGGAAAATTTGGTTATTAAGCTCATTAAATCACTTTTACAATGTATGAGGTAAAGGAGAGTCTGGAATAACCAGCAAATTTAAAAGCTGATTTACTCAAAGCACTGGTATCGCTGGAGGGTCGAATGTCTTTGAGTGTAGGCTGCGAACATGGTCCTGAACGGGGAATTTAACATGTTTGTTTTAACCGTAAACTGCCCGTAATTAAAGCAAACAGTGCAGACCCTGATCAGATGCCGCGTTTTCTGATCTGGGTATGCACTGTTTGCCAATGTCCTGGCATTAAGCAGTCCAGGTTTTACAGCACTCTGATGTCAAAGACAGGAATAGCACGGCTATAAATAGCCGTTACCTGGATTTCGTACAAACGCTATGTTTTGTCCAGTTCGTGGATTAACTTTATTGCATTGATCATCCAGATTCCGATCACAAAATTTCGATGTCGGAGAGTTTCGGAGAGTAAACAATTACAGACATGGTGGGAGAGAATCGGTATTTATCTATTTCTACTTCCTATGGATAAAAAACAAACAAACATAGAAATCGTTTTGGATAGAATGATGAAAACATGGAATGCGTTAGATTAATTTAAACCGTGTCCGTAGGAATCAAAGTCAGTTTGTAATGGCGACTTCGTTATTTTAAGCGAAGGACGCGTTTTCGATTGCGAATATTTGATTTTATATTTACTTTTGACACTTATGGTTGGTATTGCTGCAAATCTACATCATATCATTCTGTTGCTTTTATCAGAAGTTTCGGGTTCGAAATTATTGATAAATACAGAGATTTTCACAAACTAGTGACGTTGGTATTATTTTAATGTCTATTCAAATGACGGCTTTTGTTCACAATGTCGGAGTAGCTATTGTTTTGATGTCGGAGGTCGTAAATAAAAGGCCACGTGATTACTGCCTGAATAAATTTTATTGTAGGCATGATAGTGCAATAAGTGATGCCATATAATAAAATAACTAATAGACTAACTCAGAGACGAGATATCGAAGGTCATAGAATGATATGATTTTGCGTGTTATGGTACTATCACAGTTCTACGTAATGAAATAACGTCTTGCAAGTTAACAGGTCATTATTCATATTAAGTACTGTTACCCTTCTATGATAGCTACTGTTTCTCTCTATGGAAAATAGGGCTTACTCCACATACTAATGTTGTTCTTCATTGTTTGCATAGATTGAAATCAATGTTTCATTTACACGTAAAATACATGAATAATCAGGGAAGAGTTAATACCATATTTGTTAAGTAGATGAAAAAGAGATGATAAGGAATCAGTAAGTCGAAGTCCACATCCTAAACCAAAGGAATACATAGCATTTAGATGTCATAAGTAAAACTGTCAAGTAAAAGGACAATATGACTGTCAGCTTTGTCTCAGCGGCTGCCACCAGCTTATCATAAATTAAGTGAACAAAATGTCAAACGCCACTAAATAGTAAGCTAATTCTAAAAAATTAAAGACACCATAACCGAAGCACCGCTTTGGCATGATCAGTTATAAATTACTGGGACTGTGTGGTTCAGACCGATCTATCTATACACGACCTTTGTTCTAGACTAGACTGTGTTAGTCTTATTTTCACCGCTTGTGTTTGGCGCACGAATGGCGAATTCCCGCGAATACACATGGTTCTGTGAGTCTGACATGCACGTACGGTAAATCTTGCGATTTCGACAAGTACGATTTTTTTTCACAAATGCGGTAGCAACGTGTGTGAACGATATTCGTATTTGTCACATGTGTAATAAATTCGATATTTTTTATATCTTTTATATAAAGAAAATTAAGTGTGACAGATACGTAGAAATGTTTTTACACGTGTGAAATTATTTTGAGCTTGGTTGTCCACATCTTCGCCATTCAAGCATCTTGTTTTCGAGAGTTTAAACAGTGTGATAGACGTTATATTTGCTTTGTATATTTTGCCTTTCTTCAGCATCTGGTATAACATAAAAAAAAACATTTCTCCTCCGACATCAATGCAATATACCTACAATCATTTAAATAAGCATATAAATGACACAATCGTAATTAATTTACAAAATATGAAGTGTCTTTCTTATGAGTCTTTCGACTTTTACACGTCTAGCATAATCAAAGAGAGGTATAAGATTCAAACAACGCTTAAACTTTATGAAAATGGTAAATGTGAATACAAACTATAAGCAAATGAAATAAGAATTATTCGCTGAAAAAATGCATTCCTCATTTCAGAAGTGATTTTAAATCCAACGGACACATATCAAATAAAATGAACACATTGCGTGCTTACATATTTCCATATAGAAACTATCTGTTTGTTACTTTCGTACCTCAGAGTTGACATATATGGAGGAAAAATAGATAAATACAGACCCTTTCATGCGTGTCTGCTATTATTTACAACCGAAATATGATAACCTCCTACATCGAAATTTCGGGTTTGCCTGGGTGGAGATAGGCACTAGGACAACAACAATATAATTGGAATTCTTTAGTAACTTTGGTCGATCGGTTGAAAAATTGACCAAAAAAAAGAAATGTTGCAAAAACTTTCAGTTTGGGAATAGAGTTCGGTTCGTTCGGAGACAACAGGTTGTGGGTTTCATATTGGTCAGTCTAATACACAGGTTGAGTTCATTGGTCAATGACAATCACGTGAACAACGACCTTAAGGAAAAGAAAAATGGTTATGTCTCATCCTTGTTGAGTCCTTCAATTTGTTTCAATGCAGTTATGCAATATGTTTTGTTTTACTATGATATTTCGATGATGAGGCAGATGACCCTACGTGGACCGAATACATATTTGCAATTTTGAGCACATGCCGAAAACATGCCTATTCAAATGTATAGAAAATTTCATCTCCAACAACTGAAAATATTCGGATAAATAACTCTGACATTTGTCATATTTCTGCTCAAAACTTAGATTGTGGGTACTCGTTAGAACTGCCTTGCCGAGGCAGTTCTAACTAGTACCCCCAATCTATGTTTTGAGCAGAAAAAGGAAAATAATGTATACCCCTGTAAACCCCAGTTTTACTACATAAAAGTGGGGTTTAAGGTTGTCAAAATAATATAGCTATGTTTTCGTGATAAGCTCCTCTGATGCAGCTCTTCTTTGATTGTACAGGTATGTTCGATCAATGCAATTGTGTCGTAGTGTCTTATCATTAACTTCATTTATACAGTCGAACCTCAATGGCTTCAACAGTCTTGAAACCATAAAACTTGTTCGATATATGGGTTGTTCGAGCCACTGAGGGTTAACCATAGCGCCAGGTCAGGAAGAAAATGACAATATTTTAGGAAAATGTTTTCGATCTTCTACACAGTAATGGTATGGTAATGGTATGATAAGTGGCGATTCTAATGAGTACACACTACATACAATTTCATGATGAAATAAGAAAAGTTTCCTAAATATTTGTTTCCTTGAGCAATTGGAAGAATTTCGTTGGACAGAAATTAGCCATGGTAAACGAGCCATCGGCGTTCGGGCTATGAGGTTCGACTGTATTTTGCTGTTGTTTTTTTTTTTTTTTTTTTTTTTGTTTTTGTTTTTGTTTTTTTTGTGTGTTTTTTTTTGTGTTTTTTTTTTTTTTTTTTTTTTTGTTTGTTTTGTTTTTTTGGTGGGGGTTGTTTGTTTGTGTTTTCTCTTTCTCGTTGTTGTTGTGTTTGTTGTTGTTGTCTTGTTTTGTTTTGTTGTTTTTGTCGTTGTTTTTGTTATTTCAGCTGTCCATTACTAGAGACGGAACAAAAGTTATTGCGCATTCAAACCAACATGACGTCTAATAAGCAGGAAGTTTATAGAAAAGCATAATGATTAGTCGTATTTACTCAGTGTTACGAAAAGGCGTCTTTGAACATGTACATAATCGTTTATCCCGCGCATGCGCGAAGTCTTATCCGAGCATTTGCTCTCAATTGATACCTTCTGTAGTGTCTAATGATTCTCTTATCGGACTGTGAATACCCTGATCAGACTGCGTGGATGCAATTGGAAATACTTCCGTAACGGGAACTTTGTATCATTAATATAAATTTCAGGCAATCTCTACACATTTAATTCTTGAAAAAACTACACAAAAATACAGGTTGGGTTGTGACTGCACATGTATGTGGCTATTAATATGTTTATATAAACGATGTTATATATGTAGAGAAATTCTAAGGCTCATACGGTAGCTGTATATTGGTTGTTGCACGTGTAACTGTGTCATTGAATCTTGTCTTTGCTTTTGTTTTCATTTCTTCTTCTCTCTCTTTCTCGGGAATGCTGCTGCGTTTTTAGATAGTGGCCTTTTCTTTGTAACTTCATTTGCATGTTGCATTACCGTTCAGGTATACTTCTGCCACCCAGACATCCGTTGGTGTATCAGCTGATACAGCTTTAAACATTTTGGAAATACTGTGATTGGAGTTTTAGTAAATTGGTACTCACTGAATAAACATCGAAATGATACAAATATTACCGCTCATTTTTTAATTTGAAACACTTGGTTCTGTATGCTCCATTAGATGATGCATAGTGTCCCCAAGGATATCATCACCTCAGTATCAGTTCCTCAATGCTGATGTTGATACTGCGGTGTTAACGTTAGTACTTAAGTACTGAATTAAATAACTATTTTTATACCGAAATCTTTGTTATAGTACAAATTCAAAAAACAAATCTAAAACTAAGACTGACTTGTCAAAATGACATGTATTTTAATGGCTACGGGATCCACTTTTTAGGCTTATTTTCCTTTTCTGTATGTCTTGGTGCTTGCCAAGACATGCGCTTCATACGTTTCATTTCCAAACTTTGGGGTTTAGCCACACTGATGAAGCTTAAATAACAGAAAGGCCTCTGTGGCACTAAATTAGGTATAGTTAAGCTCATATAATATACAGATTTCCATTTTGCTGTAAAGGTTTGCTTCATGGTGCTGATACATCTTGAAAATGTAAAAATGATACAAAATAATATTCCACATCATCGTTGCTCTAGAAATAAATAAGGTGTTTCGATTGTGTAAACACTCCTCTGTCAACATCTTTACAAAGTCTTTTCTGCATGGCGCTTTGCTCAGAAAAAAAAATGCAAAGTTGTGTCATGATTCAATGCAAAACCATTTGTCGATATACCTATATACCAAAAGTTTCGTTCTTTTCAGTGTTTTTATATTTATTTATTTATTTATTTATTTATTTATTTGTTTATTAATTTTATATTGTTTATTTATTTATTTATTTTGTTGTTTTTTATTTGTTTAAAATTCGAAAAATTCTATTTTTATTTCATATTGAAAAGGTTGCGAAACGTGAAAAAATCGATAGAGTAGATAGTTTGGCAGATTTTCAACAAGTTCCATTTTTTTTTTAAAAAAATCTCAACCGGGAAGGTTTAACTGGTGTTTTTATTTATTTATTTATTTATTTATTTATTTATTTATTTATTTATTTGCTCCAGTATTCAAGTGATATTGTTTGACAACCCAGGGATCTCCAACTGTCTATACACGTTGTTTTTGTTGAATCCTCATCTTTGTTTCATTATAGGCTTTATCTGTGATTTATTTATTGTCCGTAATGATACATGGATGATTCGAAAGGCCTCCACACGGACCGAACAAATATATGTTTTTTATCATTATGGAAGCTGAGGGCGAGGATTGGGATCCCGTAAAGCTAGCCCCTCACCCTTCAGTAATTTTTTACAGACCGTTCCTGGGCGGTACTGTCATTGTGGTACTTTAAATTAATTGTTATGTAGTCTTTTTACTTTCTTATGTTTTGTTTTTTTGTGTTTTTTTTTTTTTTGTTTTTTTTTTTGTTTTTTTTTTTTTTGTTTTTTGGGTTTTTTTTTTTTTAACAATTATGTAAGTTTAAGATAGATTTAGTAAAGTTTGGGTATCAGAGTTGCCACCTTTCTGGCAAATAGTTGCCAACTCTGCTTGTCATCTGCTCATTTTGTGGCTACTTAATTGCACTGGTCTGTCTTTCCCTTTGGTGTTTGGGGCTTGATGTGGATCTGATGTATCTGTTTCTGAGTTCACTTCTTTACTTTTAATTTGCAAAACAATGTTATTCAACACCAATAATCTAAAATCAATGAAGAAAGGCACAAAATATTGTTTTGTTGTTTTTTTTTTTTGTTTTTTTTTTTTGTTTTTTTTTCTCCAAAAATCCAGTTTACTATAAAATAAAATTGCGTAGGTCAGACCCAATTTTTGCCCATTAAATTAATTTTGTGGCAAGTATTTGAAAGAAAGCACAGGAACGACAAATGGTTCCTGATATGGTATTGTCAATCACAAATCAATGTTTCCATATAGAATAAACGTCAAACGAAAAACATCTCTCCGAAGGATGTCGACAGAACAATAGTATTTAATGCTATTGCAGTAAAAGTCTGCTATTAAGACAACTCGAAATTAAAACCTAGCCGCTATTAAGCGCAGCTTTTACAAGTCCAAAATGGTTTCGTTATTATCATTCTACTATCATTAGTGGACCGCCCCTGGCCACTAATACGATCCATTTAATGCAGTACCAAAGACGCTCTTAATAACAGAATTTTACTGTATATGACGGGCCAATAAACATCCATAAAAACGTCACACACGAAAGTCAAGAGAGGAGTTTACTGTAAATAATAATCGCGTACATACAGTTCCTTTAGCTGAAATAAATAAAAAGATAAAATAAAAGGGCTCGCATAAACAAAGTACACGCATAATGAGACAAAAGTAAAGTTTAATAATTTTTGAATGACCTTACTTAAATATTGACGATGATGATGATGAATTTAGGCCGGGTTTAACGACGCGTCAACCCATGAGGGTCATTTGCGTCAAAATGGTATATTAACTTGGTTTTGTAATGAAACGGCTATTATGATAAATCACACTTAAATATTGAAAAAAAGTTCCTTGCAATATGTAAGGCAAAACCAAAAAAAAAATAAAAAAATAAAATAAAAAAAACACACGATAAATACTAATAAGCAGTGATTATTAAATACCACCCCCCCCCCCACCCCCACCCCTCACACTCTCGCACAGAAACCAGAACGTAACGGACGGACGGACATTCGGAAGGACTACGTGAAAACAGTATACCGTATACATAAATAAAATTTACTAACGATTCCGCATGTCACGCATGATTTATTCTAACGTATTTAACAAACGCGTTTTGTCATACGGCTCTTAGGTATGTATTGATAAAACGTTGCTGACGTCAGCAACGTTTCATTACTACCTTCTGAAGAGCCGTATGGCGAAACGCGTTTGGTAAATACTTAAGAATATACCATGTATGACATGCGAAGTCTTTACACATATATAGCAAGTCTGTTCGACTAAAGTTTGATGCGTGTACAAAGTGCTGATAGGATGGCAAATAGAGAAGACTATTTTCTGCTCCTACAGGATATTGGTCTTCACTGCTCAGACCGTCGTGTCATAATGTCTATTTAGCATAATTGTCATCATTGACTATTCAGCATAAATATTTTATCCCAGTTACACCCGTGTTTTTATTTATTTATTTATTTATTTATTTACTTCGAAAAGGAGGAACAAATCTAGTTTTCATCAGGACATTAGGTAGGGTAGGGTAACCCTAAACACACACATTTTTTTAACGTTTGGCCTTTACCCTAAAATATGTAGCAGTTCTCCTTAATCATAAACATGTATTTTCGTATAATTTACTAATAATTTGAGCCACAAAACCTACAATAAGGAGGTCTGTGTGACCAACAAAGACTCAGATCTGCCTATACATCCATCAAGTACGGCAAGGGTTTTCGTTCATTCCTTTTCGGATAACCCGGAGGCTGCAGAATGTATATGCGATCAGTGAAGACTTGGTGAGATTGCGCGTATGCGCAGGCTGATCGGTCTTCGCTTGTCGCACATGTCTTATCGTAGGCTTTGTCATGCGCCGATTCATTGTATTCATATTCAGTTTCAAGTCCTTGGTAAAACGATAAAACCATAAACAGTTTTCTTTATTTCTTCTTATCCTTAGCTCGATAGTTCTCTTCTCACTTTCAGATCGGTTTTGAATCGCGGTTGAGCCTCTACTATTCTTGCCCTAACAGCATGTAAACCGTTTTCATTTACATAGTCAATGGAAATTTGATGGTCTCAAGAGCCAGAAATGATAGTTATATTTAACGTCAGCCAAAGTCCATTTAGCATGTACCACTGGTAAAACATTTTGGAGAGTAAATGTGTCTATTTCACATTCCACATTTGCTTTAAAACTAATTACTGCAGCTTGCTGACTGGATCCGTCAGTGATGCTTGGATGTGGTCACGAAGACAGTTTGGAAAAAGAACAAAAAAAAAAGAAAGAAAGAAAGAAAGAAAAGGTCCGTATGCTGGGTGTTGTGGTATTTTGTAGAATATTTCAGGTAGTACAACATGTGACGTGTGTTGGAATACAATCATCCGTGCAATGAGCAGGCACTGTCATTAAGCTAACATTCGAACCATAAGCCTTCGAAAGGCAACAAAAGCTGAAATAAGAAGTCTGATTTCATTGAACCACACCAGCAATTCGATGCCCAAAATTGTTGATGTTGCATTGTGAGAGGGCATCAAGATCACAATCTCATATTTTAGCTATCAGTTTAATTACTCCATTGATTTTTTAACAGTGCTTTTTATCAGTTTGTTTTCAAAATATTTTCGTTTATATTCTGATCATGCAAATTCTGCCTCAGAAGGCTGATTTTGGTCTTAACCGACTTCTGCTCCCCTCTGACAAAAGTCGTCCTCTTTAATTGTATTATCTACACTTTCTAAACCGCTAACAGTTGTGTGTGCTGTAGCAAGCGCAGATACCGTGGTAAGGTCTTTCTCTTTAAAACAATGAGAGAAAATTCTCTTGTTTAGTACAAACGCAACCATAATAAACACGCCCTGACCCGCGTTGAATATGATGAAGAGATATTCGATAATGTCACTCTTGATTAGCAAAAGAATAAACGCAAATGTCCAAGTGAGACCAGTCAACGTTGAAAGTCGAACATAAACACCGAAATAGTTACGCTCTACGTTCATCTGCTTTGAAGCAATATTTGAAATATGTATTTTGCGCACCACATAGATGAAAAGGATTATGTTTACTGATATGGTTACGCCTGTTGGTATCATAAAAGTGATCGCATGCATAAGCCGAGATGACAAATAACAGAGGTTTCCACCGTATCCACTCTCTTTCCCATTACTTCTGATCAACGACACAGCTACATTGACGGCTACAAATGCTAGTGACGGCACCATAACATACATAATGTGTTTTAAAGTATGCATGCACTTGAACTGCGGAGATAGTTTGATGCCGGTCTTGAAAATGAGAAACATTTTCACTGAACAAGCATTCATGGCAAACATGACGCAAAGCCAGAAAAAGTGACAAAATGCTCCTATTAGAGAGCAAGCCCAGTCAGATAACGAACGCTGACCCGCACCAAACTGATAAGTTGTCTGGGCCAGGAGTAGACATACACAGAGGATTATGTTGTTCATACCGGGCTGGGACTGCAAATCTTTGTACAGTAAATATATGACTATAGTAACAAGTAAACAAGCTACTGATACACAAACGCATACGAATGACAAAATTCGTTTAGGGTGAATATACGAGTAATCATCAATGGGTGTTAAAGTAGGCGTTTTCTTGAAAGGTAAAGAGCCGTATATCGACTGAAAGTCTCTTAGACATATATTTATACTGTCACCGTCACGTTCGTATTCCCACTTTGAAAATGTCTTTTTATTCATTGCTTCTTCTATAAGAAGAAAATCATGTATAATCCTCATTGACAATTCATTAACACTGATCTGTACAAAAGCACATACTTGTACCTTATTGAATGACAGTGTGTCATTTTGGGTGCATGTCAGTTCGTTCTGTGTTCCGCTTTGTATACGGTTCATATTAACAGGTCTCAAAATATCGGCGGGCTTATTATAATGGTCGGCTACATACAGACTGGGTTCTACATCTCCAATTTTGCTATAGAAACCCAGCTTTGAAGCATATACTGTCTCTCCAACCTGTATTGTAGATTCGTCAAATAGGTTAACAAGATCATCACGTGCATCACCAGTCGTTGTATTTCTAATCTTAAGCAAAATTTCCACCACAAGATATTCCAAAGTATAGTTACTTTCTAAAGTTGCTATTTTCTCGTATATCTGAAGTACTTCCGCGGAACTGTATTTGATGGACAACGTGTTTATCAGTACCGATGTTAAAAGATTGAGATGATGTGTGTCCGTCCTCACTGGATGAGATGTTCCAGTTAGTTTTATGTACAGTTTATAGCATATATCGTTTAACATGTCTGGGACCGGATGACACAATTGCGCATCTAGATACCGATCTTCGTAGCATAGTATGTCTCGGCACACCATCTGAAAGATATTTTGACAAACGAACAGTATAGATACTAATAGCAGTAATAACAGCAAAACTTTGAACCGCTATAAATCAAAGATTGTTAACTGCCGTTACAAATGTAGGACGAATTCATCTAAAATGCATTTTTAGAGATTTTGTTCGTTAAAAAAGCACCACAAAATGTGGAAAAAGTAAGAGAAAAGTCCAGGGAGTGACACAATCACAAGCCATAAAGAACTATTATCCGGCCTTTTCCATAAGTATCAATGCTAATACAATACATAAACTTTATACCGATAATATATATTTTGCAGAAATCGTGAACAGTGTGAATTCTAAAGAACTAAACCTTAATAGTATTATTTCTTCTGATGCCGAAGCTCCATTTCTGGATTTAAAATCATTCATATCGCATGTTACAATTACATAAATGTATGTCTATAATTAATGATAAACGAGATAATCTTGATTGTAAATATTCCATGTTTTGAGCGGTGACGTCCCACGTACTACATGTACGTCATATTGGGTACTCATGTATATAGCTTAGCTCATTCGTTTCATCAGAATCATTCAGTAACCTTAGTGACTTCAACGGCCTAAATATGCATTTAAATTTCTAAAAAAAGGTTTTATTTATCATAAAATTCGCTATACATTTTTTTTTACTTTCATCGTAACTAAGCTCATGTTTTTCATTACTCGATGAAACCTCAAAATTGTGGTTTCAATTCTAGAATTTGCATTTCATCTTATCAATCTTTGGTCGACCAAGCTTTTGCCAGAAAGATTCATACGTTTTTTTATTATTATTCTTTTATTCTTTTATTTTGTATCAATACTTTGAATTTAGTAGATCTATAGCTTGTCGAAGATCTTGGAAAAGCCCAAAGGCAGGCATGGTGCACTTAGCCTCTGACTAAACGTGACCAACGTCACACAAATGTCAGTAAATAAACAGCGCCACTGGTCGCTCCGCCCTAAAACGTGGCTTATACGATGACTGCTTCTCAAAGGCGATAATTGCAATGTAAATGTAAATATTTCTAAATCTGAAAAAAAAAAAAAAAAAAAAAAAAAAAAAGACAGGGTTGTAAGAACGCTTCAGCAGGGACTCTCGGAAATCGAGTTGTATGGTCTGTTGGTATGCCTGATTTTTTCAGAACAATTAACCCATTTATGCCGAGTGAACTCTTCTACCTCAAATCTTTTGACTGGCCATTTTTCAAGTCATGTTTAGTTTTAAATTTTACCATGTTTGATATAAATACCTGTATTTAGTGCAAACAGTCTAAACCCTGGTCAGACGCCGCGTTCTACGGCGTCTTTGGGTCTACACTGTTTGCCAATGTCTCGTTAATGTGACGCTAAGCATAAATGGGTTAAATATATTCGTTACTGATATGCAAGTACAAATTTAATGTAGAGTTTATGCAACAGACTGTATGCTTAGTGGTAAATCTAATCAAGGTTAACAATTATGCTGCCCTCTTTAGTGGCATGACATGTGACTTTACTCCTGTCCTTACGACATCAATCAGAAAGACGTTTTGTGCTTGGTGCTTTATTTTAAATGAAAATATTTTGTTCTGATTGACCATATCTAATTAGAAATCATTTGTCTTTTTCTGTTTCTGTGTTTTGTTTTCAAATATTTACCCTAAAATCAAACTGGTGGCCAAATATTGGCCTGTCCTATAAAAATTTTACAGTAAAGCGTTTTATTTATTTATTTATATCGTTTTATTTTATTTATTCATTTTATTTATTTATTTTTTTTATTTTCATCTTTATTTTATTTCTTTATTTATTTTTAATTTTTTTCTTAGAAAATATACTTTACTTTTTTGCTGAATTTAAACTTTTGATGTTTCACAACAATATTATGAAAATTTCAGAAAAAAATGAAAACGCGGAACTTGGTGAAAATCTGTCACCAAGTTGTTTACCCTTAATATTTCTACAGTATTTGCATTCTTATTCACTATGAAAAAAAGTAATAATAATTGCTGTTTTAAAAACCAGTGACTAGGATAAAACTTTTTTGTGCATAGGTAGTTATGATAAATGGTTTGAAATTAATCATGACAAAAGCTTGCAAATTTACTTCTTCTGTATAAAGCGGCAAGCTAAAGACGACTTTTTTTGAAAAAATGTCGAAAGCACAGTCATGGTTTAATTGGGTTCTGACTCTGTTTGTAGTCGTTCTCTCGTTTGTGTTTGGAGTTGAGAAATTAATTTATATGTTTCTATGTTGATCTTCTGATGTGTTAGAGAGCCCTACGCGGACCGAACAATTATGGAGAGCTTCAACTGCTTCAGAATAAGAACGAGGGATAAGCAGGTAAAAACCAGGTGTAACCCACACCCTCGTCCTTATCCCCACCCCCTACACCCCACACACCCGACGGTTTTGTTGTATGCTTACGTGCACCAAACGACTGATTGTTGTATGAGATTGCC
The DNA here is from genome assembly GCA_964016985.1 of Anodontia alba. Lineage (NCBI taxonomy): Eukaryota > Metazoa > Mollusca > Bivalvia > Lucinida > Lucinidae > Anodontia > Anodontia alba. Next base: position 62,636,185 of record OZ024832.1, on the reverse strand, counting down.
GCTTACCTTTAGCATTATAGCTGATATTACTGTGGCGTTTGATGGCGTCATTATGTTCAATAACGTAAACCTTAACGATGGCGTACGTGACGTCCATTTCAACCAGTCCATATCAAACACGCAAGAATTCTTGATTTGTTTTTATCACACTCTGGGTAAGACAACCTGGGTAGGATAAGAATTTCTATCCCATGGTTAAATCCAGGATTTCCTTACCTGGGCCCGGTTGTTCAAAGCGTCGTTAGCTTAACGAGCTCGTTAAGGGTCATTTCGTTAACTGTTTTAGCTGATTCAATACACAATATTCTGATATTTTTTGCTGAAAAAATGTAAGTAGCTTTTGCACTGCAAAAGCTACTCACATTTCTTCAGCAAAAAATTTCAGCATATTTGCGTATCACTCGATGTAAATTTTAATGAATCGTTAACTAACGACATCGTTAGCTTTGAACAACTGTGCCCTGGTGTTTTTGTTGTTGTTTTTTTTTTTTTTTTTTTTTTTTTTTTTTTTTTTTTTTTTTGTTTGTTTTTTTTTTTTTGTGTTTTTGTGTTTTTTTTTTTTTTTTTTTTTTTTTTGCTCATCTCTTCTTCTTTGGGTGTGCAGTGATTGGGGAATGTTGGGTAACTTCGTTTGCATTGTTGTGGCAGTTGCAAGAAATGTCCGCGTTTTTTAATTGTCAGTCTTACAAAAACTTGTTTGTTAATGAGTTTTAGGAAATAGTGAAATAGTTCTACCCCTGTATGTGTAGCAAAAAAATACATATCGAGATATACAGAAAAAGGCCACCATCATGGAATACAGCCCTGCCAAGTCACCCTATAAGAGGTGAATTATATGAGTTGCGTCACACAAAAAAGTGCCTTCGAGTATGCGCAAAATATGCGGTTTCACAACATCCTACATATGCGGCTTTTGCCACTTCATTCACGTTTTTTGTTTGTTTGTTGTTTTTTTTTTTTTTTTTTTTTTGTTTTTTTTTTTTTTTTGTTTGTTTTGCATGGCGCGGCTCATACTATGTCAAAACAGAAATGGACAAACACGCGAGCGAAGAATAGAAAGGGAACGGCAACAGAAGCATCGCCTTTGAAAGTCAACAGTAAAAGGACAAATCCGTAAGTACAGTCCGGACGAATCTATAATATCCTTAAATGTTTTTACCCTTTCAGACTTGCAGACCAAATCTCGATACCCGTGCAAACAGGGTAAATCCTGATGAGACATGTCAAAATTTCGGACCTTAAGCTATAGTGTACCTTAACTCTGAGAAATGATTGTAAACGAGAAATGATTGTATCCGTCAAGGGTGTTGTTAAGGAGGTGTAATTTGGGATATTTTTTTTCTTATCTTTCCATAAAACATTACGAAAACACGCCTATTCAAATATATTGAAAATTTCACCTCCAAAAACTTAAAATTTTCAGACAAAAACTCTGATATGTTTTCACATTTCTGTTTAAAACATAGATTGTGGATACTCGTTAGAACCGCCTCGGCGAGGCGGTTCTAACGCGTACCCATAATCTATGCTTTTGAGCAGAAATAAGAAAAATAATGTATACCCCTGTAAACCCCAGTTTTACTTTATAAAAGTGAGGTTTAAGGGGGTCAAAATTATATAGGTATGTTTTCGTGATGCATACCGTTATGTTTTGGATACTCATTAGACGCGCTTCGTCGATACGCTTCTAATGAGTACGCACAACATAAGTTTCTTCTTCTTCTTCTTCTTGTTATTATTATCATCATTTTTATGGTTTTATGGAGAACTGGAGCAAATTGTTCCAGAATTATTACTAAATACTCCTCCTTTACAACTTCCCTGTGTTATTGAGTTCTCCTAAAGTGTTATTGTTTAGGACAATGGTGCCCAGATAAACTGTATAAAAGTGCACAACCATAATCTACCTAATTACTAATCAAGCTCCTATATACGCACAGTCAAGCAATTCTGTAGTCTTCAAATTACAACCAGTGTACTTATATTTACTTCCTTATAAAGGCATATGTTGTGGGTACCTATATGAATTGCATTGACGTGTCGATACAGTTCAAATGAGTACCCACAACATATGTTTTTAAAAAGAAATCCAGAAAGAGAAAACACACAAACACATCGCATGAGCATCTTTAGATAAGTCCCTCGCTGATTTTTTTTTTATGTGTACCCTTAGTATAGGTGGATACATATTTTACCACAAGTTTTTCCAGTTATTTTGAAAAACCTAAACGCACAGTGCGGTAGTCAGGTCAAATACGGTATATGGGCCTATAGAATCAAATGAAACCAAACTGTCTCTTCTAATTTCTCTTCTGAGTTTTTAGCCTTTTATTATCATTATATTATATTGGTTTTATTTTTAAGGATGTATCAAACATAATCATAAGAATAAATATTTAGTCACTGGAGGCTGGAGCCAACCTAAAGCCCAGGTGGCATTACCTTAATTAGCCTAACTATTCGAACATGGGAATCTCGTACCAAACTTACTCTAAAACTTGAACCATCCATCTAATTACCCAGCTAGCATTCTTCTTAAATCTAAATCGGGCCGTTATCAGAACTACTACCGAGCCGATAACGATCCAATATACATGTACAGTAAAGCTTCAATGACTCAAACACCGATTTTACCGTAGCTAATTCGAACTCGTTTCTGAGTCCCTAGGAAACTCAAGAAAATAAATATTTAAGAGTATCGTAGGGAAACTTTTTTTTATTTCATCATGAATATGTACGCTGTGTGTACTCATTAGAATCGCCTCATCCACTCAATATATCATTTACTTATTGAAGATCGAAAAGGCATTTCTAAATTATGTCTATTTGCCGCTTGACCTGACGCTATGGTTAGCCATCAGTGGCTCGAACTACCCATGTCGAGAACAAATTTACATGGTCCCGAAGATGTTCGAGCCATTGAAGTTCGACTGTAGATTTAGGTAGAGTGCTAGCTGGTGTTGTGTCTCAACATTGCTGGCGAACATTGATCGAGTAATGATCTGGGTATTTGCTTTCGCTCAGACATATCCGTCTGTCCGACTTTGCTCATCTCGGTGGTGAGAATTCGAAACACATCACGAAAACATACTACCTATATAATTTTGACCCCTTTAACCCCTCTTTTATATAGTAAAACTGGGGTTTACAGTGGTATACATTATTTTTCTTATTTCTGCTCAAAAACATAGATTGTGGGTACTCGTTAAAAGCGCCTCGGCAAGGCGGTTCTAACGAGTACCGGCAATCTATGTTTTGAGCAGAAATATGAAAACTATATACTTAAAACCAAAAGTAACTTGTCACCTTTTACTGATGAATAATTTTGTTTCTACCTCACGCCTGGTAAACTATCACAAGTACCTCCGCGGAGGTACCGAATAAATAGTTGTGACAGATATCCGGAGCTACCTGTGATGGTAAAAAACTAGACATAAAAAGATAGGTGTTCGTCTTTTTTGATAAAATACACAATAACCAGAGAGTTTACTGAAAATTAAAGAGTGCTATTCGACCCTTATAGGCATAAAGTTTTGTCACACGTCATATCCCCCAGAACTTTTCATATTTACCAAAGATACGACCTTTGAAGTGGTTTCGAAGTCAGTCCAAAGTACTCGAAACAGAAAAAGACCGATCGTTTTGGGTTCTAAATGCGGATATCTTGCATACAAATCTGTTTGTCTTGGTACACTGATGTAAAGTAAACCTATTTGCCTGAATACAGATATCGATAAACTCCAAATAAGGCTGGATTCTTCAAAAAACAGCTGGAGGTGCCTGTGACGTCGCGGAGGTGCCTGTGATGTAAAGAAATATAGTGAAAATCTGAAGAGTTATTGCAGCTGCAAATATTGATATAATTCTTCTCTAGATCACTGCCTGGAAAGAATCATTCATTCAGCGTCGCAATATGCTATCATAATGTGTATGTCATGAATTTCCATGTTAAAGTTATAAAACATAATCTTCCATCTACACATATGGTGTACCAAAAGTATAAAAATGCCGATGCCTGTCACCCGTAAATTATGACGCAATTTGAGCTTACCGGAACACCTAAAATAACCTACGTTATTGACCCTTTTGGTAACTCTTATGCGTGTCGCTCGCATATGTCGTATGACGCTCGCTGTATGTGTTATTGTAGTTTTGTTGTTATGTTTCTTTACGTCCTCTGTAAATAACTAAACTCATGGTGGGACTATCCGTTAACCTTATCACACTATTTCTGGGCAGGCTTAGACCTCCTATGGGGTTCACCGGCAATAAGTGAACATACTTTCGCCAGTAACTGACAACTTCCCTTCTTGAATCAGCGGAAGGAGAAAGAAAAGTAAGTGGGGACCTCTGGCTCTTGAGTTAGACGCTCTACCGACTGCGCTACGCGGCCTGGCTCGCCGTTTATGTTAACTTTGTGGTGAGTGGACTCGAAGGTGACGAAGTGATTCACTCTTGCTGTTTTATATTGCCAGCGCTAGAATTCAAACACACCCGTAAGCCTAGGTGTTACATCATCAACACATGACATAAGCTCGACATTACACCTTTTAATATAATGAAGTGATCGGAATCTTACTGTAAATCGTGTTAAATTCAGTCACCAAATAACCACTATGAAAACATTTTGTCGAAGCGTTTGCAAAATCAACAATATGTCGGAAAATTGCTCTTTTGTCAGCATATTTGATGCACATAGAGGCTATTTGGAGACTGAATTTTAGATGATTTACAGTAAAATTCCTATCACGGGTTACCAAAAGGGTCAACAACGTAGGTTATTTTAGGTGTTCCAGTAATGCTTAAACTGCGTCATAATTTACAGTGACAGGCATCGGCATTTTTTTTTTATACATTTGGTACACCATATGTGTTGATGGCATGGCGTGTGATATATTGAGCAAAGACAATTTTCTACGAGTTGGAATGACGAACAGGCAGCACCTCCCGATTACAGTCATCATCATTCAAGAAAAAAAAGTCTTACTTCAGTGAGTATTCTATGAAAATCTAACTCAAAAGCACCAATAATTCTTTGAGATTATGTTTTATCACTTTAACATGGAATTTCATGACATACAAATGAATGATTCTTTCCAGGCAGTAATCTAGAGAAGAATTATTTCAATATTTGCAGCTGCAATAACTCTTCAGATTTTCACTATATTTCTTTACATTACAGGCACCTCCACGGCGTCACAGGCACCTCCAGCTGTTTTTTGAAGAATCCAGCCTTATTTGGAGTTTATCGATATCTGTATTCATGCAAACAGGTTAACTTTATATCAGTGTACCAAGATAAACAGATTTGTATGCAAGATATCCGCATTTAGAACCCAAAACGATCGGTCTTTTTCTGTTTCGAGTACTTCGGACTGACTTCGAAGCCACTTCAAAGGTCGTATCTTTGGTAAATATGGAAAGTTCTGGGGGATATGACGTGTGACAAAACTTTATGCCTATAAGGGTCGAATAGCACTCTTTAATTTTCAGTAAACTCTCTGGTTATTGTGTATTTTATCAAAAAAGACGAACACCTATCTTTTTATGTCTAGTTTTTGACCATCACAGGTAGCTCCGGACATCAGTCACAACCATTTACTCGGTACCTCCGCGGAGGTACCTGTGATAGTTTACCAGGCGTGTACCTCGGTTTGGTTACAATAAGTAAGTTCAGTTGTTTTCCACAGCTAGTCTCAAGAGAAATCCATTCGTATAAGTGATTTCAGTCTCGAGTTACCTACCTTTTCATCAAAAACAGTATTTTCACATTTTCTCACAAATTCAAAAGCAGAACATGATTCTCAATACAAAATCTGAAAGGCCTTTGTCTGTCGATAAAATTCCCTGCAAAACAGTTTTTCAGTTCTACCTGGCTAATTAAAGGCAATTATTAAAATTTGTTTCACGTTGAAATTATCTCCCTTGCAATAAAAACAATAGTAAACTTTCGCTGCTCGTAAAAGCCATATCTCCGATATTTTTTGAAAGTTGTAAACGGTGATTTGTATGGATCTCTACAGAGAGTGTATGACCAGAAGAAAGATGCAAAAGTTCGCATTATGTCAAATGAAAAATGGATGACAATAACCTGTATCATTACAAACATTGTTAAGTTTGAACAAACGGCCTTCTCAATAAAAATCGACGCGTTCTGAAGTTGCGCAATAGATGATGCAGATTTTTTTTTTTTTTTTTTTTTTTTTGTTAATTTAAGAACAATTTTCAATACATGTCTAAGCGAATAAAGATGGGTCTAAACTGATTACTGAAATAAACCCGTATTTAAGATACAGTGACCTTCCAAAAGTGAATTAATATAGTAACTTTTGATTCTGACCCCTTCTGTTTTGAGAGAGCCCCTTTTGATAATCTGTTTGACAGAAAGGGCTCAAGTACTGTGTAGCATGTGCACAAATGCTTGTTCTTTAACATCATTAAAACAGTTTTTAAATTTCACTCAGCAAAAGTTAGTAAAACGTATAAATTTATGCTGTAAAGTTACTTTTGGCTTTAAGTATATAAGATATGTTTTATCTGAAAACTTTTCGGTTTGGTGGTAAAATTTTCAAATTTGAATAGGCATGATGTCGTAATGAGAAGAAACTATAATATCAACTTACCAGTTTGTAGTCCGGAAACTGGTCGGCATTATCGCACTTTAGTTGTATCTCTGTGTGTTCCTTTTTTACCGCACCTAGGTCTAACACGGCAGTGAAGGGAGGGGACACGTCAATTAAGTCTTTGAATCCTTGGCATGTCCAGTTTTCGTATGGCTCAGGTTGTCGTGTATTACAAACATAACAAAAATAGTTCTTGTATGTAAAATTGAATGGGTCCACAAATGAATTACACGCCCGTTCAATAGATTTATCATAAAGCAACCACTGGCCTGTCTCGTTGCATGTTGATATCGAGTAATCAGGGACATTACATGACTCTATGAGAACTGAATTTGGTGCTCGATAGAACAAGTTACATTTTTTCTCCGCGATCTTTTGAAGAACATCTTTGTCCGAGAATGACAACATGGTTGAACAGACCAGTTCAACGTTCCAGTGTGTAAGCATAGAACTGGTCAAACCATTGCAAAAACCGCAGTATTTGTTTCTGTAGTGTGTTATGTTATCTGTCACGGGAAGAAGCGATTCAATAGAGCCATCTGATCCAGGATCAGCGCATAGCTGCTTCACAGTGTAATCATAGTAACCACTTATCCCCGAATCACATTCTGCTATCATCCATACAGGCAGAACACCAGGTTTTCCTATATAGTATGTTGTTTCTTTTGTAGTTAAATACTGTGGCGTGACACATCTATACCTGTTTGTAAAAACATCAATATTATACACATGCCACATACAATACACATGTGACATGAGTATTAGACATATTACATCAGTATTACCCGTATATATCATCAGTATTACAATTATGACATCAGCATTACACATATTATATCGGTTTTACACATCAGTATTATACGTATTACATCGGTATTACATATATGACATCAATATTATACATATGACACCAGCAATACACTTATGACACCAGTATTACATGTATGACATCGGTACTGTATATATGATATCGGTATAACACATATGACACAGTAATACAAACATTTGACACCAGCATCACAAATGCAACACCAGCATTACAAATATAACACCAGCATTACATATATGACATCAGTATAACGCAATATTACATCCGACTTATACATATTACATCAGTATTACATATATGACATCAGTATAACACATACGACACCAGCATTACATATGGTGGAAAAAAAAACATTCAAGTTATCAAATAACCTTAACTTAACGGTTCATCATTTTGAAATATCAAATAGCATCTTGACATTTGTCGTTCATGAGCTAACAACAATTATTGTCACACAAACTGGAACCTAGCGGTTACGACGATTTCTGTTAATATGTGAAATTGTACAGTTTCCACACCAGCTTGAGTTGCTTACGATGCCAATTTTTATCAGCCATCGTGTTGGGTATAACTGGTTGACCTGTATTGAAAACAATATCCCTACACTATAAAGTGAAAAACAAATGATTGTACAGTGATAATTTACTTATTATATAGTCAAACTGCATTGGCTCGAAAATCGTGGGGACCATGGGAATCTGTTCTATATATGGGTAGCTGGAGCTACTGAACATTACGAAAACACGCTTACCCAGTCAGCATTCTACGTAAATCTATATCGGGCCGTCATCGGCCCGTCAGGGTAGCTGACGGGCCGATGACGGCCCGATGTAGATTTATGTAGAATGCTAGCTGGGTATTCAAATAAGTTGAAAGTTTCACCACCAAAAAACTGAAACTTTTCAGATAAAAAATCTGATAAATTTTATTTACCACAACCTATGTTTTGAACAGAAATAAGAAAAAAAAAACAATGTGTATCCCTGTAAACCTCAGTTTTACTATATAAAAGTGGGGTTTAAGGGGGTCAAAATTATATAGGTATGTTTTCGTGATGGGGTCAATCATAACGTCAGATAAGGAGGCAAATAGATATAACAGGGATGTCTTTTCGACCTTCGATAAAATAATAGTATGTTCAGTGTACTCGACGAGGCGGTTCTATTGAGTACACACAGCATACGTGTTCATGATAAAATAAGAAAAAAATCCCCAAAATATCCCTACATATATGCTTATCTCTACATAGATGCTTTCTTGAGAGATCGGAAGAATTTGCTATACAAGGACGCAAAATATTACTTCAGATCAGCCACTGTTAACGAGCCATTATATCAAAGTTGTGTTCCCAACCAGTAGGAATGCTTATTATTTCCCTACGGCGCTTTTACGTGACATCACTAGCACGTGATCATGACGCCATTAAAATGTCATTATTTACAGTCTCAGTATGATTTTAGACATCTACAGACCTATTTTATGTTTGCACTAACAGTGAACTGGGCCCAGTTGTTCAAAGCTAACGACGTCGTTAGTTAACGATTCGTTAAAATTTACATCGAGTGATACGCAAATATTCTGAAATTTTTTGCTGAAAGAATGTGAGTAGCTTTTGCAGTGCAAAAGCTACTCACATTTTTTTCAGCAAAAAATATCAGAATATTGTATTTTGAATCTGCTAAAACAGTTAACGAAATGACCCTTAACGAGCTCGTTAAGCTAACGACGCTTTGGACAACTGGGCCCAGATTTTTTTCGAAAAAGGCTCGTTCAAATCGGTAAGTTGCTGTCGTTTCCCATTTCGTTGTTTTGACAAAAATCAGGATAGGTTCAGAGTATGTAGCCAGAAACAAGGCATTTATATTAGCAAACTTGATGCATAATTGTGTTGTCATTATTGAGAACATTCGCGTACAATTACTTATAAGGTTATCAAAATGGTGTACCTGAGTTTTCTCAACGATGACAATATGTAGTACATCAAAGCTGCAAATATAAGTACTTTCATTCTTGGTTCATGCTCTGAGCTTATTCTGTTTGTCATCATAATAACGATAATAATAATAATAATAACGACTAACTTATTTGAACGGGCCTTTTACGCAAAAGTCTATGTCTTTTTCACTGGTCAAGCAAACATGAAATAGGTCTGTAGATGTTCGGGCGAATGAAGTTTGACTGCATATAATAATAACATTATACTGGAACAGTTACTGTAAATAATGGCATCTTTACTGGATTCATGAACACGTGCTGGTGACGTCAGGTCAAAGCGCCGTAGGGAAATGATAAGCATTCCTATTGGTTGGAGTACCAGTTGTCAATCACCTCAGTGGGCACACAATGTTGATATAATATTAATTCAACGTTCATTCAACGTTGAGTGCCTTCTAGGTACCCTTTTATTTTTGAGAAAACAAAATTGATTTGAAAATCACATATCAAACCAAATAATAGCCTAATGTAGAATAGCTGGGGAACACCAATATAACAGAAGATTTTTTTTTCTTTTTTTTTTTTTTTTATTTCATGTACTGATTATTTGACCTGTAAGTGCTGATTATCTGGGCCCAGTTGTTCAAAACGAACGATGTCGTTAGCTAACTATTCATTAAAATTTACATTGAGTGATACGCAAATATGCTGAAATGTTTTGCTGAAAAAATGTGAGTAGCTTTTGCATGTATGTTACTCTTGTTTTTGAAACCAGCAATATCCAGCGTTTATTAGAGACTTTACCCAGCAGGCACACAACGAAAAAAGTCGATTCAATCAATGTTGAATAAACGTTGCTTCAACGTTGTGTGCCCGCTAGGAATGTTCGGCAAATAATATATGCTCTTTTAAAGTTATATTTTTCACTTTGGGCTACTAACATATATACAGTCACCCTTTAATGGCTTAAACTCCTTTCGGACCGCAGACATATGTTCTGGACATGGATGGTTCGAGTCATTGAGGGTTAATCATATCTCCAGGTCAGGAGGCCAATGGGGAAAAATTAAGAGATATCTTCTCGGTCTTCTATAGAAAATGGTATGTTGACTGTACACATTAGAATCGCCTCAATGAGGCGATTCTAATGCTTACACACAACATACAATTTCGTGATAAAATAAGTAATTTTCTCTAAAATACACCTAAATATTTGTTTGCTTGAACGATTTCCTAAAGACAAAAAACGAGTTCGAATTAGCTATCAGTGTTCGAGTCATTCAAGTTCTACAGTGTTTTTGGCTATTACATCCCAGCAGGCACACAACATCAAAATGACCATCGATGAGCATCGACGGTGATACGACGTCATGTTAACGTTGTGTGCCCACTGGGATGTAACATGTCCAGAATATCTATTGAAATAAATAATAATCTCAGATAGTATTACATCGATCAAAAGTAGAATGTTTTCCTTTACCTGTTTGTATTTATGGCACGCTCTCCGTTATTAAAATTGCCGTAAAACGACAAACAGCAATTATTGTGCTTTTCGCAGCCCGGATCACAGGTACAATATCCACAGCACTCGGTCTTACCAGGCATGTGGACGGTGTCAAGTCCAGCACTACTGGCATTTCCGTCATCGTTACATGACGAGTAGGAGGATAGGCATGAGGCACGATGCGTATCAGATAGTATTTCATATCCATCATCATCGAGTGTGCTTACCACTATAACAGCGTTAAGCCACAGAAGAATATAACTTCGATGCATAACTGGGGATCTGCAAAATAAAAATTACGTATTCACACGTCTGGGAAACAGATTCTTAGAAGTCCTTGATTTTTTTTCCGAATCCCATTTGAAATATGTTTACGCTACTATGTATTGTATCTGTATATATATAAATAAAATATGTTTAAACTAAACACACGTCTATAGGGGTACATACTACATAGACTTATTAACAAAGGGAGGGTGCAATGAGAACACGTCAGTGACATACCTACTCTATTCAACCATCCTATCCAAACAGCACATGTTCCTCAATCCCAATATTTGTACCACTTACTGAGGAAAGACCCCATACCGCATACGGGCCGCCTATGTGTCTTCGGGCATATGCGGATAGCGAAGGCCCAGATCAGGCTGCGCATCCTCGCACTCTGATCAGGCCCTGCGTTTCCGCTGACTGAATCATGGGATACTATAGAATGTTTCAATGGAGAGCAAAAGCCCGTCTGAGACTTTGCGCTTGCGTGAGATAAATCTGAATCTGTGCGTTTTGCGCATGCTCGAAGACACCATTTCGCTTGGTGCGGCCCATATGCGGGTAATGCGTGCAAGGTCAACAAGCCTTGTATGTATACCTTAGACTATATCAATGAGCAGGGTCATTAAATGTCACTGCAGTGTTTGAATCAATGTTGGGGAGAATGGACATGCCAGTTAGGGGGCTTTATGTGTAACGTACAATGTACAGTCTTGCACTCCGTCCCTGACACATTTGCTCCGACTCGGAAACATTCCAGTTGAGCGTAAAATAGCTGTCTAACCACCTCTAAAAACGAGGGTATCATAAAAAATAAGCTATTACACAGGCCATTGAAAAGACACCTCAACTGAAGACAGACGATCTGCTGTTTTACAAGCCCAAACCCTATCAGGTAAATACCGTACTCCTATTTATGTTGATATATCACCCTGACCTTCCAAAAGTCTGGAAGACTGTCAGCCAACATGGGCTCACAGCTCCAGATAAACGGTGTATCCACATAACATTTTCTTATTTCTCCATGCAAAGATATGTTGTTGGTACTCATCAGAAGCGCCCCAGTGAGGCGCATCTGATGTGTAGCACAACATATTTTGCATTGGAGAAATAAGAAACATATCAACACTTTTCGGTGAAAAAGCACCTTCTCTTGAGCTATGATTGGCCCATCACTGAGTCAACAAACCATTTGTTTCCATAGAAACCAGACAGAAAGCCCAAACGTTTACGTGTAGTTCCCACACATAACAATCAGAGTGCCTAAAGGTTTGCATGACCTTCTCCAGAGCTGTGGAAATACCATGCCTGACTTGTCCAACTTGTCCCATTTCCCTGAAGACAAGTAAGAAATTTCATTTTACTTGTCCTGGCACAAGTTATTCATAGCTCTGGCAAAAGAATATCCAGATTGTAAGAGAGATATTTTTTTCTTATTTCTCGATGAAAACATATGTTGTGGGTACTCATTAGAAACGCCTCACTGTGGCGCTTCTAATGAGTACCCACAACATATGTTTTCTTCGAGAAATAAGAAAAAAATGTCAATTTACGGCAAGTAAATCTTGGTTGGGCAAGTGGATTTTGACCATTTACCTGTCCGTGGACAAGTAATAAAATTTGATAATTCCACATCCCTGACCTTCTCGCAAGAGCCAAACTAAAACCGGACCCTAATGATGATATACCGCTAGGGGAGTCATGGCCTTATGGCAGAGCAAATACAAATCCTGCAAAATGATAAAGCCAACGACAACAGTAACACATCACGTCCGGGTGGCAGTCAGACTTAGGTGTGACACAAAAAGCACTACAGAAAATGTTATCAATAACATTTCTTGCAGTTTGTCTTTGTTTGTGCGTCTGTGGTTTCAGATGTGACATTTGTTTTAACCTTATTTGTTCCTCATCTCTCTTTCTTTTGGTGCATCAGGAGGGTCATTTCCTGTGTATCTTTATTTATATGTTTGCAGCATATGTGATAAACAGTACGTGGGGGAAACGAAGCATCCAATAACAAAACGAATTGCACTTGCGATGGCCGGAACACCGCAGATTCGAAATGTGTGTACCCTCCCTCAAAACACTTCCGCTCAAAAGAACATGATGTCTTGGACACTGACTATTCTAAGTGGACCCAACCTTTAGAGTCACTGTTCTGATACATTATACGTTTCCGCAGGTTATAAAGAGTAACATTCCACGAAATAATGCATCACCTTTGTAATCGAAACACAATGGAGATTCGGCACGTCTTGTTTGTGCTGTTACTACTTTCCATATTAGGATGTTGATCCGTTTGTTCAAGTATTAGCTTTCACAAAAAAAAACTTGGTCTATGCTTAGCACACAATGTGTGTTATTGTGTATTTGGCGTAGATCAAGCTTTTGTGAAAACTAATGCTTGATTAAAATAACTTTGAAAAGTTCATGGAAAACAGCATTGAACTAGTTCAATTTTCATAAAGTACTTCCGGAGCAATTGCAAAGTCTAACTCTAATTGTCTGGGCGTAGACAAGTAACACTTATCCTGCTACAAACGTTTCTGTTCAGGGTCATTGATAGGGGTACTCTTACCTACGAATATGTTTTTTCCCTCGTTTTCCATCCATTTACTTCACACCCGCAGTGTGATACATCAGTGGAGTGCTAACTATTGGCGTAATAGTCGTGATCACGTGACTATCCCGCGACAGCAAGTCACGTTACTAACAAATACTGCTTCACATACTTATAAAAAAAACTTCAAGATACTAGCGCAACATGTGGCTATTGCAGGAAAGATTCGACAATTTGCGATGATACGTCTACTCTTTGTGTAAATGTATCAACGGAAGCTGTTTAAGCAGAATTCTTATGTTAACCTGGAAGCCAGTTTGATCGGATAGCGGTGAGACCGAAAAAATCGGAAAAAGTAAAGTGGTGACTTTTGACTGTGACTTTGAAGAATTACTTCACTGACTGACCTTAAATACGGACAAACGGAAATTTTTAATAAAGTGCATTACCTGCCCTGTCGGAAGCCAACTGATCTGCATCTGCACCATTTGTCATTAAATATGTGAATTTCTATTAAAAAACACGGATCAAGCAATCTGATTGGCTGGAAATTAGAAGTGGGCGTGGCATCTTAATTTAGTCAGCAAGGCAAGGGTTAACAAAGAACCGGTATTGCTCAATTGAAATCAATCTGATAAAAGTACGATTTTAACTGCCTAATGATTTATTTTTCGTATTATTATTATTATTATTATTATTATTATTATTATTATTATTCAAAATAATATTAACAAACGAAATTATAAAAAAAGCAAAGAATATATTATTTGCAAAGACAATCAATAAATATTTTTTAAAGATACCAGTTTAATGAAACCAAGATTATCCAGTAATGTTCACATATCTGAACCGGTTGGCAATGGTGTCTCTCAATGAATATGCGAATCGTGAATATCCAGACCAGACTGCAGACGCGTTCATGTTTTAAAACATATTCCGGCTGAAATTTGTCTAGGCGGGTTGAGCGTGTACTGATCTGCGCATGTGCGATCTCATCTGGGCATGCGCACTTCGCGAGTGATTTGAAACACCTTTGTTATGACGCAGCTTACTTCACTGAATGTATTAAATTTCATATTTAAGTGATAATTGTTTCCACTTACAATTCTCAAAAGAATATACATGTAGTAATAAATCATTTGTACGAGAAAGATCAAGTTGAAGGGAATAGGTATACTTGCAGGAGAAGTAACTATGTCTTAATTGTTTTGTCCCATTCTAAAAATAGGTCTACATTAAACGCAAATAATTTCCCTTCTAAAAATTGGTTTGCACTAAAAGGAAAGAATTTTCTCCCCATGAGAGCAAATTCTTTCCTTTTAGCACAGACCCATTTTCATGGGGAGCAAATTCCTTCCTTTTAGTGTAGACCCATTCTCAGAAGAGGATTAATGTGCAGGAAAACAATTAGGATTTCAGAAAAGTTATCTCCCTTATCGAAAATCGCGAAAAATCTATCTATTTAGGGTGCAGGGAACTTATAATTTTTGCCCATAGAGCTCCATGATAGAAATTCCACTCTCTTTTAGTGGAATTCCAAATGCTGTCAAAGGTTTGGACATCAGTCAATTCCATTTGCCAGTAACACTTACTCTGATCAATTTTTGAAACGCTTTCTCTTCTTTCTCTTCTGACAGTGAAATCTAGTGACCAGCCTTTTATAAACATAATGTTCTGTTAATTTTATTTTGTAGATGTATCAAAAATATTATAAGACTAATATTTGGTCACTGGAGACTGGAGCCGGTCTAGTTTGGTTATGTTACATCCATCGTTTTCTGAAGAAGCTCATTTATACCAGTTGATCCAAATGTTCTCTGGGAGTACAATCATGTCAGAGGTAAAATTCTTCACATTGATGCTCATATGGCAATACAAAAATTATTTTCCCACAGGGTGCCATAAGAACAAAGAATTTAAAAATCGATATCTAAGAGACATACAATCTCTCCCAGAGCAACATAACTAAACCCTTGCTGCCTATTCTTTTTCATTCAGAAATGTAGGAATCGTTGAGATAAAACATCTATGTACAGTATATAGTTCTAAAGCCATTGGTCTAGATATAGGTAAAACCAGATGTCACAAGTAACGAGACAAGGATATTGTATTCATATAGTGCGTCAACATTAAACTGAGACAATAGCATATTCCGTGAACTCAATTCGGTATTCATTAATTTCCGAATGACAATACATTGTGGTAAACCATTACACCATAGTCTTGCTAGATTTACTGCAATGAACAATCATGAGGGTCTAGAGGGGCTACCAAAAAAACCTTAGCTCCCCAATCAGTAACCGACAAAGCTATTTTCACAAACAGTATAGTCGTGATAGCTTGAATTGTTTGAGCTGAATCGTTAAATCCCACATCACAAAAATCAGCAGTCGCCTAAATGTTAGGCCACAAATCAGCAGTCAATAAAAATTAGGCCATTAATAGGCAATCAATAAACCACATCGGTACCCTCTTCTGCGAAACATAAAATTCGATCGTAGTTAATACCGGGAACCTACGAAGACGTTGGCGGAAACTAATTGTCTAAGTTCAATTGTGTTGCACTATACAATTAAAAGCAAAATTATTGATACATATTTGCTTATTTTTGCATGAAAACATATGTTGTGCGCTTCTAATGAGTACCCACAACATATATTTTTATAGAGACATAAGGAAAACAATACTTATCTGGACATCCCTCTTTTCTGGAGTTGCGTAAACCATGATATTTCACGTATATACATGTATTTATCGAGAAAATTCGGTTAATAAATATAATTAATTTAATAAATAGTTATGCCCTATAAAAGATTAACAAACAATACCAGAACGAAAATAACGAAATCAGATTAAAAAAAACTAAAACAAACAAAAAAAAAAAAAGTCCTGAAAATTCTTTTACTAATTAATGTATTTCCTGTATACACGTACCCCAGTTTCCTAGTTTCACTATATTTTTTATAGAGGAGCATGTGGTGTAGATTATATTTCTGGCACACAAGATAAGGAAATCCTGGATTTCACCCTGGAATAGAAATTCGTATCCTATTCAGGTGATCCTACCCAGGGTAAGACAAAATCGAAAATTCTCACATGCTTGATATGCACTGGTTGTAATGAACGTCACGTACGCCATCGTTAAGGTTTACGTCACTCAACGTAATGACGTCATTATACGCCACAGTAATGTCATCATATTATGGCGGACGTCAGCAATCGCGGTGAAGAGGTGAATGCATTATTAAAAATCTACATTCAGAATTGAAATGGGAGCAAGAAAAAGAATCTATCATGGATGTAAGGGGTAGATAGAAAAATTCGTCCCTCGCAATCACAGTCTGGCTTCCCTCGGCAAGCCTCGTCATACCAGACAGTGATCCTCGGAACGGATTTTTTCTATCTACCCCTCACACCAATGATAGATCCTTATATTCCTACTCATGTTATCTATACCCAGGATAGTATAACAATCGAGAATACCCACGTATTTGATAAACACTCTATGGTTGTAATGAGCGTCATCGTTAAAGTTTAGGTCACTGAACGTAATGACGTCATTAAACGCCACAGTAATGTAATCACAATATGGCGGACATCAGCAATCGACGTGACTGCGTAATTAAAAAATCTACGTTCAGAAATGAAAGGGGTTCAGAAATGAAAGGGACGCAAGAAAAAGAATCTATCATGGATGTGAGGGGTAGATAGAAAATACGTCCCTCGCAATCACAGTCTGGCATCACTCGGCAAGCCTCGTGATGCCAGACAGTGATCCTCTGAACGGATTTTTCTATCTACCCTTCACACCAACGATAGTTCCTTGTATTCTTACCCATCTTATCTGTACCCAGGGTTGGATAAAAATCGATAATACTCACGTGTTTGATATACGCTGGTTGTATAGGACGTCACGTACTCCATTGTGAAGGTTGACTTCACTGAAAGTAATGACATCACTAAACGTCACGGTAATTTCATCACAATTTGGAGGACATCTTCAATCGAAATAACTGTACTATTAAAAGTCCGCATTCAGAAATGTAAGGTATACAAGAAAAAGAATCTATCATGGGTATGAGGGGTAGATTGAAATAATCCGTCCCTCGGCAAGCCTTGTGATGCCAGACAGTGATCCTCGGGACGGATTTTTCTATCTACCCCTCACACCCTTGATAGATTCTTATAAGATTTGTAAAGTAATTAAGCGGTATAGGCAAAAACGGTGTGTGCTCACAGCAGACACCCAGCTTCTGCACAAATACGGTTAGGAAACTCTTAATCGTCGCGGCTCCGATAAGCAAATTTTATGTGCGTCTTCCGGAGCACGTGCGGCTCTGAATATATCGGCTAAAACAGTAAACAAAAAAGTACTAGGTTAATCATTCGTCGTACAAACTTGTTTCTGTGGAGTAAATATCTGTAAAAGGAGAATGTCATGCTGTCCTCTGGTCTTAAACTTGCCTATGGAAAGCTGGTAAATGTGTACGATCTTCTGAATCACTTGTGGCGTGGGGTGACCGGTAGCGAATCAACAGCTCGTCAAAGGAACATCGACCCTAATCCCGGTTGATTTTTTGATGTGCCTCGCTGGGCAGTTCCCGAAACATTCAAATTGACAACAAAATAACGAAAATAAATAACCAATGGCTCCGATGGTGTAGGGCGGCTCTGAATATATTTGATGTTGTAGGGCGTGTGCTCAAAACTCTGATTGCCAAAACAAGGATCGCCTTTAATGCATAACATGAAGCTAATCTTTTTACGTTATCAACCTAAATATTACCAAACATCAACTTTAAACACGAAATAAGCAGGAAATTGGACTTTTCGAAATCGTCCAGCTATTACAAGTTTTGGCCAAATGTATTTTGAATATAGGGGAAATGCTATAGTAAACTACAATAGAAAGAACTGTTATTTTTCCCGCAAAATTCCTTAACCTGTTGTATTAGATCATAAGGACTCAAAATTAGTATCAAATATCATCAAATGCATGAGGTAAAAGCATTTAATTAACGCAATAAAAGTGCCAGAGACGAACTTTTAATAGTGATCAGGGATTATCGCTTCTGCCAATCTTATTTTACTGCAAGAAATCTCCATCTCCGAAAACCTGATACCACAGGTCAAAAACAAGCCATTAAGTCAAATATTGCAGCAGAGAATACATGTCCAGGGGAGAGAAGAGTCTAAAATCTGTAGACTTACGTGGGTTCAAACAAAGGGAAGAGAAAAGTCCAGGAAAAGTCCAGGGAGTGCCACAATCACAAACCGCAGCCCTTCCCAGTCACCAAGAGGAAGAGGAAACAGACAAATCCAAACAAGCACAAATCGAACAAACGTACGAAAAACACTAAGAATAGCTCTCTCTCTTCCCCAAGCGAGGTAATTGCAATGCTAAAAGGACTGAAAACACAAAAACAAAATGACACAAGGTAAGACATAAAACAAATCGCGCTTTTTTTGATCGCACAAATCAAGCCTCGGGCTTTGACGCAGGCTGTCTTTCATAATGAATGTTTTAAACAGAGTATCCTTTGGAAGAAAATAACACACCAAAGAACTGAAATGTTTTGTGTACATTTTGTTTCTGGGCCAGACTAGCTAGTTTTGGCCATTTAGGCCTCATCAGTGACCTAAAGTATTTTAAAAATTCAACAATGGGCTAAATGATCCCGAAGAACTTGAAAATAAAATCTACACTGTGATGAAGGGCTGGGCGACTTTTTTACAACCGCGATATAGTCCCACTCACCAACTGTAGTGAAGCTTGAATGTTCTAAAAATAGGTATCCTCTGGAAGCAAAGAACACACCAAAGAACTGAAATCTCCTAAGTGTACATTTTGTTTCTGATTTATACAAGATTACAAACACACAGACCCAAACCTGTTCAAGACCTTGTTGTTTTCTTCTTAACAGTATCATCTAGAGGATATGAGCAATGTCGCATTGTAATTACCGATCATGCAGAACCATGAATATTTTACGACTCAATTCAGTCATGCATATATTCAGCTATATCAAATACAGATTACTATCGGGACGTCAGTATGATTTTTATATAAAATTTACAACTCAATATTACCATTATGGGTAAGATTTGATTGGATAATCAATGTTTTTGTCATCACATTTCCTGCTTATTTCGGGTTTAAAATTGATGTTTCGTAAAATTTAGTTTTATAAATTAAAAAATAATAGCTTCACGGCATGCATGAAAGGCGTTCCTTGTTTTGGCATTCAGAGTTTGCGAACACACGCCCTCCGACCTCGGAGCCGACCGATATAGTCATAACCGCCCAACACCATCAGAACAATAGTTTATTCATTCTCCATTTTCGTTATTTTGCTGTCAGTTTTAATTTTTTGGGAATTGAGACAGATCAGACAACTAGGTCACACATAAATAATGCAAACTGTTTCAGGCATATATGGATTTGATGAAAAAAATCAACCGGGATTTGCGTCGATGTTCCTTTGACGAGCTGTTGATTCGCTACCGGTCACCCTACCCTAAAAGTGATTCAGACAAGATCGTACACATTTACCAAATTTCCATTCGGTAGGAAAAAGTTAAAAGAGACTAGTGGATAGTATGATATTCTCCTTTTATAGAAAATTTACCTCACAGAAACAAATTTGTACGACGAATGATAAACCTACGTTTTTGTTTATTGTTTTAGCTGATATATTCAGAGCCGCACGGGCTCCGGAAGACGCACATAACATTGGCTCCGATTATGAAAATAGAAAGGAACGCAATGATCAGGAATTGGTATAATTACCTAACACCCTCCGTCCAAGACGCCAAAGGGAAAGAAGACCGACTTAAAGCAACGGCACCACAATCAAAACGCTAGAAGCAGAAAGCCAAAGGAACAGTTTCTTTTCCAAACAATTGTCCAAACGGCTATCCAAAATAAAAATATCACCTGGACATACATGCAAAGACATACAATGATAGAAATAGTAAACACAGCAAAAGCACTGCCTTGGAACAGTTAGTATATACTTTACGTTGGAGGGTGGGGGTCTTAAATCGATTTTACGTGGTCACAACCTTCGCCCATAGCTCAGAAAGGAAGGCAATGATCAGGAATCGATACAATTACTTAGCATCTTCCGTCGAAGACACCAAAAGGAAAGAAGGACGCCTTAAAACGACGGCACCACAATCAAAACACTACAACTAGAAAGCCAAACGGTCAATTTCCTTCCCCCAAAAAAGTCCAAACGGTTATTCAAAATAAAAATATCACCAGGCCATATACATGCAAAGACATACAATGACAGAAATAGTAAAATAAAAGTAAAAAAGGATTGCCTTTGGAAACAAAGAACACTCAAAATCATGAAAATCGGTTTGATTGAGTCTCTTCATATGCAACTCTGTAGTTTGCGAGGCTGTATACGCCCCCTAGCGTCGGCTTAAAACACAGCAGAAGCAACCATCTCGAAAAATATGCTTCAATCCGCTAAGGGGCGTTACTTGGAAAGTTACCTATGAGAAGCGGCAGTTGACTGAAGACAGTTATTTCCCCTAGGTCGCTATTATTGAACTTAGACTATTTCAAACATCTTTGCGATAGTTCGGGAAAGCTTAATTTCACAAATTTACAGCGAAATGGAAGAATGAAGAAAAATATTTATTCTACAGTGTTATATACCAGTACAAACTATAGAAAAATCTCTTTGTGGTGATAACTTATAAAACTTTCCCTGAAAAGGCAACAATTTTAAAATAGAGGCTAAAATTAGCGTTCTGATCATTTTTGACAAAATATAATGGTAATATATAGGCACAAATAGTCTGAATTTCAAACGCATAGGGAAGAACTAAGATACGAAGTTATTTTGAAAATTTTCATACCTTGTGAAAGTGCAATAAAAGTAGATTTTGAAAATAACTTATAAAATGTTATCGTTAAATCAGAAATACATGTATTATCTATTTTTATTTTATTTTCCTATTTAACTCTATGTATCGCTGAGTCGAATTTAAACAGGTAAATGTTCGGGTAAATCCGTAAGTTAGTATCGGCAAATTTCGTGATAATGAAGGATTTATTTCCCTATGGTTTTGAAACAGTCAGAAAATATGAAATTTTCTAACCGTGGCAAAGAAGTAAGGAAGATGCCCACGTACAGCCACAGAGAACATAGCCTGCCACTGGCACAAGGAACTGCTTTTTATCTTATAGTTCAGTATAAATATCTATCTTCAAATACGCATGGGCAGTCCCGTTGGGCTACACACATGCGTTTTTACCTGAAAAAAAAGGTAAGAGAAAAGTCCAGGGAGTGCCACAATCACAAACCGCAGCCCTTCCCAGACCCCAAGAGGAAGAGGAAAATTTACCTCACAGAAACAAATTTGTACAACGAATGGTAAACCTACGTTTTTGTTTATTGTTTTAGCTGATATATTCAGAGCCGCACGTGCTCCGGAAGACGCACATAACATTGGCTCCGATTATGAAAATAGAAAGGAACGCAATGATCAGGAATTGGTATAATTACCTAACACCCTCCGTCCAAGACGCCAAAGGGAAAGAAGACCGACTTAAAGCAACGGCACCACAATCAAAACGCTAGAAGCAGAAAGCCAAAGGAACAGTTTCTTTTCCAAACAATTGTCCAAACGGCTATCCAAAATAAAAATATCACCTGGACATACATGCAAAGACATACAATGATAGAAATAGTAAACACAGCAGAAGCACTGCCTTGGAACAGTTAGTATATACTTTACGTTGGAGGGTGGGGGGTCTTAAATCGATTTTACGTGGTCACAACCTTCGCCCATAGCTCAGAAAGGAAGGCAATGATCAGGAATCGATACAATTACTTAGCATCTTCCGTCGAAGACACCAAAAGGAAAGAAGGACGCCTTAAAACGACGGCACCACAATCAAAACACTACAACCAGAAAGCCAAACGGTCAATTTCCTTCCCCCAAAAAAGTCCAAACGGCTATTCAAAATAAAAATATCACCATGCCATATACATGCAAAGACATACAATGACAGAAATAGTAAAATAAAAGTAAAAAAGGATTGCCTTTGGAAACAAAGAACACTCAAAATCATGAAAATCGGTTTGATTGAGTCTCTTCATATGCAACTCTGTAGTTTGCGAGGCTGTATACGCCCCCTAGCGCCGGCTTAAAACACAGCAGAAGCACCCATCTCGAAAAATATGCTTCAATCCGCTAAGGGGCGTTACTTGGAAAGTTACCTATGAGAAGCGGCAGTTGACTGAAGACAGTTATTTCCCCTAGATCGCTATTATTGAACTTAGACTATTTCAAACATCTTTGCGATAGTTCGGGAAAGCTTAATTTCACAAATTTACAGCGAAATGGAAGAATGAAGAAAAATATTTATTCTACAGTGTTATATACCAGTACAAACTATAGAAAAATCTCTTTGTGGTGATAACTTATAAAACTTTCCCTGAAAAGGCAACAATTTTAAAATAGAGGCTAAAATTAGCGTTTTGATCATTTTTGACAACATATAATGGTAATATATAGGCACAAATAGTCTGAATTTCAAACGCATAGGGAAGAACTAAGATACGAAGTTATTTTGAAATTTTTCATACCTTGTGAAAGTGCAATAAAAGTAGATTTTGAAAATAACTTATAAAAAGTTATCGTTAAATCAGAAATACATGTATTATCTATTTTTATTTTATTTTCCTATTTAACTCTATGTATCGCTGAGTCGAATTTAAACAGGTAAATGTTCGGGTAAATCCGTAAGTTAGTATCGGCAAATTTCGTGATAATGAAGGATTTATTTCCCTATGGTTTTGAAACAGTCAGAAAATATGAAATTTTCTAACCGTGGCAAAGAAGTAAGGAAGATGCCCACGTACAGCCACAGAGAACATAGCCTGCCACTGACACAAGGAACTGCTTTTTATCTTATAGTTCAGTATAAATATCTATCTTCAAATACGCATGGGCAGTCCCGTTGGGCTACACACATGCGTTTTTACCTGAAAAAAAAGGTAAGAGAAAAGTCCAGGGAGTGCCACAATCACAAACCGCAGCCCTTCCCAGACCCCAAGAGGAAGAGGAAACCGACAAATCCAAACAAGCACAAATCGAACAAACGTACGAAAAGCACTAAGATTAGCTCTCTCTTCCCCAAGCGAGGTAATCGCAATACTAAAAGGACTGAAAAAACACAAGAACAAAATGACACACGGAAAGACATACAACAAATCGCCTCGTAGAATCAACCACAAAGCAACAAAGAGTAAGACTAACACCGGGACCACCGCCTTAGAACGGTCAGTAGAGTAAACCACCGGGGGGTTTAAAGCACTTTTACAGCTAGCTAACTTCACCCTGGGTCCCGATGCTACTCTTAATACAGAAACACATAAAAATTCGGTTCGCTTTCTCAAGATCCCTACTATATGTCTGCGAATAGCAAAGTGTCTGCGAGACTGCGCTTATACGCGGGCTCGCATGAGCGTTTGCTGGTCGCCTATGTGATAAATACCCTTTTTCTCATGTGCTGGCTCAAATACTGATAGCTGTCTCATTAATTTCATTCTTTTGAAATTTTGATACAATTATGTTTCGGTCATAAATGTTTTGTCATCGGAGATGACAATATTAACGTCTCTCTTGACGATAATTATCTCTAAAAGTAGATTGTAGTTGCTTTCTGAGATATAAAAACATTCAAACATTCTATTTAAAATTAGTTGATAAATCCGCCTATGTTTGTAACTTACTCATACGCAAAATGCTGTTGGATGTTGAACCCTTACATGTACCAACATCACATCATTTACCCGTAGAGGACTTGTTAAGAAGGAATATTTGGTGACAATATTGGGACAATTTTCAAATTTCTCTTTAAAACATACGTTGCGTGTACTCACTAGAAGCGCTTTGCCGATGTACTTCTAATACCCACAACATATGCGATGAACTGGAGAAAATTATGCCAGAATTGTCGTCGTATGCTCCTCAACAACACCTCCGATTACCAATCTATGTATTCAGGACTGATTAATACTAACGACCCTCTAACAATCAAAGCGCTGTAGAAGCTGGTGGCCTGGGTTCATTTGAAATCCGGTGAGCTTTGAAGCCCCTGAGCATCAGAAGGCCCAGGGGCTTCAAAGCTCACCAGATTTCAAATAAACATAAAATCTGTAAAAGCTAATATGATGAACATTTCAATAGAAAATCTCAGCCTCATAGAGGATATGGTTTCTGAGGTGATAATTTTAAGGAATTCTTTCTTTTTTTTTTCATGGCAATTAGTAAAAATAAAGCCCTATTGCTGATAAAAGATTATTCAATGAACACTACAATATACGTTTTGTTAAAGTATCTGCAATTGCTGGGCAGTAAATCCTTTCCCATTATAAACATATGGAAACTGTAACTGACATAGCAACCAAACCAAAGTGTCGATTTTCATAAAAAAATACAAACTTTCAATCCCCCAGCCCAAGGATGCTACAGATGAAATTTGGGCTCAATTTGCCTTGTGGTGTCAGAGGAGATGTTGTCTGAAAGTGTTGACGATGACAGACTATGATGGCTACAACAACGGAAAACTATCCCATAATCGTTTTCGGAGCCTTCTGCTCTGGCAAGCTAAAGAAAAAGGAATGATATTAATGTTGAACTGTCACTGGATATGTGTCAATGAAAACGAAAGAGCTAGTTTTGTTCATGGTTTTATTAATGATAACATGAAAGTAAAATACAGGCTTTCAACTGATTATGTTCAGAAGAAAGAAATATTCCTGAATACATATAATGGTGGTAGTTTGATAAATAAAGGCTGAATGCCAATTGTTACCCAATGTTTGGACGAATACAAATCTGAAACAGATGTTTTTTAAGAGCAATGGATACATCTATAAGAAGTTAGAGTATGGGCCATAATGCGCAGCTTCGGCTAATAAAACCTCATGAGTGACTTTGAATGAAACAGGCTCAACAATTCAAAACCACAGGCAAACCTTCACATAATAATAAGAAAACATGCAAAATTTCAGAAGAATCCAATTAAAGATGTAGGAGGAGTTGTGGACACAAGCTTTAAAAAATTTCTACTTCTCAGTTCACAAGGGCTGTAATTATGTCAGAAATAATTGGATCAAAAATTCAAAACCTCAAAATTTCAGAAGTATCCCATAAAAGATGTTGGAGGCGCTAGGGGCACATGATGTGTGATGGACACACAGACGGATAGAATGACACAGAGAAGGACAAGGGTCGTTTCTATAGTCCCCTCCCCCGCCCACACCCCGCCTCCCCCCCCCACCCCCTCCCCCGCACATGCCGCACATCCTCCTACATCGAGTGACAAACAGGAAGAATAGTTACACAGCATTTAATCAACTTTAACTTAAAATGGTAAAGTTTTCCATGATGTACTTATTTATACACATGTCAATTAAGTAACTGATCTGAATGAAAAACGTACAACAACTGAGTGACACAAATGCCAGTTTGAGCATATTTGTTCGGTCTATTCTTGCAGAAATTCGAAAAGAAAATCCTGATATTAATGAATGTCTAATTATCTGAAAGAGTTGATGAAATTATGTGAAAACGTGAAACTGCATGTTCATATTGTCCTACAAAGGTTTGTATAGGCAAGATAACCAGTTTAATTTGCATCCGTATTGAAACAAGATTAAACATTTGCATGCAATGACAAATGAAAATTATGCCAGAATTGTCGTCGTATGCTCCTCAACAACACCTCCGATTACCAATCTATGTAAATAGTGATCCATTTGAAAGCCTGAAAAATATACCAAAGACAAAAACCTAGAAATGTGTCCACAGTACACGGATGCCCCCGCTTTGGGTACCTCTATAAAACTGTGCAAACTTTGCCAAATTAGCCTACGTCAATGCGGGGGCGTGTACTTTGGAAACATTTCTAGTTAAGAAAGAATCCAAAAATTATGAGAAATATAAGGCCCTTTGCCTGCAAGCTCAGTAACTCTTAATCCATGAGACTAAGAAACTCAATTTTGTGCTCCCTAATAAGTGATTTTCAAACAAGAATCCAAAAGTAATGAGAAATATAAGGCCCTTTGCCCGCAAGGCCTGTAACTCTTAAACCATAAGACTACAGAACTCAGTTTTGTGTTCCCTAGTAAGTGATTTTCAACAAAGAATGCAAAAATAAGGAGAAATATAAGGCCCTGTGCCTGCAAGGCCTGTAACTCTTAAACCATAAGACTAAGAAACTCAGTTTTGTGTTCCCTAGTAAAAGATTTTCAACAAAGAATGCAAAAATCATGAAAGAATAAGGCGTGCATCCAGAGCCTAAGTAAGGGAGATAACTCCAGATGGACAGATGGCCGGACAGACGGACGCTCAAGCACCTTTCCCTGCAAGGCCTGGAACTCTAAAACAGTAAGTCTGAGAAACTCAATGTTTTGTACTCTAGTAAATGATTTTAGATTTAAATGCAGCAGCGTCAGTTTCGCGTGGAGTTGCGCAGTTGTAATAATATGTACGGGGACTGACTCTCTGTTTATTGTACTCTATGTAAAACATGTGGAGAATTTTTCAGGTATCAGTCTGTCTGTCTTTCTTTTGTTAATATTTAAATATTATTTTTAACAGTAAATATAGCTGAAAGCTATCAAAAGATTTAAGGCATAATACTGTTTCAGACATCAAAATCGGTTGACATTTTTCTCGCCTTTTCAGATACGCAAATACTCGACGTACTTTTCCGTTCTACTATCGGATATCAAGATTAACCGCTTAGAGGACTAAGCCTGCCCACTAAACGTGTGGCTAGGTAAACTGACCGCGCTCGACATGACCCCATTGAGTTGAGTGGGCTGTAAAACCTCAACACAAACAAATCGGCTATCTAGATCGGCTATCACCATACAGGCTATGAAAAAGTTCATCAAGGCTCAAAATTCTTACGCAAACAGTTTTCAATGAGAAGCATCGTACATATATCGAAGTTTGTTGTAAACATAAACCTTATTATTATGTTCAACCCGAATATATATTTATTTTTACGGGCCTTTTTAGCGTAGTTGCAGGCGGTACTTTGCAATTTTACTCGTTTTTTTTTTTTTTTTTTTTTTTGTTTTTTGTTTTTCTTAAATGATTTAGTAGGGGTTGAAATTTTGGTATGACTACTATGGCCTTAGCTCAGGCCAAAAACTAGCCGTCTCCTTAAAACTTTCCAAAGTGTTATTTTACTGCATATTGAACAACTAGACGACAGCCACCGCCTTACAACTCGTAGTCGAATCACATGCCTCCTTAAGTGGGGTTATTATATTGTGGTTTGGTGTCTCTGTAATTAACACATGTGGTGTAAATCTTCGGACGACTTTGGAATATTTGGTCGTCTGTTGATACTATTCATTCCAATAATTCCACAGTTCATCAAAATGACCCCAACCATATTTATACCCTTTTTTCAGCATTTCTCCAAGCAGTAGCATAATCATGTTATATATCATTTTAAAGCTTAGAAATTTCTTAATTGTTTTTTATCTGAATTGAGTAAATAAAAGGTGGTAAGCAAAATATGCCATTACAACCCTGTCAAAATTATTCTGGCTTCAGTATCAAAGCAAAGATCCCCATCACGGGCAGCAATCTCGTCACTCATGGCTAATTGTGATGGAAAGAAATAATTGACGCGAATATCCGGACATGAGTAGTGCGAGCTAAAAAGGTGGCTGTTTCAGGTGGGTTGTCGACAATCTGGGGCTTTTGTCGTCTAGGGCGTTATTTTAAAACTCGGAGAATGCTATACTGCGCGGAATTAAATTCCAGACAACCCAGCACCAAATTTTACATCAAAATGTAGCTACTGTTCCTAGAATTTGTTTCATTCTGGCGACAATCGCTCCGAATATGGTGCCATTTTGGACGATTTACCCATTAAAATTAATGTTTTCAGCTATATCTGCATCTTGCGTTACGATTTGAATTGGACAGACGCCATCATTTGGCATACGTATTGCAATCATAACAATGCAAACCATCAATGCAACCAACAAAAACGGAAAAATGCTAAAATTATAGGGCAAAATGAGCAGCGTGTGTGGATATGAGTGACGAGACTAGGATATGAGTGACGAGAGTTGACAAAATAAAAGCAAAAATAATGGGATTCCGTGTCAGTGCTTGTTGGAAATATTTATAAAGGGTCATAAAGGTCATAGTACAATTCCATCTATGCTTACTTCTATTACATGTACCTTTCTGTTATCAATCTAAATTTGACAGTATTTTGGTAGAGATTCCGATTTGTGTGTAGTTAGTTTGATTCTTTGCTGAATAATACCAACGACCCTAAAATCGAGAAATTATAGGCCTATTAGCTATTCGTTTGCTTGACACTCAACATAGTAGAGCTAAAACTGGTCAGTCACCAGGTGTCGGGATAAAGCGACTGAGTAATAGTCCAAACTTCAAGCCAAGCATTTGTCACATAACATGATACTACTAGCGTTGGCAGGATTAAAAGATTGCTGAATGCAATGTCAAACCGTGTATTCTCCCACGCAACAGGTATCAACTGTATTGAAGGATAAGGTAATAACAAAACAATAATAGAACATACATCTTGTAAAAAGATTTCAAAACATTTACTCGGCAGAGAGTAGTCCACTGTTTAATTAGCTTACGTTGTTCATTCCTTTTCGATCAAGTGGTGTTTTGTATGGACATTTCATGTATTTAAGCTATCAACCATAGGTCTAGATAAGAGATGGTATCAGGTACATATTATAAAGCTTTTACGTTAATTCTTAACGCCGAAAGCATATTGTACGAGGGTCCTGCAAAAAGTTTTGTCACTTGGTTGGGATTACTTCAGTGCTTCGTTTTATCAAACATATTTTTATTACAAACCTTCAAAGTATTCCCCCTTTACGGAAACACATTTTTGTAACCTTTTTACCCAGTTGCGAAAAGCAGATAAATAGTCTTCTTTTGGTATCTTTTGGGGACACTGATAAATAGCGCTGCAAAGAGAACTTCTAGACGTATACTTATTTCAAGAAAGCATTTTCTTAAGCCTTGGAAATAAAAAAGTCACAGGGACTCAGGTCAGGTAAATAAGGTCGATGGCTTAAAACTTTTACGTTAATTCTTAACGCCGAAAGCATATTGTACGAGGGTCCTGCAAAAAGTTTTGTCACTTGGTTGGGATTACTTCAGTGCTTCGTTTTATCAAACATATTTTTATTACAAACCTTCAAAGTATTCCCCCTTTACGGAAACACATTTTTGTAACCTTTTTACCCAGTTGCGAAAAGCAGATAAATAGTCTTCTTTTGGTATCTTTTGGGGACACTGATAAATAGCGCTGCAAAGAGAACTTCTAGACGTATACTTATTTCAAGAAAGCATTTTCTTAAGCCTTGGAAATAAAAAAGTCACAGGGACTCAGGTCAGGTAAATAAGGTCGATGGCTTAAAACTTTCACCTTTTCAGAAGCCAAAAAAGCCTTAACAACCTCACACTTATGAGAGGAGGCGTTGTCATGTAAAAGGTGGACTCCTGACCATCCTTTGCTTGGTCGTTTCTTATTGTAAAACTCGTTCACTTTCTTCAGTACAGAATTCTTGTAGAATCGGCCAGTGACTGTATGACCAGATGGATAAGGTACTTGAAAGACTGACCCACTTGAATTAAAGAAAATTGCGTACATCTTTTTCGAACTTATGGTTCTCTTGGAAATACATGGGCGTTTTTTTTTTTTTTTTTTTTTTTTTTTTTTATCTTTTCGCTTCCATTGCTTATTATCAGCCCTTCTTTGTGGCTCAAACATGTGTACCCAGTTTTCATCACCTGTTAGCAAGTTAGAAATAACTCGAATATTTCAGCCTTTGTATGTTTTCAAAAGTTCCCGGGCACATTTAAGGCGTTGTGTCTTTTGCTCCTCAGTGAGCAAATGAGGTACCCACCTAACGCAAACTTTTCTCAGGTCCAAACGCTTTTTCAGAATTGTTTGCACACTGCCTACTGATATGCCAGTACAACTAGCTATCGCGCATCCTGTTCGACCCAAATCTTTACAGCAGCGATATTAGCCTTGGTAACAGAGGTTTAGACCTTCCAAGACGGTATCATCTTCAACAGAAAATTTCTCAGCTTTAAAAGCTGTAACCCACCTAAAAACTGTTCGCACTGAAATGGTCTGAGGTCCATATATACCACACAATTCATTAAATATCTGCTTTGAATCTATATTAAGCCTAATGCGGTATTTAATATAGCTACGAATTTCAGTCTTCTGGTCCATGTTCCAATGTAACAAGTAAATTGGTCAGTGTATATGACTACATCTATTTCAATTTGAAATAACTCGGTCAGTTGGAAAGCAATTAGCACGAAATAAACGGGTATCGTTAGCTATTTAACACACCATTTAAGTGCAGTGACGCATTTTAAACAATACCTGGAATAGAACTAAGGAAGCCTATTAGTGACAGAACTTTTTGCACGACCCTCGTAGCAGACTCGAGGAGAGGAGGGGGGGGGGCTCCGCCCGTCCCCCTATCCCCTCCCCGCCCCTCCTTCACCCACTTCCGAGGTAACAGACATTCTAAGATTTACCTTATCATATGATGAAGGCGCTCAACAGTGGATAATGTTGTCATAAAAATCGTAACACTTTGGTGGGAACAAATAACGTCATGACCACGTCCATCACAACTTTGCATTTTCTATTGAACAATTGTCAAATTTAAAGGCAATAATATTCAATATAAAATGGTTATATGATAAACGTAACCTTACACTCGTGGTCATTATGCCCCCCCCCCCCCCCCCCCCCACACACACACACATCTGCCCCTCCCGCCTCTACCGAAGGAGAATCAGAGGATAAAAAGTAAGTCAAAATTCAGGAAATAACACACAAGGCCTTACATGGAGACAGATAAAAGACAACATCAACCAATACACACAAGACAAGAAAATTAAAGACAGAGTGAGATAAGCTCAATCTCAATTACAATGAACTCAGGGGCGTCACATTGTCCTTTCCAACAGAGGAGAGAGAGAGAGAGAGAGAGAGAGAGAGAGAGAGAGACTTACATGTTCAAAAATTTATTTGCATACTTTCATGACGTCAGATGTGACGTAACGTTGAATGGGTGCACGTGCACAGTCCCTTTAGCGTGTATAATTTGCCTAAAAATTGATTGAATGGTGCACTACCCATCTTCTTGTTTCCTAATATATAAATGGTGTATGTATACACTACGTTTGTGTAAGGGAAGTAATTTTAAAATAAGCAAAAGCACAACCACTCGGAACGGAAACTTCAGCTCAGCTTTCATTTGGGATGAATAAAAAATATTAAGCTAGCATGTCCTCTTTGCGGTTATTTCCCTTAACCCAATGCATACTAATTTGATTTTAAAGCATTCGTGGGCATTATGTTAAACAGAAGAGCCTAACTATAGCTGAGGACATTGCCTGTGGATAGAGTGCAGTGGCGGATTCAAAGGGGAGTCGGAGGGTTCGATCGAATCTCCCTTAGACTCGAAATTTCATTTACATTGGAAATTTCGGATAAATCTGTTAGATTTCGGACACTTTTTCTTCTACTTCTCTTCAAAAAGTCAACAAATTTTACTACCTGTAAATGTTTGTAAAATTGCTGGGTGAGTGGCAAACAGTGCCCTGCTGCGTCTTATCTGGGTCTACACTGTTTGCTCAGGCTTGTATGTCCGAATACGTAGAGTATGTACTGTAATATGATTAATTCTCCCTCGGAAATTCTCCTGGATCCGCACCTGTAGGGGCATTAAATGCCAAGATAAGTACTTATTTTTTAAAACATTTTTGAAAAAAGTATTTGTTTTACGAACTGAAACATACATCTATATCAAATTTCGCTGCTCTCGTCACTCATAAAACATCTCGTCACTCATATCCGCACAGCTGCTTATTCTGCAGTATAGTTTTAGCATTTTTCCGTTTTTGTTGGTTGCATTGATGGTTTGCAATGTTATGATTGTAATACGCATTACGAAAACACTCCTATTCAAATATATTGAAAATTTCACCTCCAAAAACTGAAAATTTTCAGATAAAAACTCTGATATTTTTCATATTTGTGCTGAAAACAGATTGTGGGAACTCGTTAGAACCGCCTCGGCGAGGCGGTTCTAACGAATACCCACAATTTATGTTTTTAGCAGAAATAAGAAAATAATGAATACCCCTGTAAACCCCACTTTTACTATATAAAAGTGGGGTTTAAGGGGGTCAAAATTATATAGGTGTGTTTTCGTGATGCGTATGCCAAATGACAACGTCTGTCCAATTCAAGTCGTTGCGCAAGTTGCAGATATGGCTGAAAACAATACTTTTAATGGGTAAATCATCGAAAATGGCACCAAAGTCGGAGTGATTGTCGCCAGAAAGAAACTAATTTCAGGAACAGTAGCTACATTTTGACGTAAATTTTGGTGCTGGGTTGTACGGAATTTAATTCCGCGCAGTATAGCTTTCTCCGATTTTTAAAATAAAACCCTCCTAAACGAAAAAGGCCCCAGAATATCGACAACCCACCTGAAATAGCCACCTTTTTAGCTCGCGCTACCCATGTACGGATATTCGCGTCATTTATTTCTTTGCATAACAATTGGCCATGAGTGACGAGATTACTACGCGTGCCCATAGAACCCAAGGTTTAGGATAGACTGAAGAGGTGTTAATGAACAAAATCGTAACACAATTTTTTGAAAAAAAAAAAATGTTTAGAAGTAAATTTACAGCTAAATCAATTATCTACAGTATTTTTTTTTTCAGTCTTTCATTTCAAAAAGACCACAAAAATTCTGAATGGAAGCAGTTACAAAGAAAACTGTGATACTATTTTTGAGACAATATATCAAACTTTAGATATGCCAAATTTCATTTAGTTTTGCCCAGAAATAAAAGCGTGAAATCGATTTAAGTTTTGTGAGCTCCTTGATTTACAGTTTGCAGAAATAAGCCACAATTGTTTGAGACCAATAGTTTTATTAGTCTTCATTGTCTCACGGCTACAGACAGAAATTTGGACTAAAGCAAGGCCAGCCTTTCAAGACACCGTCCCCCTCCCCCCTCCCCCCTCCACACACACACACACACACACACACACACACACACACACACACACACACACACACACACACACGTGTTCCATGAATACTAGACAGCAAATCAGAAAAGGCTTCTTTTATGAAATAATGAATTTCCAATGAAAGCCAAGAGCTGAGAGCCGCTTTGTTATTATACAATAATAAACAGCCATTTACACCTTTGGTCCAAACCCATAAAGCTATTTATTCCAGCAGCATATTAGGGTCATTCTGCGGTAGTTATGGATGAAAAGCAACTGACAAAAGAAAGCAGAAGTATTTATCACCGTGGATAATTTTATAATCATTACCATTTTAACCGCAGTGTCGGTAAGGAAAACAGAATTAGCAGATACCGTTAAAAAGTTAATAAATAAATAAATAAAAATAATAGGTTTATTGTTAAAGATAGAAATTTGTAGTTTGTGTATGTATTTCACGTTCTAATGAGGAGCATAACTCTGTAGACATGTAAAAATGCTTAAAAATAATATTATAACCATACTATATCCTTAACACATCTATGAGAGGTTTGACATGAAACTTAGTTGCGAGCACTTGGGCTGTTAGTAGAGGAAAAAATAGCTAAAATCCTATTATACTTTATTCAATATGGCTCTACACTGCTCCCATCTAACTGACATATGAAACAGCATAAAAACTATTGATATTTTACAAAAATCCTACCTTTTGGAATATCCTCTCCGATTTTGCTAGCCCATATGAAAAAAAGAAAGGGCCAGAACACTTAACCAAGGCACTATTAAGGCACAGTGTTTTGATAGTGCATTGATAGTACAAAATTTCACATGCA
Source organism: Anodontia alba (assembly GCA_964016985.1). Classification (NCBI taxonomy): domain Eukaryota; kingdom Metazoa; phylum Mollusca; class Bivalvia; order Lucinida; family Lucinidae; genus Anodontia; species Anodontia alba. The sequence continues at coordinate 62,601,515 of OZ024832.1, read as the reverse complement.
AATGAGCTACCAAGACACTAACCAAGACACATTCAGTGTCTTGACCAAAACTCTACCAAGACACTAACCAAGACATCTTCAATGTACTTTGACCAAACCTCTACCAAGGTACATGTACTTTGATTTACAGTATTAGGGCAGTTACAGCAGTGTTTCAGTCATAGCAGGATTATGGGAAGGCGATTATTAAAGGCTCTGTGCATTAAATGTTCAGTAGGTTTGGAATAAAATACATAAGGTTTTAACACCTGAAATGTCATAAAGTATGCTTTTTGTACGCAATATATTAGTAACTTAATTTCTCACTAATTCTCACATGATGGCATTCTGAGTACGGCATTCCCTTTAGGCTAATTAGGAATAACATTACCTTCATTTTAGAATCGGTAATTAAAATATAATGAAATTAGAAGCAAAACTGTATCTTAAAATCGTTTAATATAAGAATCATTACATAAGAATCTTTTCTTTATAGTTTAATCTTAGCATTTGCTTTAATTAAGATTATGGGCAATGAAAAGCAGTTTGTGTTCAGTCAGTTAACTTAGAATAAAACTGAACGAGAAATGTATGTCATTGCTCTATTCAATATAAAAACTAGAACTGCATTTTTTTTTCAGCTGGCTCAGTTTACTTCAAGCATGCAACTGTCAATAAAAGTAAAAGAAGGACTCACTTGAAGTTGCATCAGTATCACAAATTCATGTGTTAATATCAAAAATTCCATTTTAAACTTAAACTTTTGTGTAAAGTTGTCTCTCACTGTGGCATCTTTCGAAACAAAGGATGTTTAGTTTGAAAATCAGCCAATGAGGATAAACTGGGTCAGGGTTAATATAATGGCACCAGGATCGGTCTTCAGATGCTAATGTGAAATCTGTCAAAGGTCAAGTTAAGTTCACTAATGCCCTGATGAATTACTATTTAGAAAAGTAAAGTTAACCAAGATACTGTCAAGGCACTTCAATATTTAACTAAGTTCACCAATGTGCTATCGAATTACTTCTCCATGTTTTGTTTGTTTGTGTTGAGGTTTTACGGCCCAGTCAACCCAATGGGGTCATGTCGAGCGCGGTCAGTTTACCTAACCACACGTTTACTGGGCAGGCGTAGTCCTCTATGCGGTTAACCAGTATTGTGCACATTCTTTCGCCAGAAACTGACAACTGCCCTTCTTGAATCAGCGGAAGGGAGAGAATGACCGTAGAAAATATTTCATGATCAATCTCCACGAAAGAATGTTGCCGACCTCGGCGGGGGTCGAACCCGCGACCTCCTGGTCTCCAGTCGGACGCGCATCCAACTGCGCCACCGAGGCCGGCTACTTCTCCATGAAGAAAGTGATCCAAGACACTATTAAGGTACTTTTTTGAAAAATGACTTGGAAGTGTTTTGGTTAGTGTTTCAGACCAAGGCACTTTACCAAGTTACCAAAACGTGATTTGATAGTACCTTGATAGTGCATTGGATGCATTTTGGTTCATTTCTTTTTCATATAGGGGAATTTCTGACTGGTAAGGAAGATAATATGTGTAGGAAAATAGTCAAGAAGGAGTATACCTTTGTTGTATTAGAAATGTAAAACTCATAGAGTGGTGCCAGGCTAAGATGACCCCTGCAGTAGCCACTTTGAATATCTATTTTCGGCATCTCCTCGCGAACCTGCTGGTGTATTTGATCCGACTAATTCATTGTATCGACAAGTGGACCACCGGCTGTCAAAAGGGCCCTTAGGACACATATATATTCTATTAGCGAAGTTCCAGACCAGTCGGGTCAAGACCTTCGCTAGCTACGCAAGATCTTTCTTTATACGCTACAAGGTCCCTATATTGTGTAGGTGAACAGCGAAGATTCTTCCCAGATTGCGCGTATGCGCAGGCTGGTCAGGATCTTCGTTGTTAGCACATGTTCTATGACCCCTTTTCTCAGCCGCTGGCCCAAACACATCTGTATTAGCTAAACGGTGCGGATAAAACCTCCACGATGGTAACCATGGTAAAACAAAATATGTCCGAATTTACTCTCGAAGCCTAGAGGGATTTGAGCCTAAATTTTGCCTGTACAATCTGAGTGAATCAAATGTAGTTAAAACGCTGCATTAATCACGTATTGATATACGTATGCATCTATATTTAAACTTTCGATACATGATATGCATCTTTCATTACTTTCTGCGCAGTTTTCTGAACTGTTTACAACCCTATATTGGCTCTTAATACCTGCCCCATTAGACTGACTTCTGTGATAGTCGTATCACTCCATGGTAAATTATATTTCGTTCCGGTCATTTTTGATGGAATAAATCTCCGCTGCTGAAAGCAATCAATTTAACCTACGTATTTATCTATCTATCTATCTGCATGCATGCATGCCTGTATGTCTCTATCTATCTATTTATCTGTCTGTCTATCTATCGGATACTGGACAAATCGGCCCCTAACAAACTCGGCCCCTGACCAGCTCGGCCCCCACAAACTCGGCCCCTTACCAACTCGGCCCCTAACATTTATTAATGATCATTATAGATGTTTTAACATGAACGTATTATGAGTCTGCATATCTTAAATATAATACATGTATCTATACCTATTATCGTCAGTGGTATAATGTTATATTGTTAGATTTTATATGATAGTTCATTCCTAAAATATCCTTATAAAACGTTCTGTGTATTTTAATCAACCCATCCGCTAGTTATGAACATATTACGAATTAGTATATTTTAATTATAATACGTTCACTTTAATTTTTATATTACAAGGTAGACCGAATATAATTATTTCTACAAAATATACTTTTAAAACAGTTTTATGCATCCATTCATCCACCCATCCATCATACTGATTGACCTTAATCATTGGTCATTATGATTAATTTAGTGTTTATTGTAAAGACATGCCCAGTCTTGTGTCTTTGCAGGCTCAGATGTATACATAGCCTTAAAACGTGCATTATTTGGTCTTTTCTTACTTGTGCTGCATTGTCATGAAGCGTGTGCATTTTTTTTTATTTGCATAGGCTGTATCGTCATAAAACGTGTGAATTATATGTTCTTTTAAAGCCCTGTATTGTCATGAAATATGTGCTTTATTTGAGCCAGCACATGGGATAATGGTACTTATTGCATATGCGAACATAAAATAGATGTGTTTATCCGCAAATCTGAACGATCTCCCTAATCAATGAATAATATGTAAGTACCCCACAGCCTCTACCAATCTGCATGTCATCTCTCTCTTTACAAGTCTATGATATGAACACCGCTGCAAATCCCACTTTATATTGGGAAAATGGGGTTTACCGGGGCAAACTTGACTTTCGTATTTCTGCTCTAAAACATATATTGTAGGTACTTGTTAGACCAACCATCATCATTTTTTTTTTCATCTGAAAATCGCCATTTTTACAGCCACAAAAAATAGCAATGCAGTTAACAAGCGTGTTATTGTAATGTACATTAAGCTTTTTTGCGAATGAAACATGGCAACAAATATGTTCTTTGCTGTTATAGGACTGGGTAAACACAAAATTCACCAATTATCGTAGATCTCCATATAGACCTATGCGCAGACCTATCTGCTAGTTAAAAGAGCAATCCATTCCAGTTCCGCCCCACTATAGTCTTAGTCAATGAACGAATTGGATGACACTGCCTCATCTATAGAAATAATATGCCTATTATATAGATTGTTGATCTAAAAAATGGAGTTTCCTAATATAATTTACAGTTGATTACAGGTATGGCATGTTTTAGGGACAGGGTCGAATGAAAAACAGACAAAACATTTTGTGTTTAAATACCGTGCGACTATCCACCAAACGAAATAATATTTTTAGGGACCGAGTTTGTAGGGACCGAGTTGGTTAGGGGCCGAGTTTGCTGGGGGCCGTGTTTGTTGAGGGCCGAGTTGGTTAGGGGCCGAAATGAGGGCTGAGGTGGTTAGGGGCCGAAATGTCCCTGAATCTATCTATCCGGCTGTCTGACTATCTATCTATCTACACGTCTGTCTAAAATGTGCGCTCATCATCAGTAAGAGTAAATATATTGGAAAATAATCTTTAAAAAAATGTAAGAGAAAAGTCCAGGGAGTGCCACAATCACAAACCGCAGCCCTTCCCAGACCCCAAGAGGAAGAGGAAACCGACAAATCTAAACAAGCACAAATCGAACAAACGTACGAAAAGCACGAAGATTAGCTCTCTCTTCCCCAAGCGAGGTAATCGAAATACTAAAAGGACTGAAAAACACAAGAACAAAATGACACACGGAAAGACATACAACAAATCGCCTCGTAGAATAAACCACAAAGAAACAAAGATTAAGACTAGCACCGGGACCACCGCCTTAGAACGGTCAATAGAGTAAACCACCGGGGGGTTTAAAGCACTTTTACAGGTAGCTAACTTCACCCTGGGTCCCGATGCTACTCTTAATACAGAAACACATAAAAATTCGGTTCGCATAAAGGCTCCCAACTCAGTCAATGCATCAAAGCGAAAACATAAAAATCAAATTAATCGCTATAATAAACAAAGACGAGTACTTATGGCCAATTCTACTGTATGCCAGAGTAAATGAAAACCAATAGTTGAACCATGGCGAGCCAAGCCAAAGACATATTGTCAAGCCCCAACCCACTGGTAAAATTTTTACGAAGAGGCCGTCATTGAGTCTGAGGCCCGAACCGCCGCCGTGCAATTAAAGAGTAAAGCACAGCCATCAACAATGATTGGGTTGACAACTAGGCATACAGTCTGTCGCATAATATCCAGGCTATAGCCAATTCTTTTATAACGGTTAATAAGTTTTCTGAATTGCTCCGAAAAGTTAGATTTACCTACAATTTTTCTAAATCTGTATACTAAGTCACCGTAAAATTCTGGTTCCGATATACCTTGTTGCAGAAGTGTTTTCAGACTGACGCTATATTTTTCTAACAAGGCACTGTGTCTGCGATAAAATTTCGAAAACGCCTTACGAAGTTTAAAATAACGATAGCCCTGCCTAAGAAGTTTGGCAGTAAGGGCTTTATTACGGTAGTTAAAGTCATTAAGATTTGAAGAAGTCTGGCGAATCTAAAAAGTTGATATGTATACCCCATATGAGGTACGCCGGGGGACATCGCCATCCAGAAAAGGGAAATTGACTATACCAAAATCAAAATCGTCCCGTTTATCATAAATTTTGGTGGAAACTGTATCATTAGATATACATAGATTCAAATCCAAAAACGGTGCCTCGATATCGGACGAATTTGCTCTATTTAATTGGAGTTCTGTAGGGTATATCCGGTCCACCATTTGGTCAAAGTAAATATTGTCAAAATTTAATAAATCATCAAGGTATCTTGAAGTTGAATTGAAAGCCTCAATAATGTCAGCCTGATTTTCACGTGAGAGAGACTTCATGAAATCTCTCTCATAACAAAAAAGAAACAAATCTGCAACAAGAGGAGCACAATTAGTTCCCATCGGAATACCAATAGTTTGCTTATAAAGTTTAGTTCCAAATCTAATAAAAATATTATTAAGAAACTTCTGTCCATAGAAGTTGCATTTTCAGAGGAAAATTCAAAGCACCAACTACTCAAAAAGTCTGATCGTCTTAAATCAGTTGAACAATTAAAGAAAGTCACAGTTACTCCAGATTATACATTCAGGCAGAGACAGATAAATAAGAAAATGAAACAGGAAGTGGCTAAGCGGAGAGTAACAGATCCCAGCTTCGTAAACACAGGCAAAAAATGCAATCTGTCCACTCTCAAGAAATCCGAGGTAGTCAGTCATCAGAGACAGTAGCAGTTGAGCCTCCTGAAGAAACTTCTCCAAGGTCTAGTCAGCAAAAATCTCCATCTATGCCAAGCATCTTTGGTTATCGTCCCCCTAGTCTGAATAAACAAACCGCAAGTAACCAGTCATGTGGGCGGCGCTCTCCACCTGCAAGGCAAAATGCAGCTAGAGGGAGAGGGGCCCCTTTGAGGAGGGGCACGGGCAGCTTCGGTGCCCGTCGTTAAATGATGAAAATAACATAAACTGCAGAAATGTAATAGTTCCAGTTCATTAATTTCACACATTATTGTTGATTCAAGTTTAGAAAATGTTAATTGAAGTTCAAATACTGTTATTTGTTCAAATTTAGAAACTGTTGATCTACCATCGAGGTATGAGGATTGTATATATAGTTCAGTAATTGTTGGAGATTCAGTTGAATTAACAACTGAAAATGATGTTAGCTCAACTGAATTCAAATGATGATATAGACTATGATGGAGAAAGTATAGTTTCAGCTTCTGATGTAAGTAGTGTTTCTACAAACTTGAATAATACCTCTAACTTCACTAGTGACTTAAATATTTCAGTTGAATACAAAGAAGGTTTGAGATGTCTTTATACAAACATAGATTGTATATCAAATAAATGGACAGAGTTAGAAACACTTATTAATATGCAACAACCACACATTGTTGGCATTACGGAAGTATTCCCCAAAACTCAGGACAATGTTAATCTCTCGGCTTATACTTTAGAGGGTTTTCAGCAATTGATAAATCCCAGGTTTAGTGGAACAAACGATCGTAGTACCATACTGTTCGTCAGAAATGAATTGGAAGTTTCTTATCATGCAAGACTGAATGAATCATCATCAAAAGAAGCTTGCTGGTGTGTGATAAACTTGAGTAAGACTGATCTCTTGACTGGCCTTGTTTACAGGTCACCTAGTTCAGATGAGGGAAACAATTTGTTATTAAATGACATGATAAGCTCAGTAAATGACGAGAATTTCTCTAGTGTTGTGGTAATGGGTGATTTCAACTATAGGGATATTGATTGGAGTCACTGGATATCTGAAGCACCTGAAGAACATAGTAGTTACGGATTCATTGATGCTGTAAGAGACAGTTTTCGCTACCAGCATGTGAACTTTAATGCCAGATACAAAGAAAATCTGAGACCTAGTATGCTTGATTTAGTCTTCTCATGAGCTCCTGAGAAAGAGTATTGAACAGTTATCTCCCCTTGGGAAAAGTGACCATGTGTCCATTTTGTTTGAACTTAACTGTAAGACTCAAGACAATAAATATTGCCATGTAAGTTATACATATGGTAGAGGAGATTATACAGTATTCAAAGAAGAATTTGCAAATGTAAATTGGGAAGCTGAATTTAGAAGAAGGAATTTAAATGAACAGTGGTCTTTCTTGAAAGATGCAATGCACAGTTCTGTTGAAAAACATATCCCTAAGAGACAAATACACACTAACAATCCAAAACGGAAACCGTTATGGATGACTAGAACCGCTATTAAAGCAGTAAAAAAGAAACATAGATCATGAGAAAAATATCTACAAACCCGTGAACATATACATTTTCAGTACTTCTGTAGAGATAGAAATGCTGCTACAAGAGAATATAGGAGAGCCAGACATGAATTTGAAAATAGACTATCTGATGACAAGAATCCAAAAGCCTTCTATAAGTATGTTAATTCCAGGAGGAAAGTTAATGTTGGCATCTCAAATTTGAAACGAAATGATGGATCTCTAGCTGTAACAGACACTGAAAAAGCTGAAGAACTGAATACTTTCTTTAAAGATGTTTTCGTTTGTCGTTGAAAATACGGATAATATCCTAGACTTTCATGATAGAAGTGGAGGAAATTGTGTAGAAACTATGAATATTGATGAATCAGCTATGAAAAAAACTCATTGAAGAATTGATTAGTAACAAATCATGTGGTCTCGATCTGCTTCATCCAAGAGTACTTAAAGAATTGAGTGGAAGTATTACCAAACATTTGACACTGATATTTCAGAATTCGTTTGATAGTGGAGAACTGGTCGACGTGTGGAAAACGGCAAATGTCAAAGCTCTCTTTAAGAAAGGCTCCAGAGATAACCCAAGTAATTATCGCCCGATAAGCTTGACATGTATTCCCTGTAAGTTAATGGAGAAGTTAATTAGAGACTGTGTAGTTAATCATATGACTTCAAATAAACTTTTTTCTGACTCTCAGTTTGGGTTCAGATCATTACGTTCCTGTGCTTTACAACTGTGCGTTAGACGTTATGGAAAATGGACAGAATGGCTGGATGAAGGATATAGCTTTGACTGCATTTACTACGATTTTGCTAAAGCTTTTGATAACATGCACGGTTAATTGTCAAGCTAGAAGCCTATGGAATCAAAGGAAAATTGCTTGAATGGATAACAGCATTTTTAACAAGAGGCAACAAAGGATGGTTGTAAATTCGAGTCATTCTGCTTGGTCTGAAGTGTCCTCTGGAGTGCCCCAAGGCAGTGTCCTGGGGCCGGTATTATTCTTGGTCTATATAAATGACATTGAAGACGCAATCAGGAAACTACTACGGTTGTTCGCCGATGACAACAAGTTGTTTGGCTGTACAAACTCTGAAGATTACATAAATGACTTGCAATGTGACAATGATGACCTGGAAGAGTGGAGTGATAAATGGCTGCTGAGATATAATGTAGACAAATGTTGTGTATTACACTATGGACTTAACAGCCCTCATCACACTTACCATATGCATGAAAAGGGTGAACAAAAGGAGATTAGAAGTAGTGAAACAGAGAAAGATCGGCATCACGTTTGACACAGAATTGAAATTCAGAAAACATATTAATGACTGTATTAACAAAGGAAATAGAGTAACCGGACTGCTAAGAAGACCCTGCTTACATATTACAAGCAAGTCATTCAGTAAACTATATATGACGATTATCCGTCCTCATCTTGAGTACGAAAATATAATATGGAGCCCAAGATTCAAGAAAGATATTGACGCTGTTGAAAGAGTCCAGAAGAGAGCTACCAAATTAGTTTATATTGTTAGACATTTGAGTAACCCTGAAAGACTAAAAGCATTGCAACTTCCTTCGTTAACATACAGAAGATTCCGTGGTGACATGATTGAAGTTTAAAAATTCTTACATAACCTGGAAGACATACCATATTCTAGATTCTTTGAACTGAATGAAACTCCAACACGTGGCCATACATTCAAGTTGAAGAAAAAAAAACCTGCAGGAAAGATATTCACAAAAACTTTTTTTTCTCATTGAGAGTTATTTCTCCATGGAACCAGTTGCCAAAGTGGGAACTGCACTGACGTTTGGATAAATTCATTGGAGACAAGCAATTCACAGTATATCCGGAAAATTCATGGGTATCAAAACGAGAGGGGGGTATATAAGTTGAATCAACTTGCGTTCCCTATCAGCTAAAGTAAAGTAAGTAAGTAAAGTAAGGGTCGGCACGTATGGGGTATCTAATGTCTAAAATGGCCTCCAATGTTTCTTTACTACTCTAATTAGTATTTTTTTTTTTTTTTTTTTTTTTTTTAATGTGTAGACCATTTTACTGGACTTGTTTTGTATTTACTAATTTTTCAGTTTCTGTTTATTATTGCTATTGTTTTGTTGAAGCATAGAATATGTTTAAATATAAAAGATAATAATGAATAAAAAAAATAAATAAATAAATAAAAATAATAATAATAATAGATCTAATAAAACGACAACAGTGCAGGGTTGATATTGAACGGTTGTTGTGATGATAGAATACAAAACATGATTTATCCCCCTTGAACGGAAAAACCCCCAGTAGAAGATGTTTACGATAAAATTATCCCTCAAAAGGCACTAATGTGGTTTTATAAAGGTTTGTAGTGCTGAGAAAATCTGACAAAGATTTCCATAATAATATTCTGATATTAAGTGATTTACGCCTAAGATGACTTATTTCTTCATTTAGCTATCCTGTCAACGTCTATGTCCGGATAGGATCAGTAATCGTAATCTGTATCTTTCTGTACAGGTTCTGTTCAGAGATAAAGACTAACAATTTTGACTTAGGGGCCCAAACTGCCAAAAATGAATATTTAACATTAGGGGTATGCATATTTTTCAGAGATCTCGCAGAACCGCCGTGATGTCACGAATAGCGGCGCCTACTGAAAAAGGAGAGATGATACAAATACTTGACTACGGTATAAACAGATCGTTAGTAACCATTACTGGTAACAGGTGCTCGCTAACACAATTCTTATACTCGATAAAAATCGTGATTTACTGTTCAATTCCGAGTATTTTACATTGAAATTGTCATTATCTTTTCTCTAAATTATCATTGACAGTAGCATTGTTTGTATAATTAATGATACATTAACCCATGTATGATCATAAAAAACTCAGATACTGGACATTTGAACCATACCAAAGATATTACAGGAAATACAATTCATATGATCAGCCGAAAAATGATCAGTGGATTAGACTTGGCTTTTATATTGAAGTGCAAAATGACAGCTGCACACTTGGGCCTGCGACTGATCCTTAGCCTAGTCTGGGCGGTTAAAGAACAAATCTGAATGAGTATTCATTCCTCAGTTTTATAATCTCCTATTTTACTAGAATTAAGGGGAAATGAAATTATGTAGACAGCTTAGAATTTTACTGAAATACTTCTACTTTACCAGTCCTAGTTCAATGCTGATGTTGATTTAAAAATGTTTAGCCAATCAACATTCCTCCCAAGATACTAAACTAAACACACTGCATGTATGGCTGATGTTGAACTGAACAACTTTAGCTGATCAACATTCCTCCAAAGATACCAAATTCAGTCGACACACCTACCAATCTAAACACACCGACGGGTGTTGGACTTTAGCCAGTCACTATTCCTCCCAAGATACCAAAGTCATCTGGCACACCTACCAAACTAAACACATTGGCTGGTTTTGAATTTAACACATTTAACCAATCAACATGCTTCAAAAAATACCTAATACCTAGTTCAGCCAACAAACCTGCCAGACTAAACTCACCGGCCAGTGTTGAACTTAACATTTTTAGCCCATTACCATTCCTCCCAAGATAACAAACTCATCCGACATACCTACTGATTTAAATACACCGACTGGTATTGAAATTACTACTTAAGCCAACCAGCAACCTCCCCACATTACCAAACTCAACTGACACACATCCCAAACTAAACACACTGACCGGTGTTGAACTTAACAATTTTAGCCAATCAACATTCCTCTCAAGATACAAAAAATTAGTTGACACACCTACAAAACACATGCCATGTTTTTCTCTTAGAGGATTTGGCCCCCACCTTCCCGACTATTACTATATCAAACTCGGGTTAGTGAGGTATTGCATTTCCATATGTTACTAACAACTGAGACCATAAAACTCTGCCCAGATACCACTAAAATGATGTTCTGTTATGCAATTAGTTACATAATACTGATAAGACAGTTACCTAGAAACCCACACTCAAAATTCTTAAATATAAAACACAACGAAGTACCTCAAAACCGATTCCAAAATCTACATCTGCATAAAAAATTAATCAAATGACACATTTTAAATAGTTTCCTATGTTAAAAAATAAAGATTTTAAGGCTATATATTACAGTGCAGGGAACCAGTGTTATCAGATAAAAGTAGTCCCCCAGGTAAATCTGGTAATACCACCTGTTGTGAACAGACTCATTAGTGTACAAGAGTTGAGGACAGCAGCCATAAAAACATCTGGTTGAATTATCAGTTGAGCATGAATTTTTTGCCACTTTTTTTTCTAAGAGAAAAACCTGTCATGAACAGGCACAAACAGTGTTGAAATTATTGACTTTAGCTGACCAGCATTCCCCACAAGAAATCAATTTTAGCCGATTGACACATCTACCAAACTAAATGGACCAACCGATGTTGAACTTGACAACTTTAGCAGATCAACATCCCTGCCCCTGCAGGATTCCACATTCAGCTGACACACCTACCAAAACAATACAGCAGCCGGTGTTGAATTTAAAATCTTAAGCTGATCAACATTTCACCCAATATACCAAACGCAGCCGACACACCTACCAAACACACCGCTAGTGTTGAACTTTACAGCTTTAGTCGAATGACATCCCCTCAAGATACTAAATTCAGATACCAACAAAAACACACCAGCCAATATTGAATTAAACATTTAGCTGAATAACATTTCTCCCAAGATACCAAACCTATCTGACATATTACTAAACTAACCACACCAACCGGCGTTGACCTTAAAGACTTTAAGTCAGTAGACATTCCTCCCTACTTACCAAACTCAACTGATAAACATATGAAACTTAACACACCGACCAGTATTAACTTGAACTTAACAACTTTAGCTGATCGACATTTCTCCCATGATACCAATTTTAGCTGATTGACATAGCTACCAAACTAAACAAACCTCTTGATGTTGAACTTAACAAATATAGCCAGTGGGGAGACCCTTGTCTCCTTCCTCCCAGTTTTTTGTCTTTATTCCTTATCTCTTCTTCCTTTCTCCAACCCTTCTTCTCCTACCCAGCCTCCTTTCTCCCATCCCCTCTCCTTTCTCTTATCCCTCTTTTTCTTTCTTCCACCAGCTTTCTACCTGCTGCCTCAACCCTGTCCATCCCAGCTTCTTTAGTCTAGGTTAGTTTATTGACTACCAATTTATTGATAAAAATCTATGGTAATATAATTATGTACTGGAATTTTTTTAACAAAAAATAATGATCTGTCAGAAAATAGATCTGTGCAGACAAAATTAAAAAAAAAAAAAAAAAAAAAAAAAAAAACAACAACAAATAACTAGCCTGCAAATTAATGTTGTTAAACAGGCAGCTGACTGAATCTGAATATGCATGAATAAAATACTATTTTGCCTCCAAAATGGCGCAAAATTTAGTAAAAACAACTATAAAAGAATTACATTTCCCCACAAAATCCTTAAAAAAAATTTTAGGGTCGGTGGTGAAAAATGGCGATCGCTATTTACAGCCGGCTGTCACCAGCGAACTTTCAGCGAACTTTCGCTGGTGACAGTCAGGCTAAAATATATGGATGCTATATTGACAAAAAAAAAAAAAATAAATAAATAATTTGCTGATTTTTATTTTATTGATACCTTTAAGAATAAATATTTGTATGCTTTTGAATATTAATACATGAATTTTATTGTTTTTAAATATTTGTATTAGTTCATTTTGATTACTGAATCATAAGATGGCATTTTTCATTTTCTTTTTGTGTCATTTTCTGTCGCACATTTTAAATCAGTGTTTGTTGGCAAGAATTCAAGAAAAACATATATTTGTAATTAATTTTTGCCACATAGGGTAGAGGTGGGTCTAATTATTCTGTCAAAGTCATTATTAAAGGTGACATACTGTTTGTCAATGTTTGGAGTCTTTGAGAGTTGCATTTTAAAGTGAACACTTAGTATCTCTTCTTGTGCAGATCTATGCTATTATAATTATAATGAAACTGAAAGACTGTTGAAAGTGAAGTTAAACAGAATTTTTAATAGATCGGGTATACTGTGTGTACTGAATTCTGGTTGAGGGCCATGTGCCTTATTTGACTGCATTGTATAATGAGGTTGTGTTAAGCAACAACTAAACACAATTTTAGCTGTGTCAGGTTTGGATACAGTGAAGTATGCCAACTTATTACTGATCATTCCAAAAAGGTGCTTCTGTTGTGGTTCTTTGTTGCTCTGTTTGTTAGTCTGTGTTATGATTACCTTTTCCTATCATGTGTGACTATTATTCGGTAAGGTTCAGATAACTGAAACAACACGTATCTAGGAAAGAGTTGCTTTCTTTTTATCATACATTTTTTTTTTCATATATCTATTCCTTCTTTCCCTTTTGATGTTGAGGGCACCTTGGTTTATATCTGATTGTATCAGTTCCTGATCATTGCTTGTCTAAGTATTTTGTAAATTCAGCATTATGAACACCTTACTTGGGGAAAAAAAAAAACATTAAGAAAAGGTGAATAAGATTTCTGTTCGATATCTCATTCATTCTGAGTTTGACTACTTGACCAAAGTGCCCAGTGAGCATTTTTCCTTTCTTTTTTATGAGTTTAACCTAAGTACACAAGGTTTTGTATACTTAGAAATTGTTAAGTATCAACTGGGCCTCCTTAGAAATGAGCAAGTCCTCATGAAATGTAATGAATGCATATCTGCTGTACAGTTGTTTTCTATACAGACATGTCCAGGCTTTCTTCCTATATCGAAATAAATCATACCTGTATATCTTTCAGTTGCTAGGGTTAGCAAAAATTGAGTACCAGAATCCATACTAATAGCTATGTAAACTTATGTAAAAAAAGTTTGCCATTTACATAAAATTATAAGTCTGTGACCTAGACCTCAAGGTTTCGCCCCGAATTTCTCTGAATAAAACTTTCAATATATATCTACCATCATGCCAAATATAAATGAAATTCATCAAAAGGTCTTGATGATCTAGCTATATGAACTTAAAATGCAAACATTTTGACTTTTATATGAAAATTCTGTCTGTGACCTTGACCTCAAGGTCAAGGTCACACCTAAGAGTGGGGATCGTGCTGAGTAAAACCATAGACCTATATCTACCATCATGTCAAATATACATGAAATTCATTAAAAAGTCTTGATAATATAGCTATATAAACTTAAGTGCAAAAATTTTTTACTTCAATATGAAGATTCTACATCCTTGACCTTGACCTCAAGCTCAGGCCCCAGGGTGGTTATGGCATTGAGTAAAACTTTAGACCAATATGTACCATCACACAAAATAAAAATGAAATCTACATTGTATCACTAATTAATTTTAAGGGTCTTTATAATGTAAGGTCTTATGAACTTTGACACAAAAACTTTGACCCCAGTTCCATGAATGTGAGCGAAATATCAACGAATGAATGTACATACAAACAAACAAACAGAAAGGCGAAAACTATATACCCCTCAACATACTGTGTATGGCGAGGGTATACATATGGCTATGTAAACTTTAATAAAAAAGTTTGGCTTTTATATGAAAATTCTGTGACCTTAACCTCAAGGTCATGCCCCAGGACGGGAATTTCTCTGAGTAAAACTTTCAACCTATATCTACCATCATGCCAGATATAAATGAAATTCGTCAGAAGATCTTGATTATATACCTATATATAACTTTAAATGCAAACATTTTGACTTTTATATTAAAAATTAAACGCAAGGTCACATCCTGGGGTGGAGATCGAGCTGAGTTAAACTCTAGACCCATCATGCCAAATATACATGAAATTAATTAAATGGTCTTGATAATATAGCTATATAAACTTAAGAGCAAACACTCATGTGTCTGAACAAAAAGTCTCAGTTATGCAAATTTGTAGATGCATGTATTCTTTAATAAACAAACCATAATGTTAGAAAATACAAATGTTAAACAAATACAAAATTAATAAGTGATAGAAAGACAAAAACAAGAAATAAAAATAAATACAGATATAGATATATAATAGAGACATGAGCAAAGGTATCATTCAATAATCATAAATAACCATGATGTTCATGTATATTAATGCATATAATACTAATACACTGTTTTAAAATGATAAATTAATTTTAATAACCACAATATATTCTAAATTAAGATATAAATAAAGGTTACATAAATAAAAGAAAAGTCAATAAATGACTTTATTAATATTTTTGCTGGTCAGTAAACCATCTATATATTTTTTAAAGCTGACACAGTTAATCGGATAATTGATTAAAAATTTTTAAATTCCAAAAAAAATTATTGTTACAGATTTGCTAATAATCGATAATTTGATTTCTGTGTCTGTTAGTTTACCGTATTTACCCTTAGTATTCAGACACCTCATCTCCTTACCACCATCACTTTATCTACAATTTTAACAATTTACCACCCAATGGTGTGTCTAAAAATAGCTGGATGAGTGGCAAACAGTGTAGACCCTGATGAGATGCCATGATTTACGGCATCTCATCTGAGTCTGCACTGTTTGCTCAGGCCTGTCTGATCAAGTACATACAGTCAAGTATAATATATGGTAAGAGTCATGCTCAGACACACAGGTAAAGTTATGACCATATCTTCAGTGATTACTAATCAATTATCGATCACAATGGCAGGACTGATAATTGATTAGCTTTCAGCTCTGATGAGCCAGCCTTAATATTTTTGCTGGCTCTCACAATATTCTAAAATAAGATATTAATAAAGGTTATATAAATAAAAGAAAAATCAATAAATGACTTTATTGTATTGTTGCTGGTCAATAAACCATCTATATATTTTTGCTGGCTGTCACCAGCAAACTTTCGCTGGTGACAGCCGGCTGTCAGTAGCCACTTCCGTGAAAAATTAGGCATGGTCAGGTAACCTGAAACACTTTTAGCTCACCTGAGTACAACAAGCGCGGGGTGAGGTTTTGTGATTGCCCTGTGTCCGTCCTGTGTCGTCCACCGTTTGCTTCAAATAACATCTCCTCTTAACTACTGGGCGGATTTCAACCAAAGTTGATAGGATTGTTCCTTTGGAGGTGCTCTACCAAAATTGTTCAAATCTTTCTGCTCTGCTGCATAAAACGGCCGCCAGAACTAAAAATATAAAAAAACATCTCCTCCATAACCACCCGGCGGATTTCAACCAAGCCTGATAGGATTGTTCCTTGGGGAGGGGTCTTCTACCAAAATTGCTCAAACTTCCGCTCCGCTGCACAAAATGGCGGCCTGAGCTAAAAACAGAATATACTTCAAACCACATCTCCTCTGTAATTTCAATCCAACATGATAGGATTGTTCCTTGGGAGGTCTCCTTCCAGAACTGCTCAAATCAGTCTGCTCTACTGCACAAAATGTCCACCAGAGCTAAAAATAGAAAAAAAAAACAAAAAACAAAAACAAAAACACTTCAAATGACATCTTCTCAATAACTCCTGGAAGGATTTCAACCAGACTTGATAGGACTGTTCCTTGGGAGGTGCACTAGCAAAATGGCTCAAATTGTTCTGCTCCGCTGCACAAAATGGTCACCAGAGCTAAAAATAGAAAAAAACTTCAAATGACATCTCCTTTGTAATGGCTGGGAGAATTTCAAACAAAGTTGATTAGATTATTCCTCAGGAGGTCCTCTACCAAAGTTGCTCAAATCATTCCTCTCCGCTGCACAAAATGGCTGCTAGAGCTGAAGATAGAAAAACTTCAAATGACATCTTCACCGTAAGTACCAGGCAGATTTCAATGAAACTTGATAGGATTTTTCCTTGGGAGGTCCTCTACCAAAACTGCTCAAATCTTTCTGCTCTGCTGCACAAAATGGTTGCCAGAGCTAAAAATAGAAAAAAAAAACAACTTCAAACAACATCTCCTCGGAAACCAAATTTGACAGGATATTTCAACCAAATTTGATAGGATAGTTCTTTGGGAGGTCCTCTACCATATTGCTCAAACTGTTCCTCTCTGCAGCACAAAATTGCGACCAGAGAGAAACATAACTTGATAGGATTGTTCCTCAGGAGGTCCACTGTACAAAATGGAGGCCAGAGCAAAAAAATAGAAAAATTTTAAATGACATCTCCGTAACCACTTGGTGAATTTCAACCAAACTTTTAGGATTGTTCCAAGGGAAGTTCCCTACAATTTTTGCACAAACCATTCCACTTCTGTTCACAAAATGGTGGCCAGAGCTACAGATATAAAAAAAACAACTTCAAACAGCATCTCCTCCAGAACCCCTTGGCCGATCTCAGCCAAATTGATAGGATTGTTCCTTTGGAGATCCTCTACCAAAATTGCTCAAATCGTTTGGCTCCTCTGCACAAAATGCCAACCAGAGCTGAAAACAGAAAAAACTTCAAACAACATCATTTCCATTACCACTTGGCGGATTTCAACCAAACTTGATAGGATTGTTCCTTGGGAGATCCTCTACCGAAATTGCTCAAACTATTCCACCTCACTGCACAAAGTGGCTGCCAGAGCTAAAAATAGAAAAAAAAACATCTATGTAACCGCTGGGCAGATTTCAACCAAACTTGATTGGATAGTTCTCTGGGAGGTCCTCTACCAAAATTGCTCAAACTGTTCTGCTCTGCTGAACAAAATTGCATTTAAATATGAATATCAAGTCTTGCACTTAAAGCAGATGTTCTCAGGTGAGTGATTTCAGAGGCTGTGGCCTCTTGTTTATTTAAGGCCTTGTATTATAACTGAAAAATCTTATGACCATATTCATTACATATATTTAACCATCTAACATACAAATACAGTAATCCCTTTTTTGTTATATCTGCTGCAGGAGGAATACAGAAGTGCTAAGAGTTGACCGCAGAAAATTAAAGAATATTTCTTTAAATGTTCTAATAATACAACATAAAAAAATAGAAGTCATAAAGGCTTTTTAGCTGACATGAGCTGAAGGCTTATTGGTGAGCTTATCATATGGCAAGGCTGTTGTCTGTCTGTCTGTGTGTGTGTCGTGTGTTCACATTTTCAAACGTCTTCTCCTCTGGAACCACTGGGCCGTTTGAAGTCCAATTTCATGTGGAGCCTCCATGGGGGGGAACAAAAGTTTGCATATGGGGTCCAGGTCACATGACCAAGATGGCCGCCATGCCCATATATGGTAAAAACCCTTCAAAAATCTTCTTCTCTGGAACCGCTGGGCCGATTTGCATGAAACTTGGTGTATAGCATCTCGGACATTGGCCCCATCATAAATTGCATAAATGGTGACCCTGGGATGACCTTGACCTATTTTAGGCCAAGGTCAAATTTGGTCGCATAGGCATTTGTATGGGAAAAAGTGAAAATGCATAATTTACTTAGGGTTCAGAATACCCTCCCTAAACCATATATATTCTTGTTCCTTATGATAAGGCACATTAAGTGACATAGAGCTTGGGATCCCATGGGGTTCCTCCCCCCCCCCCCCCCCCCCCTCCCCCTGGATATGCCCCACCCCCTTCATTTCATTAAATAAATGCATAATATCTTGGAAATCGTTCAGATCCCCACCCATAAACCATATATATATATATATTCTTGTTCCTTAAGGCAAGGCGCATTCAGTGACATGGATCTTGGGACCCCTGGGAGCATGTCCCACCCCCTTCATTTCACAAAATGCTTAATATCTTGGAAACCGTTCAGATCCCCACCCATAAACGATATATATTCTTGTTCCTTATGATGAGGCACATTTAGTGACATGGACCATGGACCCCTGGGTGTCCCCCGGGTGCATGCCCCACCCCCTTCATTTCACAAAATGCTTAATATCTTGGAAACCGTTCAGATCCCCACCTATAAACCATTTGTATTCTTGTTCCTTATGATGAGGCGCATTAAGTGACATGGATCATGGATCACAAAGGGGTCCCCCAGGGGCATGCCCCACCCCCTTCATTTCATAAAATGTGTTATATCTCAGAAACTGTTCAGATCCCCACCCATAAACCATATATATTGTTGTTCCTTATGACAAGCTGCATTTAGCGACATGGATCCCGGGTCCCCAGGGGCATGCCCCACCCGCTCTTTTCATAAAATGCATAATATCTTGGAAACCATTCAGATTCCCACCCATAAACCATATATATTCTTGTTTTGACTAAGTATGGCCCTTTGAAAAGTTCGGCATTTTAACCTTGTCAGCAAGATATCTCAAAAACTGTTTAAGCCATTGTCTTGAACTTGACAGGCTGATAGGGAATGATGAGTAAATGACCTGATTAACTTGCAGCAGTTGACTCAGGTGAGTGTTGTGGCCCATGGGCCTCTTGTTTATGTACCGCCATACCCGAAGACAGTCTTACCCGGAGATTGTCTCTGGGTATGTCCCATATCTGGAGACCCTGGGTCTCCAGGTACGGTACTGTACCCTGAGAAATTTCCTAAATGAAAATGTTTTGTTCTGAATGACCATATCTTATCAGAAATCATTTGTCTTTTCTGCAGTTTCTGTGTTTTATTCTCAAATACATGTATTTATTCTAAAAATAAATTTTCGGCCAGAAATCGAGCTGACCTATGCTTTTAAAGGAAAGTGATTTGTTGGGGGAGGGGGACATATTGTTTTTAGTGCAGATCCTATCAGCGTCGGTGTCCTTGTTGGCATAGCCTCTTGTCTGCGCTCTATTTTCTTAATGAATGGATGGATTTAGGCCAAACTTACACAAATTTATCATTGGGTGGGGGGAAAATGCTGATTAGATTTTGATGACCTTGACCCCATTTTCAAGGTCACATGAGGACTTAGATTTTTGGAAAAGGTTGGAAAATTGCTTGTCTGCACCCTATCCAAAATGGACTCTTCTAATATATAGTGTGGGAGAGTTTATATAGTGTGGGAGAGTTGTTCAGCCTCAAATGGGTTAAGGTAGTTATGCTGGGCTCCAAAGAGAACTGACTGAAGATCTAGGTGTTACAAGTTCAAACCCCAGCTTGGCCACATAACTTTTATGGAGAGTGATTATGAAATAATTTCTTTGGCAATTTTCCCCTTAATGCTGATTCAAGAAGGACAGATGTCTATTACTGTTTAACAGCTTTGAGGACTAAGCCTGCCCTGGGACAGTGTGAGTCTGTTAAGTGACAAGGCTTGACATGAGCCATGGCAACAGATAAGGCGCTTTTTTCATCCGAAAAATGCTGATATCTTTCTTATTTCTCAACAAAAACATATGTTGTGGGTACTTATTAGAAGCGCCTCGATGAGGAGCTTCTAATGAGTACCCACAACATATGTTTTCATTGAGAAATAAGAAAAATATTATGTGGATACCCCCTCTTATCTGTAGCTATGATGAGCCAAACAAGTTGAGTGGGCGTGAAATCTCAGCTTAAACAAATAAGATAGTTATAATATCTAGACTCCAGAGAAACGTGCCTCTGAGGTCATGTCATTTAGTTTCTTCTTGTCATCACTTTCGTTCGTATTTGTCACCATATTTTTATGTTACAGCTTGAAAGAGATCAAGTTTAAAGAACATGGGTCTGAAGAAAGGAACAATTACTCTGTCAGTCTGCTTCCTTTTTGCATTTGTTAAAGGTGAGTTCTGTCATAAATACACACTTTCATCACACATACATGTACAGCTTGAGGTATTAAGACCCATTGTTCAGCCAATAAGTTTTAATGTTTTTCTTATTCCTATAGATGTGAACACTTAGAATTGCAACATGCAACTCTTATGCCATAAGTGAACAGTGAATGCTCAGATAAGCATGTGCATCTGTGCAGTCTGATCAGAGCCTTCTTTGTCAGCATATACTGCACTATTCTTTGATTCTATAAGCAGGCAATGAAGACCTCGATCAACCTTCATAAATGTGCAGACTAATCAGGGCCGACCTTGTCCGCAGATTGCATAAGGGCCCTTTCTGTGCATTGTAGATCATATGTTTATTCTTGGTACTCATTAGGGTTGCCTTGCTGTGAGAATTCTAATGAGTACCCATAACATTTAGAGCTAGGCGAACATAGACAAGGTCAATGCTCCCTATGAAACACATTCTTGATAGCTCCAAATAAGGTCCTTTTTTTTTCTTTCAACCAAAATGTATTAATGTTTTCTTATTTCTCCATGAAAGCATATATTTTGGGTGCTCATTTACAAATACACTACAACTTCTTTATAACACGGTTCCTTATAACACGGTTTTGGATATAACACGGTTCAAAGATGGATCCCAAAAATGTATAGATTATATTGAAAAATGACCATAAATGGTCATTTTTCAATATAATCTATACATTTTTGTTTGGATGTAACACGGTTGTTTAACTAACATGGTTTGTGCTTTGGACCCCAACAAAAGTGTTATAAAGAGGTTGTGGTGTAGAAGTTCCTCACAAAGATGTTTCTAATGAATCCTCACAACTTCATTTGTTTTCATGAAGAAATTAGAAAAATATTTGTCTAATACATTGTACCCTCTCTTATTTAGCGCTTTGGTATGTTTCTTGTTTCTGTGTGGAAACTATTATCATATGTCATGGTATCCATCAGTATCATCTCACTGTGATGTTAAATCTTTTTTGCTCAAAAATGAGAAAATGTTTGTTGAAAGGGAAGTCTGCCTGGAGCTTCCACCTGCTACATGGGTTGGAATATTAGCTGTGGATATTTAATTTATTTATTTATATTCAAGAACCTTTGCTCTGCTTTGCTTACCGTTTGAATTATTTCACTTATTCATTTTTCTTGTCCTTAACATAACTCCCATAGTGCTGATAGGAATTCAAAATGCATACAAAGATAGAGGACATTCAGTGGAAGTGCAGTGTTTTTGTACCATAACTCTGTCTTGCCTCATTTTACTGTTATCCTCCTTTTACACTTTAAGTCTGCCATATATATGAACAAGAACTATTCAAGGTGTTCAGTTCAAACAATATACACTGTGATAGAGGACATTAAAAGGAAGGGCATCATTCAGTCCTCTCCCCATACTGCCCACCCCTCTAGACCCGCACCCGACCCAACCGAATAATGTCTCTTTATTAGCTCACCTGAGCACGAAGTGCTCATGGTGAACTATTGTGGTCAGTCAGTGTCCGTCGTCCGTCGTGCGGCGTCAACAATTGCTTTAAAAGCCTACTCCTCCTACACCCCTGGGCCAATTGACTCGATACTTGGTAGGAAGCATCGGGGTGACTTGTAGATCAAAAATAGCTAAAATCATGCCTATCGGAATTCCAAGATGGCCGCCATGGCAGCCATCTTGAAAATCTATTTTTCGCTTCTTCTCCTGAACCGAAAGGCCAATTGACTCCAAACTTGCTAGGAAGCATCGGGGTGACTTGTAGATCAAAAATAGCTAAAATCATGCCAATAGGAAATCCAAGATGGCCGCCATGGCCGCCATCTTGAAAATCTATTTTTCGCTTCTTCTCCTGAACCAAAAGGCCAATTGACTCCAAACTTGCTAGGAAGCATCGGGGTGACTTGTAGATCAAAAATAGCTAAAATCGTGCCGATTGGAAATCCAAGATGGCCGCTATGGCAGCCATCTTGAAAATCTATTTTTCACTTCTTCTCCTGAACCGAAGGGCCAATTGACTCCAAACTTGCTAGGAAGCATCGGGGTGACTTGTAGATCAAAAATAGCTAAAATCATGCTGATCGGAAATCCAAGATGGCCGCCATGGCAGCCATCTTGAAAATCTATTTTTTGCTTCTTCTCCTAAACCCAAAAGCCAATTGACTCCAAACATGGTAGGAAGCATTGGGGTGACTTGTAGATCAAAAATAGTTAAAATCGTGCCGATCGTAAATCCAAGAAATCCATCTCGAAAATCTATTTTTCGCTTCTTCTCCTAACCCCAAATGCCAATTGACTCGAAACTTAGTAGGAAGCATTGGGGTGACTTATAGATCAAATGTCACTAAAATCATTCCAATCGGAAATCCAAGATGGCCACCATCTTGAAAATCTATTTTTCGCTTCTTCTCCTGAGCCGAAAGGCCAACTGACTCCAAACTTGGTAGGAAGCATCAGGGTGACTTGTAAATCAAAAATAGCTAAAACCATGCTGATCGGAATTCCAAGATGGCCGTCCTGGTGGCCATCTTGAAAATGTTTTTTTGGCTTCTTCTCCTAAACCCAAAAGCCAATAGACTTGAAACTTGGTAGGAAGCATTGCCCGTACATGTACCTCAAATTTCCGAAGGATTCCGTGCAACTAGGAATAACTCCGAAGAAAATATTGTGCGGAGTATTGGGACATTTACTACGAAGCAATTTTTTACTGAAAAATGGAAAACAGAGCGGAGAATGCGTAAATCTCTACGATTACCACCACATTTGGAATGAGCTACGCACTTTCGTAACAAGCGGAGTATTGGGATGAAATTTCCGCATGCTTACGCATATTTACCATTCGTGTCTTGCGTAAAGGTTCGTAGAAAATGTCCCAATACTCCGCTGGTTTGTAATCATCTCCGCATGACTGCGTAATTGTTCGTAACTAGCTCCGCATGCTTACCATTTGTATGTTGCGTAAAGTTTCGTAGAAAATGTCCCAATACTCCGCTGGTTTGTAATCATCTCCGCATGACTGCAAAGTTGTTCGTAACTAGCTCCGCATGCTTACGCAAGCTTACCATTTGTATGGTGCATAAAGTTTTGTAGAAAATGTCCCAATACTCCGCTGGTTTGTAGTCATCTCCGCATGACTGCGTAGTTTTTCGTAACTAGCTCCGCATGCTTACGCACACTTACCATCAGTATCTTGCGTAGAGGTTTGTAGAAAATGTCCTAATACTCCGCTTGTTTGTAATCATCTCTGCATGACTACCTATTTGTCTCCAAATGAACATTTGTTTGTTGAGGTTTTACGGCCCAGTCAACCTAATGGGGTCATGTAGAGCCTGGTCAGTTTACCCAACCACACTTTTACTGGGCAGCTTAGTCCTTTTAGTGGTTAACCAGTGAGTGTGCACATTCTTTCGCCAGAAACTGAAGCATACCCTTCTTACATGACAGCGGAAGGGAGAGAATGACCATAAAAAGTACTTCATGATCATATCCCTATGAAATAATGTTGCTGACCCAATGGGGGTCAAACCTGTAACCTAATCACAAGTTGGACATGCATCCAATGGAGCCACCTAGGCTGGCCTCCAAATGAACATAGCAAGCATCTCCAGGATTTCAAGGTAGGGCAGTAACAAAATTATTATGAAAACGCCATAAAGCATGCTTTTTCAACCACAAAATGAAGTATAACATAAGTTTATTTTGTATTAAAGCATTTTGTATTTACAAAAAGGTTATTAGTCATTGGAATCTACTTAAAAGTCATGTACATGTGTGTTTTGTATATCTGTTAACAGTGATGGAAAAAAGATTTTACCACAATTTTACACCACTTCTTTTGAAGAAAAGCATTATTATCAATGTATTGTGAATGAAAAAATAAAAAGTGCAAGACTTAGAATTCAACTTTTTGATTTGCTTATATTCTATTGAAATACATGTAATCAAAAGAAACCACCAACCTTCTGAAATCAGCAATAACATTTCCATGGACTATTAAAGTCATTTAGACTATTCCATTTTACATGTAAAACACAAAAACCAAGTATATGTATTTATAATCCATAATTTAAATTCACTAATGAACTAGCTTTATAGTTATGTTGCCTCAGAGTAGCTCTATAAATGACTGAACTTTTTGGTTTCAAAGCAATAAAGCAACTACTTTTGTGATATCTTAATTGATACCATTTTGTATCCATGGCAACAAAGTCTTCTGTGAATCTGTTATGCATATTAAATTACAAAGGTCTCTAAGCACACTCCGAATGCTACGAAAGACTACTGACCAAAAATTGGTTAAGTTATATTCTATGTTCTCATTTGATCTAAAAAATTTCTAAGTCCAGTAATCTCCATACATATACGAACTGAAATAAGTTTAAGTCTATATTCTACGAACGATTCCACACTGAAAAATGCTAAGTCCACAGTTTTACGAAGTACTCCGTTCAGAGTGCGGAGATTGCTCCGTTCGTTTGTAGACAGCTACGAATATATTTCTACGTATGTACGGAAATTTTTTCGTAAATACGCAGATTTCCGCAAACCTTCGTAACAAACTACAAGAATATACGCAATCTCCGGACAAAATTACGCAAAATTACGAAAGAATCCACTCATTTACGAAGAGAACTGTTCGTAGTTTTCGTAAATTTGAGGTACGGGCGGGGTGACTTATAGATTAAAAATGGCTAAAATCGTTCTGATTGGAAATCCAAGATGGCTGCCATGGTGGGCATTTTGAAAATCTATTTTTCACTTCTTCTCCTGAA
This sequence comes from Anodontia alba, assembly GCA_964016985.1. Classification (NCBI taxonomy): domain Eukaryota; kingdom Metazoa; phylum Mollusca; class Bivalvia; order Lucinida; family Lucinidae; genus Anodontia; species Anodontia alba. Next base: position 62,575,832 of record OZ024832.1, on the reverse strand, counting down.
CCGAAAGGCTTATTGGCTTTAAACTAGGTAGGAAGCATCAGGATGACCTGTAAATCAAAAATAGATAAAATCATCCCGATCAATATCCAAGATGGTCGCTATGACAGCCATCTTTAAAATCTATTTTTCGCTTCCTCTCCTGAACTGAATTAAGGCCATTTGACTCGAAACTTGGTAGGAAGCATTCGGGTGACTTGTAGATCTAAAATAGCTTAAATTGTTTGGATCGGAAATCCAAGATGGCTGTCATGGCGGCCATCTTGAAACTCTTTTTTTTTTCACTTATTTTCCTGAACCAAAGGGCCAGTTGATTTGAAAATTGGTAGGAAGCATCGGGATGACTTGTTGATATAAAAATAGCTAAAATCATTCCGATTGAAAATCGCAGCCATCTTGAAAATCTATTTTTCTTTACTTCTTCTGAACTGAAAGGCCAATTGACTCGAAACTTGGTAGGAAGCATCAGGGTGACTTGTAGATCAAAAATAGCTCAAATGGTTGCGATAGGAAATCTCAAATTGCGACTATGGTGGCCATCTTGAAAATCTGTTTTGAACTTTTTCCCCTGAATCGAAAGGGCAATTGACTTAAAGTTCATTGGAAGTATCGAGGTGACTTGTAGATCAACAGTAGCTAAAATCATTCTGATTGGAAATCTAAGATGGCTACTGTCTTGTTTATGTTTATTATATTTCCCTGCCACTGTGCTGTTTACATGTATAAAATCATGATTCTTCAGAAACCACTTAGGCAGTTGCAACCAAATTTCACATTGATCCTACTGTTGAAATGTGATTGAGAGTTTGTTCAAATGATCACGCTCCATTGACTGTCATGCCATATTCTTCTTCAAAATTAAGAACTGCTTAAAGGATGATCTTTTCATTAGTTGTGATGACAGGATTGGAAAAATGTTACATAACATCTGCATATCTGCACTCGCAATGCTACTCAGGTGAGTGACCCGTGGCCCGTGGGCCTCTTGTTATTTTTATAATGTTTGGATCTTCTTACCCTTGCCACCAAGATGCAAACTAGTTTACAAGAACTGCAGTAACACTGCCTTGTGTACATACAGAATTACAGCACATTAAGTTCGCAGCTTTGTTCTCAACTGGGATTTGCCTTTGTACATTTCACCTTAAAGGGGAATGCAACTTTAAAAGCCATTGTGCTTTAAAGTAAAGAACTTTATGAGCAATGAATTTTAAAACAAATTTGATCAAAATTGGTGGAAAATTTAGTAAGTTAAAGACAATTGAATATTTTAAAATTGGAGAAATGGGCCATTTTGAAGATTAAATGAGATTTCATAAAAATTAAAATTCATTTCATAAAGGTAGTTATTCTCATAAAGTTGGTTTACTTTGGGGGAAACTAGAATTAAAAGGTTATAAAAAAAATTGTAACAAACTTATTCTTAAAAACCCTTCGTAATTGGTTTTGCGTATTTAATTTGGGCTGTGTGACATCACAAAGCCTACAATATGGCAGCATCCATGACAGCCATTTTAGATATATTCAAACCACCATATCTTCCTTATTTCTAGGCCGATTTTGAAAACTCTTGCATTAAAATAAATGGCTTGTTAAGCACTTTACTCCAAGATATACTTACAACTTATATTGCGTTCCCCTTTAACTGCACTTTCATGTCAGGTTCATGTGAAAAGTATCCATCCGCGGGGCTATTGGCCATGTCCACGTCTTGATTTTTTGTTGTTGTTTTTTTTTTATGTTTTCATATTTGCTCAATGTTTTCCTGATCACAGCATTTTACATATATTGTGCAGCTTATCTCCTTCTGAGCTATTTACAAATTGGTGTGTGATATATTTCCATAAATTTTGAATGGGTATTTTAGGCAGTTTGTATGTACATGTGATGTCAGAAAAAAATATTTCAGAATTCTATCTGCTGAAAACAAACAAAACAAAAAAAAACAAAAAAAAAAACGTCAGCACATTGAAGGTTAATGTTTTAATTTTATCAGGTCAGAATGAGGTGTGTATGTTTTATCATCTTGATGCCAGTTGTCGATACAGGATTGATGGGGTCAGCCTTTCAGCTATAAAAGTTTCTGTCGATCAGTGTAGTGATCCAATAAAAGTCAAGTTTGATATAACGGTAAGCTCAGTCTGTTTTAATACATGTAGATTCATGTCAGTGACTTAATCTCAAAGGGAGAGAGCATTCTAAGCCGAAAGCATTTGGGTACTGCTCTAGGAAAACTAGGCTTAATGACAAATTTTTCGATATTTAGTTTTTTTGTAAAATCTTATTCCCCTTCCAATTCTTAGTCTATAAGTGAAAATCATTTTGTGATATTTCTCTTATTTTTAATTCTACAGCCGTTTGATTGATAGAGGTAATTCACACAACTTTAATGCTTTGACATCATCATCACGTCAGAATCTAATCAAATAATGTAAAACGTCACATAACTAAGCAAATAGTGTGCTGTTCAATATAACAAAAGCTACAAAGTGTTTTATACTCAATAGGTGCAGTGTGTGTGTGTGTGTGTGTGTGCTTGCATGTGTGCGTGCGTGCATGTGTGTGTGTGTGTGTGTGTGTGTGAGGTGTGTGTTTGGAGGGAGGGGGGGTGGCTATACCATGAGAAACAGTGGAAATGACCAGGGATTGTTTCGAAAGGACCCGTTCAAATCGGTAATGCCCTGTCGTTTTCCATTTCGCCGTTCTGACAAAAAAAAAAAAAAAAAAAAAAAAAAAACAGGAAAGGCTCAGCGTAAGTAGCAAGAAATCAGATATTTATGTTGGCAAACTGGATGCATAACTGTATTGTCGGCATTGTTGAGAATACTCCTGTGCAATTCCTTTTAGCGAAAATCTTTTTCACTCTTCTTTATGAAGTAGATTTCCTCCCCTCCCCATCCCACTACCCCGCCACCTTGATTCTAGAACCAGAGAGAGAGTTCATTGTTCACAGTCAAGCAATCAAATAAAACCACACTACTGGTTAGGTAAAGCTGGACACAAAAAAAAGGTTTGGTAAAAGGGCCTATCGAACGTATGGACAGTTCTATAATCCTGTTGTCTTGATAATCCGTTTGGCTGAATAAAGTGTGGCAGGACATTACGAGTTGCATCAATATCTCGTTTGACGTGCATCCGAAAATATTAGTATTTTATGAAAACAGGACGTACATGTACGATAAATAACAATGGTTGCAGTGAGAATTAATGCTAAAACTGCTTCATTTCTGGCGAAAGAATGTGCACAATACTGGTTAACGGCTTAGAGGACTAAGCCTGCCCAGTAAACGTGTGATTAGGTAAACTGACCGCGCTCGACATGATCCCATTGGGTTGACTGGGCTTTAAAACCTCAACACAAACAAATAAACCATCCTGAATGCAGTGGTACTCTGTGCGTTCAGATCAATCTTCTTGGCAGTTTAATCTGTATCTACACTTTTCGACAAGTAAACACATAGACATGCATATTAACATTTAGATCTGACACCTTTAATTAGGGTTAGTTGATGATGATGACTTTGGATGTAAACTGTAACCTTTTCTCCCCTGAGGTTCTGGTGGACTCTACTGTCTTTGAATTTGGACATACCCATTGCTGCAAATGGGGATGCCATTGAAAAAAAAACAACAAAAAAAAAACGGAATTGCATAGTAGACTCTGATGACCCTGCTCATTATGACCAGGGTTTTCCTTGTCACTTAAAAACGCGAGACTTGGTCCCTTTTTTACTCTGATGTCCCCTAAACCTTCATTGATGCCCCCTAAAATTTGTAATATTTTCCGTAAAATTCAAGCGATCAATCCCTTACATTACTCCATATGTTCCCTAAAATATAGGACATGAGGGAAAATCCTGGTTACGAGCTGTCTCATCTTGATCTTCACTGTTTGCATAGGCAACTGTTTGGTCTACAGAGTTAAGAGTTAATCAGAGGGATACACTGGCTAAAATAATTTGGTTAAAAGATTTGACACATTTCTTATAATAAACTTAAATGCTAAACCGTTTAAAATGTGTGGATATTTCTATTAGGAGACAGTGTTCTGGGAAAAATAAGAAAAGTGTCTTCTGCTGAATTAGCCCAGAGTGGTAAATCTCTAATTTATTGATATACTATCTAATACTTAGACTTTTGTTAGGTACCCACAAAGAATGTGATCACTAGTATTACACAATAAGACACACACACACACACACACACCACACACACACACCACACACTACACCCACACCCACACACCCACACCCAACCCCCCCCTCCCCCCCACACACTCCCATACACAGGGGAAAATCAATTGTATAAATACAACATTCAGTTGTAAGATAATTAATATTTTAAAAACTTGTATTATTCAACATGTGTTCAACATTAAATGCTAAAAATGATTAGCTTCTTGCAGATTAGACAAATAGATAAACAAATAGACAAAAACCGGAAAAAAAATATTTTGCCTTTACGGGGGATTGAACTCGGGTCGGGAAATTCTTAACGTGGTACCAGAAACACTCGGCCATCAGATCTTTTGCTTTGTAAAGTGCTCATTTTAAATGTATTAATATGAATTCGTGTATGGCTATTTTCTAAAACTAAAATCATCTAGATCTATATTAAGTCAAGCCGAATAGAAATTTGTAAACCCACTAAAACTTAAATATATAATTTTATAAAACAAACTAATGGAATAAATATCAAACGCCAGGGTAAATGTGATTAATGACAGACTCAAAATCAAATGGATAACTTCGGTTTAACGGTGAACTTCAAGCCTTCGATCGAGTGATAATGAAACAAAAGCAAACAAACTCAAAAATATTTTATATTTTATTTGAACAAATGTTGAAATTATGTCTATATCTCTGTCTTCTGGCTTGACACATGCCTCTTTGTAATATAAATGTTTTGTTCAAACATTTCGTGTAGCTAAATACAATTCAGATCCATGTTTACAAACCACGGCAAACCTCAGACGAATTACATGACGTCATTAAATCGCTGTTTTTCTAACGTCATCAAGAGTGTCATTAAACCCAGTTTTCCTGGAGCGGTGCTCATTTATTTTTAGTTCAATTGCATGAAAGTACAGGAATGACTTTTTCCCTATTGCCGTCATTGGTATTGACATTGATATCAACTACTGTTGATATCATTAAAGATCATCATAGTTCCAGTTAAGGCTCTTTTTTCAATCAAAAGCAGTGAAATTTTTCTTATTTTGCAATGAAAATATATGTTGTGGGTACTTGTGAGGAGCGCTTCTATGAGGAGCTTCTAATGAGTACCAACAACATATGTTTTCATGGCAAAATAAGTAAAAATATTTTGTTGACGGAGCGATGAGATTAGTTCTCCCTGATGGCTGGTTGGATTTAGTTAATACTTACATTGATAGTAAATACTTGATCTTAAAATGGAGCAGTTTGGTCAGAGTCAGCGGTATTGCCATTCTGTTAGCAATTTTTAGATGCATTGTCTTGTTGTCAAAACACCTTGTTCAAAGTTTAGGATAAATATAGTAAAGAGTTATCTGTGATCTAATATTATGGAATTCAACTACATTTTCTGTTTGTCAATTTATTTTTCTTATTATTCTTAATGTCATTCATTGGACGGTTACAGCCCAGATGGGTTCTTCAACCGCATGAAAGTACTGTTTTTGTCACACAATTCTTGTGATTGACAAGAGACTGAGCCGGAATTACTTGAAGATGAGAAAGACAATAGTTACCTGTGGATGTCAAATGCATGTTTGAACAAAGTACTTTGAAAGAAAATTATATTTAGGAAACAACATTCTAATTTTCCTAAGAGGAGGTTAGTCCAAAATGTAAGTGTAAAACAGGTGCTTATTCCTACAAAAAAGTATTGATATTTTTCTTATTTCTGTACAAAAACACATTGTGGGTGCTCATTGGAGGTGGCTTGGTGAGGGGCTTCTAATAAGTACTCACAACATACATTTTAATGAAAAATAAGAGGTATTAATACTTTTTGGTTGAAAGAAATGCCTTAACTTGACCTGTAGTTACTGTCTTTTTATTCCTGACATTTTCATGGTGAAATAAGAAAAATAATTTTTAGGGTCCAGTTGTTTAAAGCATCGTTAGCTTAACAAGCTTGTTAGTTGTCAAAATGTTAACTATTTTAGTAAGTACAATATCTAATTCACAGGTATTTTTGCTGAAAAAATGTGAGTAGCTTTTGCATTTGCAAAAGCTACTCACATTTTTTCAGCAAAAATATTAGCATATTTGCCATATTTAATGATCTAAGTTTTAACGATATGTTAACTAACGACATCATTAGTTTTGAACAACTGGGCCCTGGATACTCATCTTATCTGGAGCTATGATTTTTCAATTACAGAATGAGAAACCCCCAGTGCAGTTCAGCCACACATTCTCTCATTCCGATACTATTGTATCAGTTAGAGGGTTTTACCAAGACGTGACACTGCAGGTGAAGTTACGGATGAAGGAGAGTGATGTACTTAATGTTGAGGTAACGTTAAATGTCTCATTGGGGTAGTGTGTCAGTTGACAAAAATAAAAAATTAAAAAATTCGCCTTTTTCTACACAATCTTTAAAGCAGTATATTTGCTCAAAATGACCCAAAGCATTGTTGCTTAAAAACAGAGTAAACTTTAACCATCACGAAAACACACCTATATTATTTTGACCCCCTTAAACCCCACTTTTATATAGTTACACTGGGGTTTACAGGGGTATACATTATTTTTCTTATTTTTGCTCAAAAACATAGATTGTGGGTACTTGTTAGAACCACCTCACAGAGGCAGTTCTAATGAGTACCCACAACCTATGTTTCGAACAGAAATATGAAAAATATCAGAATTTTTTATCTGAAAATTTTCCTTCTTTAGTCGTAAAATTTTCAATATATTTGAATAGGCGTGTTTTCGTAATGTCATCCATGGATATAAAAACAAAAAAAAAAACACTTTTCACACTTTGAATACTTTAGCAAACTGATCTTTGTGTGTGTAAACCAGGTGAAACTACACAGAGAATACACATGCTCCTGTGTATATTGATTTTTAGCTCACCTGAGCTATGCTCAGGATGAGCTATTGTGATTATTTTTCTTCCGTCGTCCATCCGTCTGTCCGTCCGTCTGTTAACATTTTCAGACGACGTCTCCTCTGAAGCCCCAGAGCCAATTTTGCTCAAATTTCATATTGAGCCTCCTGAGGTTGGGGGAAAGAAAAATTGCTAAAATGGTCGCAGTCCGTTGACCAAGATGGCTGCCATGCCCATATATTGTGCAAACCTTTAAAAATCTTCTTCTCCAGAACCGAGGATGCCTTGGGGCTGAATCTTTGCATAAGTCATCGGGGACAGGAGGTCTACCAAAATTGCTAAAATAAAGGTTGTATATTGACATTTGACCTTTTTATGGCAAGGTCAAATTTGCTTCCCTATGCATTTGTATGGGAAAAACCTTTAAAAATCTTCTTCTCCAAAACCGAGGATGGCTTGTGGCTGAATCTTTGCATATATCATTGGAAACGGGAGGTCTACCAAAGTTGCTAAAATAATGGTCGTACATTGACATTTGACCTTTTTACGGTAAGGTCAATTTTGCTTCCTTATGCATTTGTATGGGAAAAATGTTCAGAATTTCAAATGACTTCTCCTCTGGAGCCTCTGGGCCAATTTTGCTCAAATTTCATATGGAGCCTCTTTAGGTTTGGGGAACTAAAGATTGCTAAAATGGTTGCCGTTCATTGACCAAGATTGCCGCCATGCCCATATATGGTAAAACCCTTTAAAAGTCTTCTTCTCCAGAACCGAGGATGCCTTGGGGCTGAATCTTTGCTTAAATCATCGGGGACAGGGGGTCTACCATAGTTGCTAAAATAATGGTCGTAGATTGACATTTGACCTTTTTATGGCAAGGTCAAGTTTGCTTTTCTATGCATTTGTATGGGAAAAAACATTTAAAAAGCTTATTCTCCAAAACCGAGGAAGCCTTGTGGCTGAATCTTTGTATATATCATCGGGAATGGGCGGTCTACCAAAGTTGCTAAAATAATTGTCATACATTTACGTTTGACCTTTTTACGGCAAGGTCAAGTTGCTTCTGTATGCATTTGTATGGGCCCCATACATTTGTATGGAAAAAATGTGGATAATTTCAAATGCTGTTTCCTCTGAAGCCTCTAGGCCAGTGATGCTGAAGCCTTCTTGGGCAGGAGGTTGAAAGATTGCTAAAATGGGCATGGTCCATTGATCAAAATGGCTGCCATGCCCATATATGGCAAAAACCTTTAAAAATCTTCTTCTCCAGAACCAAATAAGCCCTGGGCCCTAATCTTTGCACAAATTATGGGGGACAGGAGATCTACCAAAATTGCTAAAATGATGGTTCTATGTTGACATTTGACTTTTTTACCTCCAAGGTCAAATTTGCTTTCCCATGCATTTGTATGGGCCATATACATTTATATTGAAGGTATCGAAGTGACTTGTAGATCAACAGCAGTTAAAATTGTTCTGATTAGAAATCTAAGATGGCCGTCATCTTGTTCATATTTATTATATTTCCCTGCCACTGTGCTGTTTACATGTATAAAATCATGATTCTTCAGAAACCACTTAGCCAATTTCCACCAAATTTCGCATTGATCCTACTGTTGAAATGTGATTGATAGTTTATTCAAATGATTATGCTCCATTGACTGTCAGGCCCATATATTCTTCTTCAAAACTAAGAACTGCTCAAATGATGATCTTTTCATTAGTTGCGATGATAGGATTGGAAAAAATGTTGCATAACATCTGCAGTGGTTATGTCATTCAGGTGAGCAAGCCGTGGCCCATGGGCCTCTTGTTTTTTTTTGTGGGGAGGGGGGTGGGGGAGGGCAGTAAAACTTGAACAGGCTCAAATAAGATGTCCAAATTACAGTATCTTCTTGTAAAAAGGGTCTGAAATAAATTGAAATCTAAGTTATGAGGCTTTTACTTTTAAAATAACTATATATAAGTAAGGAATTAAAGATATGGTATATAAGTAAGGAATTAAAGATATGGTTTTTGAGCAACCAACTATACTGCTTTAATTATTGTACCATTGTACATTGTATATATATTGTGAAAATTTCAGAAATTTTGAACAAATGGAACTCACGGTGGTTTATTCTACTAACCGTTCTAAGGCGGTGGTCCCGGTGTTAGTTTTACTCTTTGTTGCTTTGTGGTTTATTCTACGAGGCGATTTGTTTTATGTCTTACCTTGTGTTATTTTGTTCTTGTGTTTTTCAGTCCTTTTAGCATTGTGATTACCTCGCTTGGGCGGGCCCCCGTAGCCTAGTGAATAGGAGAGTTAACTCTTAATCCATTAGGTTTCTCAAAGCTGTAGTTCGAGCCTCGCTCGGTTCACATGTGGGAAAGCCAAGTTCTGCTTATGGATGGGCAGGTTATTTTTGCCCAGGTCCTCCAGTTTTCGCCCACCTTTGATGAACGATCGACTTGATATAAGTGAAATACTCTGGAAAGGGCCGTAAAACCCAAATCAAAAAAAAAAAAAAAAAAAAAAAAAATTACTTCGCTTGGGGAAGAGAAAGCTAATCTTAGTGCTTTTCGTATGTTTGTTCGATTTGCCCTTGTTTGGTTTTGTCTGTTTCCTCTTCCTCTTGGTGTCTGGGAAGGGCTGCAGTTTGTGATTGTGGCTTTCCCTGGACTTTTCTCTTACCTTTTTTTTTTTTTTTTTTTTTACTCTACCATTCTAAGGCGGTGGTCCCAGTGTTAGTCTTACTCTTTGTTGCTTTATGGTTTATTCTACGAGGCGATTTGTTTTATGTCTTACCTTGTGTTATTTTGTTTTTGTGTTTTTCAATCCTTTAAGAATTGTGATTACCTCTCTTGGGGAAGAGAGAGCTAATCTTAGTGCTTTTTGTATGTTTGTTCATTTTGTGCTTGTTTGGTTTTATTGGTTTCCTCTTCCTCTTGGTGTCTGGGAAGGGCTGTGGTTTGTGATTGTGGCACTCCCTGGAGTTTTCTCTTACCTTTTTTTGTTGAAAACCTTTAACTAAAATTGCCTGCCCAATCAATTTATGCTTTTTTTTGTCAACCATTTTTACCATTTTCCCACTTAAATGACTATGAATTTCCATCGTAACACTGCACACTTCAAACATAATAAACTGCATACTGTTATGTAAACTGTCTCCCAAATCAGACACCACATTTTTAGTCAATTATTTACAATCAAGCCTAAGTATACATACACCAAAACCTTTTTAATGTTGTCCACATGATGATCATTGACCAAAGATATCAGTCAGCATGTTTGTACAAAATGCAAGTAAAGCTTATCTATAGCCATGCCTTTTTTGACACTGTAATGTCAGAGTGCTGTGTAAAGAAGGTTATCTGTAAAACCTGGACTGGGATAGTGGCAAACAGTGTAGACCCAGATCAAATGCGGTAGAACAAAGCAATTGATCAGGGTCTGTACTGTTTGCTTAAATTCCAGGAAGTAAAGGGTTAATGAAACAGTATTAACCCATTGTAGTCGGGAGACCCGTAAAAGGGTAATTGGCAAACAGTGCAGACCCAGATCAGACACTGCAGAATGAGGCGTCTGATCAGGGTCTCCACTGTTTGCAAATAGTTTAGCCATTTTTCTCTAGGAATATATAAATTTCATAGCTGGACGTACCTAAAATTGAAATTGGACTCATCCCATATATAGTGTGGGATAGTCTATTCAGTATACAATGGGTTGTCCCTATTCAGGACCATTTTTTCAGCCTACAGTCAGAGACATTTGACCCACCAGTGCTGTCAGTGCTTTGATTCTACAGGTGGATGAAAACAGAATTTGGAAAGTTAAAACTATGTCTCCCATTTTGTCAGACACCTTGGCGTATGAAATTTTAGGACATACTGTAATAAGAAAGAGAACATTTGGGGTTGACAAAAGCTGCTATAGTGGAGTGGTCTTAATCTTGAGTTGTCTTTATAGCAAAAGTTTACTGTATGTTTATTTACAAGGATCCGGAAGCAATACTGAACACCAGAGTTGCACAACATTAAAGTTTGACAGTCAGAGCTACAGAAAAGACCCCTATATTTACATATTTACCCAAAGTACATGTTTCAGACAAAGAGGTTTGCAAAAATAGTGTAGACCCAGATCAGACATCACAGACCATGTCTTCTGAGCAGGGTCTACAATTTTTGTCACATATTCAGCATGTTTTAGACATACCAATAGAGAGTAAAAAGGAGATAAGAAGTTAAGATTTTTACATATTTAGGGTAAATACTTTGCAGTACTGGAAGACTGTGATGCTAGCTCCATAAACGATGGTACACCACAACCTCTTTATAACACTTTTGTTGGGGTCCAAAGCACAAACCATGTAAGTTAAACAACCATGCTATATCCAAACAAAAATGTATAGATTACTGGTATATTGAAAAATGACCATTTATGGTCATTTTTCAATATATTCTATACATTTTTGGGATCCGTCTTTGAACTGTGTTGTATCCAAAACCATGTTATAACAAACCATGTTATAAAGAGGTTGTCATGTATTAAGGGAATTTATACACTTAAAAGAGAGACAACTCTGTCAAATAGTGTTTGCTCTCATCTGAAAAGGAGTCTACTTTAAAAGTAGGGTAGATCCCTTTACAGAAGTGTTTTGATGTGCAGGAAAGCAAACAAAAAATCACAGAAATTATCTCCCTTGGTAAATATGGTGGAAATTGGGCCAAGTTCATCAGATCACCTTAAGCTAGGAAGAAACCTGTTTTAAGTTAGTAAAATTTAGCTTGCCTCGGTGGCTCAGTTGGATGGGGGTCTGACTGGTGATCAGGAGGTTGCGATTTCGACCCCCGCCAAGTTAGCAACATTCTTTCATGGAGATTTGATCATGAAATATTTTCTACGGTCATTCTCTCCCTTCCGCTAATTCAAGAAGGGCAGTTGTCAGTTTCTGGCGAAAGAGTGTGCACAATACTGGTTAACCTTTTAGAGCCTGGTTAGGTAAACTGAACACGCTTGACATGACCTCATTGGGTTGACTGGGCCGTAAAACAAAGTAAAATTTAGGGTAAATGATTATTGTATCCACAAAGCTGAATGACAGAATGTTGTCTTTTTGACCATATCCTTAGATACAGCAGAGTAGGATAATAATTATTCTGAAAGAATTTTCTTCAGTTCTCCACAAAAATGTATGATGTGGGTACTCATTAGAAGCACCTCAGTGAGGTGCTTCTAATGAGTACACGCATCATATCCTTTATGGAGAAATAAGAAAAATATCCAAGAATTATCACTAAATCCTCTTTAACAATTCCTCTATGTGGTTTATATTTTCAGGCAGACTTCCATGTATATAAGTTACCAAAAACCGACTTCATGAATGATGATATCAAGCTTCATAGTATGGAAGAAGCTTGTGGTTCATGTATGTATTGTTTCTCTTCTTTTTGGGTTGATTGTTTACAATCAACCCAAAGTATACATACACCAAAATTTTCTTTCATAAGATTGTCGTCACATGATTATTATTGACCAATGAAATCAAATGCACATTAGAGGGACCACCAATTTTTCACGATATGAAACCCACAGTCTGTTGTCTTTGAACTGAACTCTGTTCCCTAACTGTATGTTTTTTAAAAATGTTTTGGATTGGTTGTTTATCAATTGACCCAGAGTTACTAAAGAATCTGAGTTATATTGGTGTTGTCCATGTGGCTATCGCTGACCAATTAAGTTAGTCCACGCAAATAGTGTTTGTTCACAGTCCAGGTTACGGGTTATTTACAGCCACGCTATTCTTGTTACTGTTACGTCAGAGTGCTGTGTAAAGAGGGTTATCTGTAAATCTTGGACAGGGCTTAGTGCAGGGACATTGGCAAACAGTACAGACCCAAATCAGATGCTCTAGAATGTTGCATCTGAAACCTCTTGACCAATTTTCATCAGATTTTACATGGGGCCTTCTGTTGAAGGGGTATTGATAATTTGTTCAAATACGAGGGTGAGTCAATAAGTAACCAGCCTACATTATTTCCAGTTGAGATCCACCTCTTCTTTTTCGATGTAATTGCCCTCTAGTGTGATGCACTTAGACCAGTGGTGTTAAGTGCCATCAGTTCAGAACTGAAAAAGTCGGGGTCCTTTCCATTAATCCACGCCTCAACTGTCATCACGACTTCTTCATCAGACCAGAAATGAAGTCCACAGATATCCTTTTTATCGCACCTGCTGGTAGCAGGGTGCGATATAAGCGTCCGATTTTCTGTCCGTCCGTCCGTCCGTCCGTCCGTCCGTCCGTCAGTCCGACGTTCGACATTTATGTCAAAGTTAGTATTCTAATCAACTACAAGACTAAACAACCATCAAACCTTGCATATACATCTCCCTGACCTCCTGACTTTGCAACATAGGTGTCCGCTTTTCTGTATGTCTGTCCATTCGTCCGTCCGTCTGTCAACATTTATGTCGAAGTTCGACATTTATGTCAAAGTTAGTATTTTAATCAACTACAAGACTAAACAACCATCAAACCTTGCATGAAACATCTCCCTGACCTCCCGACTTTGCGACATAGGTGCCCACTTTTCCATTCGTCTGGCTGTTTGTCTGTCTGTCTGTCTGTCCGTCTGTCCGTCTCTTAACAGTTCTGTTATGTCGAAGTTCGACATTTATGTCAAAGTTAGTATTCTAATCAACTACAAGACTAAACAACCATCAAACCTTGTATGAAATATCTCCCTGACCTCCTGACTTTGCGACATACTTGCCCGCTTTTCCATTTGTCTGTCCGTTCGTCTGTCCGTCTGTCTCTTAACAGTTCTGTTATGTCGAAGTTTGACATTTACGTCAAAGTTAGTATTCTAATCATCTACAATTCTACAGCAACCATCATTCCTTGCATGACACATTTCCCTGACCTCCTGACTTGGCAGATATGTTGACCCAGTGACCTTGACCTATATTTTGCGCTCCATTGACTTTGACACAATTTACGTAGACGTTCCAGATCTTCTCAACTATAAGGCGTACAACTACCAAACCTTGCATAGTGCTTCTTCTAGATGTACAGAGTTGGCAGGTACCTTGACCCGGTGACCTTGACCTATATTTTGCGCTCCAGTGACTTTGACATTTTTTGCGTCGACGTTCGATATCTCCTCAACTATAAGGCCTACAACCATCAAACCTTGCAAAGTGCTTCTCCTCAATGTACTGACTTAGCAGATACCTTAACCTGGTGACCTTGACCTATAGTTTGGCTGCAGTGACTTTGACATAATTTACATCAACGTTCCAGATCTCCTCAAGTGTAAGACCTCTAGCCACCAAACCTTGCATAGTGCTTCTCCTATATGTACTGACTTGGCAGGTATCTTGACCCGGTGACCTTGACCTATATATTGCGCTCCAATGCCTTTTACACATTTTACGTCAACGTTCAATATCTCCTCATCTATAAGGCCTACAACCATCAAACCTTGCATAGTGCTTCTCCTCAATGTACGGACTCTGCAGGTACCTTGACTGGGTGACCTTGACCTATTTTTCACGCTCCATTGACTTTTACACCTTTTACATCACCCTTCCATATGTCCTCAACTGTAAGGCCTTCAACCACCAAACCTTATATAGCACTTCTTCTCGATGTACTGACTCGACAGGTACCTTGACCTGGTGACCTTGACCTATATTGTGCACTCCAGTGACTTTGACACATTTTATATTGATGTTTGGTATCTCCTCAAATGTAAGACCTACAACCACTAAACCTTGCATAGTGCTTCACCTCATTGCCCTGGCTTGGCAGGTACCTTGACCCAGTGACCTTGACCTATATTTGACACATTTTACGTTGATGTTTGATAACTCCTCAACTATAAGGCCTACAACCACCATACCTTGCATTGTGCTTCTCCTTGATTTACTGAATTAGCAGGTACCTTGACCCATGACCTTGACCTATATTTCATGCTCCAGTGACTTTTACACATTTTACGTCAAAGTTCCATTATCATTGGGCTGTATAATATGAAAAGTCAGTGCTGAAGATATAGCCATTACAGGGAATGGCACTGGCCAAGAATATATGTGCCCCATTAGGCACTTTGTCTACATTTTTTTCAACCCAGTTTTCCAAGTAAGCACTGCTAAGAATGAAATAAACTTATTTAATAACCACATTCTGATTGTGGCTCCTGTGACTTTTGCGCCAGCAGGTGCGATGACGCCTTCCGCGGAATTCTTGTCTTATTCAAGTTTGGGAATAGGAAGAAGTCGCTAGGAGCTAGGTCAGGAGAATAGGCAGGATGTGGTATTAATTCATACCCGTTTCACTCTACAGCACCCGTTGCAACTTTGCAAGTGTGGACTCTCGCGTTGTCCTGTTACAGCAAAACACCTTTAGAGAGTTTACCTCTGCGTTTTTCATGGATGGCAGTTCTCAGCTGGTCTAACAAGTTTGCATAGTACACTCCAGTTATTGTACTTCTCTTGGGTAAAAAGTCCAACATAATAATGCCTTTTGCGTCCCAAAGTACTGTGGCCATCACCTTTCCAGCAGATGGTTGCGTCTTGAACTTCTTTGGCCTCGGGGACCCAGGCCCTACCCACTGATGATTGAGCTTTATTCTCTGGCTCATAATAATGAACCCAAGTCTCATCTACAGTCACCAGAAGTAAAAGAAAATTATCTTTTGACCTAAAACGCTTCAACAAGGCACTGCATACTGATGCTCTGGTTGCCATTTGCTCATTGCTAAGGGATTTGGGGACCAAAGGTGCTGTTAGCTTGCGCATACCTAAACGATCATGTAAGATTGTTGAAACGCTACCATGTGAAATGCCTAAATGCCTGTGCTGTTTCTTCCACCTGAATTCGCCTATCAGAGTATACCAGATCCTGAACTTTCTTACACATTTCTTGGTCGGTGGCATCAGGTGGGCGTCCAGACCTGGTTTCATCTTCTTAAGGCATTCTACTGCATTTGAATTCCCAACCCAGAATTTAACCTGAACATTAGATGGTGCAGAAGACCCATAAACATCGGCTAACTCACCGTGTATTTCCATGCCTGTTTTACCTTTTAAATACAAGTACCGAATTACAGCACGGTACTCAACTTTAGATGGAAAGCATGCCTTTGCATCACTAGCCATGTTTGACATTCAATATCTTATTAAAGAATGACTCAATATGTGTGCAATTTTGTACCCATGTATAAAACATACATTGAAACAAAGCATGAAAATCGTGACCATCTCAGTCCATCTGAAATGGGATAGGCTGGTTATTCATTGACACGCCCTCGTAGTTCTGCACTGTTGAGCAAGATTGCCACCATGCCCATATCATGCCATGTTTTTCTCTTAGAGAATTTAACCCCCACCTTCCCAACTAATACTATATCAAAGTCGGGTTAGTGGGGTATAACATTTCCATATGTTTCTGATGACTGAGACCATAAAACACTGCCCAGATATGCCAGTAAAATGATGCTCTGTTACGCAGTTAGTTAAATAATACTGATAAGACAGTTAACAAGAAACCCTCACAAAAATGTTTTAAATATAAAATGCAATAAAGTAGCTCAAAACCAATTTGAAAATCTACATCTGCATAAAAAGTTAATCAAATCACACATTTTTAATGATTTTCTATGTTAAAAAATAAAGATTTTAAGATTATATATTACATTGTAGGGAACCACTGTTATCAAAGAAAAGTAGTCCCCCAGGTAAATCTGGTAATCACCACCTTTTGTGACCAGACTCATTAGTGGCAGTAGCCATAAAACATCTGGTTAAATTGTCAGTGGAGTATGAATTTTTTTGCAATTTTTATGCCCCCGCCATTTTCAATTGGGGGCCATATAGTATCGCCACTGTCCGTACGTACGCCATCCCATCCGTCCGCCCAGTACATAACACAAATGGTTTCTGTGCGATATCTTTTGAAAGGGTTGGTGTATTGGATTGAAATTTTATACACAGGTATATAATCATAAAATGTAGATCAAGTTCGATTTAGGGTAAAATCCACCAATTATTTTTGGAGTTAGGGGCCTTTACAAATGTTGAAAAATAGTTGAAAAAGAGTTTCCGTTTGATATCTTTTGAAAGGATTGGTATATTGGATTGAAATTGTATACACAGGTATATAATCATAAAATGTAGGTCAAGTTCGATTTAGGGTAAATTCCATCAATTATTTTGTGAGTTATGGCCCTTTTTCAACTTTGAAAAATTTTCAACTTTGACAAATGGTTTCTGTGCGATATCTTTTGAAAGGATTGGTATATTGCATTGAAATTTTATACACAGGTACATAATCATAATATGTAGGTCAAGTTCGATTTAGAGTAAAATCCACTTATTATTTTGGGAGTTATGGTCCTTTTTCAACTTTGAAAAATGGTTTCCGTTCCATAACTTTTGAAAAGATTAATGTATTGGATTCACAATTTATAATTTACTTTGAAAAATGGTTTCCATTCCATAACTTTTGAAAAGATTGGTTTATTGGTTTCTTATTTTATACACAAGCATATAATTATAAATTATAGGTCAAGTTCGATTTAGGGTAAAATCCACCAATATTTTTGGAGTTTGGGGCCTTTATTAATGTTGAAAAATAGTTGAAAAATGGTTTCCGTTCGATATCTTTTGAAAGGATTGGTGTATTGGATTGAAATTTTATACACAGGTATATAATCATAAAATGTAGGTCAAGTTTGATTTAGGGTAAAATCCATCAATTATTTTGGGAGTTATGGCCCTTTTTCAACTTTGAAAAATTTTCAACTTTGAAAATAGTTCCCGTGCGATATCTTTTGAAAGGATTGGTATATTGGATTGAAATTTTATACACAGGTATATAATCATAAAATGTAGGTCAAGTTCGATTTAGAGTAAAATCCACCTATTATTTTGTGAGTTATGGTCCTTTTTCAACTTTGAAAAATGGTTTCCGTTCCATAACTTTTGAAAAGATTAATGTATTGGATTCATAATTTATATACAAGCATATAATTATAAAATATAGGTCAAGTTTGATTTAGGTAAAATCCATGAATTATTTTTGGAGTTACGGCCCTTTATCAGTGTTGAAAAATAGTTGTAAAATGGTTTCCGTTCGATATCTTTTGGAAAGATTAGTGTATTGGATTCAAATTTTATACACAGGTATATAATCATAAAATGTTGGTCAAATTCGATTTAGGGAAAAATCAACTATTTGTTTTGGAAGTTATGGCCCTTTTTCAAATTTGAAAAATGGTTTCCGTTCCATAATTTGAAAAGATTAGTGAATTGGATTCATATTTTATACACAAGCATATAATTATATAAGGTCAAGTTTGATTTAGGGTAAAATCCACCAATTATTTTTGGAGTTATGCCCTTTTTCAAAGTTGAAAAATAGTTTCAGTTTGATATCTTTTGAAAACAGTGTATTGAATTCATATTTAACACACAGGTATGTCATCATAAAATAGAGGTCAAGTTCCAATTAGGGTAAAGTCAACCCATTATCATGGGAGTTATGACCCTTTTTTCACCTTCAGAAGATGTTTTGCTTCCGATATTTTTTTAAAAAAGATTGATTTGTGTATTGGATTCATATTTTATACACTGGTATATAATCATAAAATATGGTCAAGTTCGATTTAGGATAAAATCTGCCAATTATTATGAGAGTTATGGCCCTTTTTTCAACTTCATTTTTTGCAAAATGCCTGTGTGTGGGTGAGGATGGCCCTGGGCGGGGGGGCGTCTATGTCATACTAACACATTTCTAGTTTTTCTAAGAGAAAAACTTGTCATGTATGGTAAAAAAAAAAAAAACTTAAAAAATCTTCTTCTTTAGAGCTAAGAAAGCTTTGCGGCTGAATCTTGGTATATAGCATTAGGGATTGTAGGTTGTAGGTTGACTTTTGACCTTTTTACTGCAAGATCAAATTTGTATCCCTATAGATTTATATGGTGAAAATGTTGAAAAATCGTTTTCTCCAAATGTTTAAAACTAACAATGTATAACTGAAATAGTAAAACCTTTTAGTTACAATCAAAATTTTGTACCCCGGGGGCTATCTGCCCTTGCCCCTGCGCTTTGTACATGTGTAAAATCAAGCAATAATTAAACATCTTCTCTGAAATTTTCAGCAGATTTTATTTTTGGCCTTCTTTGGAAGGGATATTGTCAATTTGTTCAAATGGTTTGGCACTATCAAACAAAAAGGCTACCATTCCCGTATATGGTAAAAGACATTTAAAAATCTTCTCCAGGACCAAGAAAGCTTTAAGGCCGGTATACAGTGGCGGAGACTCAGAGTCTACCAAGTTTGTTCAAATGATGATCCTAGGATGAGGTTTGATCTTTTCACGGCACTGCCTTCTTCAGGACCAAAAAAGCTTATAATGAGGCTGAATCTTTGTTAACATAGAGGACTCAAGATCTACCAAGTTTATTCAATTGATGATCATAGGTTTATTTTTGGTCATTTTACATAAGGTCAAATTTTGCATCCCCATATCTCCCCATACATTTTTATATGGGGAAAACATTGAAAAATCTGTTCCTCAAAATGTATTGATGGATGAAACTTTCATTGTATGACTATTAAAATAGTAAAACTTTTTAATAATCAAATTTTTGTCCCCTGGGGATAATCTGTCCTTTCCCCTGGGCTATATACATGTATAAAATTGTGCCATCTTTAAATGTCTTTCCTGTCTGAAACTGATTGACCAGTTTTCACCAGGTTTCATGTGGGGCCTTCTGTGACAATTTATTCAAATGGCTCCACACTATTGAACAATATGGCTACTATGCCCATATATGGTAAGAAACACTTAAAAATCTTCTTCTTCTAAGAAAGCTTTAAGGCTGAATCTTGGTATATAGCGTCGGAGATTCAAGAGTCTACCAAGTTTGTTCAAATGATGATCCTAGGATGAGGTTTGGTCTTTTTACAGCACCGTCAAATTTGTGTCCTAGTTGCTGTGACAATACTGGAAGAATGTTGCATGGCATCAGCAGATACGCAAGGATTGTTGTACTTAAGTGAGCGAATTGTGACCCATGGGCCATTTGTTTATTTCTCCTCAGAAACATATGGTGTGGATACTTGTAAGAAGCACCTCAGTGAGGCACTTCTAATGAGTACCTAAAGATATGTTTTTGTGGAGAAATAATAATAAAAAAATTTCTGGTTGAAAAAATGTGCCTTATCTGCAACTACGTGTAATGCAACAGTTATATTTTACTTTCAGTGAATGAGGCAGGTAAGATAGCAATAGGAGTGATGGCTGGACTCTTTGCGATTGCTGCTGCTTTACTGGTTGTCCTGTTGGTTATTAGACATCAGCGGAATAGTTTGAAAGCCACTCAGTCCAGAACTGTTCTAGTAAATGAACCAGAAACTTTGGAAACTTCTCCCCCAAGGCTACCCAGAATAGATGAAGGTGCTGTTGAAGACAATGGACATACCAGCAATTCTGTTGAAAATAGTAATGGTGCTAGAATGCAAGTGGGAAGTGTTCACAATAACCAGACCCTCCCAAGGGAGGTAAATCAAGCTCATATGCAGGAAGTTCAATCTGGAGGTAACCAGACGCTACCTAGGGAGGTAAATCAGTTTAATATGCAGGAGGTTAGACAGGGAAGGAAAGATGACTTCAGCACTGCTGTGAGATTCTCTGACATATCAGAACCAACACATGTCTAATCTAGTTGACTGCCGGGCTGCGTTTTTTCTGGTCCTGAGGATAGGGTTTTGAGTCAGACATCAGAACAGACTGGCAACCAGTGTAGGTCCTGATGAAATGGCTCATTATGAGCCATCTCATCTGTATCTACACTGTTTGCACAGGTATCAGTTTGATCTGCTAGGCTAAAAAGGTTAGTACATTCTAAGGTTGTGTAAAGTTTAATTTGTACCATAAAATGTTTTACACTATTAGTGTTTTAAAGGTAGATCCAGATATAAATACATGTGGACTTTCAGGAGAGTGTAGAAAGTTTAGTTTAAACCAGTCAGAATTCAGGAGAGGGAAGAGTTCATATAAAGACCTCTTTAAGGCCCACCATAGGTATATTACTGTAAATCATCTGGTCAAGACTATAAACGTGCAGGCTGATCTGCATGCTGATCTGAATCTTTGCTGAGCACATAATTATGTCAGAAGGTACCCTTTCTGACATTGCAGCTCATATTATTGGGCTTGTATCATTAAGAAAACACGCCTATTCAAATACAATGTATATAAAAAATTTCACCACCATAAACCAAGTTTTCAGATAAAAATTCTGATTTATATTTCTGCTCTAAACATACCAGTAGATTGTGGGTACTGTGGCCGAGGCAGTTCTAACAAGTACCCACAATATATGTTTTTGAGCAGAAATAAGAAAAATAATGTATACCCCTGTAAACCCCAGTTTTACTATATAAAAGTACATGCCAGACATTGAAATGTTATACAGGACTGGATACACCTCCAGGGGAAATAACTTGCCTGAAAATATTTATCTCTCTTCTAACTGAGGTCTCACTCACTCTTGAAGGAAAGAGCAAATTCTTACTTTTAAGATGATTAATCAACTAGGGAACAAAATCTCTCTCTGTAAATGTTGCCTCCCTTTGAAAATGTGGCTTTATGTCCAGGGCCAGATTGTGCAAAACTAACGATGTTGTTAACTAAGTTAACGTATCGTTAAAACTTTAATCATTGAATATGGCATATACACTTATATTTTTGCATTTGCAAAAACTACTCACATTTTTTCAGTAAAAATACCTGTGAATTAAATATAATTGTACTTACTAGAGCAGTTAACATTTTGACCACTAAAGAGCTCATTAAGCTAACAATGCTTTGAACAGCTGGGCCCAGGTGTATTTATTTGTATATTAAAATGTTCTTTTTGTATTTTGATAAGGTTTTTTTTCAGCTGGTAGGGCTGAACTTCATAATTGTGGCATTTTCAGGGATCCCAGTTTCTGTCACAACTGCTTTAGCAAGCAATTGCCACACAGGAATTCAACAATGTTAGATCTGTGCGTTTAACTTAGTTTTTCAAACACTAAGGCTTCTAGGCTAATGAAACTTCATGCACACATCCACCATTATGCACCCTGCCCACTGTCATCAACAGTTACCATTGTCACTGACCCTGAGCTACTTTTCAGGCTTAGCTGAACTGTGTTTAGTCTGTGCATTTAGCTGCGTTTCTTGAACACCACCAGCTATCGGGACATAGCCATTTGGTAAATTTCTTGTTATTTTTATGCTGTTAGCTGGACAAAAGCTAAATAAAAAATGTTGTGTATTTTGTATAGCTCAAAATTTCTTGAGTGTATTACACTCAAACAAATCTTTTGATCCAACATCAAGAATTATTCAGACACCATATTTTTTTTATGGATATTGTTTTGTGCTGGACGGACAGGTTCCATTGCAATGGCTATATGCATTAGTTAAGGCTTTTTTGTACAACCTTGTCATCTCGAAGTCCAAGGGACTTTCTGAAATACTCCCAGACATCCGTGCCTCGACATATCAGATTTACAGAATTAAGGAAAAAGTAAATCAAACAACCACATTTAACTAATAAATATGTAATTTGACTCCTGAAGTTAGAGATATGTTGAAAATATTGTGGAAAATAGGAAAAATTCCTCCTTAGGAGCAATTTCTCCTTTTCCACAATAGTTTTTTACTTGTTGTAAGATTTTCATGTTTAAACGAGGACCAGATTTTCACTTCAAGATAAACATTTATTTGAGATAAAGGAAGTAGAGAGAATGAGAGTCGACTGTATTTATATCAGGAATTTTTATGCCCATATGCGCATTCAGTATTCTTGTGTATGATAAAGTGCCATTTTACTGCATTCTGTGTACAAAATATAGGTAATTTTTCCATTCCATTCTTAGAAAGCAGAGCTTCCATTATCACCTAACCCATTAAAGACAATGCTTTCCCACACTATATATTGGAAGAGTCCATTTTAGATTTTAGGTATGTCAGGCCATATGATGTAGATATTCCTAAAGAAAAATGGTTGAACTGCTTGCAAACACTGGAGACCCTGATCAGACACCACATTCTGTGGTGTCTGATCTGGGTCCACACTGTTTGCCAATTTCCTGTTAAGGGATCTCCAGTCTTCAATGGGCTAATGCAATAAGACAATGTAACTATGATATCAAATATTTTGTATATTTATATAAATCATCAGCATGTAACTGCTTCATAAATCATTCCCACATTACTACCTCATAATCATCCCCACAAACCCACTTAAAAAATAATCCCCACATAACTGCTTCATAAATCATCCCCATATACATTTTGTAACTGCTTCATAAATCATCCCCACACAACTGCTTCATAAATAGTTCACACGCAACTGCTTCATAAATCATCCCAATACAGCTGCTTTTTGTAGCAAAATTGTATCAGATCTTCCATTTATTGCTTGTGTACTGAGCTCTTCTTCCATTCTTTACAATCAACATAAATTTATACTTTTTTAACCTCAAAACATGTCAGTTTCATTTTACCTTTGCATTGCAGAATTAAAAAAAAAATGTGTTTTAAACTTACTGATTGACTTCTCCACATCTTGCCATGTTAGTTTCCCTATTTGGACAAATGGGCCTGAGCAAACAGTGTAGACCCAAATCAGACGATGCTGATCAGCGTCTACATTTTTCGCTACTTGTCCAACAACTTGAGACAGATCATCATGTAGTAAATAGGTATAAATTCCAGGACAACTATAGTGATGGGTTGAAGTTTGCAAATGTTTAGGTTAGTTTTGGTATTTAGGGGTTCCACAAGGTAATGTTTTATCAAAATTTACTTCTGTAACCCAGGGCTCATTTGTTCAAAATTAACTATGTTGTAAGTTAACGTATCATTAAAACTTTTATCATTAAATACTGCATATATGCTAATAATTTTGCTGAAAAAAATGTGAGTAGCTTTTGCATCTGCAAAAGCTGCTCACATTTTTTCAGCAAAAAAAACTGTGAATTAATTATTGCATTTACTAGAACAGTTAACATTATGACCACTAGTGAGCTCGTTAAGCTTACAAGGCTTTGAACAACTGAGCCCAGTGTTGTGGGCAGGTTTCAAAGCTCCAGATATGGGGCTTTCTTTTTTTTTTTTTCAATCAAAAATTGTTGATATTTTTCTTATTTCTGCATGAAAATATAGGTTATAGGTACTCATTAGATAAACACTACATACCGTATTCGGCCTAATTACCACACTGTGTTGAAGTTTTTTTCAAAATAAGTAAGAAAACTTGTGGTAGAATATGTATTGACTTACTAAGGGTATACTTTTAAAAAGATAAGCAAAGGACTTATTTGATGCAGTTTATGCAATTTTTTTTTCTCTGATTTTCTTTATAAAAGCATATATTGTGGGTACTCATTTGAATTGCATCGACTTGACGATGCAATTCAAATTGGTACCCACAACATATGCCTTTATAAGGGAGTAGACAAAAAGCATACTGACCGTAATCTGAAGACTACGGAATTGCTTGACTGTGGGCTTATAGGGGTATGTGCTGTAATTAGATTGAATACGGTATATTTTCATGGAGAAATTAGAAAAAATATTGTCCTGATGTCACTCGTATCTGAACTATGAATATTTTCATTACACT
The DNA here is from genome assembly GCA_964016985.1 of Anodontia alba. Taxonomy (NCBI): domain Eukaryota; kingdom Metazoa; phylum Mollusca; class Bivalvia; order Lucinida; family Lucinidae; genus Anodontia; species Anodontia alba. The sequence continues at coordinate 62,551,119 of OZ024832.1, read as the reverse complement.
TCATTTTCATATTTTCTTGTGTAGTACATGTATATGCTGCTGTACTTCACACAGTATAAAATCAATGTTTTTATCAAATGGACTGTGCCATGCGAAAATGCATCTTTGGGCATCTATGCAGTCTGATCAGGACCTTCATTGTCCAAAACAGAATCATTGGATACTACAGAGTATGAAGTAGAGCAAAGACAGGGATCTTACTGTGCAGTAAGTTCATAATTTGCTCGTTTTGTGCATGTTCCAAGGCATTTTTTTTTGCTTTAGGATGTGACATTCTCTATCTCTGTGACTCTGGGACCAAGCAGCTGTTGATATAAGCAGAGCTCTAGATAAGATGTTTTAAAGATAGAAAGTACAGTAAAATTCTGTTGTTAAGCCCATTCAAAATTAAGACCACTCTACTATTAAGAGCACCTTTTGCAGTCCCAAATATTTTCTTTCACATTACGGTAGATGTCCTAACATTTTGTACACCTAGGTTTCTGACAAAATGGCATATGCAAACAGTGTACACCCAGATCAGACTGCTCCTAAAGCAAACAGTGTACACCTGGATCAGATGGCTTCTTCAGGAGCAGTCTGATCAGGGTCTGCACTGTTTGTCACTCAATTACGTATTTTAAGACACAACTGCATAAAAGTATTAGGCCAAAAATTATGGAATAAAGTGTTCAAAGTTTTAGGTTTTACTGTATTCTATAATATCCACCCCCCCCCCCCCCCCCCACCCCCACCCCCCCAAACTAATAAGACCTCTTTTAGACAGTCCCAAAAGTGGTCCTAATATCGGAATTTTAAAGTATTTATATATTTTCTTCTTATTTCTCCAGTAAAACATATGGGCATACACTTCTAATGAATACCCACCACGTATGTTTTCATGGAGAAATAAGAACAGCTTTAGCTCTGATAAGAAAACCACAATTTTGTCAAATAAAACTAGATTACACAGTCAATGGCATGAGTTCCCAATATCCCCACACTCAGTGCTAATGTTGCTAACAGTGTGATAACTGAGCTATTCATGTTTCACTCAGAGAATCGTGGAATAATGAAGACCCAAAGTAATTACCTATGCAGTCTGACCTTGACCTTGGCAGGTTGTATATAATAACTTCCATGAATATTTGTATACATTAGCACTTTACCATTCTCATCTTTGAATAAGAATAAACATACAGTACCATGATACCCTACGTATTGGGACAGTCAGGCCAAAGCAAACAATAGCATTCTGATCAGGTTCTACTCTGTTTATCACCAATCCGTCATTTTAAAGCTGCATCAGCAAGTAGGAAAATGGATTTCTTTAAAATGTTAGGACAAGTATGATATGGAGTTAAGGTATCCCAGTGTTTGGGATACATAGCTCCAGATAAGGGGAGGTATCCACATAGTGTTTTTTTCTTATTTCTCCATGAAATCATATGTTGTGGGTACTCATTAGAAGCACCCAGGCGCTTCTAATGAGTACCCACAACATATGTTTTTATTGAGAAATAAGAAAGATATTATTACTTTGCTGTTTAAAAAAAAAGTATCTTATCTGAAGTTATGGGTAAAATGCAGTACATTTTATTTTACTTAAGAGTAATATATCTAGTACTAATGGTATGGGCCTGCCTCGGTGGCTCAGTTGGATGCACATCAGACTGGTGATCAGGAGGTTGCAGGTTCAACCTCTGCTGGGTCCACAACATTCTTTCGTGGAAATATTTTCTAGTCATTCTCTCCCTTCAGCTGATTCAAGTAAGGCAGTTGCCAGTTTCTGGCAAAAGAATGTGCACAATATTGGTTAACCGCTTAGAGGGCTAAGTATAGCCTGCCCAGTAAATGTGTGCTTAGGTAAACTGATTGCTCTCAACATGACCCAATGGGTTGACTGGGCCGTAAAACCTCAACACAAACAAACTTAAAGAGTGGTCCTGCTCAGACTGCTTCATCAGAAATTCCTTTAGGAACAGCTTGATTCCCAGCTAGCATTCTTTATAAATCTACAGCGGGCCGTTATCGGCCCGTCAGCTACCCTGGGTTTGGGTCTAAACAGTTTGCTCAGGCTTATTTTTCCCAGTGTTTAGAGTAAATATGTTTTAGCTTCAGATGTCAGTGTATTAAGTGTGAACTAACCATCCTTACTCCATTCCAGGGCCCAGTTGTTCAAAGCTAACGATGTCGTTAGTTAACGATTCGTTAAAATTTAGATCGAGTGATACGCAAATATGCCGAAATTTTTTGCTGAAAAAATGTGAGTAGCTTTTGCACTGCAAAAGCTACTCACATTTTTTCAGCAAAAAATATCAGAATATTGTATATTGAATCTGTTAAAACAGTTAACGAAATGACCCTTAACGACATCGTTAAGCTAACGACGCTTTGAACAACTGGGCCCAGTATGTTAACTTTTACTTATTACTTTGTTTACCCTTAATATTTCGATAAGTAAATTCCATACTGTACTTGTCCTAAAATGTGAACAAATCAATTTTACTATCCGTAAATGTGTCTAAATATTGCCTGGTTTGTAGCAAACATGGTAGAGTTAGAGCTATGCTGTAGCGTTTGATCAGGCCTGTCTCTGTCAGAATATTTAGAGTAAATATGGTATGAAAAATTAAATATTCATTCAAAGACAAATGCCATTATACAGTTACTGACTGTTGAGTCATTGGACATAATGTGATGTCGACCACAGACTGCCAATATAGCTGAGGTCAAAATTAGTATTCTCTGGTCGACATCACATCATGTCCACTGACTCAGATATCAACAATTGTTTTATTTTACAAGGGCAAGTCAATAAGTAACCTGCTTATCCCATTTCCAATTGACCGAGACACCCACGATTTTCATGCCTTGTTTCAATACATGTTTTAGGCCTGAGGGCAAAATTGCACCCTTATCGTGTCATTCACTCATAAGATATTGAAGATTGCAAAAACAAGCTTTTCGTCAAAAGTTGAGTACTGTGCTGTAATTCGGTACTTGTATTTGAAAGGGAAAACAGGTCAGGAAATACATTGCGAGTTGATCAATGTTTATGGGTCTTCTGCACCATCGTATGCACAAGTTAAATTCTGAGTTGGGGAATTCAAACGCGGTAGAATGTCTTAAGAAGACGAAACCAGGTATGGACGCCCATCAGATGCCACTGATGAAGAAATGTCTAACAAAGTACGGGATCTGGTGTACTCTGATAGGCAAATTAAGGTGGAAGAAATAGCGAATGCATTACACATTTCACATGGTAGCGTTTCAACAATTTTACATGCGCAAGCTAACACTCATTAACAGCCCATTGGGTCCCAAAATCCCTTAGCGACGAGCAAATGGCAACCAGAGCATCAGTATGCAGCACATTGTTGAAGCGGTTTAGGTCAAAGGAAGATGATTTCCTTTCACGTCTGTTGACTGTAGATGAGACCTGAGTTCATTATTATGAGCCAGAGAATAAAGCTCATAGTCCCCAGTGGGTAGGGTCGGGGTCTCCGAGCCCAAAGAAGTTCAAAGTGCAACCCTCTGCTGGCAAGGTGATGGCAACTGTATTTTGGGCCGCACAAGGCATTATTATGTTGGACTTTCTAGCAAAGAAAAGTACAATAACAGGTGTGTATTATGCAAATTTGCTTGACCAAATGAGAACTGCGATCCGTGAAAAATGCCGAGGTAAACTCTCCAAAGGGATTCTGCTCCAACAGGACAATGCGAAAATCCACACTTGCAAAATTGCAATGGATGCTGTTGAGCGGAATGGGTAAGAGCTAATACTCACCCCGCCTATTCTCCGGACTTAGCTCCCAGTGACTATTTCCTATTCCCAAACTTGAAAAAGGATATCCGTGGACGTCATTTCCGGTCCAACAAAGAAGTCGTGGTGGCAGTTGAGGAGTGGACTTTCAGGAGAGTGTAGAAAGTTTAGTTTAAGTCAGAATTCAGGAGAGGGAAGAGTTCATATAAAGGACCCTGGCTTCTTCAGTTCTAGGCTGATGGCACTGGAACACCGTTGGTTCAAGTGCATCATTCTAGAGGGCAATTACATCGAAAAAGAAGAGATCGATCTCACCCAGAAATAAGTTAGGCTTTTTTTTATTGACTCGCCCTAGTATAATCACTCCACTGACTGAATTTCAGCTCCGATGTCGAATCGATGTTCAGGGTAACATGTTAGAAAAACAGTGTGAAGCATTTACTAACTAATTCTTCTTTGATAATGTCCTCGACATTTTTGCCTGCTGCAGTTTGTTGATCTACTATAATACTGGTTCCCGTATTTGAATAAAGTTCAAAGAACACAACAAGATCCAGCAAGCTGTTACATAGCGTATTTCCACCTTCTAATTTTAGAAGGTGGTGTTGCATGGAAAATCTATTTTTGGAAACTTATCTGGAAAATCTAATTTGAGAAACTAATGTCTCATGGAACAGTGGACATCCAGATATGTCAGGTCTAATAGATTAGGTTCTTGGTCAATGAGAGAATGTCTATATATAGAGTATCTAATAAACGTTATGTTCACTGAGTTACTTGTTAACTATAATTATTCTATGGTCCAATTCAGCACAAACTGATGGTATTTTTCTTATTTTTCTCAGAAAAAAGGCTTTGTTATATGACTGCCAGCGAACGCCTTCTCTGATTGGCTGAAACTGGCTGTAACAGATCTTTACAAATCTGATGTTTACTAAAATTAACAACTGCTTGTTGAAAATAGCCTGGCTAAGGTCAAGGACTGGTCAACATAACTTTTGTCACTGCTGCCAGACAGCTTAAAATAGTCATATAACAAATAGCCTGTCTAAGACCAAGGGCCAGTTGACCTCACTTTTGTCACAGCTGCCAGACAGCTAAAAATAGTCATATAACAAAACAATTGGTGCTTTCTACTGAGGTTAACATCAGGATTTGTCAACCCTCGCCTCGGTGAACATTACTTTCTCGGATTCACAAATCATGATGTTAACCTCAACAGAATGCATCAGTTGTATACTGACATTTCATGCAAATTATCTCCTAAGAGAAGACAATTTTCATGAAATGTTGAAGCCTATTTTCTGGGTAAATATTAAAAAAATATTTCAAAATGTCTGCTGAAATTTTTACCTATCATGCAAAGCCTTAACTAAGTTCATTTTTGACATGCCATTAGGGTATGTTGACTGTTAGTTACTGAATATACCCTAAATATTTTTCCAAAATGTTATTCCAGTTATCATCTTATTCTGGAATTGTATAGTAAATATTAGCAAACCTTGAAATTTATATGCTTGTAAAATAATATTCTTTAAAGCATATCACCCACAAATACTTAAACTGGACTGTTCCCTCTTTGAAATTGTACCCAAGAGATTTGTTTTTAAAAAAGATATTTAACAAAAAAAAAAAAGACAGTTACCATATTTGACCTAATTATCACACTGTGCACTTAGGTTTTTCAAAATTACTGGAAAAACTTGTAAAATATCCACTCAATAAGGACACACTTTAAAGAATGATCAGCTGAAAGCTTTATGAGGGGCACATTTAATGATGCTTGTGGGATATTTTTTTTCTCAAATTTTCTTTATAAAAGCTTATGTTTTGGGTACTTACTTGAATTGCCTCTTGTCGAGGCAATTCAAATGAGTACCCACAACATACGCTTTTATACAGAAGTAGATAAAAGTATACTGACTGTAATCTGAAGACTATGTAATTGTTTAACTGAGAGCTTATAGGAGTACCGGTACTTGCAGTAATTAGGTCACATATAGTAAATGGCAAATTGGCAAACAGAGCACCAATAGGTCCATATCAGATGGCTTGAAATATGTCATTTCTTCTTGATTATGCCCTATTTGCAGACTTAATTTCAGTCTTTGGAATTTTTGTTTGTAAAGTTTAAAGCCAGCTCAGCAAGATTTCACTGCTATGTAATGATAGAAAGCCGATTGTTTAAGTAATCGGAGCCAGGGCTTAGCATTTCCTACAAGATTGCAAGTGCATCCCCAGTGAAGAAGCAGTCTAATCAGACTCTTCACAGAGCTTTCTGTGAGTAGCCTAGGATCCAAAACATTGTCAGGGAGACATTGAAGACTGATCAGCATGCACAGTAGTGCAGGCTGATTTGATTCATTACTTGGTGCACATGCAGTCTTGTAGGAAATGCTGTGCCCAGGCTCTGGTCCTTAGTTGAAAAAAATAGTTGTCATGGCATATATTGCAAGAAAACGTCAACTGTCGTGTTGTGATTATAATGTTGCCACTTGCATTGAGTGTATTGCTTATTGGTTGTAATGTGTTCTGCTCTTTGTCCATCAATCTGTTTGTTTGTGCATATTATATTTGTGGATACTTTAACCCATTGTAGACTGAATGAACTCTCCCACGCTACATATTGGAAGATTCTAATTTCAGCTTTAGGTATGTCAGGCTATGTTATTTAGATATTCCTAGAAAAAAATGAGTGAACTATTTGCAAACAGTGGAGACCCTGATCAGGTGCCACTTTCGGAGACATCTGATCTGGGTTTGCACTGTTTGCCAATTACCCATTTAGGGGTTTCCAGACTACAATTGGTTAACTATAAATTCTTAGGTCTCCACTTGCTTACATGAAATTCCTTCAAACATCATATATGCATGCATCCCATCTCATTAGATCACCTCTTACTAAACTACATTTCACATCCTACTTTTTATAAAATAGACCCCTGGTCAGTTTTTTAATAGGGCTCATATGTCCTCACCTACACATATGAGTTTCTCTTGCCCTACTCCCCCAAGAACATCTCCACATGTTTCCCACCACATCAGGTCATCTACCACAAAAGTAGGTTAGACTGACATAGTGTTGCCACTGATGATCGATTATAATCAATCCTCAGTCATTTCTGCCTCTTCTGACTGATGATCGCAGGTTTTTTTTAGTCGACTAATCGGAAAATTCTATTTTTAGAAATATATTTTTCTCACTTTTTATTTTTAAAGTCAAGTTATATAGAAATGAAATTCAAAGCTGTCTGTTCTGTTCATTCTAGATTTGTGGTCAATTAAAGCGAAGAAATTTGATAAAATAGCCTCAAATAAATCAACCCAAAAGTACTGGGCCCAGTTGTTCAAAGTGTCGTTAGTTTAACGAGCTCGTTAAGGGTCATTTCGTTAACTGTTTTAGCGGATTCAATATACTATATTCTGATATTTTTTGCTGAAGAAATGTGAGTAGAGTAGCTTTTGCAGTGCAAAAGCTACTCACATTTTTCAGCAAAAAATTTCAGCATATTTGCGTATCACTCGATGTAAATTTCAATGAATTGTTAACTAACGACATCATTAGCTTTGAACAACTGGGCCTTGATATTTTCCTTATTTCTCTATGAAAACATGTGGTGGGTACCCACAACATATGTTTTCATGGAGACATAAGAAAAATATTATCTGGATACCCCTCTTATTGATCTGGAGCTATGAATAACTACCCGGAAGAGGGCTTAATTAAGAGTGAATATATCTTCTATAAATGGATTATTAATCGATAATCAGTCAGTTTTAACAAAACTGATGATCGACTATGAAATTCTGGCCGATTCCTAACACTAGACTGACATACTTCTGCGGTTGTCAACCCATGGTTCTAGTTTACACCTCTGTATATGTGAGCCCTCTCAAACTTCATCAATGTGTGCATTACACCACCTGATGTCATCTTGAAATAGGATCACTTTGACCTAATTTTGCAAAAAATGAACCTGATCAAGTTTTTGAGATTGGGCTTGTGTTGCCTGCCCATACATATGAGGCCACATGACCTTTTCTGCATGACTTGTCCCTTAGGTCCAATACGTGTGAGCCACTCTCTTCAAACAGTTTTATTCATGCATCCATATCCCTTGCAATCTGCGAACAACTAGGTTACTATGACCACAAAACTAGAATTTGGTGGTCATTTCCATGTGGTTTCCATAGGCATGATGTCGGCCTTGTTGGCTCAGTTGGATGCACATCTGACTGGTGATCAGGAGATTGCGGGTTCAACCCCCACCATGTCGGTAAACTTTTTTGTGGAGATTGATCATGAACTATTCTCTACGGTCATTCTTTGCCTTCCACTGATTCAAGAAGGGCAGTTATCAGTTTCTAGCAAAAGAATGTGCATAATACTGGTTAAACGCTTAGAGGACTAATCCTGCCTATTAAAAGTGTGGTTAGGTAAACTGACTACACTTGGGCATGAGCCCATTGGGTTAACTGGGCTATAAAACCCCAACACAAACAAATTCATAGGCATGATGCCCTCAGATGTCATCACACTAGGGCCCCTGCCACAGAATTAAGTTACTTTGAATTACTTTTGCAAACTCAAAATCTAGTCTAACTTTGAACTACTTTTGCAAAATCAAAATCTAGTCTAGTCTTTGACCATCAGTACCCTCAGACCATCACAGCATGCATCCCCCTGGTCTAGGCCATTTGTCACAAAAGGGGGTCACTGTGACCTGCTTTTGACAAGTTGACCTCCAGTTGACAGATGGTCAGACTTGGTTTTGCACTGGCTTCTGTGAGAGTGAATTACCTCAAATTTCATCAAACATCCATTCCTCCTTTTTACAAAACTTGGTCACCATGACCTATTTCACTAGATCACTTTCAGTGGACTGAAGCTAAAATTTCATACATGTACTAGAAGTCAGCTTGTCTAGTTTAAACATCAATACTACCGGTGAATGGGCCATGTCAAGTGGAAGCAAAATGCTCAGCCTTAGAGCTTGCACATGCATGAAGTATTATCAAGGCCTTTGCTGTCCATTTATTAGCTCGCCGGGACTATGTCCCTGGAGTGCTTATGTTGTCACTCAGGCATTGGCGTCCGCCTCTGTTGGCGTCCGCATCTGAGTCGGCGTCGTCATCCGCGTTAGCACAATGTTTAAGTTTTCAAATGTGTGCATAGTTTTTTAACTGTTTAAGGTACTGCTGTCATATTTGGCCTACACCTACTTTTGGGTAAGACCTTTCAATAGCATACACACCCATCCCCAAAATAGACTCTTTATGTAGGTCAAGGTCAGTTCTTACTTTGTCTTTTACACCCATGTTTAAGCTTTGCGTTGAAGTTTTGAAAAGTGTACATAACTGCTGAAGTATTCAAGATAGAGCTCTAATATTTTGCCCACACAAACCTTAAGGTTAGGCCTTTCAATAACACTGCCTAGATCAAGGTCAGGTCATACTTTGTCTTTTGAACCCATGTTCGAGTTCTGCGTTTAAATGTTGCTTTAATATTTGGCCCACACCAATACCTAGCAATTATGACGTCAAAACATTCGAAATGAAATAATTCACTCAGTGAATTATAGATTATAATTCACTGATAAATCTCAGTATATCACTGCTGAAAATGTAATAAATATGAATAATCTTAAAGCACAAGAGAACAAAGAAAATCCAAATAATTATGCTCTAAATACAGTCCAACCAATGGCTCGAACCTCTTTGGAACCATTGGATATATTTCTAGACATGGGTAGTTTTAGTCACTGAATCTTAATCATAGTGCCAGGTAAGAAGGCAAATGGAGATGATTAAGTGATGTCTTTTGTATCTTCTATAACACAATAATGGTATGTTGAGTGCACTCATTAGAATTGCCTTAATGATGAAATAAGAAAAATGCCCCTAAAATATTCCTAAATATCTGCTTTCTTGAGCTATTGGAAAATTCCTAAGGACTAAAAACTGTGTTCAAATCAGCCACGGTAAGTAAGCCATCAACCCAGCAGGCACATGACGTTTATACAACGTCGGTTCAACGTCATTGTAATGTCATGACATTGCATCGGCGTTGAGGCGAAGTTGTATTAGCGTCATGCGCCTGCTGGGAATGTTCGAGTTATTGAAGTTTTACTGTGCAGATTGTCTCAGAGTAATACAATTATACACTCCAAACTATTTTCAAAAGCACCAAGTAAACCTAAAGACGTGCCCTATACTTATCAGTCATTGCATTGTTCAGTTTGCATTCAAGTTTAAAATATGTACCGGTATTGAGAGTTAACAGGCTGTGCCATGAAAATGTGTCTTCAGGCATATGTGGACAGCGAATGCCCAAATCAGCCTGAACACCTATACAGTCTGTTCAGGTCTTTCGCTGTCTGCTAACATAATCATTAGATATTACAGAATGTACAAGAGTTGTCAGAAGACAATGCATCTCGCCGGAAAGGGCTGATCAGATAAAAAGAACAATCTTTAAATATTAAAGATTAAATGCAGAACTTAAACATAGCAGTAAATGAAAGAGTATGACCTGATGTTGGAAGAATGTCAAACTGAGGGATTGGGTATATGCCATTGAAACATCTTCCCTTAGGCTGGTGTGGACGAAATATGAAAGCTATATCTTACATACTTCAGCAGCCATGTACACTTTTCAAAACTTAAACACAGGTATAAATGACAAAGTATGACCTGATCTTGACCTAGGCAGAAGGTCAAACTGAGGAAGGGGTGTGTACTATTGAAAGGTCTTACCCTAAGGTAGGTGTGGGCCAAACATTAAAGCAGCATCTTGAATACTTTAGCAGTTACAAACACTTTTCAAAACTTAAACGCAAAACTCAAACATGGGTTTAAATGACAAAATATAACTTGACCTTGACCTTGGCAGAAAGTCAAACTGAGGAAAAGTCTGTGCTATTGAAAGGTGTTACCCTAATGTTGGTGTGGGCCTAATATTAAAGCGGTATCTTGAATACTGCAGCAGTTACAAACACTTTTCAAAACTTAAATGCAGAACTCAAACATGGGTTCAAATGACAAAGTATGACCTGACCTTGACCTAGGCAGAAGGTCAAACTGAGAAAGAGGTGTGTGTTATTGAAAGGTCTAACCCTAAGGCTGGTGTGGGCCAAATATTAGAGCTCTATCTTGAATACTTCAGCAGTTAAGTACACTTTTAAAAACGTCAATGCAAAACTTAAACATGGGTGTAAAAGACAAAATAAGAACTGACCTTGACCTACATAAAGAGTCTATTTTGGGGATGGGGGTGTATGCTATTGAAAGGTCTTACCTAAAGTAGGTGTAGGCCAAATATGAAGCAATACCTTAAACAGTTAAAAAAGCTATGCGCACATTGTTGAAAACATTGTGCTAACGTGGACGCCGACGCGAATGCCAACAGACGCCGATGCCAATGCCTGGGTGACAACATAAGCTCTACAGTGACATAGTCCCGGTGAGCTAAAAATAGAATAAACTTCAAATGACATCCTTGTAACCACTGGTTGGATTTCAACCAAAGTTGATTGGATTGTTCCATGGGAGGTCCTCTACCAAAATTGCTCAAATCATTCTGCTCCGCTGCACAAAATGGCTGCCAGAGTTAAAATTGGAAAAAAAAACTTCAAACGACATCTCTGCAGATTTCAACCAAACTTGATAGGATTGTTCCTTGGGTGGTTTTCTACCGAAATTGCTCAAACCTCTCCACTCTACAAAATGGCCACCAGAGCTAAAATTATAAAATACTTCAAATGACATCTCCTCTGTAACTACTAGGCGGATTTTGATCAAACATGATTGGATTGTTCCTTGGGAGGTCCTTTACCAAAAATGCTCAATTTTTAAGCTCAGCTTCACAAAATGGCCACCAGAGCTAAAATAGAAAAAAAAAAACTTCAAATGATATCTTCTCAGTAAACACCAGATCGATTTCAACCAAACCTGATAGAATTGTTCCTTGGGAGGTCCTCTACCAAAATTGCTCAGATCGTTCCGCTTAGCTGCACAAAATGGCCGCCAGAACTAGAAATAGTATAAACTGACTTCTCTGTAACCACTGGGTGGATTTCAACCAAAGTTGATTGGATTGTTCCTTGGGATGTCCTATACCAAATTTGCTCAAATCATTCCGCTCCTCTGCACAAAATGGCTGCCAGAGTTAAAATTGGAAAAAAAAAAAAAACTTCAAACAACATTTCTGCTTAACTACTGGGCAGATTCCAACCAAACTTGATAGGATTGTTCCTTGGGAGATCTGCTCCTACTGACCTACTGTTTTCATTTGAAGTCACATCATTCAGCTCATAGGGATCTGGCACATTATGAATCTGTGTAAAATCACCAGCACACTATGCCATTTCTCAACCACAGCAAAAAATGGAAAAGACCTTTAATTAATAACTGGGCCAATTTTAAACAAACTTCACTGAATTGTTTCTTGGATGTCCAGTAATGTCTTGAGATCTACATTGCATTAAATTATGTGCCACATGTAAGACTACAGCATTTAAATATGAATATCAAGTCTTGCACTTAAAACAGATGTTCTCAGGTTAGGGATTTCGGAGGCCATGGCCTCTTGTTGCATTTTGTGTTAACCATGAAACAACAAAGTTCCAGATGCTTTTTTTTTTTTCAGCCAAAAAGTATGAATATTTAATCTGCTTTCTCCACAAAACATACATTGTGAGTGGTCATTAGAAGTGCCTTTTTGTCAAGGCGCTCCTAATGAGTTTTCCATGAGAAATAAAAATATAATTTTCTGGATTCTTCTCCGGAAACGAACAACTTCAAATGAAATCAATCTAACATTTTAGGTTTCTTAAGGGTTTAATTATTTGTGCCATTTCTCTTAACCCTTGGCATGCTGAATAAATTAAAATACCACATCCACTTCTAATTTTCAGCCAATCAGATTACTTAACCTGATTGTTGCTATAAATTCACACATTTAATGGCAAATAGTGCAGATCCAGATCAGTTGGCTTCTTCAACTAAAATGGCTGCCACATAGCGGATCATTCCATTGAAACAATCTGTCTTATATTTATATCAAAAACACATTTAAGGAATTTCTTCCCACATTCCCTTGATTAAAATAGGAAATGCTGGACTTTGATGGGTGTGGCATATAGACAATAAGTTTATCCATCTTTGTTATATTTTCTGTAAAGACTTTAATCATAAAATGGGTATTTTTTTTCATAACATTGAATACATAATATTACTGCAGTCAACTCTCCTTATCCTTTGCTTGGTACATGTATAACTACAAAATTCATTATAATGATTATTTGACTGGCACAAAACCTTTGCTCCAGAGGTGACAGTTAATTCCTCATTGTACAAGAAGATTGTATATAATACTTCAAGAAAATTATGTGTTTAATATTTCTACATAACAAATATACAAACATATATTCTATGGCTAAGTCAAAATAGCAAACTCTTTCTTATATATCATTCTGTTCATTAAGAATTCTGTACAGCAAATTCATTTTTCGGAGCAGATGCTGTCGTTGTAACTAGGGTTCACTGTTTTCACTGTATTAACACTAAGTATTAGGACAATTAGGCTTGAGCAAACAGTGTTGACCCAGACAAGTTGATGCAGAATGTGGTGTCTGATCATGGTATGCACTGTTTGCATGCATCAGACAGTTAATATCAGGGTTCTCCCTCAAAGTATACAAATGAGGGTCCCAGGGACTCCCATATCTGGAGTAAAGGTGACCTGTAACAAGATTTAGGGGGTTTTGTTCTAAATGCTATGTTCCTGCATTTGTAATCAGTAAGTTAAAGCCTAAAGTTCCAACTTTGGCTTCCCTCTAATGTGTTTTCGCAAATGTTTAGCTTCTACCCCTTTGTAGTGGTCAGTGTAATAATAAACAAAAGAAAGTTCGATAAATTCTTTTTTGTTTTTAGCTTTTTAGCACAATCTTAAAAAGAAAGATAAGAAGACGGTGTAGTATTGAAAGAACTTTAACTCTCTTGAAAAAGGCTTTAATTAGCCTTCATACATGTATTTGTTTGTGAAATAAGCTGTGCAAAAATATATGTGTAAAAATATTGTGTGTTTATGATATTCATAAAAAGAAAACCTTGATTTATTCAGAATTCTGACAAACCCCCAAATTCACCACTTGGTATGGTAAAAAGTGGGGTTAAATTATGAAGTTCCTTTGATGGAAAAAAATAAAAAAAACTTAGGATCCTAGGCTAGCCAAAGAGCACCAATGCAAGTTCTGATGAAACTGCGGATATTGGATGGTTGATTGATCTAAGTCTTCGCTGGGCACACATTTTGGAAAGCATATTTTTTCCTTTTGGTGCTCATTTAATAACTCCTGGTCTAGTAAATCAGAGAAAATAAAATAAAGAGGTCCCTGATGCTGCATTGCTTCAGATGAGATAGTTATCCAGGGCCCAATTGTTCAAAGCATTGTTAGCTTATCCCGCTTATTATTGACAAACCCGTTAACTGTTGTAGCAAATGAATTTCTAAATACATTGATATGTTTGCTGCAGAAATGTGAGTAGCTTTTGCAATTTTTTTTTCAGCCATCATGATAACATATAATTTTGAACCCTTTAGACCCCACTTTTATATAGTAAAACTAGGGTTTACAGGGGTATACATTATTTTTCTTATTTCTGCTCAGAAAACATAGATTGTTGGCACTTGTTAGAACCGCCCCAGCGAGGCGGTTCTAACAAAAAGCTACAGTCTATGTTTTGAGCAGAAATATGAAAAAAATATTAGAATTTTTATCTGAAAACTTTTAGTTTTTGGTAGCGAAATTTTGAGTATATTTGAATAGGCATGTTTTCATAATGAAAAGTATCAATTTATTTGTCATATTTCAAGATAGAACTTTTAACGTCACGTTCGCTAACAACTTCGTACTGGGCCCAGATTAATATCTCTGTTATTTCTTTTTGAAAACGTGGGTTCGTTATAAGAAGTGCCTAAGTGATGCGCTTCCAATGGGTAGCCACGGCATATATTTTCCTGGAGACATAAGAAAAATGTCAATACATTTTGATTGAAAAACACACCTTATCACGAAAACTAACCTATATTATTTTGACCCCCTTAAACCCCTCTTTTATATGGTAAAACGGTGGTTTACAGGGGTATACATTATTTTTCTTATTTCTGCACAAAAACATAGATTGTGGGTACTCCTTAGAACCTTGCCGAGGCGGTTCTAACGAGTACCCACAATCTATCTTTTGAGCAGAAATATGAAAATATCTGCATTTTTTATCTGAAAATTTTCAGTTTTTGGAGGTAAAATTTTCTATATATTTGAATAGGCATGTTTTTTTCTATATATTTGAATAGGCGTGTTTTCGTAATGTTATCTGGAGGTAGGTCAAATTGACTGCGAACACTCAATGCAAATTTATAGAAATCAAAGAATGTTAGATATTGAATTTGTTATGTTTGTAATCTGTATTAATGTGAATATTGTTTACTAAAAAAGAGAAATGAATTTATATTCTTATAATAAAATGGATTTTATATTTGATTTTGGTGTTTTGTTCTTTAACTGGAGTGCAACAATAGCAAAAGAATGATTTTAGTTCCTTGTATTGAAAAAAAGAAACAGAAAAAAAAGAAGAAAAAAAAAACAAAGCAAAAACACACAACTTCAACACAACTTCAACACAACCACAAAAATAAAAATAAAAAAAGAAACAAAAAAAAAAAAAAAAAGTCAGTGATTCAGAATGCAGGCAACCTCAGCCCTTGCCCAGCTCCGATCGTTTTTAGCTCACCTGAGCCAAAGGCTCAAGGTGAGCTATTGTGATCACTCACCGTCCGTCATCCATCTGTCCATCCGTCCGTCTGTCCACAATCTTAAAACAATATCTCCTCCTAAACCACTGATTGGAATTTGACCAAACTTCACAAGATTGATCCTTGGTTGGTCCTCTTTCAAAGTTGTTCAAATGGTTCCGGTCCATTGCATATCTAGGTCATAGGAGCTAAAAGTAGATTTTTTAACTAAAAACTTAAAAAATCTTCTTGTCAGAAACCACTGGACCGATTTCAATATAATTTTGTAGGAATGTTCCTTTGGTGATCCTCTACCAAGATTGTTCAAGCCATTTGGATTCGTCAAAAAACATGGCCGCCAGGGGGCGGAGCTTATTTTCCCTATATATCTATATAGAAAACTTAAAAAATCTTCTTGTCAGAAACCACTGAACCGATTTCCATATAATTTTGCAGAAATGTTCCTTTGGTGATCCTCTACAAAGATTGTTCCAGCCATTTGGATTTGTCAAAAAACATGGCTGCCAGGGGGCGGGGCTTATTTTCCCTATATATCTATATAGAAAACTTAAAAGACTCTTCTTGTCCGAAACCACTGGATCGATTGCTATATAATTTTGCAGACACGTTCCTTTGGTGATTCTGTACCAAGATTGTTCAAGCCATTTGGATTCGTCAAAAAAAAAAATGGCCGCCAGGGGGCGGGGCTTATTTTCCCTATATATCTTTATAGAAAACTCGAAAAATCTTCTTGTCAGAAACCACTGGACCGATTTCATTATAACTTGGCAAAAATGTTTCCATGGTGACCCTCTACCAAGATTGTTCAAGTAATCGTGATTCATCAAAAAACATGGTCGCTAGGGGATGGAGCTCATTTTCCCTTTATATCTATATATAAAGCTTGAAAAAATCTTCTTGTCGGAAACCACTGGACCGATTTCAATATAACTTGGCAGAAATGTTTCCTTGGTGACCCTTTACCAAGATTGTTCAAGCCGTCATGATTTGTCAAAAACCATGGCTGCTAGGCGGCGGGGCTTATTTTCCCTAAATATCTGTATAGAAAACTTTAATGATCTTCTTGTCAGAAACCACTGGACTGATTTCAATATAACATTGCAGAAATGTTTCTTATGTAACCGTCTTTCAAGGTTGTTCAAGCAGTCATGATTCGTCAAAAAACATGGCCGCCAGGGGTCGGGGTGCCGTGGGAGGGGTGGAGGGGGGGGGGGTACTTATTTTCCTTATATATCTATATAGAAAACTTTAAAATCTTCTTGTCAGAAACCACAGGACAGATTTCATTATAACTTGGCAAAAATGTTTCCTTGGTGACCCTCTACCAAGATTGTTCAAGTAATTGTGATTTGTCAAAAAACATGGTTGCTAGCGGGTGGGGCTTATTTTCCATATATATCTATATAGAAAACTAAAAAATCTTCTTGTCAGAAACCAATGATCCGATTTCAATATAACTTGGCAGGAATGTTTCTTTGGTGACCCTCTACCAAGTAAAAGTAACTGCTTTTCTAGACTATCAAATTATAGTCCAGTGTGGATTCTACAAAGACTTCAACACTTGTGAACTTGAATGTTTTTCATACATAAATTGCCAACAAATTGTATTTATCAAAATGACAAAAAAGGTTGATCTGTTGACAGAATAAAATATTTAAGCACCCTTGCACAGAGCTTAGTGAAACATTTTTTTTTTTTTAAGAAAATAAAGTCAAATGAAGTTCTCAACTTACAAATATGAATAAATGTTTTGGTACGCAAATTGTTAGATATTTATCTGCAAAGTAGCTAACCAAATTGTATACCAATTCAAAAATTTTATTGGTATATTAAGAAGATGCAAATTATAGGTTGCTACACTAATTTTTATTTTGGTTTTTCATATATGACCTTCAAATCTTTAAAAACATGGCACATAATGCAGTTGACCACAAAGTCTTTCTGTTACATGTTTAACCTTGTAACATAAGACATTATTTTTGATTAAATAATATTGGTACTAGGATAGTCTCATGTCAAAAAGTGCATGAATTTAATACCAGAGTAACATTTACGTGTAGTCCTGATAAAAAAATGTTTATCACTATCATAAGCTGCCGCAGGACATATAGGGCCTGTAAATACAGCGATGACTGGTCAATGTCTTCCCTGTGTTTTAAATGAATAGCAAAAGATCTCAGCTTTCTTCGTGTAGAATGCAAAAACTGATCAGACTGAGCGGACAACCAGGCTGATCTGAGTCTTTGCCAGGTGCACAAGTCAGTTGTTAGTTTTGTCAAAATAATAGGATAAGCAATGAACAGCTCATATAATGCAAATAATATGAAACAGGGATATTTCTGTATTTGTTATAGGGTACATTTTATTATTTTAAAGATAAAATTATCAATCAGATACACCAGCAGATGATTGGTGAGGGTTTTCTTTCATTTAACTCACCAAACTATAAATGTATCTGAGAAATTATTTACTGTGTTTGTTATTAAAAGAATTATAGAGCTTATTTCCTTCCCCTTTATATGCAAAGTATCAACAGCCATTTATACAATGCAGATAAAGTATCACTCAAAATGTAATGTATATATCATTAGAAAGTGTATAAAGCATGTATTCAAAGCATACAATGCATTAAACCAATCACAATAGTTAAATGCATTGTACTAATTGCAACCACGGCAAATAAGATGTTAAGAAGTTTGCAATAACGATACTTTTCAGAACAGAAGTTGAGGCTCTTTTAAAGTAACTATCGTTCCTTATGTCATTTGCTTAGTCAAGCTGGTTTGTCTTCATTTCTTGTTGTACGAACGGGGACAAATAGTGTTGAGCTATTGTCAAAACAGCATTAGATTGAATTCCTAGTCACTGACTGGTCATCATCGTCCAGAATGTTGTATCAGGAAAAATATATATGAGGTGTATGACTTTTAGTAACGTATGTAAAAGTTATAAAACAAGTCATTGACAGCTACAAATATTGAGATACCCGTCTCTAAAAACCACATGCATTGGTAGCAAATAGCTTGCTAGTAAGCAAGAACATAGATACTTTATTATTTACACCAAATTATTTTTATTGTTTTGAGGGTAACATTGCTAATGTGGCTGTTAAACGCAAATGCCCCCATCACCAGAGGGCTAACATGTGTCATTTTGTTTTTTAGCTCACCTGAGCAAAAGCTCAGGATGAGCTATTGTCATCACCCTATGTCCGTCGTCCGTCGTCGTCGGTCGTCCGTCGTTCGTCGTTCGTCGTCAACGATTAGTTTGTTAACACTCTAGAGGTCACAGTTTTGACCCAATCTTGATGAAACTTGGTCAGAATGTTTGCCTTTATGAAATCTAGGCAAAGTTCGATACTGGGTTACTTTGGGTCAAAAACTAGGTCAAATCAAAGGAAAAATTTGTTAACACTCTAGAGGTCACAGTTTTGACCCAGTCTTGATGAAACTTGCTCAAAATGTTTGCCTCTATTAAATCTAGGTCAAGTTCGAAACTGGGTCACTTGGGGTCAAAAACTAGGTCAACGGGCCAGATCAGCAGAAAACCTTGTTAACACTCTAGTGGTCACATTTTTGAAGCAATCATCATGAATCTTGCTCTATATGTTTGTCTTGATTTCTAGGTCAAGTTCGAAACAGGGTCACTTGGGGTCAAAAACTAGGTCACCGGGCCAAATCAGCAGAAAACGTTATCACTCTAGCGGTCACATTTTTGAAGCAATCATCATGAATCTTGCTCAATATGTTTGTCTTGATGATTTCTAGGTCAAGTTCAAAACTGGGTAACTTTGGGTTAAAAACTAGGTCACCGGGCCAAATCAGCAGAAAACCTTGTTAACACTCTAGCGGTCACATTTTTTAAGCAATCATCATGAATCTTGCTCAAAACGTTTGTCTTGATGATTTCTAGGTCAAGTTCGGAACTGGGTCACTTGGAGTCAAAAACTAGGTCACCGGGCCAAATCAGCAGAAAACCTTGTTAACACTCTAGCGGTCACATTTTTCAAGCAGTCATCATGCATCTTGCTCAAAATGTTTGTCTTGATGATTTCTAGGTCAGGTTTGAAACTGGGTCACATGGTGTCAAAAACTAGGTCACCAGGCGAAACCAGCAGAAAACCTTGTTAACACTCTAGCGGTCACATTTTTGAAGCAATAATCATGAATCTTGCTCAAAATGTTTGTCTTGATGAGTTCTAGGATATGTTTGAAACTGGGTCCCGTGGGGTCAAAAACTAGGTCACGGGGCCATATCAGCAGAAAACCTTGTTAACACTCTAGCGGTAACATTTTTGAAGCAATCATCATGAATCTGGCTCAAAATGTTTGTCTTGATGATTTCAAGATGATGCATAGTTTTCTGTCCAGTGACTCTCTTAAGTTTTTCCATTTAGGTCAATTTCTCAGTAATTATTGGTCCTACAGAGTGATATTTGGTACTTGTGAAGTGTTTGTGTTTAGGTCAGTTTCTCAGAAACTATTGCTCCTACAGCCAGTGATACTTAGTACATGCATACATCTTAGCATGGCCTCTAGAGTGCAGTCATCCATATTTGACTTTGACCTTTATTTCACAGTCCATTAGATATGCTACATTGTCTTACTTGTTGATATAATCATTTTGAACTTTGATCAGAATGTTTGCCTTGATCAGTTCTAGATCAGGCTCTCAAAGTGCTATGTTGCTCAGGTGAGCGTTACAGGGCCATCATGGCCCTCTTGTTATGTAATGTAGTTTCAGAAAATCATAGTGGACTAAATCCCCCCCTCCCCCCCCCCCCCCCCCCCCCCCCCGGGCGGTGGGGGTGAGGGGGTCTATAGCCGGTCCAAGGTCCTATTTTTGACATGCATTGATCTCTCCTGCATAGCGCCTGGGCAGGAGCAAAAAAAAAATCAATAGTGAATTGTACCACTTTTGCTCTGTCTTCAACGATTAAACTGATTAGAATATCTGCTCACTATGCAGCAAACGAACCAACAAGTGACAGTAGCACTTTATTTGCAGTATTTGCACGAAGATATCATGAGCTATTCTCTTTTTAGCTCACCTGAGCAAAAGCTCAGGGTGAGCTATTGTCATCACCCTCTGTCCAGGTCACCAGGTCAAATCAAAGGAAAAACTTGTTAACACTCTAGAGGTCACAGTTTTGACCCAATCTTGATGAAACTTGGGCAGAATGTTTGCCTCTATAAAATCTAGGTCAAGTTCGATACTGGGTTACTTGGGGTCAAAAACTAGGTCACCAGGTCAAATCAAAGGAAAAACTTGTAAACACTCTAGAGGTCATAGTTTTGACCCAATCTTGATGAAACTTGCTCAAAATGTTTGCCTCTATTAAATCTAGGTCAAGTTCGAAACTGGGTCACTTGGGGTCAAAAACTAGGTCACAGGGCCAGATCAGCAGAAAACGTTGTTAACACTCTAGCGGTCACATTTTTGAAGCAATCATCATGACTCTTGCTCAATATGTTTGTCTTGATGAGTTCTAGGTCAGGTTCGAAACTGGGTCACTTGGGGTCAAAAACTAGGTCACCGGACCAAATCAACAGAAAACCTTGTTAACACTCTAGCGGTCACATTTTTGAAGCAATCATCATGAATCTTGCTCAAAATGTTTGTCTTGATGATTTCTAGGTCAAGTTCGAAACTGGGTCACTTGGAGTCAAAAACTAGGTCACTGGGCAGAAAACCTTGTTAACACTCTAGCGGTCACATTTTTCAAGCAATCATCATGAATCTTGCTCAAAATGTTTGTCTTGTTGATTTCTAGGTCAGATTCGAAACTGGGTCACATGGGGTCAAAAACTAGGTCACCAGGCCAAACCATCAGAAAACCTTGTTAACACTCTAGTGGTCACATTTTTCAAGCAATCATCCTGAATCTTGCTCAAAATCTTTGTCTTGATGAGTTCTAGGATATGTTTAAAACTGGGTCACATGGGGTCAAAAACTAGGTCACCAGGCCAAATCAGCAGAAAACCTTGTTAACACTCTAGCAGTCAAATTTTTGAAGCAATCTTCATGAATCTTGCTCAAAATGTTTGTCTTGATGATTTTCTAGGTCAAGTTCAAAACTGGGTCACCTGGGGTCAAAAACTAGGTCACCTGGCCAAATCAGCGGAAAATCTTGTTATCAGTCTAGCGGTCACATTTTTCAAGCAATTATCATGACTCTTGCTCAAAATGTTTGTCTTTATGATTTTTAGGTCAAGTTCAAAACTGGGTCAGTCGGGGTCAAAAACTAGGTCACCAGGCTAAACCAGCAGAAAACCTTGTTAACACTCTAGCAGTCACATTTTTGAAGCAGTCATCATGAATCTTGCTCAAAATGTTTGTCATGATGATTTTTAGGTCGTTTGAAACTGGGTCACCTTGGGTCAAAAACTAGGTCACCTGGCCAGATCAGCGGAAAACCTTGTTAACACTCTAGTGGTCACATTTTTCAAGCAATCATCATGAATCTTGCTCAACATGTTTGTCTTGGTGATTTCTAGGTCAATTTGAAACTGGGTCACTTGGGGTCGAAAACTAGGTCACCTGGCCAAATCAGCAGAAAACCTTGTTAACACTCTAGCGGTCACATTTTTGAAGCAATCATCATGAATCTTGCTCAAAATGTTTGTCTTGATGATTTCTAGGTCGAAACTTGGTCACATGGGGTCAAAAACTAGGTCACCAGGCCAAATCAGCAGAAAACTATTTACACTCCAGAGGTCACATTTTTTAAATAATCATCATAAATATTGCTCAAAATGTTTGTCTTGATGATTTCTAAGTCTAGTTTAAAACTGGGTCACTTGATATCAGAAACTAGATCACCTGGCCAAATCAAAGAAAAACCTTGTTGATGCCCTAGAGGTCACATTTTTGAAGTGATCATCATGAATCTTGCTCAAAATGTTTGTCTTGATGATTTCAAGGTGATGTATATTTTTCTATCCAGTGACTTTCTTAAGTTTTTCTGTTTAGGTCAGTTTCTCAGTAATTATTGGTCCTACAGAGTGGTATTTGGTACTTGTGAAGTGTTTGTGTTTAGGTCAGTTTCTCAGTAACTATTGCTCCTACAGCCAGTGATACTTAGTACATGCATACATCTTAGCATGGCCTCTTGAGTGCAGTCATCCATATTTGACCTTGACCTTTATTTCACAGTCCATTAGACATGCTACATTGTCTTACTTGTTAATATAATCATTTTGACTTTGATCAGAATGTTTTCCTTGATCAGTTCTAGATCAGGTTCTCAAAGTGCAATGTTGCTCAGGTGAGCGTTACAGGGCCATTATTGCCCTCTTGTTTCATTTGCCGGCATCAGCGCTGTGATACATCTAACCTTTTAAGGATACTCTGTCGGCTGCCCAAACATGGCGGCAGAATTTGCCACTTCTACACATCATAAAATATCAACAAAAATCACAAAATCACAAAATAAAGAACAAGACCTGTCGCCAGACAGGATAGCTCGCCTGAACTCGCGTTTTTCAATCAAATAAAAAAAAAAATATATATATATATATATATATATATATATATATATATATATTATATATATATATATATATATATATATATATATATATATATATATTGAGGTCCTAAAAATTTTGCGGTATAGGTTTAACATGAACAGTCTGTGACCCTAACCTTGACATGACCTTGGGTGTTGGGGATGGTACTGCACAAAATTTGGACCAATATGAATAATAATACCAAAGATGAATCAAATCGGCAATATGGTTAGGAACTAAAGTGTTCTGAAAACTTAAGCGAAAACTTTAACATTTGTGGACGCCGACGCTGAGGGTAGTACAATAGCTCTTCGTGAACGTTGTTCAGGTGAGCTAAAAAGGAAATGTTTTATCTCAAATTTACGCAAGTTAGATGGTAAGTTGTTTTTTTTTTTTTTGTTTTTTATATAGTTATAAATTGCATTTTGATCTCTTAATAACCATTTGATATGCCTTGACATTTAAGTTCTCAGTTAAATTTATGAGACACGCATTGGCAGATTGTCTTTAAAAATCGGATAAATATAAAAGCCAGTGTATGCAGGTCCTTACAGGCATATGAGCCATCAGGCGGTCGCTCATCTTTCTGAAGAAAAAAAAATCCACAGATAAATTCAAAATAATTTCAACGCACTCTCAGAAGAAAAAACGACAAGGTATCTTGGCACATTTTGTAAATGTTTGCGAGTGAATACAAACCTACCATAATTACCATAAAATTGGGCACCTTACTGTATTCCACCAAATTACCGCACATACCCTCTAACGGCCATTTTTTTTTTTTTTTTTTTTTTTTTTTTTTGATGAATCACGATAGCTTGAACAAACTTGGTAGAGGGTAACCAAAGGAACATTCCTGCCAAATTAAATTGAAATCGGTTCAGTGGTTTCCGATAAGAAGATTTTTAAAGTTTTCTATTTAGATCTATAGGGAAAATAAGCCCCACCCCCTAGCAGCCATGTTTTTTTTAACAAATCAGGATTGCTTGAACATTCTTGGTAGAGGGTCACCAAAGCATTATCGAAATCAGTCAGGAGGTATTTGACAAGAAGAATCTTAAAGTTTTTATACAGATATATATGGAAAATAAGCCCCGCCCCCTGGGGGCCATGTTCTTTTGACGTATCATGAAGGCTTGAACAATCTTGGTAGAGGGTCACCAAAGCAACATTCCTGCCAAGTTACATTGAACTCGGTCCAACAGTTTCTTACCAGAAGATTTTTAAAGTTTTTTATATAGATATATAGGGAAAATAAGCCCCGCCCCCTAGCGGCCATGTTTTTTGACGAATCATGACAGCTTGAACAACCTTGGTAGAGGGTCACCAAAGAAACATTCCTGCCAAGTTATATTGAAATCGGATCATTGGTTTCTGACATTAACCTTCTTCAGTTAATAGCCATTTATTTAATTGATGCAATATCTGAGGCTTTTCCTAGGAGAAAACCAGTATTTCCCAATAAAGATTTTCAAAGCATGAGCTATGCATCATGAAAACACGCCTATATAATTTTGACCCCCTTAAACCCCCTTTTATATAGTAGAATTGGGGTTTGCAGGGGTATACATTATTTTTTTTATAACTTTTCAAATACATAGATTGTGGATACTTGTTAGAACTGCATCACTGAGGCAGTTCTAATGAGTACCCACAATCTATATTTTGAGCAGAAATATGAAAAATATCAGGATTTTTTATCTGAAAATTTTCAATCTTTTTGGTGGTAAAATTCTCAATATATTTGAATTAGCGTGTTTTCGTAATGCCTGTTGTCTTGTCTACAGGACAGCCAAGACTTAAATCAGCCTGTCCATCTATTTTGTTTGATCAGAACTTTCACGGTCAGCTTACACAATTATTTAATATTCAAAATTATTGTATTTACTTTAACTATTGAAACACCTTAATGCCGTGTCATACTTTGTCTAAAATTGGACCAAAGCCTGTTGATGTGTCTAAAAAGATGCTAGACAAATTACAAACAATGCAGACCTTGATCAGATGCAGCATTTAACAGCATCTGATGCAGTGTTTTCTCACCTGTCTGATCCAATATTTGGGGGTTATATATCAGATATTCGCGTACAATGGCCGCTTTGTGTGACGAAGCATTGTATACCAAGAATAGAGCGATTCTTGATATAGGACCGTATTTGGTCAGTGAAAGGAGACCTTTTCCAAACCATTTTAGCTTTAGTGGACACAAGTAGACAGTGTTAATCGAGCAATTGTCAAAGCTAGACTGAACGGATTTATACATGTATTGTATCAATGGAGAGCTTACACAACCATCTATACGATACATGTACCTATTTCGTGCAAATCGTGGTTAAAAGCTAGATATTGGCCTAGTTGCATTCATATTTGAACACCCTTTGTATACATGTACAACAAAGATGTCTAATATTGTTAAGTTAAATGATTCAACGAATGTCTGTAATAAAAGGGATAAATGCGTAAATTTATGAGTTGTATCCATGGAGAGAGGGAGAGGGTGGCTCTATTTAATTAGTTGTTCAAATCTGAAATTTGTCTGATTTCTATTTTTATTTGGATTTCCAATCTAAACGATTTTAGCCATTTTTTTTTATCTATAATTCACCCCCGATGCTTCCTACCAAGTTTCAAGTCAATTGGCTTTTGGGTTTAGGAGAAGATGTGAAAAATAGATTTTCAAGATGGCCACCATAGCGGCCGTCTTGGCTTTCCGATCAGCATGATTTAAGCTACTTTTGATCTACTAGTCACCCTTATGCTTCCTACCAAGTTTGGAATCAATTGCCTTTTCCATTCAGGAGAAAAAGTAAAAATTAGATTTTCAAGATGGTGGCCATCTTGGCTTTCCAATCGGAACGATTTTAGGTATTTTTGATCTACAAGTCACCCTGATGCTCCCTAGTTCCGAGTCAGTTGGCTTTTGCGTTTAGGAGAAGAAGTGAAAAATAGATTTTCAAGCTGGCCGCCATGGTGGCCATCTTGGATTTCCAATCGGCACGATTTTAGCTATTTTTAATCTACAAGTCACCCTGATGCTTCCCATTAAGTTTTGAGTCAATTGGCCTTTCAGTTCAGGTGAAGAAGCGAAAAATAGATTTTCAAGATGGCTGCCATCTTGGATTTCTGACTGGAACAATTTTAGCTATTTTTGATCTACAAGTCACCCTGATGCTTCCTACCAAGTTTGGAATCAATTGCCCTTTCTGTTCAGGAGAAAAAGTGAAAATTAGATTTTCAAGATGGCGGCCATCTTGGATTTCCGATCGGAACGATTTTAGGTATTTTTGATGTACATGTCACCCCAATGCTCCCTAACAAGTTGCGAGTAAATCAGCTTTTGCATTTAGGAGAAGAAGCGAAAAATAGATTTTCAAGGTGGCCATCTTGGATTTCCGATCGGCACGATTTTAGCTATTTTTAATCTACAAGTCACCCTGATGCTTCCTATTAAGTTTCAAGTCAACTGGCCTTTCAGTTCAGGAGAAGTGAAAAATAGATTTTCAAGATGGGGGCCATCTTGGATTTCTGATTGGAACAATTTTAGCTACATGTATTTTTGATCTACAAGTCACCCCGATGCTTCCTAGCAAGTTTTGAGTCAATTGGCGTTTTTGGTTTAGGAGAAGAAGCGAAAATATATTTTCAAGCTGGCGGCCATGGCGGCCATCTTGGATTTCCGATCGGCATGATTTTAGCTTTTTTTTTATCTACAAGACACTCCAATGCTTCCTACCAAGTTTCAAAACAATTGGCCTTTCAGTTCAGGAGAAGAAGCGAAAAATAGATTTTCAAGATGGCAGCCATGTCCGCCATCTTGTATTTTGGATCGGAACAATTTTAGCTATTTTTGACCTACAAGTCACCCTGATCCTTCCTACCAAGTTTCGAGTCAGTTGGCTTTCGGGTTTAGGAGAAGAAGCGAAAAAGAGATTTTCAAGCTGGCCGCCATGGCGGCCATCTTGGATTTCTGATCGGCACGATTTTAGCTATTTTGATCTACAAGTCACCCCGATGCTTCCTAACAAGTTTGAAGTCAATTGGCTTTTCGGTTCAGGAGAAGAAGCGAAAAATACATTTTCAAGATGGCCACCATGGCGGCAATCTTGGAATTCGAATAAGAACAATTTTAGCTATTTTTGATCTAAGAGTCACCCCGATGCTTCCTACCAAGTATTGAGTCAATTGGCCCAGGGGTGTAGGAGGAGGAGTAGGCTTTTAAAGCAACTGTTGACGCCGCATGACGGACGACAGACATTGACTGACCACAATAGCTCACCAATGAGCACTTCGTTCTCCGGTGAGCTAATAATGGTAATGATGAAAATACTGATCCCCACAAACGAAAGGCATAAATGTTAGTTGGTCAAATCTGAAATTTGTCTGATTTCTGTTTATATTTCTTTGAAATATTAATAAACTACAAAAAAAAAAAAAAAAATATATATATATATATATATATATATATATATATATATATATATATATATATATATATATATATATATATATATATATATATATATATATATATATATTTATGATAATGATAAGGAAAATACTAAACCCCACATATGATATTGTATGAAGTCACAGCTGCAGATAAGATGTGGTATCCACATGATAGTTTTCTTATATATCCATTGAAACATATGTTGTGGCTTCTCAATATAAGTGCCTTGACAAGACATTTCTAATGAATACCCACAACATATGGTTTTGTGGAGAAACAAGAAACATGCCGGTAAAAAAAACAAGAGGGCCATGATGGCCTTGTATCGCACACCTGAATATCATAGCACTTACAGTAGCTGACCTAGAAATGATCAAGGGAAACATTCTGACTGAGATTCATGATGATCATATTAACAAGTAAGACAATGTAGCATGCCTAAAGGACTATGAAATATAGGTAAAGAGGCCATGCTAGATGTATGCATGTGATAAAGGCAGTAAAACACAGAAAACTATTTCTTCTACATTATTTAATGATAGTACTTAAACAGACAAACATGAAGTCAGCACATAATGTCATCACTATAACATGATGTTGGTGGTCATCCAAAGATCATTCCTGTGAAATCATTTCAAAATCCATCAACTGGTTAAGGAGTCCCGTATGAAAATTCTAGACAGAATCCAGCTGGATTCCAAGTGGAATCCAAGCCGAAGTATCACAGATTTTAGAAAATTCTGGCGTAATACACCCGGACACGTATTTTTTTCCAAGTTCAGGCATACTCTAAAGCATTGATGCAAGAATATTTGTTTTGAAGTCCGCCAGGAATAAAAATCCGCTCGGATTATTACAACTTAAACTTTCAGAAACAGTTATTTTTTTCCAAGTCCACCTGGAATAAGAACCCGGCCAGATTATTAATACTTAAAGTTTCTTCATTGACTCATTGACCTATATGTAACCTGACACCTCAAAGGAATCACCAGTTGCATGTTTTTGCTCCACGTGGCATTTCTATGAATATTTACTTTGGACAATTAATTATCTTTCTATTTAATGTTGCTGGTATATTAACAAAGGAAAAAATGTTTGTGTACTTACTTCCCAAAGGACTTTTCACCAGGTGTTATTTGTTGAACTCACAGAGACTTAACATGCCAAACCTTTGAGGTGGAAAAAAAAATGCAGAATGAAATGGAAAGGAAGTCATTTTCAAAGTCAGGGGTAAGTTCATTAGTTATCACTTCTGCACTGGCAAGTTAAAAGACATGACTGTGTCTAAAATATTACTTTATGTTTGGCAAATAGTGCAGTCCCTGATCAGACTACAGCATCAGCATATGACAATATGATAAGATTTTTTCTGTAGAATTGAGTACCAACACCCTTAAATTACCAGTCATGACATTTGGATATGTCATCAAGTATCAAATATTTTTTCTTACATTTTTCAAGGAAAATAAGGCTTGACATTAGAGGTTAATCAGTTACCAAGCAGATGATTTTCTGATTTTTCCTGAAAAATAATTTACAAAATAAAATTGCTGTCTGCTTTAAAAATAGGTTTTGATTAAATTTCAACAGTGGCTGGGAATTTTTCTTATATTCAGTTTGACTGGAGGCGGACTTCTAGTACGCTTGGATTTTATGTGAAAATTATGCCAGGACAAATACATGAGGTGGACCATTCCATTATTACGCCTGGACTTTGTTTAATACATGAGGCGGACCACATCATTATTACGCTTGGATTACGCCTGGATTTTTGAAAAGTACACCCGGAATATCTGAAAGACCTTTCATTTGTACACCAGGAATACGCCTGGATGTCAAACCCTCACTTTGCATATGGAGCGGACTAATTCAAACATTACCACCAATTTTACACCTGGAATAGGTCAGTTTCCTTTGATCTGTTACTAAAAATAAAACTCCGTCTGTACTTTAAAATACTAAACCTCCAGACGGAATACACCAGGAATATACTATAGAAGTACGTGTCATTTCCATCCAGATTCCAAGCAGGTATTTTCATACGTGGTAGAATAAAGGTTTTTCTCTTTTTTTAGCTCTGGCGGCCATCTTGTTCATGCAAGCAGAAAGGTTTGAGCCACTTTGATAGAGGGTCACTCAAGAATCATTCCTGTGAAATTATTTCAAAATCCATCCATTGGTTAAGGTGGAGAAGTCAGTTAAAGGTTTTTCTATATTTAACTCTGGCGGCCACCTTGTTCATCCGAGCAGATCCGTTTGAGCAATTTTGGTAGAGGGTTATCCAAGGAACATTCCTGTGAAATAATTTCAAAATCCATCCACTGGTTAAAAAGGAGAAGTCATTTTAAGTTATTTCTATTTTTAGCTCTGGCCGCCATCTCGTTCATCCAAGCTAAACGGTTTGAGCAATTTTGGTAGAGGGTCACCCAAGGAACATTCCTGTGAAATTGTTTGTTTGTGTTGAGGTTTTACGGCGCAATCAACCCAATGGGTTCATGTCGAGCGCAGTCAGTTTACCTAACCACACGTTTACTGGGCAGGCTTAGTCCTCTAAGGGGTTAACTAGTATTGTGCACATTCTTTTGCCAGAAACTGACAACTGCCCTTCTTGAATCAGCGGAAGGGAGAGAATGACCGTAGAAAATATATTTCATGATCAATCTCCGTGAAATTATTTCAAAATCCATCAAATGGTTAGAGAGAAGTTGTTTAAAGTGGTGGCCATCTTGTTCATCTGAACAGTTGGAGCAATTTTGGTAGAGGGTCACCAAATGAACATTCATGTGAAATTATTTCAAAATCCGACCACTGGTTAAGGAGGAGAAGTTGTTTAAAGGTTTTTTTCTATTTTAAGCTCTGGCAGCCTTCTTGTTCATCCCAGCGGAACCGGTTGAGCAATTTTTGTAGAAGGTTACCGAAGGAATATTTCCTGTGAAATTATTTTGAAATTGGGCAAGTGGCCTAGGAGATGTTAAGGTTTTTCTATTTTTAGCTCTGGTGGCTATTTTGTTTAGCAAGCAGAACCATTTAGGCAATTTTGGTGGAGGGTCACCCAAGGAACATTCCTGTAAAATTATTTCAAAATCCATTCACCGGTTAAGGAGATGTCTTTTAAGTGAATTGTTGACAGACGGACGACAGACATTGAGCGGTCACAATTAAATTAGTAGGCAACATTTTAAAACATTTTTTTTTTTTTTTTCAGAAAAAGTCAATTTATTCAAATTGTTTTGTTGTTTTTTTTTTTTGTTTTTTTTTTTTTTTTTTAAATATGTTTTGACATTTCTCACTAGTTGATTAGGAGACAATTTGTATGTCAAACCCTATTTTCTGTCAAGATAAAAAAAAGTTAATTTCAAAATGTCGTCTACTGCAATTTTAAAATGTTGTCTCTGCAATTTTACTCAGCACTTAAGATTTAGAATAACCTTCACTATTAAAGTGCTAAGCATTCTAAATTTGAAATCTTTATTTTTCAGTGAAAAAAGACTTGATATTTCATGTGATTCAACTGCTTAGCTGGCGATTTACATAAAATGTCATGTTCTTTCTGTGAAAAATACTTGGTCTTATTTTCTCTGAAAATTACAAAAAAAAAAATGTTGTCTACTGCAGTTTAATGTTTAAAGTTATGCATCGTGCGTTGGATAATACGAATAAACATCTTAAGTTGGATAATATGAGGGTTGTGCAAAAAGTTCTGTCACTAATAGCTTCCTTTGTTCTATCCCAGGTATATTTTAAAACGCTTCACTGCACTTGAATGGTGTGTTGAATAGCTAACGATACCCATTCATATTGTGCAAATTGCTTTCCAACTGACCCAAGTTATTTCAAACTGAAATAGATGCAGTCATATACACTGACCAATTTACTTGTTACATTGGAACATGGACCAGAAGACTGAAATTCGTAGCTATATTAAATGCCGCATTAGGCTTAGTATAGATTCAAAGCAGATATTTAATGAATTGTGTGGTATATATGGACCTCAGACAATTTCAATGCGGGGGTTTAAGCTTTTAAAGCTGAGAAATTTTCTGTTGAAGATGGTTCCTGTCCTGGAAGGTCTAAAACTTCTGTTACCAAGGCTAACATCGCTGCTGTAAAGATTGTGGTCAAACAGGATGCGCGATTGTCTGTCAAAGATATAGCTAGTTGTACTGGCATATCAGAGGCAGTGTGCAAACAATTCTGAAAAAAAGTTTGGACCTGAGAAAGGTTTGTGCTAGGTGGGTACCTCATTTGCTCACTGAGGAGCAAAGGACACAACGCCTTAAATGTGCCCGGGAACTTTTGAAAACATACAAAGGCTATAATACAAAGGCTGTAATAGTCTGGTTATTTCTAACTTGATAACAGGTGATGAAACCTGGGTGCATATGTTCAAGCCACACTGAAGGGCTGGTCAGATAATGTTTCCACAGATCTTTAATGCAGATGACACCACAATATATCAGATCAGCAACTCGCAGCATTTCATTAAACAAGATCTACAACAGATGGCTTTACAAAAACTTTCTGTTTGGTGTAAACTTAATGGAATACTTTTAAATACTGAAAAAACCAAAGTAATGTTAATCACCACTTCACAGAAACGCCTTCATTTACATAACAGTATTTTGAATTTAACATTTAATAATGATAGTTTGAAAAATATTGATAATGACAAAGTCCTTGGAGTCTATATAGATAATAATCTAACATGGTCAATCCATACACAGTTAATTTCTAAGAAAATTTCTTCAAACTTGAAGAACTTTTTTTATCAAGATTGAAAGATTATTTATCCCTTGAACACAGAGTATAATTTTATAAGACTTACATTCAACCCCACATTGATTACTGTTCCACAGTATGGGGAGGAACAGCTCATTCTAACTTTGACAGAATCCACAGGTTACAAAAGCGTGCTGTAAAGATCATTTTAGATTATGAGTATTCTGACATTGCATGCAGTACAAATGACCTTAAAATTCTGAACATTTATGAAAGAATATTTCTAAGAAATCTATCATTGTACATGTATTTGTAATTAGTTTTTCTTATGGCAGTAAATCATACTTTTGTAAATTTCTTTCGCATTTGAAAATACAAGAGGCCCACGGGCCACAACTCGCTCACCTAAGTGAAACTGCCACTGCAGATATGCAGATGGCATGCAACATTTTATCCAATACTCTTATGACAAGGCAATGGCTTAAACAGTTTTTGAAATATCTTGCTTACAAGGTTAAAATGCTAAAATTTTCAAACGTCACACGTAAAACAAGTCACCCCCAATGCCTCCTACCAACTTTCGAGTCAACTGGCATTTCGTGCAGTAGAAGAAGCGCAAAATAGATTTTCAAGATGACGGCTTTCTTGGATTTCCGATCGGAACGATAATAGCTATTTTTTATCTACAAGTCACCCTGATGCTTCCTACTAAGTTTTGAGTCAATTGACTTTTAGGTTTAGGAGAAGAAGCGAAAAATAGATTTTCAAGATGGCTGTCATGGCGGCCATCTTGGATTTCCGACTGGCATGATTTTAGCTATTTTTGATCTACAAGTCATCCCGATGCATCCTAGCAAGTTTGGAGTCAATTGGCCTTTCGGTTCAGGAGAAGAAGTGAAAAATAGATTTTCAAGATGGCTGCCATGGTGGCCATCTTGGATTTCCAATCGGCATGATTTTAGCTATTTTTGATTTATAAGTCACCCCAATGCTTCCTAACCAGTTTGGAGTCAATTGGCTTTTGGGTTAAGGAGTAGAAGCGAAAAATAGATTTTCAAGATGGCTGCCATGGCGGCCATCTTGGATTTCCGATCGACACGATTTTAGCTATATTTGATCGACAAGTACCCGGATGTTTTCTAGCAAGTTTTGAGTCAATTGGCCTTTCGGTTCAGAAGAAGAAGCGAAAAATAGATTTTCAAGATGGCTGCCATGGCGGCATCTTGGATTTCCAATCAGCACGATTTTAGCTTTGTTTGATTTATAAGTCACCCCAATGCTTCCTAACCAGTTTGGCGTCAATTGGCTTTTGGGTTAAGGAGTAGAAGCGAAAAATAGATTTTCAAGATGGCCATCTTGGATTTCCAATCGACACGATTTTAGCTATATTTGATCGACAAGTCACCCTGATGCTTCCTAGCAAGTTTGGAGTCAATTGGCCCTTTGGTTCAGAAGAAGCAGCGAAAAATAGATTTTCAAGATGGCGGCCATCTTGGATTTCATTCATTGATTTTTGCTATTATTGATCTACAAGTCACCCTGATACTTCCTACCAAGTCTAGTCAATTGGCCCACGGGAGTAGGAAGAGTAGGCTTTTAAAGCAATTGTTCACGCCGCATGACGCACGCCGCAAGACCCATGATGGACGGCGGACATTAAATGACCACAATAGCTCACCATGAGCACCATGCTCAGATAAGCTAAAAATCTGAGCAAATTTGGCTCAGTGGCTTCAGAGGAGAAGTCATCGAAATTCTCAACAATTTTCCCCTACCAATGTTATGGGGCTCATACAAATGCATAGGGAAGCAAACTTGACCTTGCCATAAAAAGGTCAAATGTCAATGTATGACAATTCTTTTAGCAACTTTGGTAGACCTCTCATCCCCGATGATTTGTGCAAAGATTCAGCCCTAAGGCATTCTCTGTTCTGGAGAAGAAGATTTTTAAAAGTTTTTACCATATATGGGCATGGCGGCCATCTTGGTCAACTGGCCGCAACAATTTTAGCAATCTTTTGTTTCCCCACCCAAAGGTGGCTACATATGAAATTTGAGCAAAATTGGCTCATAGTCTTCAGAGGAGAAGTCGTTTGAAATTCTCAACAATTTTCCCATTCAAATGTATGGGGCTCATACAAATGCATAGGGAAGCGAACTTGACCTTGCCATAAAAAGGTCGAACGTCAACGTAAGACAATTCTTTTAGCAATTCTGGTAGATCTCCTGTCCCCAATGATTGGTACATAGCTCAGGTGAGCTAATAAAAAAAGGATTAGATCAGATTTTTCCTTTTGATGTATTTCCATTCTCCTGCATTTTTTTTTTTTTTTTTTTTTTTTTGTTAAAAATGAGAGTTGCCGACCTGTCCACAATTGTGAAATGGAAGACAAATCTGTGTCATCTTGAACCATGTTTCCAATCAGGGAGTTTGGAAATCTTCGAAGCTTACTTTTCCGCTTGGTGCCATTAGAAGGCTCTGATTTATGATTGTGGCTCTTCCTGTGCATCTTCTTTGTGTGATTACCAATCAAAACTCATGTACGCATTCAACATCATGCAGTCAGCATCACATTTGTTTGTTTGATTTGGGCTTAACGTCGCTTTCAACAATCTTTCAGTCATATCGCGACAGTGTCTGGATGTGGCAGGGAGCTCAATGCTCACTTTGAGAGTGCTGCCTCACTGAAATATCACGCCCCAGACACTTTGACATGATATTCCACCCAGTCACATTATACTGACACTGAGCTGACCAGCTCTAGCTCTACTTTCTTAATACTGAGCGCCAAGCGAAAGAGCAGCTAGTACCATTTTTAAAGTCTTTGGTATGACCCGGCCGGGGATCGAACCCGCAACCTCCCGGTCACATCAGCATTATGTTAACACACCTATGCAAATTATTATTATATATGTTCAAAACATAATTGTGGGTAACCTTTAGAACTACCTCATTGTCAAAGCATTTCTAAGATTATCCTGAATCTATAACAAGCATAGATTGTGGGTACTCATGGAGGCGGTTTATTATGTTTGCCCACAAACTATGTTTTAGAGGAGAAAAAAGAAATAATGTTTATCCCTGTCAACCAAATTTTTCTCTATATGAAGCAGGGTTTACCGGGGTCTTTTCATGAATGGACTTGTTAATGTGATGCAATATACCAAGATTCAGGCTCAAAGCTTTCTCGGTTCTGGAGAAGAAGATTTTTAAGTGTTCTTACCATATAAGGGCATGGCAGCCATCTTGACTAATGAACCATGACGATTTAAACAAATTTTCAATCCCCCTTTAACAGAAGGCTCCACAGGAAGTTTGAAAACCAGAATTCTGCAGAAGGCGGCGTCGCACCTGCTGGAGCAAAAGTCACAGGACGTGGTTATTAAACAGATTTATTTCATTCTTAGCAGTGCTTAGTTAGAAAAGTGACAAAAATTAAAGACAATGATTATATGAATATAGGAATTTCATTGAAAGCATATGAATTTTCTCATATGATGCATGAGAAATTGGGCTCATAAAGTACCCAAAGTCTGTTCACTTTCATACAATCTGAGGTTCAGAAAATGACAAAGTTTAAGTGGAAAAAGTGACAAAAATAAATTAAAAAATCATATCCAAACCACATGCACTTCTGCAGACATGGGAGAAAACATGTGCAAAGTTTCAAAAAGACCGGTTTAAAATTATATGAAAAGTTGCAATCACAAGGTACCCTGTGTCTATACATCTGAGGTCAGAAAATGACAAAAGTCAAAAAGTACAAAAAAGTGACAAAAAATATGGCAAGGATTATATGAAAAGCACATGCACAGACTATGGAGAAAACATTTGCAAAGTTGCAAAAAGAGAAGTATAAAATTGTATGAGGAATTGTGCTCACGAGGTAGCCCCTGTCTATATTGAGGGTGAAAAATGACTAATTTCACAATGTGGAAAAAAGTAAAAAAAAAAAAAATAATTTAACAATTACATCCAAACCACATGCACATCCTCATACCATGAAGAAAATGCATGCAAAGTTTCATAATAATCGGTACAAAACTATAAGAGGAGTAGCGCTCACAAGAGGTACCAACTGTTTACATAAAAAGGGTGAAAAATGATGAAGTTCACAATGTGGAAAAAGTAACAAAAGATGTTCTAATAATTATATCCAAACCACATGCACATCCTCATACCATGAAAAAAACATACGCTAAGTTTCAAAACGATCGGTACAAAACTGTAAGAGGAGTTGCGCTCACAAGAGGTACCCACTGTCTATATACCTAGGGTGAAAAATGACTAAGTTCACAATGTGGAAAAAAGTGACAAAAAATGTTCTAACAATTATACCCGAACCACATGCACATCCTCATACCATGAAGAATACATATGCAAAGTTTCAAAATGATCAGTACAAAACTGTAAGAGGAGTTGCGCTCACAAGAGGTACCCCCTGTCTATATACTGAGGGTGAAAAATGACTAAGTTCACAATGTGGAAAAAGTGACAAAAAATGTTCTAACAATTCTACCCAAATCACATGCACATCTTCATACCATGAATAAAACACATGCAATGTTTCAAAACAATCAGTATACAAGAGGGCCCAGAGGGCCCTAATTCGCTCACCTGAGTGTCATTGTCTCTAGTATATTCTAAAGACTATGATTTCTCTTCATAGGACTATGTTTGTTTAAAATTTGTTGGAAATGAATGTTTTCGGATGACAGGCTGGGGGGTGCTGAAAGGGGGCATGATCGCATGGAGCCTTATTGTTGAATAGACATGTGAACTAGATGAAGCTATGTAACCAAATATCAAAGGCCAGGGCCTTCTGAATTCAGACAAAAAGATTTTTAAAGGTTTTCCCTACATAAGTATATGTAAACAAGAGGGCCATGATGGCCCTGTAATGCTCACCTGAGTATCATTTGTGTGTTTGTGTTGAGGTTTTATGGCCCAGTCAACCCAATGGGGTCATGACGAGCGCGGTCAGTTTACCTAACCACACGTTTACTGGGCAGGCTAAGTCCTCTAAGCGGTTAACCAGTATTGTGCACAGTCTTTCGCCAGAAACTGACAACTGCCCTTCTTGAATCAGCCGAAGGGAGAGAATGACCGTAGAAAATATTTCGTGATCAATCTCAACGAAAGAATGTTGCCAACCTCGGCAGGGGTTGAACCCGCTACCTCCTGGTCTCCAGTCAGACGGCGCATCCAACTGAGCCACCGAGGCCGGCATTCACCTGAGTATCAAAGCACTTTGAGAACCTGACCTAGAACTGATCAAGGCAAACATTCTGACCAAAATTCATAATAATTATATTAACAAGTAAGACGATGTAGCATGTCTAATGGACTGTGAAATAGAGGTCAAGGTCAAATATGCATGACTGCACTCACGAGGCCATGCTAAGATGTATGCATGTATTCAGTATCACTGGCTGTAGGAGCAATAGTTACTGAGAAACTGACCTAAACACTTCACAAGTACAAAATATCACTCTGTAGGACCAATAATTACTGAGAAACAGACCTAAACGGAAATACTTAAGAAAGTCACTGAACAGTGAAATATACATCACCTAGAAATCATCAAGACATACATTTTGACAAAGACTGATCACTTCAACAAGAGGCCCACGGGCCACGGTTCGCTCACCTGAGTGACATAGCCACTGCAGACATGCAGATGTTCCCAATAATATATGCAAAGATTCAACCATAAGGCATCCTCGGTTTTGGAGAATAAGATTTTTAAATGTTTTTTCCCATACAAATGCATAGGGAAGCAAACTTGTACAACCATTATTTTAGCAACTTTGGTAGAACCCCGGTCTCCGATGATTTAAGCAAAGATTCAGCCCCAAGGGGTCCTCGGTTTTTTAAAGGGTTTAACCATATATGGGCATGGCGGCCATCTTGGTCAATGAACCGCGACCATTTTAGCAATCTTTCATTCCCCCAACCTAAGGAGGCTCCATATGAAATTTGTGCAAAATTGGCCCAGAGGCTCCAGAGGAGAAGTCATTTGAAATTCTGAATATTTTTTCCCATACAAATGCATAAGGAAGCAAAATTGACCTCAAGGTAAAAAGGTCAAATGTCAATGTACGACCATTATTTTAGCAACTTTGGTAGACCTCCAGTTTCTGATGATATATGTAAAGATTCAGCCCAAAGGCATCCTCGGTTTTGGAGAACAAGATTTTTAAAGGTTTTTCCCATACAAATGCATAGGGAAGCAAACTTGATCTTGCCGTAAAAAGGTCAAATGTCAATATACAACATTTATTTTAGCAATTTTGGTAGACCCCCCGTCCCCAATGACTTGTGCAAAGATTCAGCCCCAAGGCATCCTCGGTTCTGGAGAAGAAGATTTTTAAAGGTTTTTACCATATATAGGCATAGCGGCCACCTTGGTCAATGAACTGCGACCATTTTAGCAATCTTTCATTCCCCCAACCTAAGGAGGCTCCATATGAAATTTGTGCAAAATTGGCCCAGAGGCTCCAGAGGAGGTCGTTTGAAATTCTGAATATTTTTCCCATACAAATGCATAAGGAAGCAAAATTGACCTCACGGTAAAAAGGTCAAATGTCAATGTACGACCATTATTTTAGCAACTTTAGTAGATCTCCAGTTTCTGATGATATATGTAAAGATTCAGCCACAAGGCATCCTCGGTTTTGGAGAACAAGATTTTTAAAGGTTTTTCCCATACAAATGCACAGGGAAGCAAACTTGATCTTGCCGTAAAAAGGTCATATGTCAATATACAACATTTATTTTAGCAATTTTGGTAGAACTCCCGTCCCCAATGACTTATGCAAAGATTCAGCCCCAAGGCATCCTTGGTTCTGGAGAAGAAGATTTTTAAAGGTTTTTACCATATATGGGCATGGCGGCCATCTTGGTCAATGAACTGCGACCATTTTAGCAATCTTTCATTCCCCCAACCTAAGGAGGCTCCATATGAAATTTGAGCAAAATTGGCCCAGAGGCTCCAGAGAAGAAGTCGTTTGAAATTCTGAACAATTTTCCCATACAAATGCATAAGGAAGCAAAATTGACCTTACCATAAAAAGGTCAAATGTCAATGTACGACCATTATTTTAGCAACTTTGGTAGACCTCCAGTTTCCAATGATATATGTAAAGGTTCAGCCATAAGGCATCCTCAGTTTTGGAGAACAAGATGTTTAAAGGTTTTTCCCATACAAATGCATAGGGAAGCAAACTTGACCTTGCCGTAAAAATGTCAAATGTCAATATACGACATTTATTTTAGCAATTTTGGTAGACCTCTCGTCCCCGATGACTTATGCAAAGATTCAGCCCAAAGGCATCCTCGGTTCTGGAGAAGAAGATTTTTAAAGGTTTTTACCATATATGGGCATGGCGGCCATCTTGGTCAATGGACCGCGACCATTTTAGCAATTTTTCGTTCCCCCAACCTAAGGAGGCTCCATATGAAATTTGAGCAAAATTGGCTCAGGGGCTTCAGAGGAGAAGTCGTTTGAAAATGTTAACGGACGGACGCACGGACGGACGCACGGACGCACGGACGAAAAGTGATCACAATAGCTCATCCTGAGCATAGCTCAGGTGAGCTAAAAATGTGACCTCTAGAGCGCCAACAAGGTTTTCCTTTGATTTGGCCTGGTGACCTAGTTTCTGATATCAAGTGACCCAGTTTTACACTAGACCTACAAATCATCAAGACAAATATTTTGAGCAATATTTATGATGATTATTTAAACAAGAGGCCAACGGGCCACGGGTCGCTCACCTGAGTGACATAGCCACTGCAGATATGCAGACGTTATGCAACATTTTTCCAATCCTGTCATCGCAACTAATAAAAAGATCATCCTTCAAGCAGTTCTTAACTTTGAAGAAGAATATTATATATGGTATGACAGTCAATGGAGTGTGATCATTTGAACAAATTCTCTATCACATTTCAACAGTAGGATCAACGTGAAATTTGGAGGCAGTTGGCTAAGTAGTTTCTGAAGAATCATGATTTTATACATGTAAACAGCACAGTGGCAGGGAAATATAATAAACACAAGAG
This sequence comes from Anodontia alba, assembly GCA_964016985.1. Taxonomy (NCBI): domain Eukaryota; kingdom Metazoa; phylum Mollusca; class Bivalvia; order Lucinida; family Lucinidae; genus Anodontia; species Anodontia alba. The sequence goes on along the minus strand of OZ024832.1, from coordinate 62,510,811 downwards.
GCCCACGGGTCGCTCACCTGAGTGGCATAGCGAGTGCAGATATGCAGATGTCATGTAACATTTTTCCAATCCTGTCATCGCAACTAATGAAAAGATCATCCTTTAATTAGTTCTTAATTTTGACGAAGAATATAAGTTTGGAGCCAATTGGTCTTTCGGTTCAGGAAAAGAAGCAAAAAATAGATTTTCAAGATGGCGGCCATGGCGGCCGTCTTCGATTTCAGATCGGCATGATTTTAGCTATTTTTGATCTACAAGTCACCCCAATGCTTCCTAGCAAGTTTGGAGTCAATTGGCCTTTCGGTTCGGAAGAAGAAGCGAAAAAATAGATTTTCAAGATGGCGGCCATGACGGCCATGTTGGATTTCCCATCGGTACGATTTTGGCTATTTTTGATCTACAAGTCACCCCGATGCTTCCTAGCAAGTTTGGAGTCAATTGGCCTTTCCGTTCAGGAGAAGAAGCGAAAAATAGATTTTCAAGATGGCGGCCATGGTGGCCATCTTGGATTTCAGATCGGCACGATTTTAGCTATTTTTGATCTACAAGTCACCCTGATGCTTCCTAGCAAGTTTGGAGTCAGTTGGCCTTTCAGTTCAGGAGAAATAGCGAAAAATAGATTTTCAAGATGGCGGCCATCGCGACCATCTTGGATTTCCAATCGACACAATTTTAGCTATTTTTGATCTACAAGTCACCCCTATGGTTCCTAGCAACTTTGGAGTAAATTGGCCTTTCGGTTCAGGAAAAGAAGGGAAAAATAGATTTTCAAGATGGCGGCCATGGTGGCCATCTTGGATATCCGACTGGCACGATTTTAGCTATTTTTAATCTACAAGTCACCCCGATGCTTCCTAGCAATTTTGGAGTCAATTGGCTTTTCGGTTCTGGAGAAGAAGCAAAAAATAGATTTTCAAGATGGCGGCCATGGTGACCATCTTGGATTTCCTATCGGCATGATTTTAGCTATTTTTAATCTACAAGTCACCCTGATGCTTCCTAGCAAGTTTGGAGTCAATTGGCCTTTCAGTTCAGGAGAAGAAGCGAAAAATAGATTTTCAAGATGGCCGCCATGGCAGCCATCTTGGATTTCCGATCAGCACGATTTTAGCTATTTTTGATTTACAAGTCACCCTGATACTTCCTAACAAGTTTGGAGTCAGTTGGCCTTTCAGTTCAGGAGAGAAGCTAAAAATAGATTTTCAAGATGGGGCCATGGTGGCCGTCTTGGATTTCCGATCGGCTCGATTTTAGCTATTTTTGATCTACAAGTCACCCTGATGCTTCCTAGCAAGTATCAAGTCAATAGGCCCAGGGGTGTAGGAGGAGTAGGCTTTTAAAGCAATTGTTGACGCCGCACGAAGGACGATGGACAACGCATGACGGACATTGACTGACCACAATAGCTCACCATGAGCACTTCGTGCTCAAGTGAGCTAAAAACTGTAAGAGGAGTTGCACTCACAAGAGGTACCAGCTGTCTATATATTGAAGTGAAAAAATGACTTAGTTCACAATGTGGAAAAAGTGACAAAAATAAACTAACAATTATATCCAAACCACATGCACATCTTCACACCATGTAAAAAACATAATATGCAAAGTTTCAAAATGATCGGTACAAAACTGTAGGAGGAGTTGCGCTCACAAGACACCCAGGGTAAATGTTGACGGAAAGACGGATGGACGGACGGAAACTTGCACGCCTAAGTTGCCTATGCTAAAGCAGGTGCAACAAAAATTGGCCCAGGGGTTTTAGAGGATGTTGTTAAAAGGTGTGGACGGAGGAAGGAAGGCATGTGCATGTGGTTTGGATATAATTGTTAGATTATTTTTTGTCACTATAGCTCATCCTTAGCATAGCTCAAGTAAAAACATGTTAGCCAGATCTGTTTGCTACTTATTCAGTAGTGGCTTGACATATACTCCACAAAATAAATTAAGGACCACTAGTTTTATTTCCCCTTTGATTATCACTAAAATGCAACCCTCAAGTTTTACAATTATTTCATGGACAAAACTGGAAGTCTCAGCCCTATTTCAATCAGCTCAACATGTTCACAACATGTTCAGCTACAAAAGTGTCAATGGCACCAACAACCCCAGACCAAAAGATTCTAAGAACAAGAGCTCCGCCAAGCGGGGCATTATACGCCCGTGGCAAGTAAAAAGATGTAGCACAAAAACTGGCTCCTGTATAATTCAGTGCTCCGGATATAAACTGTAAGTGGAATTACAAAAAAAACAAAAAAAAATAAAAAAAAATTCATAGGGCATATCCCTGCTGATATTTGGTGAACTGTAACCTAAGCGACCAAGCTGGCCCAGGAATTAAGGAAGAAGTGACTTCTCCCTCCTGGGAAAATATGGAGAAATTTGCTGCTTCTAGGGAGAAGTGCTTTCTAATGGAAGACACACCACAGAAGCATGACTATATTATAAGCTCATATGAGCCTTTGACTGATTTGTTTTTCCTATACTTCAATATCGGATCAAACAATTACAAAACAAAAATAAACAACCAAAAAAAAAAAAAAAAAAAAAAAATGCTGCAAGAAATTTTTTTGTAAATCTTTAACTTGTTTAATACTTATTTTATTTTTGTTCTTTAAAGGACCCTAATCAGAAGAGTATTAAAAAAAAAATCCAAAAAGAATTATGTATTCATAAAGATTTAATAATGGCAACCTTTCCTTGCAAATCCAATAAAAGAAGAAAAAAAAATCAATATCTTGCCCATATGACCAAAACTTTAGTTATTTGCAAAAAATATACCTATTATAAAATAAATTTTGCACACTATTACCTCTAAACAATATGCTGCGAAAAGTTTACAAAAACTTTCAAAGGGGCATAAATCTGCAAATATTTGGTGCACTGTAACCTCGAAATAATATGTGCTGCTCCACATCATCGTGTAACTATTTATGAAGTTTCAGCTTGATCGGATGTAAACTATAGAAGGATTTAGCCGGAAACAAAAAATTAATAGAAATTAATAGAAATTTTCAACGGGCTTTAACTCTGCCAATATTTGGTGGACTGTAACCTTGAAACAATATGCGCTACTCCACATCATGGTTTGACTACAAATAAAATTTCAGCTTGATAGGATGTATACTGTAGGAGGATTTAGCCAGAAACGAAAAGTTTACTGAAATTTTCAAAGGGACATAACTCTGCTAATATTTGGTGGACTGTAGCCGCAAAACAATATGCACTGCACCACATCATGGTCTAACTGTACATGAAGTTTCAGCTTGATTGGATGTAAACTGTAGGAGGATTTAGCCAGAAATGAAAAATTATTAGAAATCTTCAAAGGGGTATAGCTCTGCTAATATTTGGTGGACTGTAACCTTGAAACAATATGCGCTGCTCCACATTTGGCACCAACAACCCCAGACCAAAAGATTCTAAGAACAAGAGCTCCGCCAAGCGGGGCATTATACAAATCAAGTTTCAGCTTGATCAGACGTAAACTGTAGGAGGAGTTAGCCGGAAAAGAAAAGTCAACTGAAATTTTCAAAGAGGCATAACTCTTCTAATATTTGGTGTACTGTAACCTCGAAATAATATGCGCTGCTCCACATCATGGTCTAACTATATATGAAGTTTCAGCTTGATTGGATGTAAAATGTAGGAGGAGTTAACCAGAAATGAAACGTTTACAGAAATTTTCTAAGGGGCATAACGCTGCAAATGTTTGGTGGACTTTAACCCCGAAACAATATGCACTGCGCCACATCATGATCTAACTATGTACCAAGTTTCAGCTTGATCGGATGTAAACTGTAGGAGGAGTTAGCCGGAAACGAAAAAGTTTACGGACGGACGGACACCATACCCCGTAACATAATACGTCGTAATACAGGCTTATAAAAACGGAAATTTCAAAAAAAAAAAAAAAAAAAGAAAAAAAGATTTTTTACCCAAAAATGAAGGTTTTTCACAATACCGGAAAAATTCTTTGTTTAATGTAAACAATACTCTGTCACACATAAAGTCATGCAAACTCAACCTTCATTTGAGTAAAAGACACACGGATATGGCCAGAAAAAGAAACCAACCCTTTGAGAGGCTAAAAATGCCTCGAAAGTTCCCCACAGACAATGAATAATCTGTAGAGGGTACCTCTAGCAAAATGTGCATTTCTTGATAACAAATAAGGCTTTCTCTATGAGTTTTTTACAGTTGGGAGCACAGACATCACTTCTGACGCGAAAATGCAAATTTTTAATTTTTGGATAAAAAGTAGTGTTTTATGCACTTTTTAAAATGAAAATTTTTATTTCAAATTTTTTTGTTGGAAACACTCCTTTAGGACTTCCTTTTAAAGAAACATTCAAGGATATTTTGATATCTTCTGTGGTTTTGCCCATACAATCGGCCAAAATTTGTATATATTGAAATTTGCAATATGTGGCCCTTAAATTATTTTGTTGAGTATATTTTGCTACGTATCCAGCAGTTTCTAGACATATTAAAAGGCAATCAAAAGGACTTGTTCAAACTTAGGACAAGTATGATAAGGTGTTGTCTAATCAGTGAAACCTCAGTTGTTCGAACATCTTTGGGACCATGGAAATTTATTCGAGAAATGGGTAGTTTGAACCACCGAGGGTTAATCATGGCGCCATGTCAGGAAGCAAATGGTGATAATTTAGGGAAGTCTTTTTGATCTTCTATACAATAATGGTATGTTGTGTGTACTCATTAGAATTGCCTCATCAAGGCAATTCTAATGAGTACACACAACATACAATTTTATGATGAAATAAAAAAAATCCTACTTTCTTTTATTTTGTTGCCATCGGAAGAACTTCGCAGGGTCTCAAAAACGAGTTTGAATTAGCCATGGTAAATGCGCCATCAGTGTTCGAGCTACTGCGGTTCGACTGTATTTAGGGTTAAAAATATACTGATCCATAGCTCTAGATAAGAGGTTTTTTTTCTTATTTCTCCACAAAAAACGTTGTGGGTACTCATTAGAAGCACCTCAGCAATATTTTCTTACTTCTCCATGAAAATATATGTTGTGGGTACTCATTAGAAGCACCTCAGCAATATTTTCTTACTTCTTGTCAAGCGCGGTCAGCTTACCTAACCACACATTTACTGGGCAGGCTTAGTCCTCTAAGCAGTTAACCAGTTTTGTGCACATTCTTTCGCCAGTAACTTACAACTGCCCTTCTTGAATCAGTGGAAGGGGGAAAATGACCGTAGAAAATATTTCATGATCAATCTCCACGGAAGAATGTTGCCGACCTCGGCAGGAGTGGGAACCCGCAACCTCCTGGTCTCCAGTCGGATGGCGCATCCAACTGAGCCACCAAGGCCAGCCATGAAGGCACTTTTCTCATGACACAGCTCAAACCATACCATCACATAAAAAAATCCGACAACACTGGACAATCTGCATACAAGCCATAAGCTATGGACTTAAATCTGTGAGATAAGGCAAAGTTTTAAGAGAGATTTGACAAAATTATGTGAGATTTACTTAAATATCACTTTAGAGCTCCCCCAGTATAGTCTAAAGTCTTTATTTTCATGTAAGAAGCTTGTGAAAACCACAACAGTATATTTATGTTTATTTCTTCATAAAAATCTATTGCAAAATGGTCTGAAAATTCTGTGATTTGAATTTTTATGGGAACTGCCCTCCAGATGGGCCAAATTCTGTGAGATTTTATCTCACACTGTGAGATATGTCATGTATTCTTATTTTCCCCAGAAAACAGAATTGACATTTCATGCAAATTGCTTCCATTGGAGACACTGCATGAATTGTCAAATTCTGTTTTCTGAAGAAAAAAAATAAGATTTAAGTCTTAAGATATTTTCTTTCAAGTCATCTGCTGAAAATTTAACCAAACATCCAGAGGTTTTAACCCTTAAAATGCCAACAGAACCTGCATCTGAAAATGTTGTCTGTTTATGTAGTCTGCTAAATATTCTTGCAAACTTTTCAACCTATTTTTGCATACAGGCAAACAGTGGGGACCCAGATCAGACTGCTCCTAAAGGAGCCATCTGATCTGGGTCTGCACTGTTTGCAGAAATGACTTTTAAAATCACAAGCAGATGACATTGTGCTTGAAGCCTTATCACGAGAGTTCCGCTCTGGGGTCCCCTGGGAATACCTCTATGCCGATGCCCTTGTTATCATAGCTGAATCGCTTGAGGAATGTGTCAGGAGGCTCTTGACTTGGAAAGAAGCAATGGAGAAGAAAGGACTGAGAGTAAATGCAGGAAAGACAAAGATCATGATCTGCGGTACGGGACTGGACCTCTTGCAGAGTTCAGGCGAGTTTCCATGCGCTCTCTGTCGCATTGGAGTGGGTAGCGACAGCATCTTCTGCAATGGTTGCAAGCACTGAATGCACAAGAAATGCAGTGGGCTCAAGCGCTTGAAAAAGAACCCCGACTACAGATGTACACGGTGCCAGGGAACTGCACGCCCCTTGGATGGCAGACCACAGAAGGAAGTCCAGGTCGGACCTGACAAGCTTGAGGTGGTAGCTTCCTTTTGCTACCTAGGAGACATGCTCTCAGCAGCAGGTGGCTGTGAACTTACAACCACAACATGTGTGAAAACCGCCTGGAAGAAGTTCAAGGATCTGCTACCAGTCCTCTCTTCACGCCACCTCTTTCAAAACTCGTGGCCATGTGTACAGCTCTTGTGTGCGAAGCGCAATGCTCCATGCCAGCGAGACTTGGCCATTGACAAAGCCGAACCTCCAGCGTCTGCAGCGAAATGACAGGGCAATGATCAGACAGATCTGCAATGTCAGGCTGCAAGACATTGTCACCACCAGGTCCAATGAGCTACTTGTGCGGCTTTGCATTGAGGATCTGGACCTCATTCTGAAGGAGAGAAGACTACGATGGTATGAACATGTGGAACGCTCCAATGGTGCAGTCAAGACAGCCTTTGACATACAGGTTGATGGAAAGTGTGGGCCTGGGAGGCCCAAAATGACACGGATGTAGCTGACAGAGAGGGATTGCAGAGAGTGGAAGCTCTCAGCTTTCAACCCTCATGATAGACGTACCTGGAGATCTGGTGTGAGATCTGCCATGCATGCAGCAAGCCAGCTTAGAATAATCTGGAAGGGGGTCCACTGATGTGGGTTACCCCTGTACCTGCACGTTAATCAAAAATCTGATTATGATATGATGATATGATGACAAAGCAGACGACAACTGTTGTGATTGGCAGTTTAAGGGTTAACACCATCACAGAGATTTAAATAACACAAACGAATTGAATTAAACCGATGTGCTATGTAGGAAATGAGTCTGTGAAGTCGGGAAATGTAGCCATGCAGATAGACCTCATCCTTTTCCATAGGACCATGCATCCATTTCCGTAGGACCATGTGCAAACTTACAGTCACAGATGTAAATTAGTGATCCCTGGCAAGGAAGTAACCCTGCAACATCTGCTTATTGTACGCTACATGAGGATTGATGTGCCACCAAAATCCAACTGCAAGTTCACCCCTCGCAAGTTTGGAAGCTTAAAAGTCCTCACCTATTATTTCCAGGTCTTCATTTTACATGTGAATGCATCTGCAGGTGTAGCTGATGCTGCCACTGAGGATATCTGTATTAACATCAAGACTGGACTGTCAAGACAACTGAGCTGTATGGCACAACTCGACCCAATCATTGTCGCCTTGAAACCTGGTGGGGGAGTGAGCACGTGGGAAAGGCTATTGCTAACAAGGGGAAAGCTTTCAAGGCCTGGAAGACTGGTAAAGGCACTAGGGCATCATAAGATGCAGCCAAATGCATTGCCAGACCGATGACAAGGGCACCTCTAAGATCTGTGACCTTGCAGCTGCAATCAATTACAATGGCAAGGTATTCTCTTACTTGAAGCAGAATTTCACTGTCTGCCTCTACAAAGGTAAGGGGGATGCATGGAAAAGGGGAAACTAACGTAGTCTGAAGATGACAAAGAAGGTCATGAAAGTCCTGGAGAGGATTGTGGACTGCCTCATCAGACAGTTGGTGTCCATCGACCATTCCCAGTTTGGCTTTGTCCCAGGCAGAGGCACAACAGATGTATGGAAAAGGGGAAACTAACGTGGTCCAAAGCTGTCAAAGCAGGTCATGAAAGTCCTGGATAGGATTGTGGACCACCTCAGACAGTTGGTGTCAATCAACGATTGCCAGTTTGGATATAACTTAGGTAGAGGCACAACAGATGCAATCTTTGTACAACAGCAGCTGCAAGAGAAGTATCTAGCTGCCAACAAGAGACTCTACATGGCTTTTGTAGACCTGCAGAAGGCGTCTGATGGCGTACCTCAAAAGGTCATCTGGTGGGCGCTGAGAAAACTTGGTGTGGAGGAGTGGATTGTGCGAGTGGTGCAGGGGATGTATGCCAATGTGCGGACCCATGTCTGTGTTGGTGAGGAGTACAGTGAAGAGTTTAAAGAGAAGGTCAGTTCTCATCAAGGCAGGGTGCTCAGCCTGCTGCTCTTCATCATTGTGCTTGAAACCTTGTCACGCGAGTTCTGCTCTGGGTTCCCCTGGGAAGACCCTTTTTGCCGATGGTATCATTGCTGAATCGTTTGAGAAACGTGTCAGGAGGCTCTTGACTTGGAAAGAGGCAATAGAGGAGAAAGGACTGAGTAAATGCATAAAAGACAAAGATCATGATCTGTGTTACAGGCCTGGACCAACTGCAGAGTTCAGGCAAGTTGCCGTGCGCAGTCTTTCGCACTGGAGTGGGCAGCAACAGCATCTTCTGAAACAGTTGCAAGCACTGAGTGCACAAGAAATGCAGAGGGCTCAAGTGCTTGGCAAAGGACCCTGATTACAGTTGTCCACTGCACAGGGAACTGCAGGCGGCTTGGAGGGCAGACCACAGAGGGAAGTTCAAGTCAAACCTGTCGAGATGTAGGTGGTAGCTTCCTCTTGCTACCTAGGAGACATTCTCTCAGCAGCTGACGGCTGTGAACTTTCTATCACAACAAGTGTGAAAACCACCTGGAAGAAGTTCAAGGAGCTGCTACCAGTTCACGTGGCCAAGTGTCTTGAAAGAGAGGTGCAGGGAAGAGAGAACCGGTAGCAACTCCTTGAACTTCTTCCAGGCGTTTTCAAACAGGTTGTGGTTGAAAATTCACAGCCATCGGCTGCTGAAAGCATGTCTCCTAGGTAGCAGAGGAAGCTACCACCTCCAGCTCGATAAGTTTGACTTGGACTTCCCTCTGTGGTCTGCCCTCCAAGCTGCCTGCAGTTCCCTGGTGCTGTGGACAACTGTAATCAGGGTCCTTTGCCAAGCACTTGAGCCCTCTGCATTTCTTGTACACTCAGTGCTTGCAACTGTCTGCCGTCCAAGCAGTGTGCAATTCCCTGGCGCTGTGTACAACTGTAATCAGGGTCCTTTGCCAAGCACTTGATCCCACTGCATTTCTTGTGCACCCATTGCAGAAGATTCTGTTGTTGCCCACTCCAGTGCCACAGACAGCACATGAAACTCGTCTGAACTCTGCAGGAGGTCCAGGCCCATACCACAGATCATGATCTTTGGCTTTCCTGCATTTACTCAGTCCTTTCTCCTCCTCCATTGCCTCTTTCCAAGTCAAGAGCTTCCTGACACATTCCTAGAGCAATTCAGCGATAATAACAATGTCATTGGTATAAAGGTCCTCGCAGGGGACCCCAGAGCAGAACTGGCGTGGCAAGGCTTCAAACACAATGATCAAGAGCAGAAGGCTGAGTACCGAGTCTTGGTGAACACCAACCTTCACTTCAAATTCTTCACTGTACCCGTCACAAACACGGATAAGGCTCCGCTCATTAGCATATATCCCTTGCACCAGTCGCACAATCTACACCAAGTTTTCTCAGCACCCACTTGATGACCTTTCGAGCCACTCCATCAAAAGCCTTCTCCAGGTCTACAAAAGCCATGTAGAGTCTCTTGTTGGCAGCTAGATACTCTCGCCACTGCCTGACTACAAAAATTGCATCTGTTGTGCCTCTGCCTGGGACAAAGCCAGACTGGGAATCTTCGATTGACACCAATATAACTGTCTGATGAGGCAGTCCACAATCCTCTCCAGGACTTTCATGACCTGCTTTGTCAGCTTTAGACTACGTTAGTTTCCCCTTTTCCATGCATACCCCTTACCCTTGTAGAGGCAGACAATGAAACTGCTCCCAGTCAGAGAGTACCCTGCCATCACAAATGATTGCAGTTGCGTGGTCACAGATCATGGAGGCGCCCATGTCACCAGCATCATATTATCTCCACCACTATGCCTGTTGGGCCCTGTGCCTTCTCGTCTTCATCTGAGAGATAGCTTTCTTAAAATCATATCACTGGTGATTGGGATAGGCGGGCCTTCCACTGGTGGTTCATCAGACAAGTCCCAGTCAAACTCAACATTGAGAAGCTTTCGGTAGTGCTCTAATCAGGCCTTCTATTTTGAGTCTTTGCTCACTGACATCTCCCCAGCATCATTCTTCACCGATATACAACCAACAACATCAGCGCTGTCTCCAGTAAACTAGTTTGCAGGGTGGTAGACCTGAAGACTTCGGATCAATATTCTCGTAGGCCTTCTTGTTGGCTTCTTGACAAGCGTGGTGCAATGAACGTCTGGAAATGCATTTGGCTGCTTTGTATGATGCCCTAGTGCCTTTACCAGTCTTCCAGGCCTTGAAATCTTTCCCCTTGGCAGCAATGGCCTTTTCCACATGCTCATTCCACCACAAGGTTTCAAGACGCCAATGACTGGGCCCTAGTTGTGCCACACATCTCATTTGTCTTGAGCAGGCCATTCTTGATGTTGTTCCAGATATCCTCAGTGGTAGCATCAGCTACACCTGCACACGCACTTACATGCAAGCTGAAGACCTGGAAATAATTGCTCATGATGGTCTTAAAGCTTCCAAGCTTCCAAACTTTAAGACGAAGGATGAACTTGTGCTTAGATTTTGGTGGCACAATTCTCATATCGCATACCAGAAGCTTATGTTGCAGGGCTACTTCCTCGCCAGGGATCACTTTTACATCTGTGAAGATGCCTTTGGGCCTATGCAGATAACCCATTGTATATGGAATAGACTCTCCCACACTATATATTGGAGGAGTCCAATTTCAATTTCAGGTACACCCAGCTATGAGATTTACATATTCCTAGAGAAAAATGGCTAAACTATTTGCAAACAGTGGAGACCCTGATCAGACGCCGCAATCTGCGGTGTCTGATCTGGGTCTGCATTGTTTACTAATTACCCTCTTATGGGTCTCCCAACTACAATGGGTTAATATCTGCTTACAGAATTATTAGGTTCTGTAAAATACAAGTATATCTGTCTTTGATCAGCTTATATAGCTTCCTTAGACTATTTAGATCTCTTTATTTGTTTGTTTGTGTTGAGGTTTTACAGCCCAGTCAACCCTATGGGGTCATATCGAGCGTGGTCAGTTTACCTAACCTCACATTTACTGGGCAGGCTTAGTCCTCTAAGCGGTTAACCAGTATTTTCCACATTCTTTCACCAGAAACTGACAACTGCCCTTCTTGAATCAGCGGAAGGGAGAGAATGACCGCAGAAAACATTTCACAATCAATCTCCACGAAAGAATGTTGCCACCCTCGGCAGGGGTTGAACCCGCGACCTCCTGGTCTCCAGTCACACGGCGCATCCAACTGAGCCCCCGAGGCCCTAGAACTCTTTACCATTCCCATACACCCTGAAGGCTCTTTTCTCATGACACAGCTGAAACCATTTGTAACCATCACTGAAAAAATCCGACAACACTGGACAATCTGCATACATGCCATAAGCTGTGGACTTAAATCTGTGAGATAAGGCAAAGTTTTAAGGGAGATTTGACAAAATTCTGTGAGATTTACTTAAACATCACTTTAGAGCTCCCCCAATATAGTCTAAAGTCTTTATTTTCATGTAAGAAGCTTGTGAAAACCACAACAGTATATTTATGTTTATTTCTTCATAAAAATCTATTGCAAAATGGTCTGAAAATTCTGTGATTTGAATTTTCATGGGAACTGCCCTCCAGATGGGCCAAATTATGTGAGATTTTATCTCACAGTGTGAGATATGGCATGTATGAATCTGACCAGAGCCTTAACTAGTCACAATACAATACAGGAATCTTGTGCAAATATTCTTATATATTAAGTTCATACTATACTTGTGTCATAATTCGAACAAGTCCATTTTACTACTTGTTGATACATCTAAATAATTAAAAGAGTAGCAAACTAAAAGACACAGTTTTCTGCCTATCTGGGTCTATACTGTTTTGCTCTGGCTTACCATATTTGTTTTGTTTAGATTTTACATCACTTTCAGTCATATCGCGATGATGTCTGGGTGTGGTAAAGGAGCTTAATGCTCATTTAGAATGCTGTCTCAGTGAAATATCACACCCCAGACACATCAAGATATTCCACACAGTCACATTATACCAGCACCGGGTTGATCAATATTAGCTCTATTTTCTAACTGCTGAGGGCCAAGAGAAAAAGCAGCTAGTACCATTTTTGTTTGTTTGTGTTGACCTTTACCACTCTCTGGGTTAATGCAGCAGATGATATTGTTTTTCTTGTTTTTCCCAGAAAACAGAATTGACATTTCATGCAAATTGCTTCCATTGGGAACACTTTGCATGAATTGTCAAATTCTGTTTTCTGGAAAAAAAAAAAAAAAAAAAAAAAAAAAAAAGATTTAAGTCTTAAGATATGTTCTTTCAAGTCATCTGCTGAAAATTTAACCAAACATGCTGAGGTTTTAACCCTTAAAAAGCCAAGAAAACCTGCATCTGAAAATGTTGTCTGTTTATGTTGTCTGCTGAATAATTCTTGCAAACTTTTCAAACCTATTTTTGCATACAGGCAAACAGTGTGAACCCAGATATGACTGCTCCTAAAGGAAAAATCAGATCTGGGTCTGCACTGTTTCCAGAAATGACTTTTAAAACCACAAGCAGATGACAAAGCAGACGACAACTGTTGTGACTGGCAGTTTAAGGGTTAACACCATCGCAAAGATTTAAATAACACCAATTGAAGTAAACCGATGAGCCATGTAGGAAATGAGTCTGTGAAGTCGGGAAATGTAGCCGTGCTGATACACCTCATCCTTTTCCATAGGACTTGCATCTATTTCCGTAGGACCATGTGCAAACTTAGTCACAGATGTAAAAGTGATCCCTGGCAAGGAAGTAACCCTGCAACATCTATTTCATGTATGTGACATGATGATTGATGTGCCACCAAAATCCAAACGCAAGTTCACCCCTCGCCTTAAAAATTGGAAGCTGGACTGTCAAGACAACTGAGCTGTATGGCACAACTCGGCCCAATCATTGGCGCCTTGAAACCTGGTGGTGGAGTGAGCACATGGGAGAGGCTATTGCTAACAAGGGGAAAGCTTTCAAGGCCTGGCAGACTAGTAAAGGCACTAGGGCATCATAAGATGCAGCCAAATGAATTGCCATAAAGACATGCAATGCACCATGTTCGTTAAGAAGCCAACAAGAAGGCCTACGAGAATATTTACCCCAAGTTTTCAGAAGTCTGCCACCTTGCTAACCAGTTTAGAGGAGAGAACACTGTTGTTGTTGGTTGCAAATCGGTGAAGAATGATGAAGTGGAGATGTCAATGAGCAAAGACTCAAAGCAGAAGGCCTGGGTAGAGCACTACCGAAGGTTTCTCAATGTTGAGTTTGACTGGGACCCAGACTACTTGTCTGATATGCCACCAGTGGAAGGCCTGCCTATCCCAATTACCAGTGATATGGTTTTAAGAAAGCTATCTCTCAGATGAAGATCAGCAAAGCATTGGACCCATCAGGCATAGTGGTGGAGATGATACAAGCAGCCGTTGACAAGGGCACCTCTAAGGTCTGTGACCACGCAGCTGCAATCAATTACAATGGCAAGATACTCTCTTATTTGAAGTAGAATTTCACTGTCTGCCTCTACAAAGGTAAGGGGGATGCATGGAAAAGGGGAAACTAATGTAGTCTAAACCTGACAAAGCAGGTCATGAAAGTCCTGCAGAGGATTGTGGACTGCCTCATCAGACAGCTGGTGTCAATCGACGATTCCCAGTTTGGCTTTGTCCCAGGCAGAAGCACAACAGATGCATGGAAAAGGGGAAACTAACATGGTCCAAAGCTGACAAAGCAAGTCATGAAAGTCCTTGATAGGATTATGGTCCACCTCAGACAGTTGGTGTCAATCGACGATTGCCAGTTTGGCTTTAACACAGGCAGAAGCACAACAGATGCAATCTTTGTACAAAAGCAGCTGCAAGAGAAGTATCTAGCTGCCAACAAGTCTCAGACTCTACATGGCTTTTGTAGATCTGGGGAAAGGTGTCTGATGGACCTCAAAAGGTCATCTGGTGGGCGCTGAGAAAACTTGGTGTGGAGGAGTGGATTGTACGAGTGGTGCAGGGGTTGTAAGCCAATGTGCGGACCCATGTCTGTGTTGATGAGGAGTACAGTGAAGAGTTTAAAGTGAAGGTAAGTGTTCATCAAGGCAGGGTACTCAGCCTGCTGCTCTTCATCATTGTGCTTGAAGCCTTGTCATGTGAGTTCCGCTCTGGGTTCCCCTTGGAAGACCTCTTCGCTGATGACCTTGGTATCATTGCTGAATCGTTTGAGAAATGCGTCAGGAGGCTCTTGACTTGGAAAGAGGCAATAGAGGAGAAAGGACTGAGTAAATGCATGAAAGACAATGATCATGATCTGTGTTACAGGCCTGGACCACCTGCAGGCATGTTTCCGTGCGCAGTCTGTCGCACTGGAGTGGGCAGCAACAGCATCCTTTGAAACAGTTGCAAGCACTGAGTGCACAAGAAATGCAGAGGGCTCAAGTGCTTGGCAAAGGACCCTGATTACAGTTGTCCACAGCGCCAGGGAACTGCAGGCGGCTTGGAGGGCAGACCACAGAGGGAAGTTCAAGTCAAACCTGTCCAGCTGTAGGTGGTAGCGTCCTCTTGCTACCTAGGAGACATGCTCTCAGCAGCTGACAGCTGTGAACTTTCAATCACAACAGGTGTGAAAACCACCTGGAAGAAGTTCAAGGAGTTGCTACCAGTTCTCTCTTTCCACCATCTCTCTTTCAAGACACTTGGCCACGTGTACAGCTATTGTGTGCAGAGTGCAATGCTCCATGCCCATGAGACTTGGCCACTGACAAAGCCAAACTTCCAACATCTGCAGCAAAATGACAGAGCAATGATCAGACAGATCTGCAATGTCAAGCCCCAAGACATTGTCACCACGAGATCCAATGAACTACTTGCGCGGCTTGGCATTGAGGATACACCTCATTCTAAAAGTCAGGCTTAGCTGGTACATGTGAAACACTCCAATAGTGCAGTCAAGACAGCACTTGACATATAGGTTGATGGAAAGCTTGGGCTTGAGAGGCCCAAGATGACATGGCAGCAGTTGACAGAGAGGGATTGCAGAGAGCCCTGGGCTATCGACCCTCATGACAGACATACCTGGAGATCTTGTATGACATCTACCATGCATGCAGCAAGCCAGCTACCTATAAAGGGTCCCACTGATGTGGATGTTGCCCCTGTACCTGCATGTTAATCAAAAATTTTGATGATCCTGATGATGATGATGATGATGATGATGATGAGCAACATCACTGGTACATTGTAAAGATGTTGAATCACAATGTCCTCCACAACATTGCTTTTCTGACATCTTTACAAGAACTAAACAGGTACTGGATGATCTCAATGTATTACCATCGAATCGTCAGATTTCTGATTAACATGAAGGTTCAGGGGCAACATCCACATCCCCTTCCAGGTAGCTGGCTTGCTGCACGCATGGCAGACTCCAGGTATGTCTATCATGAGAGCTTCCACTCTCTGCAATTCCTCTGTCATCTGCGTCCATGTCATCTTGGGCCTCCCAGGCCTATGCTTTCCATCAACCTGTATGTCAAAGGCTGTCTTGACTGCACCATTGGAGTGTTCCACATCTATACCAGTGGAGCCTTTTCTCCTTCAGAATGAGGTCCAGATACTCAATGCAAACCCACACAAGTAGCTCACTGGACCTGGTAGTGACAATGTCTTGCGGCTTGACATTGCAGATCTGTCTGATCATTGTCCCGTCAGTTCGCTGCAGGCATTGGAGATTTGGCTTTGTCAATGGCCAAGTCTTACTGGCATGGAGCATTGCGCTCTACACACAACACCTGTACACATGGCCACATGTCTTGAAAGAGAGGTGCCGGGAAGAGAGAACTGGTAGCAACACCTTGAACTTCTTCCAGGCGTTTTCAAACGTATTGTGGTTGAAAATTCACAACCATCGGCTGCTGAAAGCATGTCTCCTAGGTAGCAGAGGAAGCTACCGCCTCCAGCTCGATAGGTTTGACTTGGACTTCCTCTGTGGTCTGCCGTCCAAGCAGTGTGCAATTCCCTGGCGCTGTGTACAACTGTAATCAGGGTCTTCTGCCAAGCACTTGATCCCACTGCATTTCTTGTGCACCCAGTGCTTCCAGCCATTGCAGAAGATTCTGTTGTTACCCACTCCAGTGCCACAGACAGCACATGAAACTCGTCTGAACTCTGCAGGAGGTCCAGGACCATACCACAGATCATGATCTTTGGCTTTCCTGCATTTACTCAGTCCTTTCTCCTCCTCCATTGCCTCTTTCCAAGTCAAGAGCTACCTTACACATTCCTAGAGCAATTCAGCGATAATAACAAGGTCATTGGTATAAAGGTCCTCGCAGGGGACCCCAGAGCAAAAATGGCATGGCAAGGCTTCAAACACAATGATCAAGAGCAGAAGGCTGAGTACCGAGTCTTGGTGAACACCAACCTTCACTTCAAATTCTTCACTGTACCCGTCACAAACACGGACAAGGCTCCGCTCATTAGCATACATCCTTAGCACCAGTCGCACAATCCACACCAAGTTTTCTCAGCACCCACTTGATGACCTTTCGAGCCACTCCATCAAAAGCCTTCTCCAGGTCTACAAAAGCCATGTAGAGACTCTTGTTGGCAGCTAGATACTCTCGCCACTGCCTGTCTACAAAAATTGCATCTGTTGTGCCTCTGCCTGGGACAAAGCCAAACTGGAATCTTCGATTGACACCAACTGTCTGATGAGGCAGTCCACAATCCTCTCCAGGACTTCCATGACCTGCTTTGTCAGCTTTAGACCACGTTAGTTTCCCCTTTTCCATGCATACCCCTTACCCTTGTAGAGGCAGACAATGAAACTGCTCCCAGTCAGAGAGTACCCTGCCATCACAAATGATTGCAGTTGTGTGGTCACAGATCATGGAGGCGCCCATGTCACCGGCACCGTATTATCTCCACCACTATGCCTGATGGGCCCTGTGCTTTCTCGAGAGATAGCTTTCTTAAAATAATATCACTGGTGATTGGGATAGGCGGGCCTTCCACTGGTTTTTCATCAGACAAGTAGTCTGGGTCCCAGTCAAACTCAACATTGAGAAGCTTTCGGTAGTGCTCTAATCAGGCCTTCTACTTTGAGTCTTCGCTCACTGATATCTCCCCTGCATCATTCTTCACCGATATACAACCAACA
This sequence comes from Anodontia alba, assembly GCA_964016985.1. Taxonomy (NCBI): domain Eukaryota; kingdom Metazoa; phylum Mollusca; class Bivalvia; order Lucinida; family Lucinidae; genus Anodontia; species Anodontia alba. Next base: position 62,493,206 of record OZ024832.1, on the reverse strand, counting down.
ACATCAGCGCTGTCTCCAGTAAACTAGTTTGCAGGGTGGTAGACCTGAAGACTTCGGATCAATATTCTCGTAGGCCTTCTTGTTGGCTTCTTGACAAGCTTGGTGCAATGAACGTCTGGAAATGCATTTGGCTGCTTTGTATGATGCCCTAGTGCCTTTACCAGTCTTCCAGGCCTTGAAATCTTTCCCCTTGGCAGCAATGGCCTTTTCCACATGCTCATTCCACCACAAGGTTTCAAGACGCCAATGACTGGGCCCTAGTTGTACCACACATCTCAGTTGCCTTGAGCAGGCCATTCTTGATGTTGTTCCAGATATCCTCAGTGGTAGCATCAGCTACACCTGCACACGCACTTACATGCAAGTTGAAGACCTGGAAATAATTGCTCATGATGGTCTTAAAGCTTCCAAACTTTAAGACGAAGGATGAACTTGTGCTTAGATTTTGGTGGCACAATCCTCATATCCCATACCAGAAGCTTATGTTGCATAAGCCAGGGATCACTTTTACATCTGTGAAGATGCCTTTGGGCCTATGCAGATAACCCATTGTATATGGAATAGACTCTCCAACACTATATATTGGAGGAGTCCAATTTCAATTTTAGGTACACCCAGCTATGAGATTTACATATTCCTAGAGAAAAATGGCTAAACTATTTGCAAACAGTGGAGACCCTGATCAGATGCCGCATTCTGCGGTGTCTGATCTGGGTCTGCATGGTTTACCAAGTACCCTCTTATGGGTCTCCCAACTACAACGGGTTAATATCTGCTTACAGAATTATTAGGTTCTGTAAAATACAAGTATATCTGTCTTTGATCAGCTTATATAGCTTCCTTAGACTATTTAGATCTCTTTATTTGTTTGTTTGTGTTGAGGTTTTACGGCCCAGTCAACCCTACAGGGTCATGTCGAGCGTGGTCAGTTTACCTAACCACACATTTACTGGACAGGCTTAGTCCTCTAAGCCGTTAACCAGTATTGTGCACATTCTTTCACTAGAAACTGACAACTGCCCTTCTTGAATCAGTGGAAGGGAGAGAATGACCGTAGAAAACATTTCACAATCAATCTCCACGAAAGAATGTTGCCGACCTCCGCAGGGGTTGAACCCGAGACCTCCTGGTCTCCAGTCACACGGCGCATCCAACTGAGCCTCCGAGGCCCTAGAACTCTTTACCATTCCCATACACCCTGAAGGCTCTTTTCTCATGACACAGCTGAAACCATTTGTAACCATCACATGAAAAAATCCGACAACACTGGACAATCTGCATACATGCCATAAGCTGTGGACTTAAATCTGTGAGATAAGGCAAAGTTTTGAGGGAGATTTGACAAAATTCTGTGAGATTTACTTAAACATCACTTTAGAGCTCCCCCAATATAGTCTAAAGTCTTTATTTTCATGTAAGAAGCTTGCGAAAGCCACAACAGTGTGTAATTTATGTTTATTTCTTCATAAAAATCTGTTGCAAAATGGTCTGAAAATTCTGTGATTTGAATTTTTTATGGGAACTGCCCTCCAGATGGACCAAATTATGTGAGATTTTATCTCACAGTGTGAGATATGGCATGTATGAATCTGACCAGAGCATTTACTAGTCACAATACAATACAGAAATCTTGAGCAAATATTCTTATATATTAAGTTCATACTATACTTGTTTCATAATTCGAGCAAGTCCATTTTACTACTTGTTGACACATCTAAATAATTAAAAGAGTAGCAAACTAAAAGACACGGTTTTCTGTCTATCTGGGTCTACACTGTTTTGCTCTGGCTTACCATATTTGTTTTGTTTAGATTTTACATCACTTTCAGTCATATCGCGATGGTGTCTGGGTGTGGTAAAGGAGCTTAATGCTCATTTAGAATGCTGTCTCAGTGAAATATCACACCCCAGACACATCAAGATATTCCACACAGTCACATTATACCAGCACCGGGTTGATCAATATTAGCTCTATTTTCTAACTGCTGAGGGCCAAGAGAAAAAGCAGCTAGTACCATTTTTGTTTGTTTGTGTTGACCTTTACCACTCTCTGGGTTAATGCAGCAGATGATATTGTTTTTCTTATTTTTCTCAGAAAACAGAATTGACATTTCATGCAAATTGCTTCCATTGGGAACACTTTGCATGAATTGTCAAATTCTGTTTTCTGAAGAAGAAAAAAAAATAAGATTTAAGTCTTAAAATATTTTCTTTCAAGTCATCTGCTGAAAATTTAACCAAACATGCTGAGGTTTTAACCCTTAAAAAGCCAAGAAAACCTGCATCTGAAAATGTTGTCTGTTCATGTTGTCTGCTGAATATTCTTGCAAACTTTTCAAACCTATTTTTGCATACAGGCAAACAGTGTGAACCCAGATCAGACTGCTACTAAAGGAGCAATCTGATCTGGGTCTGCACTGTTTGCAGAAATGACTTTTAAAATCACAAGCAGATGACAAAGCAGACGACAACTGTTGTGATTGGCAGTTTAAGGGTTAACACCATCGCAAAGATTTAAATAACACCAACTGAATTAAACCGATGTGCCATGTAGGAAATGAGTCTGTGAAGTCGGGAAATGTAGCCATGCAGACAGACCTCATCCTTTTCCATAGGACCATGCATCCATTTCCGTAGGACCATGTGCAAACTTACAGTCACAGATGTAAAAGTGATCCTTTGCAAGGAAGTAACCCTGCAAAATCTGTTTCATGTACGTGACATTATGATTGATGTACCACCAAAATCCAAGCGCAAGTTCACCCCTCGCCTTAAAGTTTGGAAGCTTAAAGGTCCTCACAAGAAATTATTTCCAGGTCTTCAACTCACATGGGAGTGCATCTGCAGGTGTAGCTGATGCTGCCACTGAGGATATCTGTAACAACATCAAGACTGGACTGTCAAGACAACTGAGCTGTATGGCACAACTCGGCCCAATCATTGGCGCCTTGAAACCTGGTGGATGAGTGAGCACATGGGAGAGGTTATTGCTAACAAGGGTAAAGCTTTCAAGGCCTGGCAGACTAGTAAAGGCACTAGGGTATCATAAGATGCAGCCAAATGAATTGCCATAAAGACATGTAATGCACCATGTTCGTTAAGAAGCCAACAAGAAGGCCTACGAGAATATTTACCCCAAGTCTTCAGAAGTCTGCCACCTTGCTAACCAGTTTAGAGGAGAGAACACTGTTGTTGTTGGTTGCAAATCGGTGAAGAATGATGCAGTGATGTCAATGAGCAAAGACTCAAAGCAGAAGGCCTGGGTAGAGCACTACCGAAGGTTTCTCAATGTTGAGTTTGACTGGGACCCAGACTACTTGTCTGATGAGCCACCAGTGGAAGGCCTACCTATCCCAATCACCAGTGATATGGTTTTAAGAAAGCTATCTCTCAGATGAAGATCAGCAAAGCATTGGACCCATCAGGCATAGTGGTGGAGATGATACAAGCAGCCGATGACAAGGGCACCTCTAAGATCTGTGACCACACAGCTGCAATCAATTACAATGGCAAGGTTCTTACTTGAAGCAGAATTTCACTGTCTGCCTCTACAAAGGTAAGGGGGATGCACGGAAAAGGGGAGACTAATGTAGTCTAAACCTGACAAAGCAGGTCATGAAAGTCCTGCAGAGGATTGTGGACTGCCTCATCAGACAGCTGGTGTCAATCGACGATTCCCAGTTTGGCTTTGTCCCAGGCAGAAGCACAACAGATGCATGGAAAAGGGGAAACTAACGTGGTCCAAAGCTGACAAAGCAAGTCATTAAATTCCTTGATAGGATTATGGACCACCTCAGACAGTTGGTGTCAATCGACGATTGCCAGTTTGGCTTTAACACAGGCAGAGGCACAACAGATGTAATCTTTGTACAAAAGCAGCTGCAAGAGAAGTATCTAGCTGCCAACAAGAGACTCTACATGGCTTTTGTAGATCTGGAGAAGGTGTCTGATGGCGTACCTCAAAAGGTCATCTGGTGGGCGCTGAGAAAACTTGGTGTGGAGGAGTGGATTGTACGAGTGGTGCAGGGGTTGTATGCCAATGTGCGGACCCATGTTCGTGTTGATGAGGAGTACAGTGAAGAGTTTAAAGTGAAGGTAAGTGTTCATCAAGGCAGGGTACTCAGCCTGCTGCTCTTCATCATTGTGCTTGAAGCCTTGTCATGTGAGTTCCGCTCTGGGTTCTCCTTGGAAGACCTCTTTGCTGATGACCTTGGTATCATTGCTGAATCGTTTGAGAAACGTGTCAGGAGGCTCTTGACTTGGAAAGAGGCAATAGAGGAGAAAGGACTGAGTAAATGCATGAAAGACAATGATCATGATCTGTGTTACAGGCCTCGACCACCTGCAGAGTTCAGGCATGTTTCCGTGCGCAGTCTGTCGCACTGGAGTGGGCAGCAACAGCATCTTCTGAAACAGTTGCAAGCACTGAGTGCACAAGAAATGCAGAGGGCTCAAGTGCTTTGGCAAAGGACCCTGATTACAGTTGTACACAGCGCCAGAGAACTGCACGCGGCTTGGACGGCAGACCACAGAGGGAAGTTCAACTCAAACCTATTGAGCTGGAGGTGGTAGCTTCCTCTTGCTACCTAAGAGACATGTTCTCAGCAGCTGACGGCTGTGATCTTTTCAATCACAACAGGTGTGAAAACCGCCTGGAAGAAGTTCAAGGAGCTGCTACCAGTTCTCTTTCCACCATATCTCTTTCAAGACACTTGGCCATGTGTACAGCTATTGTGTGCAGAGTGCAATGCTCCATACCAATGAGACTTGGCCACTGACAAAGCCAAACCTCCAACATCTGCAGCAAAATGACAGGGCAATGATCAGACAGATCTGCAATGTCAAGCCCCAAGACATTATCACCACCAGATCCAATAAGCTACTTGCGCGGCTTGGCATTGAGGATCTGGACCTCATTCTAAAAGTCAGGCTCAGCTGGTACATGTGAAACACTCCAATAGTGCAGTCAAGACAGCACTTGACATACAGATTGATGGAAAGCTTGGGCTTGAGAGACCCGAGATGACATGGCAGCAGCTGACAGAGAGGGATTGCAGAGAGTGGAGCCCTGGGCTATCGACCCTCATGACAGACATGCCTGGAGATCTTGTATGACATCTACCATGCATGCAGCAAGCCAGCTACCTGGAAGGGGTCCCACTGATGTGAATGTTGCCCCTGTACCTGCATGTTAATTAAAAATCTGATGATCCTGATGATGATGATGATGAGCAACATCACTGGTACATTGTAAAGATGTTGAATCACAATGTCCTCCACAACATTGCTTTTCTGACATCTTTACAAGAACAGATACTGGATGAACTCAATGTATTACCATCGGATCATCAGATTTTTGATGAACATGAAGGTTCAGAGGCAACATCCACATCCCCTTCCTGGTAGCTGGCTTGCTGCGCGCATGGCAGTCCTCATACAAGATCTCCAGGTATGTCTATCATGAGAGCTTCCTCTCTCTGCAATTCCTCTCTGTCATCTGCTTCCATGTCATCTTGGACCTCCCAGGCCCATGCTTTCCATCAACCTGTATGTCAAAGGCTGTCTGGGCTGCATCACCGGAGCGTTCCACATATCCATACCAGCAGAGCCTTTTCTCCTTCAGAATGAGGTCCAGATACTCAATGCAAACCCACAAAAGTAGCTCACTGAACCTAGTAGTCACAATTTCTTGCAGCTTGATATTGCAGATCTGTCTGTTCATTGCCCCGTCAATTCGCTGCAGACATTGGAGGTTTGGCTTTGTCAATGGCCAAGTCTCACTGGCATGGAGTATTGCGCTCTACACACAACACCTGTACACATGGCCACGTGCGACTTTGGCGCGAACTTGAAGATCATATTGTAAAGATGGTTTAAAATGCACACAATGAAAGTTGAATCAAACTATTTGACAAAAATAACCGTTTCATGAGATTTATTATCGCTTCCCACCCTCCAAGGTTTTCCACTGACCGTTCTAAGGCGGTTTATCTGGTACAGTTCTGTTTTGTTCGAGTGTCGGTAGTTTCATATATGACGTTTGTTTTGTCATTGTTTGTTTCTCGTTTCTTCTTTCTTTTGGTGCGCAGGAAAGCTCTGCTTCATTATTGTGGTATTACCAGGGTATTCAAGAAGTTTGAGTAAAACTTTAAGAACATATGTAGATATAATAAAACTGAAATCAAAGGAGCTGCAAAATGATAAAATGTACCTGGCATGTGCACATAGCGAACATTAAACTCAGCAGAAGCATCCGCACAGTCTGGCCAATATCTTCGCTGGCAGTTGTAAAAATCTGGATTCCTGAGTATTTACAAAGCGCCCAGTGACGTCTCTTTTCAGACAATGCAGAAGAGTAGACTAGTTTGATTTTCGCTGGACATTCTAAGGTGTATTTTCACACATAAGGACTGAAATAATAATTACCACAAAAGTGTTCGGTAACCATTGTCCCAAATACTTTGATTGAGAAACTATCGACACTTAAAACATCAGTAAAATCACTTTCATTAATAAATATATTATTGAATTTACAAAATACTTAAACCAATCTCTTGATTTTCTTTGATCCCTTTTTGATAAACACGTATAAAACATTAAATTGAAATAATATAATATTTGGTTATCAAGATTCCGTTTTTTCTCTATCCAACAATTTTACAGATAAAACGTAAACTGTGGGCTAATTTAAATACTCCAAACAACAAGGTTTTAGCAAGCTTTTCTCATCTGAATAAACACTAACATAGGACACTCAGATCTAGATATTCAGATTATTAGATCTGGTAAAACAGTGAAGCATGATCCTCGCAGTTTAGTCAGGACTTATAGGCACATCACAGAGTAGTCAAATGGACGTGCTTAACATAAAAGATGTGAATAATACAGAGTTACATTCTCCGAATATTAACACTTTCAACCCTAAAGACTAAAACATTTGAGAGAGCGCATGACAAAACCTACAATAAGACTCAGATCAGCATGTGCATCCACTCAGTACGGCAAGTTTCTTATTTGTCCCTCTGAATAGCCAGGGGGCTGTTGTATGCGATCAGCGAAGACTCTGATCAAACTACACGGACGCAGTCTTATTATAGGTTTTGTCGTGCAGGGGCTCATATATCTTTGCAAACGGTGTAGATCTAGATGAGACGGTTCATCAGGTTTTACACTGCTTGCCTTTCGGTTTGTGATTTTATTTATTTTTATTTTTATTTCATTTTATTTTATTTTTGAATAACAGTCCCATCTACAACAAAGTATATATCGAAAATCAAAGATAGAACAGTCCACATCTTAAACTCGGGGGTGAAAGGGTTAAGAGTGATTTCTGTATACAAAAACCGAGTGCAAAATTCCGGTAGAAATATATATATATATATATATAGAGAGAGAGAGAGAGAGAGAGAGAGAGAGAGAGAGAGAGAGAGAAAGAGAAAGAGAGAGAGAGAGAGAGAGAGAGCTTACGAGACTAGCATAGACCAAGTCTGCACTTGCAAATCAAAATTTTTGCCATCCCAATCATAGAGGCACTCCGTATTAGACATAGAATTTTCGAACCGACTCTGCAGGATTAGTTAGCATTTAGCTGTTCCGCCTCACGTAGAGTTTAACACTTTTAACTTTACTCTTCCATCTTTGAATTTTGGCATGTTCATTGTTAAAATAGGGGTATCAGCGCAAAATCCAAATAGAATGGCAAACAGTGTAGCTCAGGATGAGACAGCTCGTTACGACAATTTTCAAACTTATATGAGGATGACTGCTGACGTCTAACTGGTCGAAACCAGCTAGACTCCAGAAAACTGCATCAATTTCTGTGTATTTGTTGCTGTCAGGAATCGTTCCTCTTTTCAGAATCTATTAAATAAAATGGCGTTTCCGTTCTGCTTTCTGACAAAAGGGACCGTAAATTAAGTCTTATTTTTTGTAAAATAATATGAATAATGTCACAAATGTGTCGTCTGCTACGTAAGCCTGCAGTGCTAAATATAAACCCTGTCAGTCCGGCACACCAAACGCAATACCTGTGTAAACAGTGTAGATCCAGATCAGTTGGCGTCTGAAGAAGCCAACTGATCTGGATCTGCACTGTTTGCCATTAAGTATGTGAATTTATATCAACAATCTGGATCAAGTAATCTGATTGGCTGAAAATTAGAAATGGTTGTGGCATCTTGATTTATTCAGCAGGACAAGGGTTAACATATAGAGAAAAGTTCAGGAAAGGTCACTATCACGGAATACAACTCTTCCAAATTACCGGAAAATTGCTGTCTAAACTATTAATTTCTTGCCCACCAAATACAACCACGTGCCATTAAAAAGCGTAAAATTAAGTACAGTGAAATACATGTAGATGATAAAAAATGGGTAAAACATGGTTTGGTTAATGAAAATCTCTGATGATTAAGTATTGGATAAACTTTGATCTAGATAGTTTAACTACATACGAATGTATGATGTTGCTACTGCACTTATACAACTTTACCACGTAGATAAACTTTTTGATCTAACTGGAGGAACTTTCAAAGGGGAAGAATCCTTTACTTAGTCTGTAATTCAATACTCGAGTTCCTATAAAATATGGCTATAATAATGGTTTACCAGACACCCGTTCTACTGGAAATGGGTCGGTCCAAAGAGTTAAGATAGAAGAGTTCACTCTGCATAAATGGATTAATTGCACGACGGTGGGTCGGCTGGGCAGCAAACTCTTAAGCGGTTAGTCCTAAACCTTCTCTAGAAGGCTTGGCATCGAGGTTAATACTGGTCACCGAATTATTACAAGGGATTTTCTTGTGCTTTGACTATGGTTTGTTGTCGAGCCTTCATCTTTGTTTCATCTAATTGTTGAGAATCTATTTTTATTTTTCTGTGACGATCCAATGACAAGTAAGGGATCTCAATCAAGACAGAACCATTATATGCAGTTGGAACTGTATCCGGACAAAAGGCGAAGACTGGCTATCCGTAAAACCAGGCTTAAGATCCTCAAACCCAGTAAGCATTCTACATAAATCAATAGCGGGCCGTTATCGGCCCGTCAGGGTAGCTGACGGGCCGATAACGGCCTGCTATAGATTTATAAAGAATGCTAGCTAGGATGGATTTACTGTCAGTCGTACCCAAGGGATGTTCGTTTGTTTGTTCTCGTTTCGTCTGTTTGTCCGTTTTCGATGAATAGCTGTCTTAAGACATATATTGCTTGTGTTTTGATTCTATGTAATTTAACCTAACTCCGTTGCCTTGAGGGAACTATTACAGTAGACCGTAACTGGGAGAGTGTCTGGGTGTCGTGATGTTTAAATAGGCCACGATTCGACCGGCCATATTGCATTTAAAAATGTGATGCTTTCCAGTATTTGACACCAATGTTGCATAGTTCAGTACTGTTCATGCACAGTTTGCTTTGGTTCAGCTCTGATTCATAAGAGCATTATGTCCTATAGTAATGCTTTCCTGCATTTCCGGTTTTGTTGAAGTCTACCATTCGAAATGCCATATCATGCTTACGCGTTCAGGAGTTTTCTCTGACCTACTCTAATGAATTGATTGGTTGATTGAGTTGGGGTTTAACGACACGTCAACCCTTGTGGGTCATTTTGTGTCGTCTCCCAGAGAAAGGGAGAAAATAGACAGAAGAGATAGCAGAAGAGATGAAAGGGAGGGACAGGGAAGAAAGAGAAACAGGAATGAAAGTGAAGAAACAGAAGAAATAAAAACATCACCTCCCTACCCTTACCTGCTACAAGGATAGCAGGCCTTGCCCAACTATAAGCCAATATCAGCTGGACGCCCCGGGTGACAAAAGATACATGACACCTTCGCACCACCCAACCACCCACTACTCTAATGAAGCATATGTGTCAGTCGCATCGGGGGAAACCGCTCGAAGTTTTATTTACTGGTATTCCTTAAATGATTTGGTATAAATTAATCCACAGCACTCTGGGTAAAATGTTTAGCAGACGCTATAATGAAATATTTTCTTATTTTCCCCAGGACAACAGGATTTGGCATTCTATGCAAATTGTCTCCATTTACATTACATGTCAGATCCTGTTACTGGAAAATTTAGAAGGAAAAAAAACAAAAAACAAATATTGCCAATTTGTTATCTTCTGAATTCGCCCAGAGGGTAGAAAATGTTAATTCTCTGGTCCTTTCGGACTGATGAGTTTATACATTACATTTGAAGATAAACTACAGCGACATAGAGTAGTCATCTTAACCCATTTATGACATGTGGACTCTTCTACAACAAATCTTCATTCTCAATAGAAAAAGTCTTTTATTAATTTTCATTATAACATTCTTTTGTAGAAATTCGTGAAGTAAATGCAAACAGTGTAGATCCTGATCAGACGCCGCGTTCTGTGACACATGATCTGAGTCTACACTGTTTCCCACTGTCCTTTTATGGGACGATAGGCATAAATGGGTTAACCACACATTCTGATCAGGGACCCGATAGCCACTTACATTTTCATCGGAAACCATATGGTATAGATAAAATATGAAAATGCAGTAAATGTGATTGGGCACATCTGGCAGCAGGGTGATTGGAGACTATAGGGATCTATTATGAGTATCCATGTAGGATAGGGAAATCTCACCATCGGGGTAGGTATTTTAACCAGAGACTCGCCAAGCCTCCTCCCTGATTGAAATACCTACCCCGAGGATGCGATTTCCCTATCCTGCATGGACTGGTTCACGATGGATTCTGTTTCTCCCACCTTTAAGTGGGTTGCTCATAGGACACATCTCCAGATAAGGCACTTTTTCAACCGTAAAGTTGTGATATTTCTTTTAGTTCTCCACAAAAACATATGTTGTGGGCATTCATTAGAAGCGCCTCGCTATTTGTGGAGAAATAAGAAAATAATATGTGGATGTTCTGCTCTCTCTTATCTGGAACTATGGGACTAGCTGGTATTCTTCATGGTCATGTGAGACAGAAGTTTCTCACATGGGCAAAAAGATTATCTCATATAGGCAAAGGTGGGAGAATTCGCTTTTCTTTTATACCCCGAAAACCCTTTTTCTCATAGCGTTGCTCCCAAAACGTAGGACTTGTAAAGCAGAACGGGCATATATAGTGCGTGAAAAAAAAAAAAAAAAAAAAAAAAAAAAAAAAAAACAATTCATTTCAGCCTCCAGGTCTGTGTTGACCAATGGTGTCTTGTAAGGCAGGCTAATCGGAGCTGAAAAGATAATCGATTATCAGTCCTGCCATTGTGATCGATAATCGATTAGTAATCACTGAAGATTTGGTCATAATTTTACCTGTCTGATCATGACTCTTACCATATGTTATACTTTATTGCATATATTCAGTCAGCCAGGTCTGAGCAAACAGTGTAGACCCTGATGAGACGCCGCAAATGCGGCGTCTCATCAGGGTCTACACTGTTTGCCACCCATCCAGTTATTTTTAGATACAACAAAGGGTAGTAAATTGTACTTGTTCAAAGTTTAAATTATGTATGGTAATGAGTTTAGGTGTCTGAATACTAAGGGTAAATACGGTAAAGTCACAAACACAGAAATCAAATGATCGATTATTAGCAAATCAGTAATGATAATCATTTTTGTGGAATTTATCGATCAATTAATCGATTATCCGATTAATCGTGCCAGCCTTAGTGACTTGCACATACACATTATGGGGTCATCTGCACAACACCATGTGTATACTGCACAGACTGGTGAACCGATGTGAGTATATGCTAAGTTCTTACTTCTGGTTAGGTATATTTTCTCATGTTCCGCTTCCATGCTCTATTGTTACTTCGTTCTCTGCGAAACGAATACAAATACTTCTATAGCTTTTTTGTAATATAACTTCAGTAGTGTTCTCTAAGGCTGTCTTTGTTTGGCACACGCAGTTCTGAACATGTTCCTTGCGATCTTATTTCTCATTATTTTAAACTTTCTGGTAGCATTTAACCAAGGTATGTTTTTGTTTTCTCTGTACGATTGTAAATGATACTCCATACACTCACACGCTCGCGCTCACATATTTGGCCGATTTAAGAATTTTGTAATGTTAAAATCAGCTTTTTTTCAAATTGCTTCGCCTTTTCATCTGTATGTCATAATTTGCTTTAGTCAATAATCCAAATATCCCTCTTTTCTCATAATTTTTGGTGAACATGCCATGGATTACAGGATAAGTGTGGTACCAAGATAAATGCTCAAACCCGTAAGATACTCATTATAAGTGCCTTTGCAGATGGCTACCATTGAGTATCCACAACATATGTCCTTGTGCAAATTTCGTTAAAGTAGTAAAAAAAACTTTGAGCTATGGCAAAGAATCATATATTTTACAAAGGTATGTTAGCGAAATAGCTTAATGGACTTTCAATATAGTTTTTTGTTTTATGTCTTGCCTTGTGTTATTTTGTTCTTGTGTTTTTCAGTCCTTTCAACATTACGATTACCTCGCTTGCGGAAGAGAGAACTAATCTTAGTGCTTTTCGTACGTTTGTTCGGTTTGTGCTTGTTTGGTTTTGTCGGTTTCCTCTTCCTCATGGTGTCTGGGAAGGGTTGCGGTTTGTGATTGTGGCACTCCCTGGACTTTTCTCTTACGTTTCTGTTTTCAATATTATGTATTTCGAGACACTTATCAGTGGCGTAGTCTGTACGGAATTATTTGTACGCACACCCAGAAATGAAACCTGAAAACTTTGCCTAGAATCGCTAGAGGCAGCAAATTCTTTCCTTTAAGAACAGCCCACATGGTAAAGAAGCAAACTACAGTCGAACTTCGATAGCTCGAACATCATTGGGACCATAGAAAATTGTTCGAGACATGGGTGGTTCGAGCCACTGAGGGTTAATTATGGTGCCAAGTCAGGGAAAAAATGGCGATAATTGAGGGATTTTCTTTTTCGATTTTCTACACAATAATTGTATGTTGAGTGTACTCATTAGAATCGCCTCGATGAGGCGATTCTAATGAGTACACTCAACATACAATTTCACGATAAAATAAGAAAATATCCCTAAATATTTCTTTTCTTGAGCTATCGGAAGAACTTCGTAGGGACTCAAAAACGAGTTCGAATTAGCCATGGTAAACGAGCCATCGGTGTTCGAGCTATCGAGGTTCGACTGTATTTTATGTTAATAACACCTAAATATAATATTTTTTTACGCATATTACGCAAATGCGTAATGTACATTATGTGCGTTATGCCTATGCTTAAGACTTAGTAGGACTCTTCAATTAGAAAACAAATGAGCCGCGATATCAGAAAAACGTACCTTCAGATATGCGCGCCCAGCGACGATTTAGATCAGCCTGCGAATTTGCAGTTTGATCAGAATCTTCACTGGCCATATTTTGGATAGCCAAGGATTCAAAGTTCCTGTATAAGGACATTGAAGACTGATCATTGATTGACTACATGGATGCGCAGGCTGATTTGAGTACGTCAGACGCACGTGTCAGAAGGTACGTTTTCTCACGTACTGGGTCAAGGCATTGTAGGTAGGAATATATTCGGTCAGTATGTCGATCATTACGTTAACAAGTCTTCGTTATGTGTACATGTATCCCATTTTCCCCATCGTATATAGTGAAAACAAGGGTTAAACCCGAGTAAGTCCAAAGGTGGTTCTTCTGTTGCAATCATTATTTGCTCAAGCGTTTTTGTTATGTAATTGACTGTTCCTCATCTATCATTTCTTTATTTTCGTTTCTGACGCCTCTTAGCATGGATGTGGAGGGTATGTATATCTACGGTAGCCTTGTCTTAAACTAGTAACCTCGCCCTTAGTTTCGTTGCTGCTGAAAATTGTGTTCGAGCGTTCTCAACAGTGACAGATTACAGTAAATCACAAATCATCTCAAAACAATTACAATGAAGGAAAATTAAAACAAGGTTTTAAGTATCATCAGAATAATAAAACGTTTTCTTAAATACTGTGAGTTCATTTTAGAAAAAACGTTGGTTTGATGAAAAAAAAGGTTTAGTGGCGATCTGAAACCAGAATAAAAGACAGCCCCGTTGGACAACGATGAGACCCACCACGGGAAAAAAAGAGAGCAAGTTAATCATTTTTGGGTTAAAAGCGATACGTGTAGTTTGCTACGTAACGTTCATATTATAGCCTATTTTTATGTCACGACTGACTATCTTTTTGAATTGTTCCGAAAACTCAGTGGTATCAACTATCCTTCTGAATTTATAGACCATGCCGCCATAACATTCGGGTTCTGATAAAAGTCCGAGTTGCAAAAGATGTCTGTTAGCATTCCAGAGGCATGTGTAGAAAGGGACGCATTCGTTATTGTAGAGAAGGGTGACGTGCGGAAAATTATACAGTGAACCATTGTTTCAACGACAACATATTGTTCCCAAAGACATTGCCATTAAAATGAATTTGCTGCTTTACAGAATACTTAATGAACAGATTAATATGTAAGAAAGTCGTGTTTTTTTTTCTTATTTCCTCATAGAACATATTTTTGGACATTTGCTAGAATCGCCTCAAGAGATGAGGCGATTCTAACAAATATCCAAATCGTATGTTTCTTTAAAGTATAAAATACAATATTCTCGCATGATTTATGACTAGTTGTTACCTTTAAAGCGAAGGTTTAGTGTCAGTCAAATTGTCATTATAACGAATTTGTCGTTGTATCGAGTGTCGGTATAAAGAGGGTTGTCTGTACAACGATATGAAACAATAAAAGTTGTTCTTTAATGACATTGATAAGATTTGACAATATAGACACAATAGACAGATTTGCTTTTCATATCAATAGGCATTGCTTACATTCTCACTCTAGGTTTTGGTGCCCTATTACAAAGTGGACGCTGTAGACTAAACTGTTCAGGTGAATGCATCTAGATTAAGAACGGTATTAGAGGAATTGTCCTCAGACTAATGTAACTAAAGTAGTTTACAGAACAATGGGTTATTTTAGAACATCCATTGCTTTAATGTCTTTAGCACTGAACGTCGTTTTCTAGTAAACAAATACAGTCGACTCTCGTTATCTCGACCTCGCTTATCTCGAATAACCGCTTATCTCGAAGTGAAAATCTGGTCCCTGTTTCAACACAGAGATCTACCAACAGGCAACAAAATACTGTTGAAAAGAGGAGAAATGGCTCCTTAGGAGCAATTTCGCCTCCCTTTCCACAATACTTTCAATATACCGTATCTCTAACTTAGGAGTCAAAATACATAGTAATTCTGTTAAAGGTGGTTGTTCGATTAATTGTTTTCCTCAGTTCCGCAAATCTGATATGTCGAAGTACGGATATCTCGAATTGTTTTATAGAGTCCATTGGATTTCGAGATAACGAGAGTCGCCTGTAGTAAGTACTGAAAGCTATAGTGCTCCGAGGATGATTTGACAGTGACGTCACGGCAGCTACCACTCTACCTGGGTAAAGCAGGTTTTGCATGAATTATCGGGAAACGTTACAAATACTTTTATGTAGTATACAAGTTTGTTGCTACAAGTATGTTTTAGTTTAGTATGTTGCAATAGCACAGTTGGTAGAGCAGAACGCTGTGTACACACGGTTAGATGATTGCTTAGTGAACGAGTTCTAGCAGTACCTCAGCATTTTTAGCTCACCTGAGCCGAAGGCTCATGGTGAGCTATTGTGATCACTCACCGTCCGTCGTCGTCGTCGTCGTCGGCGTCGTTGTCGTCGTCGTCGTCCGGATGTCCGTCTGTCCACAATCTTTAAACAACATCTCCTCCTAAACCACTGGTGGGAATTTGACCAAACTTCACAGGAATGATCCTTGGTTAGTCCTCTTTCAAAGTTGTTCAAATGGTTCTGGTTCATTGCATATCTAGGTCACAGGAGCTAAAAATAGATTTTTTAATTAAAAGATTTTTTAATTAAAAACTTAAAAAATCTTCTTGTCCGAAACCACTAGACCGATTTCAATATAATTTTGCAAAAATGTTCCTTTGGTGATCCTCTACCAAGATTGTTCAAGCCATTTGGATTCGTCAAAAAACATGGTCACCAGGGGGCGGGGCTTATTTTCCCTATATATCTATATAGAAAACTTTAAAAATCTTCTTGTTCGAAACCACTAAACCGATTTCAATATAATTTTGCAGAAATGTTCCTTTGGTGATCCTCTACAAAGATTGTTCAAGCCATTTGGATTCGTCAAAAAACATGGCCGCCAGGGGGCGGGGCTTATTTTCCCTGTATATCAATATAGAAAACTTTAAAAATCTTTTTGTCAGAAACCACTGGACCAATTTCCATATAATTTTGCAGAAATGTTCCTTTGGTGATCCTCTACCAAGATTGTTCAAGCCATTTGGATTCGTCAAAAAACATGGCCGCCAGGGGGCGGGGCTTATTTTCACTATATATCTGTATAGAAAACTTTAAAAATCTTCTTGTCAGAAACCACTGGACCGATTTCAATATAATTTTGCAGAAATGTTTCTTTGGTGATCCTCTTGCAACATTGTTCAAGCCATTTGGATTCGTCAAAAAACATGGCGCCAGGGGGCGGGGCTTATTTTCCCAATATATCTGTATGGAAAACTTTAAAAATCTTCTTGTCAGAAACCACTGGACCGATTTCCATATAATTTTGCAGAAATGCTCCTTTGGTGATCCTCTTGCAAGATTGTTCAAGCCATTTGGATTCATCAAAAAACATGGCTTATTTTCCCTATATATCTATATAGAAAACTTTAAAAATCTTCTTGTTAGAAACCACTCGACCGATTTGAGTATAATTTTGCAGAAATGTTCCTTTGGTGATCCTCTGCCAAGATTGTTCAAGCCATTTGGATTCGTCAAAAAACATGGCTGCCAGGGGGTGCGGGGCTTATTTTCCCTATATATCTGTATAGAAATATAGAAAATTTAAAAAATCTTCTTATCAGAAACCACTGGAACGATTGCAATATAATGTTGGAGAAATGTTCCTTTGGTGATCCTGTACCAAGATTGTTCAAGCCATTTGGATTCGTCAAAAAACATGGCCGCCAGAGGGCGGGGCTTATTTTCCCTATATATCTATATAGAAAAACTTGAAAAATCTTCTTGTCAGAAACCACTGGACCGATTTCATTATTACTTGGCAAAAATGTTTCCTTGGTGACCTTCTACCAAGATTGTTCAAGTAATCGTGATTTGTCAAAAAACATGGCCGCTAGGGGGTGGAGCTTATTTTCCCTATATATCTATATAGAAAACTTGTAAAAATCTTCTTGTCAGAAACCCCTGGACCGATTTCAATATACCTTTGCAGAAATGTTTCTTTGGTGACCCTTTACCAAGATTGTTCAAGCTGTCATGATTTGTCAAAAAACATGGCCGCCAGGGGGCAGGACTTATTTTCCCTATATATATCTATGTAGAAAACTTGAAAAAACTTTTTGTCAGAAACCACTGGATCGATTTCAATATAACTTGGCAGATATGTTTCCTTGGTGACCCTTTACCAAGATTGTTCAAGCTATCATGATTTGTCAAAAAACATGGCTGGTAGGGGGCGGGGCTTATTTTCCCCGTATATCTACATAGAAAACTTTAATGATCTTCTTGTCAGAAACCACTGGACTGATTTCAATTAAACATTGCAGAAATGTTTCTTATGTAACCCTCTATCAAGGTTATGCAAGCCATCATGATTCATCAAGAAACAGGGCCGCCAGGGGGCGGGGTTTATTTTCCCTATATATCTATATAGAAAAACTTTAAAAGTCTTCTTTTGAGAAACCACAGGTCCAATTTCATTACAACTTGGCAAAAATGTTTCCTTGGTGACCCTCTACCAAGATTGTTCAAGTAATCATGATTTGTCAAAAAACATGGCTGCTAGTGGGTGGGGCTTATTTTCCCTATATATCTATATAGAAAACTAAAAAATCTTCTTGTCAGAAACCAATGGACCGATTTCAATATAACTTGGCAGGAATGTTTCTTTGGTGACCCTCTACCAAGGTTGTTCAAGCTGTCATGATCGTCAAAAAACATGGCCGCTACGGGGCAGGGCTTATTTTTTTCTATATGTCTATACAAAAAACTTTAAAAATCTTCTCGTAAGAAACCGTTGGACCAAGCTCAATGTAGCTTGGCAAGAATGTTGCTTTTGTGACCCTCTACTAGGATGGTTCAAGCCTTCATGATATGTCAAAAAACATGGCCTCCAGGGGGCGGCGCTTATTTTTGGTATATATCTGTATAGAAAACTTTAAAATGCTTCTTGTCAAATACCTCCTGACCAGTTTCAATAATGCTTTGGTGACCCTCTACCAAGAATGTTCAAGCAATCCTGATTTGTCAAAAAACATGCCTGCTAGTGGGTGGGGATGTTCCCTTCGTTTGGTGCCTAGCGAGGGCTGTGCTTCAAGATCGTGGCATTTCTTTGGTATATTCACATATTTTAGTGCGAATGCCCAGCCTCTTAGTGAGGACACATGTCTAGTTATTTTGCTGATGTTTTTCCTTTGCCTACCGCTTACATGAGGAAACAGCACAGGTTCTGCCGGGACTGTGCGGATGCGCAGGTTCGCTTGAACCTTTGCTGTTCGCATATACTACAGCGGACCTTTTTTTTCTATGACGCGGGTCAAAAAAGTCAATGTAAACTATATCGTCACAGCTGTTTATGTGATTGGCACATGGTATTAATGGTTTCGCCGACCCCACCAAAATAATGTCTTTTGTAATAAAATTGCAGAAATCAGCAAAATTATCAAAAAAGATATAATATCTTCCAAAACAGTTATTGAGCTGAGTAACAATTTTATAGGTACTGAATATCTAGTGGCAGTAAGAAACTTGTATATAAACAACTTAGGGTTCGCCGGTTATTTACGTTACGAAGAGCTGAGTTCCGTTCGATATAAGAGTATTATACATTACAGGCTTTTTTTGCGTACGTACCGGAAATAGTAAGTCGATAAATATATGTCGGGTCGGAAAGTTGTCGAAGGATATAGTATCGTCCAAAACAGTTATTGAGCTGAGTAACAATTTTATAGGTACTGTATATCTAGTGGCAGTAAGAAATTTGTATATAATCAACTTAGGTTTCGCCGGTTATCTACGTTACGAAGAGCTGAGTTCCATTCGATATAAGAGTATTATACATTACAGGCTATTTTTGCGTACGTACCGGAAATAGTAAGTCGATAAATATATGTCGGGTCGGAAAGTTTTTGAAGGATATAATATCGTCCAAAACAGTTATTGAGCTGAGTAACGATTTCATAGGTACTGTAGCTCACGTGGCAGTAAGAAACTTGAATATAAGCACGCTGAGGTGTGCCTGTTATCTACGTTACGAAGAGCTGAGTTCCATTCGATATAAGAGTATTATACATTACAGGCTAGTTTAGCGTACGTATCGGACATAGTAAAGTCGATAAATATACGTCGGGTCGGAAAGTTGTTGAAGGATATAATATCGTCCAAAACAGTTATTGAGCTGAGTAACGACTTCATAGGTACTGTAGATCTAGTGGCAGTAAGAAACTTGAATATAAACACGCTGGGCTTTGCCGGTTATCTACGTTACGAAGAGCTCAGTTCCCGTCGATAAAAGAGTATTAAGTTATATATTAAAGGCTATTTTAGCGTACATACTGGAAATAGTAAAGTCGATAAATATATGTCGGGTCGGAAAGTTGTTGCTTCCGAAAGCGTGTCATCGACATCACAATGCCGTATTTTGGCCAGATACACACAACTGACATGTTTAAATCACTTTGTCTGATGGTTACTTATTTAGACCATTACTTTAGGCCGGGGTCAGTATGTAAGCCTATATATAAAATATAAATGTCATTACAGAAATATATATATATATATATATATATATATATATATATATATATATATATATATATATATATATATATATATATATATATATATATATATATATATATATATATATATATATATAACTGAAGAAATATCATTACTTTTTAAGAAACCTAGGTGTTTTGTTAAAATACAGCTAGATTCTTGTTTTCAAAAGTTTTTCATTCGCTACAAAAGGATAGGTTACAACATGGATATTCTGCAGCAAACTATATGCCTGGGCCCAGTTGTTCAAAACTAACGTTGTCTTTAGTTACCGTATCGTTAAAACTTTAATAGCTACTCACATTTTTTTCAACAAAAATGCCTGTGAATTAGGTATTGTTCTTACTAGAACAGTATAATTTTGGCCACTAACGAGCTCGTTAAGCTAACGATGCTTTGAACAACTGGGTCCTAGTTGTTAACCCAATAATAATAGTTAATAACTTTGCTACCTTCTTTAACTGCAACGACGGCGAGACTCCTTCCTCAGTCTGTTTCAGAAGGTTGGCGCTTGACAATCAATGTCTAAGGCCGGGCCCAGCATGGTCCTGTTTGTGATTTTCTTGTGTCTTGGCTTCAGATCTCCATTGCATTACGAAAACACGCCTATTCAACTATATTGAAAGTTTCACCACAAAAAAAAAATGAAAGTTTTCAGATAAAAATTCTGATATTTGCACATTTCTGCTCAAAACATAGATTATGGGTACTCGTTAGAACCGCCTCATTCAGGCGGTTCTAACGAGTACACACAATCTATGTTTTTGTGGCGTCTGATCTGAGTCTGCAATGTTCGTCAATTACCCTTTTTGGGTCTTCAGAATAAAATGTCTTACAAAATACTAACAGTTAATATGGTGCAATATTCATATTAACGCTGAGCATTCTGTGTAAAACTTTCAGCAGACGACATCTTATTCTTTTTATCGTAACGAAAACATGCCTATTTAAATTTATTGAAAATTTCACCACCAAAAACTGAAAGTTTTCAGACAGAAATTCTGATATTTTTTTCATATTTCTGCTCAAAACATAGATTGTGTGTACTCCTTAGAACCGCCTCGCCGAGTTCTAACGAGTACCCACAATCTATGTTTTTGAGCAGAAATAAGAAAAAATAATATATACCCCTGTAAACCCCTGTAAACTATATAAAAGTGGGGTTTAATGGGAGGGGGTCAAACTTATATAGGTTGTTTTCGTGATATTCTTATCTTTCCCAGAAAATAAGGTTTGGTTATTTATGCGAATTGTCTCCTCAGAGGTGTATGAAATGTCAAATCTTATTTTCTGAAAAAATAAGAAAATGTGTTGATTGTCGTCAACTGACCCTGTCCAGAGCATGCTATTCAAATATATAGAAAATTTCATCTCCAAAAACTGAAAATTTTCAAATAAAAAAACTTCGATATTTTTCCTATTTCTGCTCAAAACATACCGAGGCGGTTCTAACGAGTACCCACAATCTTTGTTAGTGCAGAAATAAGAAAAATAATGTATACCCCTGTAAATCCCAATTTTACAAAATAAAAGTGGGGTTTAAGGGGGTCAAAATTATATAGGTATGTTTTCGTGATGATTAATTATCGTACATTGTATTTACCCTTATTATTCTAACACCTTAACTTTGTACCCGACTTGTTCAAAATACTTAATTAGGGGAAAATAGTGTCATCCCTGATCAGATGGTACATTCTGCGGCGTCTGTCCTGGTTCTGCCCTATTTGCATAGGCCATTTGTCCAAATACTTACTGTAAATTGTAAACTGGCGTTATTGGCATGCCATGTTCTATGTGGTTCTCCCTAAACACAGTATACGCTATTTTTCTCCAATTTAGGGACTCTGGACGGATTCTTCAATATAGCTTTGAGAAAATCTGTGACACTAAGTACCGTGTATGATGACAGCAGCAATGGAAGTATGGCTGTGAATGGTATTAAGACGGGTAGATGGGAAGATGGCTGTGCAAGCACAACGAAAGAGACAAACCCATGGATGTTGTTAGATCTTGGTACTCAGTACTCGATTTACGCAGTGTATATATTAAACAGAAGCGTACAGCGTGAGTAAAATATGCCAACACATATGATGCGCAAAGCAAGAAAAGCATTACGAAAACATGCCTATTCAAATATACTGAAATTTTAACCACCAAAAATTGAAAATTTTCAGATGACAAATTCTGATAATTTTCATATTTCTGCTCAAAACATAGATTGTGGGTACTCGTTAGAACCGCCTCGTCGAGGCGGTTCTAACGAGTACCCACAATCTATGTTTTTGAGCAGAAATAAGACAAATAATGTATACCCCTGTAAACCCCAGTTTTACTATATAAAAGTGGGTTTAAGGGGGTCAAAATTATAGAGGCATGTTTTCGTGATGGGGTTCTTATGCAATTTGCACACAAAGCTGGCCCTGATCATTCTGCGCGGCGAATCAATGGATACTGTAGTATATGTCGAAGAATGTCCAAGTCGGACTGCAGGGTTGCGCCCGCTCATCTGAACCTTTCTTGTTTGCATATTGCATAAGGACATATTTGCCTCTTTGTGCATCATATTTAATGGTAATGGATACACTTGGCAGCTGTTATGCCATATTTGACTAGGGAGGTACCTTTTGTGACTTCCTGTTTACTTTCCTGTGCATTACCACCTCCTTCTGAAAATGGGTCTTCTTAAAAAGGGAAAACAATTGTCGCCTTATAAGCAAATTTGTTAAAGGAGAGCAAATGTGTTTCTTTTATTTAAAGTTGACCCCTTTCCAGAAGGGAGACAAAACAGTTGACGGAGTTGCCGCCCATTGAAATGTACCCATTCCCCTTTAAACTACATGAAGAAAATAATACAAAGTATGACCTAAGTATAAATGAAACCGGACACTTTCAGAGGAAGCAACTCTGTCAGCATTGTGTTTGTCTCCCATCTGAAAAAGGGTCATTCTTAAAAGAAAGAATTTTCTCCCCTAGGGAGAAAATTCTTTCTTTTAAGAATGGATCAACATTTAGAAAGGGTTTTGTATTCAGGTAAAGCAAATAGGCAATCACAAAGTTATCTGTCATTTGAGAATGGTGGAAATCTACCGGGAATCAGCATTACGACAACATCTTAGTAAGAAAGATGCGCCGAGATTCTATCGGTTATTGTAATAATTGGTGACCTTTTAACCTAGTTTAGTTTGGAGACCTCCATAAAGGTAGCTGAAAAACTCCTTCCATTACGGAAGGTGGGCAAAACACTTTTGAAAGTATTACCTTCCCTGAAAATGTATACATTCCCCTTAAGGGTTTGAACATTTTGACATTTCTTTCTGAACACCAAACTGGTTCTGACTGGCTATTTATTCTAATAGAAGATAATGTTGGAGCAAATTCTTTGGCTTTTAGAGTAGACCCCTCCCCTGCCCTCTTTGGAAGGGAGTCAAGACACTGACAGCATTATATTCCCTTAAATGTAGCTATTATATACAACTGGTAGGTTTTCTGCGAGTCTGATAAATGAACATCCTGTTTGCGTTGCCCTCTCTGAACACATATCTGTTCCTGAGCATTTCTGACATCTTTTTGTTCGTCCTTGATTTTCTTTGTCGTTATAAAAAAATATATAAATCTCAAAATCACATCCGTGCGGTATATTAAATCTACATTGTACCAGATTTTTTTTTCATAAAGTTTGAACAAACCCATCTATTAGACTATTTGATGTACAGAATATAAAAGGGGAAGGACTACACATTTTTTGAGTGGTGGGTGGGGGTGTATTTTTTGTGTTTTTGTTGAGGTTTTACGGCCAAATGAACCCAATGGGGTCATGTCGAGCGCGGTCATTTTACCTAACCACACGTTTACCGGGCAGGCTTAGTTCTCTAAAGGGTTAACCAGTATTGTGCTCATTCTTTCGCCGGAAACTGACAACTGCCCTTCTTGAATCAGCGGAAGTGAGAGAATGACCGAAGAGAATGTTCCATTATCAATCTCCACGAAACAATGTTGCAGACCAGGTGGGGTGTAGTGGGGTGGGCAGATGGGTAAAACTGTATGTTCCTGATACACTCTTAAAAGAAATATTTGACTGATAATAATGATAAGAGCAAATCCTTTTTTTTTTTTCAGAGTAAAATAAAAATCTAAAAAGTTGCCTTTTTGGAAGGGACTTTATATGTAGTAAGCCAAACAGGAAGTAAAAAAAACATGCCCCCACACCCCCTGCAAATCTTGGCGAAAAATCTGTCAAGTGTATGAAGTTCTCTTAAGCTGCTGCTCCTTTGGTTTGGGTGCAGGGCCCGGTTGTTCAAAGCGTCGTTAGCTTAACGAGCTCGTTAAGGGTCATTTCGTTAACTGTTTTAGCGGATTCAATATACAATATTCTGATATTTTTTGCTGAAAAAATGTGAGTAGCTTTACTCACATTTTTTCAGCATAAAATTTCAGCATATTTGCGTATCACTCGATGTAAATTTTAACGAATCGTTAACTAACGACGTCGTTAGCTTTGAACAACTGGGCCCAGATTGCTTGGTCGAACGTATCAATCCGAATGTTTAGCGTAAACACAGCTGGACAGATGCATTTCAGCATTGGCAAATGCGAGACAGGTAGGCGCAAGTAATCTGCCAGTACCATATGAAGGTGTATATATTGCACAAATAAGAGTAAGCGTTGGCCCACTCGAAGTTGAGTCTAACGTACAGCTTGTCCGGGCTAGTAGGCAAAATAGAATATTACAGATCATGATAAAGGGAAAGAACAAAAAAAAAAAATAAATAAAAAAAAATAAAATAAAGGCCGATAAAAGTCGTCCGATATACGTCGATATCATGCTGATACGTAATTTACTGATTCTTTCGGACTACCGAGTTCAAGCAGTTCACATGTAGATAGTGTTCCGTTTAAAACGCTAACAGGGTGGGGACCAGGCAAGCAGATGTTTATTTAATTTATTTCATTATCTTTCCTAAACTGACATTATCAGAACCTGTTATTTTCTAACTGTTTTTATCTGTAGTTCCAACGATTCATTTTCGGTCGATTGTTTACAAAGTAATATGATTTTGGTGTATGTATACTGTTAGTTGATTGTTTACAATCGACCAACAGTATACATACACCAAAGTCATATTAATTTGTGATTGAAGCGTCTGTCGCTACGTAACTGCGTGGAATCGGTACACTCGTATAATTTAGTGCACCCCGAGTATCAGGGTGGTGCTAGAATTTAACTAGTTCATTCAATATTAACCCTTACATCCCTGTGTTTCTGATGTCGGACGTGTCCACTGTTGCAAAAAAGGGTTTCAGTCTAAAATTAAAACCAGAATGGCTAACAGTGTAGATTCTGATGAGACGGCTCGTGACAAGCTACACTGTTTGCACAGGTATTTGTTTTGGTCCGCCGGGCTGAAAGTTTAAATTAAATACAGATATTTCTTTAAAACATGGTAATAATAAAAAGTAACCAGACCCCGCCTCCTTCATATTGGAATGAGTAGGTCCGAACAGTAATGGTAGAAGAGTCCATTCGGCATAAATGGGTTAAATTTGAGATCAAAGTACCGCTTAAGACACTGCTTGGGAGCGTCAGGGATTGTTTAACGGAGCATATTTTCATTATTCTCTTTTTCAGGTGAACGGCTATCCAGTTTACATATTGAAATTGGAAATCTTACAGACAGCCTAACAGAAGTTGTGTACCACCATGATCCAGTAGGAGCTGATATTATATTCATTTTAGAAAGCGTGCAAGTGGGACATTTTCTAAAATTCTGGTTGGAAAGGACTGAGTTTTTAACTGTCTGTGAAATCGAAGTATACTGTGGCATTGGTACGTAACTATATGTCTTAGATCAGTAAATTCAAAAGAAGCAGCAACAAAAACTAATCGAATAAAATTCTACTTGGCTTGCCTTATCATAAGTGGTGTTAATGTAACATTAGGTTAATAAAATTGCGAGCGATATAAAAGCTGCCAGGTTTAATTGCATGGTGGTTTGACTGTTTATAGACTCATGTTGGTTCAATCTGCAACGGTTTCCTAGACGGTTCTAATGAATAAACTCAACATAACATCATTTCAAGACTCCTCAAACCCATCACTGTCTGCCTCCTGACTTGGCACTATGACTATTAACCCTCATAGGCTAGAACAAAGTCTAGAATCGAATTATTTGCACTATTAACCCTCATAGGCTAGAACAAAGTCTAGAATCAAATTATTTGCACTGTTGGCTATGATAATAAAAGTTTGCAAATATACTTTCTGTAAATGACACACATCCAAAACATTCATGTTGTTGTGTCCTTGACCCGGGACCCCGACTTCCCCGCTTGGCCCACGGGTGGAAATGGATGTGATGCGACATGGTGTAGCAACTGATTATGGCATGAAGCCATAATGGAAATTTGGTTACAATCAGGTCATCTACAGAAATACCTGTTGTTACCATCCGCACTTTATGCACACCAGGTGACTGTAACCTATCTGGAAATCAGCATAAGATTTCGTTTGAAGATGTTGGTGAAAATACCAGAGCCCTACCCCTTCATCGTCTCCCTTAAGCCCAAGTAAACGATGTCTAAGTCTACTGGGATATTGTTTTTATATCTGTCAAGTAAAAAAGACTGTGTAAATAGAAAGGAAGTCAATGTGTAGGAATCGATGCAATTTACTACACTTTCCGTCTAAAAAAAAGGTAAGAGAAAAGTCCAGGGAGTGCCACAATCACAAACCGCAGCCCTTCCCAGACCCCAAGAGGAACAGGAAACCGACAAATCTAAACAAGCACAAACCGAACAAACGTACGAAAAGCACTAAGATTAGCTCTCTCTTCCCCAAGCGAGGTAATCGCAATACTAAAAGGACTGAAAAACACAAGAACAAAATGACACACGGAAAGACATACAACAAATCGCCTCGTAGAATAAACCACAAAGCAACAAGGAGTAAGACTAACACCGGGACCACCGCCTTAGAACGGTCGGTAGAGCAAACCACCGGGGTGGGGGGGGGGGGTTTAAAGCACTTTTACAGCTAACTAACTTCACCCTGGGTCCCGATCCTACTCTTAATACATAAATACATAAAAATTCGGTTCGCATAAAGGCTCCCAACTGAGTCAATGCATCAAAGCGAAAACATAAAAATCAAATTAATCACTATAATAAACAAAGACGAGTACTCATGGCTAATTCTTCTTATGCCAGAGTAAATGAAAACCAATAGTTGAACCACGGCGGGCCAAGCCAAAGACATATCGTCAAGCCCCAACCCACTGGTTAAAGTTTTACGAAGAGGCCATCATTGAGTCTGAGGCCCGAACCACCGTCGTGCAATTAAAGAGTGAAGCATAGCCATCCAAAGACACCAAAGGAAAAAAGGAACGTACTTACGGCAACGGCATCACAATCAAACTACTACAAGCAGAAAGCCAAAAGGACAGTTTCTTTTCCAAATATTGGCCGAACTGCTATAAGTAAAAAAAAACATATCACCAGGACATCCATTTATTTAATTTATTGATAAAGAGAAGCTTTATGGGTACATATTAAACATTCTTAGAGCAGGATGATCTGAATCTTCACTGAACTAACAAATTATTTTGTAGAAATAACTGTGTTTCAGAAAATTTAGTAAGTGTGATTGCACAAAAACTGTGCGTAACTAAATATTCAGAATTTGGATACATTTTTTTTTCATTTCCTACCAGTTTTAGTATATAGTGCTCCATCGGTAAGATTGTTTTGTTTTGTTTTGTTTTTTTTTTTTTTTTTGTTTTTTTTTTTGTGTCAAAATGTGAGACTTGTCAAAGGGAATATTAATACTTCAACTGATAAATTAAACACTGAAATACAGACACATATTCTTTTTGCAATGCTACTCTTGAAGAAAAAAAATCAGTAACTGCTCACTCTTTATCAAGTAGGCAATTGTATGTGTTTTATAGATTAGAAAAGACAAATAAAAAATTGGCATATGAATTAGGTAAAATAATATGTATTATGTATTATTTTTAGTTTTGAGACAGCAATGGAATAATATTGCAGTGTTCTTATTTTCTTTAGAAATTAAATAAATAAATAAAACCTTTCAATTTTATATATATTTATTTCCATTAATTCCTGTTTTTATATCCCGCCACACACGTATATCGCTTAACGATAGTGGCGGGGTCTTATGGTTTCACGATGGTCGTCCGTGTGTCCGTCTGTCTGTCCGTCCGTCCGTCTGTATGTCCTTCCGTCTGTCGTACGTCCTTCCACCCACCCGTCCGTATTTTTGTTTCCGGATGATAACTTGAGTGAATGTCAATGGATTTTCATCAAACTTGGTATATGCATTGATATTGTTGAAATCTGATTTGGGATTGCTAATGGGCTAAATTCGTCATTTTTTGACAAAGATATCTGCCCGCGACATGTCTGATTTTTTTTATTCCTGACGATAACTCTAGTAAATTTCAAAGGATTTTCACCAACCTTGGTATGTGCATTGATATTGTACAGATCAGGTATTGGATTGTTAGTTGGCTGATTTCATCAATGTTTGACATAGTTAACAATAACTTTAGTACATATCAATGGATTTTCACCATTGTCATTGTGGAGATCTGGTTTGGGTTTGCTAATAAGCAAATTTTGTCAATTTTGGACAGAGTTATCTGCTTACGACACATTCATTTTGTGGTTACAGGACAATTGCCTGAGTAAATTTCAACGTATTTTAACCCAACTTGATATGTGTATTGCTATTGTGGAGATCTAGTTTGGAATTACTATCAATTTTTAACAGAGCTATCTCGCCAAGACACGATAATGGCGGGGTATTATCGTTTTACGTTTTTATTTGCACTATGCAAGAAAAAGCAAAAAAAAAAAAAAATAAATAAATAAATAAATAAATAAATAAAAAATATAAAAAATAAATAAAAAATAAAACAACCAAAAAAAAAATTTTTTTTATTTTTGAAGAAGTATAGAAGTATAAAAAAAATAAATAAAGAGATACCTTACAAATCTACAAATGTAAATGCATATTTTGCAGTCAAATAAACTCTTTTGGTTCTTAAGTACATACATCTAATTACCCCATATAGGGCTCCACTTAGGGAGACTTAACATCCTTATTGCCACCTCATAATCAGTTAGATAAGAAGCCTTTGATGTGCGCTGTGATATCAGGCCCGTATATTGTGGCTGATCATGATAGCCGAATAAGACAAAAATTATGTATTTAAGGTTGTTGTTCACGTGATGATAATTAATCAATGAAATCAAATTGCGCGGTATTTACGGACCAACCAATTTTTTGCACGATATGAACCCAAACCCGTTGTCTCCGACCGAACTCTATTCATAAACTGAACGTTTTTCAATGATCAGGGTCTACCCTTTTTGTTAAAAGTACAGAAAGTTATGAGTTACATGAAGTAGTCTAAAGTCCCCGTTCAGGACCATTATCCCAGCCTACATTCAGAGAATCGACCCACAGTGCTGTCAGTGCTTTGATTTTTCTCTTTCTAAAAGGGATCTTTTTCGTTTTCAGATTCTGGTGACTGGAATAACTGGAGTCAATGGAACTCTTGCACGAAGTCATGTGGAAATGGAACAATGTCTAGGTCAAGGTCGTGTAACAGATCCGATTGCTGTGGCACTACAAAAGAATCAACCATGCAATACCAACAGATGCCCAGGTTGTCATGTTTTCTTTTTTTCCCTTCTAACTAATAATTGCTTCTTCCATATTCACTTGATAGGTCAGGTAAAGAATTATATTAAATAACATATTTTACCATCACCTTGTACCTGGCTTTATTAAAATGTATAAAAATCATGAAAATGTAAAAACAAAATATTCTATGATTTGCATTTGAAAGTAATTTTGTCTAGAACTTACATCAAATAATCAAACGGACAAAAGCTAATCGATTGGTGTGGTGGATTAAAATAATAATCTGGAAGAGGAATTTGGTTAGAAATTAGAGGTAGACAAAAGAATAAAAACACTCGATTTAATTGAGTCTGACCTATGACGCGACATCCCGCATACCTCTTTTTGAAGTTATATACTATATGAATAACGCAAAAGTCCGAAAGGACATGATATAAAATAATATCCCATTTTTACTGAACAACGGAGCGACGGTTTGCGACATTCCTCTACACAAACACTTGACGGCATCAGCTGTGATTAAAAGCTACCAAGAGCATCTATTAAAGTCAGCAATTGTAACAAAAATTAACTTCTAAGCTTCTGAAGCAAGAGTGAAGTTTTTTTCTAAGTTTTATCGCCGTCATGCTGAAAACAATGTCCAAATATAGCGATAGTTTGAAAACACTTCTGCAAGAAGGTCTGTCCGAACCTAGTATATTTTACAATATGGATATTCTGTGGCAAACTGCATGTATGGTTGTTAAACAACGATGATTGATAACTTTGCTTCTCTTTCTATTGGTGGGTCAATTTTTATGCTAAATGAAGGCTCCCTCCTCTTTCTCTTTCAGATGGTTGGCGTCTAACTATCAATGTCTGTGTGTTCCCGTTTGTGGCTTTCTTGTGTTATGGCTTCAGATCTCTTTGCTTTGTTTCGTCACTGTATTTGACTATACAGTTTCACTGTGATGTTACACAGATTAGGTAGAGGATCGCTATGCCGACCGAACAAATATACAGTAGAACTTCAATGACTCGAACAGTCTTAGAACCATGGAAATTTGTTCTAGATATGGGTAGATACAGCCACTGGAGGAAAAGTACAACGCAAGGTCAGGAGGAACGGGGATAATTTCTGAATGTCTTGTCGATCTTCTCTAAATAATGGTATGTTGAGGTATGCATTAGAATTTCCTCAATAAAGCAATTCTAATGAGGTGATTATAATGAGTACACACAACCTATATGTCCATGATAAATTATACAACAAAAGACCCTAAAATATCCTTAAATACATGCTTTCTTGAGCTATCGAAAGAATTTCCTAGGGACACAAAAACTAGTTCGAATCAGCGTGGTAAACGAGTTACTGGTGTTTGAGTCATTGAAGTTCTACTATACTTGTAATTAGGAGCTGCACCAGAATTAAAGATAAGGTTTCGCGCGAGTAAAACCGGTTCAAGCCCCCACTCTCCCCAACCCTTCCCTGTAGTTTTCCTACTGACCGTTCCAAGGCTGTTCGTCTTCTTTGTTTATACGTCGCTGGTTTCATACGTGGCATCAGTTTGTCATTATTTGTCCTCATCATTTCTTCTTCTTCTTTTTGGTGTCTCTTTGTGTCATTTCTTAGGTTTCTTAGCTTCCTGGGCTCAGTTGTTCAAAGCATCGTTTGCTTAACGAGTTCGTTAGTAGTCAAAATGTTAAGTGTCCTAGTAAATACAATATCTATTTCCCAGGTATTTTTGCTGACAAAATGTGAATAGTTTTTGCAGTGCATGCATACATGGCATATTTAATGATCAAAGTTTTAACGAGACGTTAACTAACGATATCGTTAGTTTTGACAAATGGTCCCTGTTTTTTTTTTTTATACGTCAAATTAGTATTGAAAAAGTATCTACTCTAAAGGGGTCGAATAAGAACTCAAAAGATACGAGGGATGTTCGAAATGAATTGCTTATTGTCCTCTTTCTCGATATCCACGTGGGGCACGATAAAAACCAATACATACCTGTATAGTGCTATTCAATATCTACACAATGGTGTATAAATGTACATGTTAGACTAAGTGTAAGACATAAAATTTGCCATTTGAATACACGCAGTCATTGACCACTGCAGTAAAAATGGTTGGTAGAAGCGTCGATAAAAAAGATGAAATACGGGCTTACATCAAAGCTCGCTCAAAACTTGGTTGTTCTTTGAAGAAGCTGATGACTGAAATTTCTACTGCTTTTGGACCTTCTTGTGTGTCTTATGACACAGTTCGGCGGTGGAAAAAGAAATCTGAGTCTGGTGTAGAGTCCATCAAAAATATACCGAAATCAAGTAGGCCAAAATCTGCATCTCGTAAAGAAATCGTTTCCAAAATAAAGGAAATCATTGAAGGAGATGCCAGATTTACAGTTCGTGATATTGCACGAAAGGTAGGCATATCACTATCAACGGTTCAGCTTATTTTGAAGAAGCATTTGAAAGTCAGAAAGATTTCTGCTAGGTGGGTACCACATCTGTTGACTGACGAGCAAAAGAGGCAACGGGTTAAAATGGCCAAAAAGCTGCTTCAAATGTTTCCAAAATATGACAAAAAGCAGTTTGCCAATGTCGTCACAGGTGATGAAACCTGGGTCCATTATTTTGAGCCAGTCAGAAAGGTTAGCAATAAGATCTGGGCCACTAAACACAGCAAACGCCCAATAATTGCCAAACGTTCTTTGAGTACAAAGAAGGTTTTGTATGCAATCTTCTTCTCTGGTGAAGGAGTCGCAATAAAAGTGCCAGTGAAAAAGGGCAAAAGCACCACCGGAAAGTACTACAAAGACGTAGTACTGAAGAAACTGAAAAAGTATTATCAGAAACGACGCCCTGCCACTGGTTTTAAACATATCCGTCTTCTACATGACAATGCCCCAGCTCATACCTCCGCAATAGTTACGGCGTTTTTGAAGAAATAAAAAGTAACTGTTTTTTTTTTCTTTTTTAGGTCACTGTGGCATCGAAAATGATTGACCCGTTTGGAGAAACAAAAGCAACCTGGACATCTTAATGTAACCGAGCGATTTGGTTCTCTGCCAAGTTAAGCAGTGGCCACCCATATAGGGTCACCCATCCAGGTACTAACCAAGACATCCGTTGCTTAACTTCGTAGAAAAGCCAGACCATCATACCACGTCGCTATAAAAGCTAGCTCATACAGCAAGGCTGTATTAATGATCTATATACTTTTCTCCCTGTCACATTAAACGCAACCGTTTAGATTTTTTATTTATACTAGTTTGTGTGAAAAATATCCATCAGAGAGTCATGACTCAAACATGCAGAGACCAGTCCTAATATTGCCTTACATTTATGATAATTATTCTTTGCTTGAAAAAATAAATTTAAACCAAAATAGTACAAACTAGAATTAAACAAAATCTATATAGAAAAAGAAAAATAAGACATAATCATGCTAATACCTTAACTGTATTTCTTCGCATAAACAGGAGCTGAAAAATCGTGTACGTGCTCCGCACCTCCAACAACGACGACCACTGCCACAACGACCATTCGAACAACCTCAACAACAACGCCCACAACAACAACCACAAAACAAAGCACGACAGCAAGCATAACGAGACAAATATCTTTTAGTATCACCAAACTTATCTCATCAACTTTCGTCTCGGTCTCATCGTCCCTTGTCTCTACAACGTCAACGAAAACTCCTGCAACAACATCTGAAGGTATTCGGACTTCTACAATTACCACTCCAACACCAGCAAGCGCAACTGTTACATTTTCGAATACCAGTCCAACATCAACAACAATCAAGTCCACCACTCTAATTACAACGATGGGTAAGCCAACGATTCCATTTTCCAAATTAGTTTCATTTGTCACCACTCCGAAACAAGCGACTAGTACAGCACCAGCCAATGATTCAACGATAGGCACAACCCAAGAAACATTAGAATCTACAAATTCTGTAGTACCTTATGCTACTACACATACGACACAGCTGATCTCCGGTGGCGCTACGTGTGCTTCAGATATTCAAAATCCTTATAGACCATGTGACAAAGTAGATACAGCTGTAACAGCAGGTACAGCTATTGGTGGAGGTGTCTGTTTAACAGCACTCTGTGAAGGAGCATATATGGTGTACAGGCAAGCTTCATGCTCCAAAATATCTCCAGCCCTTGGTGCAGAGTATGTACTATATGTTATGTTCATTTAATTTCGCTTCATTTAAGATGAACAAATACAGTCAGTAGATTTTCCACCATTTTGACAAGTAAGACAACTTCTGTGACTTTCTATTTGTTTTTCTGTACACAAATCCCCTTCTGAATTGTGACTAACCCTAACAGAAAAGAATGAGCTCCCATGGGGAGGAGCAAATTGAACCATTTAGAGTACATCCCTTTTCAGAAGGGACAAAAACTTATTTCAACAATCCCCATTTATACTTCTGCAAATTGATTGTGCAAACATTTAAGATTCTTTAGATGTGAGCCTTTCGAAACACGATATTTAATTAGTAAAACCAGGACGTTATATCGGTTACCAAAGCATCATAAAAGGTCCAGGACGTTATATCGGTTACCAAAGCATCATAAAAGGTCATATAAAGCACGCTTTATCGCAAACACTAGTTCATTTACTACGACTGAACACTCAAAATTATTAACTTCTTGTCTTACTGCTATTAACTTCAAGTCGTTAAATACTGTAAGACAGTATATAATCCGGTACAAATCGTTTTTGGTCTATAAAAGATTCTGGTGTTGTTTTAAATAAAACTTAAATCTAACTATTTCCGTGCATCTAAATTGTCCATATATGATTTTTTTTCACGCTTTATACAGCACTGTCACATATGCTGATTTAATACAAACTTCTTGATTTAATTGAAAGAACCTTTTTAAGAGAAAAGTCTCTTTACTCTTTACATTGCTTGTAATGAGAGCATGCTTTTTTTTTTCCTTTTATGATAAAAAAATATACTTTGTGTTTTTGACAGAAAATTTGTAAGGCGCCTTCGTTTCTTCTCGATGATATATCCTTATTCGATTTGACACTAAATTATACTAACAAATTGTTGGTATACATAGCGATACAAATTGTGCCCTCATTATTGCAGATTTGTTTCTTTTTTATCACAAAATATACTTTATTTTTTCACATTCTCACGAACATCAGGCACATATTATTGATGAATTTAATTCAACGTCTTAATATTTGGATTACTTGCAAGATATTAATAAATTTAAATGAATATTTTGAATAAATGATTGATATAATTTATCCAGAAACATTACAGTGAAATAAATCTAATACCTCTGACACTGAAGCACTGTTTCTGTATTAATATATAATGACATAATCTCTACTAAAAATAATGACAAATGTGACGATTGTGATGTAATATTGTAAAGTTTACATTTTGGGATCGTGATGTCTTTGGATGTCCTCTTCCTCTTGGTGTCTGGGAAGGGCTGCGGTTTGTGATTGTGGCACTCCCGGACTTTCTCTTACCTTATTTTTACATCCTACGGTGTATATATTTTAAGTTGAGCATCAAGTCAAAAGAGTGACGTTGATAATTAAAATGAACTTTTAATTGCTTAAACTTCTTAAGCAACAGTACCGTCATCATAAACTACGTAAAACATTTTCAACATTTTATCGCCGTCATTCTGAATAAATGTCAAAATATAGCGTTGGCTTGAAGAATTGTCTTTGGCTTGGCCCGCCGTGGTTCAAGTATTGGTTTTCATTTACTCTTTTACCTTTTATGTTCATAAACATTATACTTTGTGGTCTTGACAGAAAATTTGTGAGGCGCTTTCGTTTCTTCTTGATGGTATATCTTTATTCTCAAAATTCTTTTTTTGCTGGGCAAACTAAATGATATTTGACATATCTGAAATTTGATATACTTTATAAAAACTGTTTGACAATTTCTTTGTAACTGATTCCATTCCGAATTTGTGTGGTCTTTTTGAAAGGAAGGACTGAAAAAATACTGTGGATAATTGATATAGCTGAAACCTTACTTCAAAACATTTTTACAAACGTTTGTGATATGGTCTTGTTCATTAACACCTCTTCAGTCTATCCAAAAAATTAGGACTCTGAGGGGGTGTTTGCTTTGATACTGAATCAGAAATAATGTTGACAGGGCTGTAAGGGCAGATTTTGCTTGACACATTTTACTTACTAAATTTAGCTAAATAAATTAAGGCATTTAAAAGAATACAATCTAAGTTTTAAAATGATATACCACATGATTATGTTACTGTTTGAAAAAGGCTGAAAAGGGATATAAACATGGTTGGGGTCCATTTGGGTGATCTGTATCCTTAATCTAGTTTTTACTCGCGCGAATCATCGCTTTTAGTTCTGATGCAGTGCCAAATTACAACTATATGTTCGGTCCGCATAGGATCCTCTACCTCATCTGTGAAATGAAACAGTGAAACACATATAATCAAAAACACTGTGATGAAACAGAGGACGCAATGGCAATCTAGAACCACGATGAGCCCGATCACAGACATTGATAGTAAGGCATCATCTGAAAAAAAATGAGGAAGGAGCCATCATTTTGTCTGAGGACCGACCCACCTTCGTGCAATTAAAGAGGAAAGCAAAGGTATCAACCATAATTGGGTTAACAAGTATGCATGCAACTTGCCGCAAAATATCCATGATGGACCTATTGTTTTTATTTTGTAGCGAGTGACAATGTTTTGTTTTTTTTTTAATTATACGTAAAATTAGTTTTGCCAACAATCTTTCTGTATACTCACAGTTAGTCGCCATAAAATTGAGGTTTGTACAGACCTTCTTGAAGAAATGTTTTCAAAAAAAAAGGTAAGAGAAAAGTCCAGGGAGTGCCACATTCCCAGACACTAAGAGGAAGAGAAAAAAGACAAAACCAAACAAGCGCAAATCGAACAAACGTACGAAAGGCACTAAGATTAGCTCTCTCTTCCCCAAGCGAGGTAATCGCAATGCTAAAAGGACTGAAAAATACAATAACAACGCAAGGCAAGATTTAAAACAAATTGCTTCGTAGAATAAATCACAAAGTAACAAAATGTAAGACTAACACCGGGAACACCGCCTTAGAACGGTCAGTAGAATCAACCTCCGAGGGGTTTAAAGCACTTTTACGGCCAGCCAACTTCACCATGGGTCCCGATGCTACTCTTAATACAGAAATACATAAACATTCGGTTCGCTTAAAGGCTCCCGACTCGGTCAGTGCATCAAAGCGAAAACATAAAAATCAAATTAATCACTGTGATAAACAAACACGAGTACTCATGGCAATTCTACTAAAAGGACTGAAAAAACGCAAGAACAAAATAACACAAGGCAAGGCTTAAAACAAATCGCTTCGTAGAATAAACCGCAAAGCAGCAAAGAGTAAGACTAACACCGGGACCACCGCCTTAGAACTGTCAGTAGAATATTTTGCATGATGGTACGTAATTAAATAAAATTAATGTGTAATTCTGCGGCAAGTTGTATGCATAATTGTTAACTCAGTTATGGTTGATAACGTTGCTTCACTTTTTAATTGCACGACGGTGGGTCAGACAAAATGGTGGCTCCCTCATCAATTTGTTTCATATGGTTGGCGCCTGCCTATTAATTTCTATGGTCGGGCTAATCGTGGTCCTGTTTGTGATTGTCTTGTGTTCTAGCTCTAGAACGCGATTTTTTATCAGATGCTTTGTTTCATCACACTGTTTGTGATTATATGTGTTTCACTGTGATGTTTCACGGACGAGGTAGAGGGCCCATATGCAGACCGAACATATTTTTGTCATTTAAATTGCATCAGGATTAAGGATGCGATTTCGCTAGAATTCAAACTGACTGGTTTAAATACACACCCCATCCCTGTAGTTTTTCATCTGACTGTTCCATGGCAGTTCGTCTGGTGCAGTTCTGATTTGTTTATGCGTCGGTAGTTTCATATGTGACATTTGTTTTGTCATTTTTTGTTCCTTCTCTCACCTTCTTTTAATTCGTCGGGAAGGCTGTGCTTCGTGATTGTGGCATTTCTTACGTATCTTTACTAATCATCTTTCATGTTTGGTGTTTTTTTCATTATGTGCTCCTCATCTCTTCTTCTTTTCGTGAATCGGGAAGGTTGTGCCTTGTGGCACACAGTAGATTAGCCATGAGTACTCGTTTTTGTTTATCATAGTGATTAATGTGACTTTTATGTTTTTGCTTTGATGCATTGACTGAGTTGGGAGCCTTTATGCGAACAAAAATTTTATGTATTTCTGTATTAAGAGTAGCATCGGGACCCAGGGTGAAGTTGGTTAGCTGTAAAAGTGCTTTAAACTCCCCGGTGGTTTATTCTACTGACTGTTCTAATGCCCCGGTGTTAGTCTTACTCTTTGTTGTTTGTGGTTTATTCTACGAGGCGATGTGTTTTATGTTTTACCTTGTGTTATTTTGTTCTTACCTCGCTTGGGGAAGAGAGAGCTAATCTTAGTGCTTTTCGTACGTTTGTTCTATTTGCACTTCTTTGGTTTTGTCTGTTTCCTCTGCCTCTTGGTGTCTGGGAAGGGCTGCGGTTTGTTATTGTGGCGGTCCCTGGACTGTTCTCTTACCCTTTTTGTGACTGTGACACTCCCTTGACTTTTCTCTCTTTTTTTGTGATTAGAGCATTTCGTGGGTATATTCATTTATAAACGTTTAAAATAATGACAATATGTTAGCTTTTATATTGTTTACGCCTCTGTACAGTGGAATCGATAATTGATCACCTGTCAGAAACAGACACCGCTTAATAACAGGCATAAGCCTGATTCCCCAAGACACGTTACTGCGTGTCTAACCTGTACACAACAGTTGCTCCCTCATCACGCTTTGTGCAAGGATGGTGGCTTTAGAGATGATCATTATATTATTAAAGTCTAGGTTATAATTTTGTGCACCTGTACACAGACTACACAGCCTACCAGCCTATCAATAACACCAAAGAAAAAACAAACAAAACGGCCCCTCTTCTCCAACTAGGTGATTAAAATTCAGGGTAGGATCCACCAAATACAACCGTAAGATAACTAACCAGACACAACACGGAAAACACACAGCGAGTAGCCAGATGGCCACATTAAGAAAACACCAGAACCGCAGCCGTAGAACGGTCAATAGTAAACAGTTTAAACAGTTTATATGAATCCGCGGGTGGGGGTGGGGTAAATCGGTTTTACTAGTATCAAGTCTTCTGGTCCTAGAGTTAGCAAAATTTACCCCCTTTGCTCTCACTATGAATAGCCGTGGAATAAAAAAAATGAATCTTTCCAGTCTCAAAAGCCTGGAGTATTAGACTCAATATCAAGATCCGAAACTACTTTATCAAATCGAATCATATATTGAATTGTAAATCGGTTTATTATAATTCTGCTAACAAATGGGTTATTAAGTACTTTTAAAATACGATTGTATACCAAAAACCATTGATTTTTCACTTCTTAAACCTCAAAAAAAACGGTGTTTGTTGACGTATACTGTTTTCACGTTGTTCGTCCGTATGTCCGTCCCGTCCGTCAGATCATTACGCTTTGATTTCTGCTTTTTCTCTTGCTAAATAATTTAAGGAATCTTTTCATATGTTGCACATAAAATGTTGTAAAAATACAAACGATGATTCGACTCGTGTATAGGCTCCCATTACTCAATCAGTGAAACATCAAATCCATTTCAATCACTGTTGTGAAACAAGAAATTAAGACTCGTGGCAATCACCTAAGACGAAGACAGAGCTAAAGAAACCACTAGTTGAACCATGGAGGGCCGCAACAGACATAACAGCAAACATCACCCTTAAACAGTATCAGCGAGAAACAAATGTACTCTGATACTTTTTGTTCATAATAAAACCACGAAATATCTTCAATTAAAACATATTTGTCCATTGTTTGAACCAAGTAAGAGTTTGTGAGCTAATCTTAGTGTTTTTCGTACGTTTGTACGAATTGTGCTTGTTTGGTTTTGTCGGTTTCCTCTTCCTCTTGGTGTCTGGGAAGGGCTGCGGTTTATGATTGTGGCATTCCCTGGACTTTTCTCTACCCCTTTTTTACAACAAGCATAAATAGAGTGTGTCTTCTTGAACAAGCTTTTGCTTGCCTTTACATTAAATGTGTAGACTGAGGCTGGTATAAGTGGACAGTAAAATGTTTATATAACAAGTAAAGTATGATATTTTAGAGTTCCTACCAATGAAGAAGACGACGAAGATGCTAAAGGTGATGACAGAAGAACAACAACGGAAAACTTGGCATAACTTGTATCCAGAAACATCTCTGTATGGATCACTGAAGGGATTATAAGACTGTTAGACATTCGTCATATCAAAACAAAGCATTCAATTTATTGCTTTAAAAGGACATCCGTATATTGTGTCTCCAGTAACCAGTACCTAGAATATTCAACATATAGATTGGTGTGATATATGACATGACATATTTACATTCGAATTGAAGATAGGCATTTGTAGAAAGTACACAGTCTGTTTCTTAAGGTAGTAGATCCACTTGGTTTATATCTCACAATTATTACAAAGGAGACAACCTATGTTAAATTCCTGTGTGCTTACATACACAGCCAGTGCCTCCCGAAAAGAAATCTACTCTACAAAGAAGACCATTTTGTTTCCTTTTAGAGTAGAGCCATTTTCAGATGGGAGGCAAAATAAATTTAAAACTGGCGTTTACAGGGATATACATTATTTTTCTTATTTCTGCTAAAAAACATAGATTTTGGGAAATCGTTAGAACCGCCTCGGCGAGGCGGTTCTAACGGATACCCACAATCTATGTTTTGAGCAGAAATATGAAAAATATCAGAATTTTTTATCTGAAAATTTTCATTTTTTGTAGATAACATTTTCAGTATATTTGAATGGGTGTGTTTTTGTAATGAAACTAAAACCACCAGTTAAACCCCGGGAGCCGAGAAACAGGCATATAAAGATCTGACCCAGACCATCTAATAAATTAGTTTTAAGTCGGGCCATCTGAACTGAACCCCAATCCACCGGCGTGCAGTTAAAGAGGTTAGCAAAGTGGTCAACCGTAATTAGATTAACCGCTAAGCAAGCAGACTGTTTTATGACATCAAGGTTATACCTATTTCGTTTCTAGCATCTTTGCTAAAATGATCAGAAAATTCAGTTATTTTTTACAATTATTCTAAATTTATGCACTATTAGCTACCATAAAATGCAGATTCTGATGGACCTTGTGGTGGAAGTGTTTTAGTCCGGTATCGTATTTAGAGACGAATTCGTAGTGCCGACGATAATACAAAGAAAAAGATCCCTTAAGCTTGTGATATCGATACCCCTGTTGCAGAAGTTTGACAGTTAAAGTTTTTTTACGAGCATTAAGTCAGCCAAATGACCAAATGACGTCGGCTGTTTTTATTTGTGATGTTTGTTTTGTCATTATTTGTTCCTTATAGCTTCTTTTCTTGCTGCCTCAAGAAATAGAGGCTTCGTTATTGTGGCATTTCCTACATAGCTTTATTTAATTGAAATAGCGTTCATAAGCGAACATTCTCCCTACCTTGTTTATTTTGATTTCTATTTTATATTATTTGTTTTAGTTCTGAGTATCATTTACGAAAATTGAAACTAACCAGGATAGGCCACAGCCTTTCTGAGGCACCGAAAGAGGATGGGATAAAGAACAGTGACAAAACAAAATGACTCTTTTAGAATTTCCGATAAACATGTTCAAACATAAAACCACCACAACGGAAATATATTGGAACGGTTAGCAAAAAAAAAAAAAAAAAAAAAAAAAAAAAAAAATAGAACTGATAAACCAGTTTTAATTGCAGGAAACCTCGCCTTTTGTTCTGATGAAACTTCTAATATAGATATATATGTTCTTTCAGTGACACTCCATAGTAAATCACAAACACTATGATAAAATAAAGCGGAGTGTTCACTGGCGATTTGTAACTGTTGATTGAGGCATAGAATAAAATTTTAGTTTGCATTTCTTGTTCACGTTCATGTTCAATGCCACGTTTCATTTTGCTGTGCTTTGTAATTATAGTTCTTCTTTTCTTTTCTTCGTATAATCGCCTATTTTGTAGTAACAGTTGAAATGTTGAAATGTAAATAAGAGCGTATATTGCTTGCTAAACCCTCTTCTACCTCAACTCTTTGGACAGGTCCTTTTTCAACAGAAGGGGTGTCGGGTTGCTTTTTTATTACTATGTTTGACAGAAATTCCTGTAATTAATGCAAACAGTACAGACATGGATCATACGCCACGTTCTGTGGCGTCTGATGTGGGTCTACACTGTTTGCCAATGTCCCTTTTATGGGACACTGGGCATATATGGGTTAGTATTTTCCTGTACCAATGAAGTTTGAACTTTTCATGAATGACTTATAGTAATAAGTTTGCTTTGCTATCATACTTGTATGAGAAATGCATTTTGTCGACAGGATACTATTATGGAAAAGGTATAATGTTAAAAATAAACAGAACAAGTAAAAATAAGCTGTCGCATTCGCACCGTTTAAAGTGAGTGTTCACGGTGTGTTTATATATGCGTTATTAGTAATCATATTAACGTCAGACAGTTTCCTTGTCAGAGGAATTAGCTGATCTGGGCATGTGCCTC
This sequence comes from Anodontia alba, assembly GCA_964016985.1. NCBI lineage: Eukaryota > Metazoa > Mollusca > Bivalvia > Lucinida > Lucinidae > Anodontia > Anodontia alba. The sequence continues at coordinate 62,451,062 of OZ024832.1, read as the reverse complement.
TGCATATATGGCGAACTTGATGCGGGTATTTGTAAATACAAGAATGTGTCCTGAAACGGAAAATAATATTAGACTCTTTCATATTTGTATAGCCTTTGCTTTAAACCTATAATTGTGTTCTGAAGCATACTTTAATTTTCAACTTGTGCCTTATAATTTCCAGCAGGTACGATATTTGGACGAACAATTACGTAAATGTACTGAGGCCATCTTATTTGAAGAAGTAAATAGGAGAGCATATACTGAACAACTTTAGAAAGTCCATTTTTTAGTTGCATCACACTGTTTTCTGTGTAGCGGACCCGGTTTGATGGATCCTGTTAAGCATTATTATCACCTACAGTCGACTCTGGTTATCTCGAAGTCCAAGGGACTCTCTGAAATACTTCGAGATATCCGTATCTCGACATATCAGATTTGCAGAACTGAGGAAAAAAGATAAATCAAACAACCACATTTCACAAATGAATATGTAATTTGATTCCTGAAAATAGAGATATACTGAAAATATTGTGGAAAGAGGAGAAACTGCTCCTTAGGAACAATTTCTCCTCTTTTCCACATTATTTTGTTACCTGTTGTCATAGTTTCATGTTAAAACAGGGACCAGAGTTTCACTTCGAGATAAGCGAGAGTCGACTGTAATTTGAAAAGAGGGAATTGGTAATTTTTCTTTTGTTTGGTTTGTAGCATGCATACTGTCTGATTTCTTTGCTCTTCCATCTTGGTGTCATTTGTAGGCTATGTTCTGTGTTTGTGGCTCTTCCAGGAATCGTCCATACTATGTTTGAATTCCAAATATAAAAAAAGGTAAGGGAAAAGTCCAGGGAGTGCCACAATCACAAACCGCAGCCCTTCCCAGACACCAAGAGGAAGAGGAAACAGACAAAACCAAACAAGCACAAATCGAACAAACATACGAAAATTACTAAGATTAGCTGTCTCTTCCCCAAGCGGGGTAATTGCAATGCTAAAAGGACCGAAAAACACAAGAACAAAATAACATAAGGTAAGACATAAAACAAATCGCCTCGTAGAATAAACCACAAAGCAACAAAGAGCAAAACTAACACCGGGACCACCGCCTTAGAACGGCCAGTAGAGTAAACCACCGGGGGTGGGGGTGGGGGGTGGAGGGTTAAAGCACTTTTACAGCTAGCCAACTTCACCCTGGGTCCCGATGCTACTTTTAATACAGAAATACATAAAGATTCGGTTCGCATAAAGGCTCCCAACTCAGTCAATGCGTCTATATAAGCCTCGTCTGTTGCCTCTAATACTCTTATTCTTTTCAAATATTTGTGTGTGATTTTGCTTCTCTCTTGGTGTCCTTGGTAGACTATGTCCTGTCACTACTGGAAAAAGGCGTCATGAAAAGTTTGTGAAAATCTTGGCGAAAGTTTGAGTGACAAATCTGTGATAAGCCATGAATTCCCACCATGCAATTACTGTGAATTTCAGTACACAGTCATTATTAATGTATTGTATAGAAAGAAATGTTCACAGTTATGTTCTTTTTTTTTTTTTTTTTTTTTTTTTTTGAGGGGTGTTCTTGTGGAAGGGGGCGCGTTGGGATGCTGTAGCATATTATGTTTCTTTAAGTAATGTGGTTAGCTTACCTTAGTATGGTAGAATTTGAGTTATTTTGCGTCCTTGTTGTCAGATTTGTTCCATCTCAGTAAGGCCGTAAAATCAATGAAATCGTAGTTTCCTTTTTCATGAACTGTTCATATTATGGTCCGGTGAAATTGACATGACCTTTTTTTCATGAAATTTCCCTATCATTTCATTTATTCACGGTGTTAGCTAGAAATATCACTCCAAAATGTCTCAAAGCAAGAGGTTATCCCAGAACCATAAAAAACTCACATACTTTTCACAGAACTTTTACGGCCCATTACCAAAGTAGTATGTAACTGTGGCACTTTCTGGAAATATTCTTGACTAAAATAATATAAGTAAAGTTACCCAGAAAATGCCAGAATCACAAAGTACAGCCTTCCTGAGGCAAGTTACCCAGAAAATGCCAGAATCACGCAGTACAGCCTTCCTGGGGCAAGTTACCCAGAAAATGCCAGAATCACAAAGTACAGCCTTCCTGAGGCAAGTTACCCAGAAAATACCTGAATCACAAAGTACAGCCTTCCTGAGGCAAGTTACCCAGAAAATGCCAGAATCACGTATAACCTTCCTGAGGCAAGTTACCCAGCATAAGCAGGAATTCTCGTACTACAGCTACTAATCCGCACCAATCGGTCCCTTCTGTGACGTCACAGCCTGTCGCTAGTTCTCAGACAGGTAATAGTGTGGAAATGTATAGAATTATATAGGAGCCCATCATTTAACTAATAAAATCATTTATTTTCAATAATACAAGATATTATTATAACCTCGCAATAGAAGGAAAAATATATCTGCTTCAATTTGATACCAAATTTGTTGAAATCAGATAAATTTTAAAATGGCCCAGATTGTAATGAATGCTACAAGGGTTTTTCCTTATTAAGTCTTTGTATTTTACAACAAAAATGAAAAATATCCTTGATTCAATCGCCCAAAAGTCATATTTTTTTAAATTTCTCCGTTCGCTATAACCTCTCATTCGATAGATCTATTTAATATCTATAGTTATGCAGTAAAATATTGAATAAATTATTTTATTAAAAATGGCCCACAGGTTGCAGAATATAGCTATATTTCAAAAATGCGGAGCGAAAATGTGTAATGATTACACAGACGCAGGTCTTGTGTGTACACATGATACTAGAATGAATTGCAAAAATGGTTGTAAGAATTGGAAAATAAAAAAAGAAATTGGTTTCTATTGATATATTATAAAGATTTAGCTTCAAAAAGGAAAACAAAGATATATATTTATAATAATATAAACTTATTCATTTTTGTTTATGTTGAATAAATTATTATGTTTTTATTCGGCAACTTATTGAAGCTTTAATGAAAATTTGATATAATTACTTTTGACCATAGGAAAACTACAAACTGCTTAATTACTTGTTTTTTGTTTGTTTAATGACGAAAAAATGCTTTGTCGGGATACAAGAAAAATACCTAAATATGCGGCCACTCTTGCGATGTTTTCTTAACAACAATTACTGCTAATGAATGCCAATTATGTCCTTATCTTGACGAAAGAAAACAACGAAACCACTTTTTACATAACTGACATACATGCTTATGCGCAATTTTAATAGCACAAACAGAATCAAATTCAACATTTGATCTTTTTGCATAAACTAGCACTTTAATTGACACAATTTGCTCATTTTAGATTCCTGTACATAAATAAGGAATAAAGTACATGGTTCATAATCATGGCTTCATCTAAGTGCGTGCGTGTACGAAATAAATTTGACTATAAAAAAACTGAATGAGGGTGAGGCTCTCTCTCTCAAACGTTGTTCTCTAAATCTGTGAATAACACGAGTCTCTCCAAATAAAAGCAGCATTAAATATGACGTGCAAACATTGTAGTTCCAGATCAGCATGTACATACATTTTTTCTCTGATAGAATGTGCAAGCTCTATTCAATATGCGGTGTTAAATATGTATATTAAATAAATAATTTATAATATTTAAAAAAAAATACATTAAAACAAATTGATAATTGATATTATTTTCAGAAATAATTACTGTAGTAATCTTTAGCTGTATATCATAATTCGGAAAATAAATAATCCTATGCTGGTTTCATAAAATGATTCTCTATCCAAGAAATTAAAACATAATGATACAAATGATATTATTATTATCATTATTATTATTATTATTATTATTATTATTATCATTTACTACTACTACTATGATTATGTTGTACATCACAATTTCGAAGAATAAATATTATTATGCTGGTCATATTCGAAATGTTTTATTTGTAAAATAGCCACATGGATAGTTCATACTATCGGACATGTGTATTTAGGGGTAAAATATTGCTAATTACCGAATATCCCCTATTAGACACATTAAATTACTATCATACTGAAATTTGATCAAGTCCGTTTGGCGTATACCTGCTATCTGAGTGGCAAACAATGTAGACCTTGATAAGTTACTCTTTGATGTAATGTCTGATCAGGGTCACTGCCTCTTGTTATGGTGTGTTTATCAGAATACTGAGGTTAAATACTATAAATCACTTTCTCAGTCAGATTCAATAAATTATTCATACCTTTTCAAACATTGCCCTAAAGACAATTGTTTCAAAAACAAACCTGGGATATCAGATGATTCGATTCTACTCTTTACAACACTTGCCCTATCTTTTTAACAAGGCCATTATAGAATCAACTGATTTGTCTAAACATTGCTGGGTAAGTGTAAAATAGTGTAGACCCTAAACACACAATGCGTCATGTGACATCTGATCTGGGTCTACACTGTTGACACAGACCTCTCTGTCTAAAAACCTAGGATATTAGTAACAGTCATAATCCCAGGAAAACGACATTTTAGCCATATTTGCTAACTACCCAACACAGAAATAACACGAGTCTCTCCAAATAAAAGCAGCAACCATTGTAGTTCCAGATCAGCATGTGCATACATTTTCTCTGATAGATTGTGCAAGCTGTATTCAACGTGCAGTATAGACTCTGCTCAATATATTTCAGCGGACACACAGACTAATCTGGGTCTACATTGATCGCATAATTCATAAGGTCCATTTTTTTCTTTCTTTTTTTTTTTTTTTTTTTTTAAAGATTCAATCATAATTGTTTCTTATTTTACTTGAAGACACCTTAAAGTTCTTGAAACGATCAACAAAACATTTTACTTTCATTTATATTAGCATTAAAAAAAATGGTTCAAACATATATAAATACAAGTTAACTAACAGCATGTTGTTTATTTTCTGGTTCCATTTGTTCTTATTATCATTATCCAGCTGGGAACTAGAAGCCTCAGGCAACTGGACAAATTAATAATAGCTTAATCTATGCCTCATGCAATAAAAACAAAGTGGTCAAAACATCAAATAAACATCAACATTTGAAAAGGACCATTATGACTATGATCAAGGAATATGGGCAAACAAAGCGCCATCTTTAACTGTATAACTAAAGAAACACTGATTACTGTAGAATCGATTAAAACCTGATCAGAGTGTGCAGATGCGCAGATTGATCTGGATCTTTAGTGTTTGCATAATAAATAATTTCCCTTTTTTCATAATCTGACACAACTGCCCTTTATCTGAGACAGATCACAGGGTCCTGCAATTCTAGCTTTGACATGTCAAGCGAATTGTCTCCCTCAGAGACAGTTTGTATGGACTGTCAAAACCAGTTTTTGTTGTTTTTTTTTCTTTTTTGTGGGGATGGGGTAGTCTGGTCCCAGACCCTTTCTTTCTTTTTTTTTCTTTCTTTTTCTTCTTTTTTTTTTTGAGGGGACACAACACTTGTATAGCTTGTAGAATGTTTGTTTACCTCAGTCCCTTGTCTAGAAAGAAAGTTTAAGTTCAGCCATAGTTAACTTGAAGTTGGATTAAAGAGGATCATGATAACAAAAAATAATGTAGAGAAAGAGAGAAATAGATATAAAACAAAAACGACTGGAGCCAGTCTAGGGATGAGGGAGAGGTAAAAAATTTAACCCTTAACCTTTTCCACTCTTTGGGCTTATTCAGCAGTAATAAACTGGTGATATTTGTTGAATTTTCCCCAGAAAATAAGATTTGACATTTCATGAAAATTGTTTGCAATGGAGATGCTTTGCATGAAATGTCAAACCATTTTCTTTTTAGGGGATGGGATGATATTTGATTCCTTAACGTTTATCACTTTCTGGGCTAATTCAGCATGTGATAAAGTGGTTAGTGTCTTAGTTTATCCAGAAAATAGGATTAGACACTTCATGCAAATAGTCTTCATTGGAGACAATTTACATGAAATGTCAAATCCTGTTTTGAAAATAAAACATACAGAGGAATTGTTCAGGATAAGTATTTGGTGATTGTATTTTTTTTCTCCATGAAAACATATGTTGTGGGTACTCATTAGATGAGCCTCGCCAAGGTTCTTCAAATGAATACTCATAGCATGTTTTTGCTTCACCGAGGTGCATCAAATTAATACCTATAACATATGTTTTAATGGAGAACTAGAGAAAATTATCCCATATTTACGTTGTCTGCAAAACTTTTACCCAAAGTGCTAAGGGCTCAACTGATAAGTACTATGCTAATTTGCACCACCAATGGGCCCTATGTTTATGAAATAGGATTGTCTTTATGCTGTGAACAAATAGCCCAAAGCTATTAATGTACCTGTCTTGAAAGAAATGTCCTGTTTGTACACCTCTGCCCAGCTGATAGTCTGTGTGAACTTTGCAGACTGGTTTCAAACTACTAAATTATTCAATTACCAATAATAATTAAAACCTCTAAATTTACGGGGTTTTTTTTTGTGTTTTTTTTTTTTTTTTTTGTTCTAATCATGTACCCTTATACTACTAGAAAAGGAAATAATGACAAGCGTTGTTTATACTTTAGACCCAGACCAAACTGTGCTCAGGCACAGAATGACCAGGAGGATTGTTTAGCATAAGCATCTGCACATACTGATCTTAACAATCAGATCTGTAACACACATTAAGCAAAGAGCATAACCTTGCTCAGAAAGCGCAAAGTGGTCTTGGTCTACAAAAAGGCACATACATGAAGGCTGCTTAAAACACTGTAATATTTGATATTACTCATTTATGCTAAAAAAGGGACATTGACAAATAGATAAGAACTACGCAGACTGTCCTATGATGTTAAGAAGAGGATGACATAGGTCTTTCTCCTGTATTCATTATCCATAGGCTTCTTTCTTTCTTTCTTTCTTTCTTTCTTTCTTTGATGGTTATCATAAAGTAATGTTGTTTTTTTGTTTTTTTATTCATTCATTCATTTTTTTTTCAAATTACTTATATATTTAATTAAAATTTCCCATTTGTTTTCTCCAGGTGAAATGACCGTTTTTCTTTCAAAAATTGTACCGAACTATCATCAGTAATTAAATACAACCTTAATTAATTAACTCATTTGTTTTCTTAGATTATCTAGTGTTCTTCATTTTAAAATCTTACTGAATTACCATTCATTAAATATAACACTTTTTTAATTTATTAATTACTTTTGTTTTCTTAGGTTAAAGTATTGAAATTTGTTTAAAAATCATATTGAATTATCTATAACTAAATACAACACTTTATTTAATTTGAAATAATAATAATAATAATAATAATAATAATAATAATAATAATAATAATAATAATTAATATTTTGTTATTATCATTATTAATTAATTCTTAGGTTAAACTATTGATATTCTTTTGAAAATCATACTGAATAATCTGCTGATATTCATTCATTCATTCATTCATTCTAACTCGGACCTAGTCCAGTGTATATTGGGTCCAAGATTCTAAAGAGCATCCATACATGATTTAATCTGTAGTACTGTAGGTGTGTGACACTGGGTTGATTACACACCAGCTACACAGGTAAGACGACGGTTACGGGCCTCCGGTCAAAGGGAATTAATCGAAGCCTATCTAAAATGGAATATCGATAACCTGAGTGACAGTTCCTGTAGTACGATAATTCCTGGTAGTGAAAATGCCAGAATCACGAAGTACAGCCTTCCAGGGGCACCAAAAGAAGGAGAGATCAGGATAAAATAATCACAAAACAAACACAACATTCGAAACCACCGACGCAAAAACAAAGAAGAACTGCAATAGAGAAAACATCATGGAAAGGCAGTAGGTAAAACCCACTAGGGTGGAGGGGCTGGGGTCTTAAACCTTAAAAGTTTAAGCTTGCACTGGATGATGACAAACATTAGGCTATTTTAATGTCTGTGAAGGAGATTTTATAAAGCATAAGGCTTTTTATCATTAAGTGCAAGCTAAAATCTTAGTTTTAATACTTGTATTATTAATTTTATTTTCCTAATACCCGGAAATAAATTTTGCTTATCGTCAAATTCGGAACAGCAAGAATGTATAATGTATAACTTGCACGTTACGTCAAGGTAATGTGCGCGCGACGTCATCATAACTTTAGTAAACAAATCTTATTGGCCGACGTACGTACAATTTATGTCTCTTTATGCATGCCTAGACAAGAACGTTTGAAATTTGACCGAGAAATGAAACTCAGAAGAATGTAACACTTCATTTTAAGAGACAGCACTAAACATGAAAATCAAATTTCAGCAGACCCGCTTTATATGGCATATGCCACGGCTGTCCGGTAGCACTGAACATTTGGAAGTTATGAAAATGGCAAACTTTTTATCATAGAAAAGTTTTATCAACGTATCACACACAGTTTAAAGTTTTGGTCATTTTCATATTTTCCCACTTTTGGTTTAAACGTGATGACCATTTTCAGTTTGTGCCTCGACTAAGATTGGCAATAATATGGGATTCGGCAAGTCCATTGGCAAGATCTTGTCCATATCAATCAGTATATAAACATTTATCAAAATATTCATAACAATGTAAGCGTAATGTGCAAATTATCAAAGTATTCATCGAAAACGAGGCTCTCAGAATTTTTGGACAGATAACCCCAGTGACCCATGGACCCAGGTCTTTCATCTGGCACCAGTATCATTCCGATCGGTGAAGGTCGGATTTAACTCAAATAAGCAGTCCAAAGTTGATGAGGAAAATCCAGAAGTTTGAGCCTTAAGAACTCGCTTATTTGTCGTCCGAATTAGCTGAAATTTGTAGTCCACATCCATACCAACAAGCCTGCAAAATATGGTAGAGGTCAATAGAAAAGCGCGTCCAATATGGGCGGCCAAACATTTATTAAATAAACGGTTTTACGCTTATAGAAGGCAAAGGAAAGCACCTCCGGTGCTTCAAATAAATGCGTATGCGCAGATCATTAATGCCTACATATGTAGTCAAGGGAATCGGAGCAAAGCGTCCTGGTGAAAACGGGTCATCAATTTTACATTGCACCCTATGGAAATATGGGCGGGAAAACGGTAAAACCGTAATAACTCTAATAATTTGCATGAAAGAGTTGCGCTTTCTATAGGGTTTATAGAAGATAGGAAGATTCATAATAGGGCCAAATAGGAGTGCGCAGCATGCAGTACACGTGAAGATAAAAGGACTCGAAATGGGTCTGTAGACGTCGTCTGATGAACAAAGAGATTTTAATAGACAAAAAGTGACCTTCCCCGATTGGATAGAAACTGGTAGCAAACGATGCTTTAGGAACATAGTTACATTGTGTGCTATTTTTCAGAAAATTCGGACTATCCGTTAGTAAGTTATTAGGGCCAAACAATGGCAAATGCCAACTTTCAACGGATAGAACTCGAAAACGAGGCTCTCAGAAGTTTTGGGCAGATGGCCCCAGTGACCCACGGCCCCAGACCTTTCATCTGGCACCAGTTTCATTCCGATCTGTGAAGGTCGGATTTGACTCAAATAAGCAGTCCAAGTTGATGAGGAATATTCAGAATTGTCAGCCAAACATTTATTAAATAAACGGCTTTACACCTATAACAGATAGCAGGCAAAGGAGAGCACCCATGGTGCTGCAAATACAAGGGCGGGAAAACGTTAAAACCGTAACTCTATAAATTCGAATCAAACAGGTGCACTTTTTACAGGATTTATAGGTCGTAGGAAGGTTCATAATTGAGCCAAATAGGAGTGCGCAGCATGCAATACACGTGGAGATATAAGGGCTCGAAATGGGTCTGTAGACGTCGTCTGATGAACAAAGAGATTGAAATAGACAAAAGGTGACCTTCACCGATTGGATAGAAACTGGTAGCAAAAGATGCTTTAGAACCATAGTTACATTGTGTGCTATTTTTTTTTTTTTTTTAGAAAATTCAGACTATCCGTTAGTAAGTTATTAGGTGTCAAACATTGGCAAATATCAACTTTCAACGGCTAGAACTCGAAAACGAGGCTCTCAGGATTTTTGGGCAGATGGCCCCAGTGACCCATGGCCCCAGCCTTTCATCTGGCACCAGTTTTATTCCGATCTGTGACGGTCGGATTTGACTCAAATAAGCAGTCCAAAGTTGGTGAGGAATATCCAGAATTTTGAGCCTTAATAACTCACTTATTTGTCGTTCGATCTGGCTGAAATTTGGAACGTTTCTAGTCCTTATCCATACCAACAAGCCTGCAAACTATGGTAGGGGTCAATAGAATAGCGCGTCCAATATGGGCCGCCAAACATTTATTAAATAAACGGTTTTACGCCTATAGCAGACAAAGAAAAGCACCTATGGTGCTGCAAATACATGCGCATGCGCAGATCATTAATGCCTACATATGTAAATGGTAGTCAAGGGAATCGGAGCAAAGCGTCCTGGTGAAAACGGGTCATCAATTTTACATTGCACCCTAAGGAAATATGGGCGGGAAAACGGTAAAACCGTAATAATTCTATTAATTCGAATCAAACAGGTGCACTTTTTACAGGGTTTATAGGTCGTAGGAAGGTTCATAATTGAGCCAAATAGGGGTGTGCTGCATGCAATACATGTGGAGATATATGGACTCGGAATGGGTCTGTAGACGTCGTCTCATGAACAAAGAGATTGAAATAGACAAAAGGTGACCTTCACCGATTAGATTCTCCTTCCATCGTGGAAGTCCACGCAAAACTTAGACTCGTATGTGAAAAGGACAGGCTGCCAATAGCCTCGGACCCATCAACTGATCATCAACTGATGGGTCCGAGCAATAGCGCAACTGCCAAGTCACATGCTCAGCAGACCACTGTCTCCTTGCTATGCGATGCATCCGCGTCAGAACAGACCTCACAGCTGGCCTATAAGTGCGTAAATTTGCCAGATGAAGTCTGTTTCTGACCGTCTGTGTCGAGATGTGCCTTCCAGTAGCCTGCCAAATGTCTGAATTAAGCCTCAAAGCACTTTGAAACCGTTGTCTCCTAGCCAAATTACCCAAATCTCATTTTGCAAAGAACGAACAAGTCAAGGCAGCCACGTGCAAACAAAAACGAAGTGTTCAGGAAAATCCACATTCAGACTTTAATTCCAGATCAGTGATGAGTTGAAAACACTTGGTTTTATACAGGTAACAAACAAATGTTCACGTGCCCGTGTTATTTTAATTGTCGCCTGCGCTGGTATCTCGCTATATCGTTGAGGGTGCAATGCTTAATCTACGGTCGAAAACATAGGACATAACATTGTCTCCATCAGGGAAAAATTGTCCCTCAAACATTTGATCCCTAACTTTTTTGGTCCAGTATATTTGGTCACATAGCCCCATACTGTATTTACATTGAACACATCGATTCCATTTGGGTATTTGGTGGTGTACCTAAAAGATATTGGCTCAGTGATAAATGGCAAACCAACAAGTTTAATCTGGAGATTGACTGCACTGTTTTCAAAAAAAAAAAAAAAAAATTCAAACAGACAGACCTGACCAAACAGTGTAGACTCAGATCTGATCAAATACTGCAGAATGTGGCATCTATAAGGATGTACTAAATATTTTGCCACTCCATCACGAAAACACGCCTGTATAATTTTGATCCCCTTAAACCCCACTTATATATAGTAAAAGTGGGATTTACAGGGGTATACATTATTTTTCTTATTTCTGCTCAAAAACATAGATTATGGGTATTTGTTAGAACCGCCTAAGTGAGGCGGTTCTAACGAGTATCCACAATCTATGTTTTGAGCAGAAATATGAAAAATTTCATTTTTTTTTTTTTTTCTGAAAATTTTCCTTTTTTGGATGTAAAATTTTCAATATATTTGAATAGGCGTGTTTTCATAATGCATTCAGGGGATTTTAGATACATCAGCAGACAGTAATATGGCTGACACCACAATATAACTAACCTGGCCCAGAAAATTTGGCATTTCAACTGTTTTGAGTTTTATGAGTACGTTCACTGCTCTCATACCTGAATTGGTAGTGTGATGTTGAGACGTCTGGGCCCAGTTGATCAAAACTAATGATGTCGTTAGTTACCCTTCTCTTGCTGAACACGACATGCCCTGTCTTAGCAAACAGTGTAGATCCAGATCAGTTGGCTTCTGAAGGAGAAGCCAACTGATCTGGATCTGCATTGTTTGTCATTGAAGTATGTGAATTTCTGTAAAAAAAAAAAAAAAACGGATCAAGTAATCAGATTGGCTGGAAATTAGAAGTGGGCGTGGCATCTTTACTTATTTATTCAGCATGACAAGAGGTGACATATCATTAAAACTTTGATCATTGAATATGACATGTAAGCTAATATTTTTGCTGAAAAAAATGTGAGTAGCTTTTGCATTTGCAAAAGCTACTCACATTTTTTTTTCAGCAAAAATAGCTGTGAATTAGATATTGTACTTACTAGAACAGTTAAAATTTTGACCACTAATGAGCTCGTTAAGCTAATGATGCTTTGTACAACTGGGCCCTGAATGATAAGGCTGATCACTGTGTGCCCCAAACTAGAACATTACATATGTGATACATGTACTGCTTCTGCTCTGATAGAAATGATGCTGAAAACTGCCTAGCAGCAAGGGCCCACAGGTAAACCCACATATTAAGGATATCACAAACATGTAGAAGAAAAAACTTTAGGCATTACTACCATTATGAAAATATGCCTATATAATTTTGACCCCCTTAAACTCCACTTTTATATGGTAAAAATGGGGTTTACAGGGGTATACAATATTTTTTTTATTTCTGCTCAAAAACATAGATTGTGGGTACTCTTTAGAGCTGCCTCATCGAGGTGGGTCTAATGAGTACCCACAATCTATGTTTTGAGCAGAAATATGAAAAATATCAGAATTTTTTATCTGAAAAATTTCATTTTTTGGTAATAAAATTTTCAGTATATTTGAATAGGCGTGTTTTCGTAATGTCTTTATATTTTTTGCAGAAAATAAGGCTTTGGCAGTTCATGCACAATTTGCATGAAATGTCAAAACCCATTTTCTGGTAAAAGTAAGAAAAATATTTCAAATTGTCGTCTGCTGAAATTTTTACCCAGCACGCTAAACATTAAGAAGGCCAAGTATTGCAGAGTAATTCACAGTCTCCCACCGGATGAACTATAGTAGTGGAAATAAAAAAACTCAAGTTCGGTACCTTAAAACTTGATCAGATTTCAGAAATAGCGTAGGCTGTCAACAATAAACGTTCTGTGGGCATGCTAACAGGTATAGGATTAAAGTTTTCATTTTAAATTTGTCAAAATTGTTCAAAGCACACATACATTAATGTTGATGAAAATCATTTTACTCCAAAAGAAAACATGTTTTTTATTTCTGCTAATATAAATATCTTTTATCATCGTTATGGCTCTTTAACAATCCTGACAATTATATCCTGCCTTCCTTTTAAAGCGCAGGCATGATTTTATAATTTCCATACTAAACTATTGAATTTTGCTTAGCACAGCCTCAGTGAGCCAATTCTAATGAGTTCCACACTATTTCAGTGCATGAATAAATACCTGCATCACGAAAACATGCCTATAAAGTTTTGACCCCCTTAAACCCCACTTTTATATAGTAAAACGGGGGTTTACAGGGGTATATAGTAATTTTCTTATTTCTGCTCAAAAACATAGATTGTGGGTATGCATTAGAACTGCCTCGGTGAGGCAGTTCTAACGGGTACCCACAATCTATGTTTTGAGCAGAAATATGAAAACTACCAGAATTTTTCATCTGAAAGTTTTCATTTTTTGGTGGTAAAATTCTCAATATATTTGAATAGGTTTGTTTTCTTAATGAATGATCAATATGATGATGGAGATGTTATGGACCTCTGACAGTAGCAATGTAAATTTGCCTACAAAATCATGGAAAATAAAGTTTCAGTTAACTACATACCGTATTCGATCTAATTACCGCACATACCCCTATAAGCGCTAAGTCAAGAAATTCCATAGTCTTCAGATTACAGCCAATGTACGTTTTCTTTACTTCTTTATAAAGGTATATGTTGTGGGTACTCATTTGAATTGCATCGACTTGTTGATGCAATTCAAATGAGTACCCACAACATATGCCTTTATAAAGAAAATCAGAAAAAAAATCGCATTATAATCATCAAATAAATCCTATTCTGATTTTTTATAGTGTACCCTTAGTAGGTAGATTCATATTTTAGCACAACTGAGTGTTCCCAGAAATTCTGAAAAACCTAAGCGCACAGTGCGGTAATTAGGTCGAATACGGTAATTTACATTGCAGTAGACCACTAATGACTCATCATTAATGTTATGAAAACAATTTTTTTCCAAACAAAATGTAACTGAACCCTAAATTTGGGCCAAACTGTAAATTTTTGTTATTGAAATGCATGGAGAATGGAAAAGTTTTTATAAAGTACTGTTCCCCACCCCCAGTGCCTCAGCTAATCCTTTTGCAGACATTTGTATATGGCATATTTTACACAATATATGCAAATGGCTACCTGAGGCAAGGTTGGGGGATGGGGGCGGGGGGTGGGTAGGGGAACGATACCCTAGAGACAACTGTTATAAATTGAACTATCTGAACTGTTATGTCCTGGCATATTCATGTTAGTAAACACTAAAATTTAATTTGTCCATATAATTGCCTGGGTAGTAATGTGCATTTGGAAGGCAACAGTACAACACAAGATACCCATGCATATATTGTATTTATAGCCAATGAAGTTGAACCTATAGTTAGGTGTGGGATACACAATAGGGCTCCAGTTAAGTAGTCAGATGTATTTTTATTTTTTATTCTGCTATGACAAAAATAACCTTGGTTCTTAACTATCCATATTGTCTTGTAGATTCCAAAACTTATCAATTTGTATCAAAAATGGTAAAAACACACATATTATTCACTAAGACAACAAGCTTACCTGGAGCACCTGGTTGCATATGGGATCACTGAACAATAAATGCTAGCACTGCTATAGAGTATGTTAAATGTTTGGTGCAAGTTTTTATTTTTCTGTAGAAAATGTAAAATTATACCATCAATTGTGTCAAATATTGGCTATATACCAAATATAAGTGTGTATTTTATAAGGATATGCATAAACATTCACTTATATGAAAAAATCCAAATCTGAATCAATTTTATTTTTCTAAAAATGTTATCCCTCCCTCCTATAGAAATAAAATACACCTTCTGTATGACACATATTTACAATTTGGCTGCTTCTGCTTCTTTATAGAACGTGTGCCTTCCTAAAATACCAAATATAATTGTATTGAGAAATCATAGAAGCTGGGACAATCTGCTAAAATGTAGGCAGATTGTCTATGTAACCATAAGAGGTCCTTTGAGACAAGTTGTTTTTGCACTCAAACATCTTTCAAATTTTTCACTAGAATCATCTTGCTGAGACAATTTAAATAATTACACACAGGATACATTTTGGTGCAAAAATAAAACAAAATCTGAATACATCTTTTATTAGAATAGCTGAATGCTCCCTTTATTTGATTTTTAGCTTTCCTGAGCAGGGCTCAGGATGAGCTATTGTGATCACTTGTTGTCTTCGGCTTCTCTGAAACTCCTGGGCCAGTTTTCTTCAAACTTTATGTGGAGGGTTCTGTTGATGAGGGATTGAAAATTTGTACAATTGGTCACGGTCCATTAATCAAGGTGGCCGCCATGGCCATATATGGTAAAAACACTTAAAAATCTTCTTCTCCAAAACCAAGAAAGCTTTGGGGCTGAATCTTGGTATATAGCATCATGGACTCAAAGTCTACCAATTTTATTCAAATGATGACCCTAGGTTGACCTTTGACCTTTTTATGGCAAGGTCAAATTTGCATACCCATGCAGTTGCATGGGCTAAATGTTGAAAAGTCATTTTCTCAAAATGTATTGAAGACTTATGGCTGTAACTTACAATGAGTGATTAATGTAGTAAGGCATTTTAGTTATAATCAAGATTTTGTCCCCTGGGGGGTTATCTGCCCTTGTCCCTCGGCTAAATACATTTATAAAATTGTGTAATGTTTAAATGTCTTCTTCTCTTAAACCCCTTGAGCAATTTTCACCAGATTTCACATGGGGCCTTCTGTCAAAAGGCTTTTGTCAATTTGTTCAAATGGTTCCACATCATCGAACAAGATGGCCGCCATGCCCATATACGGTAAAAATACTTAAAAATCTTCTCCTCAGAACCAAGCAAATGTGATCACAAAAGCTCACCTATGTGACATGTGAGCTAAAAAGAGATAGTAGAGGAGATGAACGAGAGGGACAGGGAAGAAATAGGGAAATGAAAAAGTGGAGGAACAGAAGAAATAACAACATTCCCCCTGTACCCTTACCTGCTGCAAGGACTTGCCCAACTTTAAGCCAATATCAGTTGGGCGACCCGGTGACAAAAGCTACAGGACACATTCACCTAACCCAACCAACCCCATACAGATACTACAAATGTTGATCCGTCTGCATTTGGTGTACACAAACATAACAGTGATGATATCTGGTCTACCTGTACCTATTCGCTCACCGGTATTTATATTATGCCATACATGTGCGGATACATCACGAAAACACACCTATATAATTTTGACCCCCTTAGACCTCACTTTTATATAGTAAAACGGGGGTTTACAGGGGTAAACATTATTTTTCTTATTTCTGCTCAATATGGTAGCTGGTGTTTTACGTCCACTTCAACATTGTTTTACTCATATAAAGAAGATAGTGTTGATGATGACAGGCTCTGTGCAAAGAAGTACCATATTAGGTTTTATGTCCCTATCAACATTATTTAACCCATGTCCAGATGAGGAAGGTGTAATAATGAAAGGCTCTGTGCAATGTAGCTCCAAACAGTCATGATGGTTTGGTGTTTTATGGCCCATCATACATTATTTGAGTCGTATCCAGATTATGGAAGGCCAATAATAAAAGGCTGTGTGATGAAGTGCTGTATAGTTATGAGCCAAATTCTGCCTCTAGTGGGAATCAAAACCCAGACATTGTGATCCCAGTCGAGAAAGCCACACAGATGCTTCCCATACAGTTATGAGCAAATATGGTATATAAGCCTTCCGATCACATCAAGAAAAATACCTATATAATTTTGACCACCTTAAACCCCACTTTTGGACTGTAGACCAGGTGGTCGCGGGTTTGACCCCCGCCGAGGTCGGCAACATTCTTTCGTGGAGATTGATCATGAAATATTTTCTACTGTCATTCTCTCCCTTCTGCTGATTCAAGAAGGGTTGTTTTCAGTTTCTGGCGAAAGAATGTGCATAATACTGGTTAATTGCTCTGAGGGCTAAGCCTGCCCAGTAAACGTGTGGTTAGGTAAACTGACCGCGCTCGATATGACCCCATTGGGTTGACTGTGCCGTAAAACCTCAACACAAACAAAAAACCCCACTTTTATATAGTAAAATTGGGGCTAAGAGGGGTATACATTATTTTTCTTAATTCTACTCAATAACAGATTGTGGGTTCTCATTAGAACCGCCTCAGCAAGGCGGTTCTAACGAATACCCACAATCTATGTTTTGAGCAGTAATATGAAAAAATATCAGAACTTTTATCTGAAAACTTTCAGTTTTTTGGTGGTGAAATTTTCAACATATTTGAATAGGCATGTTTTCGTAATGAGTTTTTAGTATGTCGGAAGAGCTGGGCCCAGATGTTCAAAGCATTGTTAGCTTAACGAGCTCGTTTAGTGGTCAAAATATTAAATGTTCTAGTAAGTACAATATCTAATTCACAGGTATTTTTGCTGAAAAAAATATGAGTAGCTTTAGCAAATGCAAAAGCTACTCACATTTTTGCAGCCAAAATATTAGCATATATGCCATATTTAATGTCAAAGTTTTAACGAAACATTAACTAACGACATCCTTAGTTTTGAACAACTGGGCCCTGATTTTGATGTTCTTGAATGAATATATTGGGCCGAGCCATGCAAAAATGTGTAAACAGTGAAGGCCCAGATCAGCCTGTCCATCTGTGTAGTCATTAGTATCTTCACTGTCCATTGTAGCGAAGTTAAAAAAAATCCTAATAAGTAAGTCTGGCACAATTAATCGGATAATCGATTAACTGATCGATAAATTCCATAAAAAATGATTATCATTACTGATTTGCTAAAAATTGATCATTTGATTTCTGTGTTTGTTTCTTTACCGTATTTACCCTTAGTATTCAGACACCTCAACTCCTTAGAATACTTTATCTAAAATTTGAACAAGTACAGTTTACTACCACTGCTGTGTCTAAAAATAGCTGGATGAATGGCAAACAGTGTAGACCCTGATGAGACGCCACAAACACGGCATCTCATCAGGGTCTACACTATTTCTCAGGCCTGTCTGATCAAATACATATAGTAAAGTATAAAATATGGTAATGGAGGAGAAAGGACTGAGAGTAAATGCAGGAAAGACAAAGATCGTGATCTGTAGCACAGGTCTGGACCTCTTGCAGAGTTCAGGCAAGTTTTCATGCGCACTTTGTCGTACTGGAGCGGGCAGCAAGAGCATCTTCTGCAATGCCTGCAAGCACTGGATGCACAAGAAATGCAGTGGACTCAAGCGCTTGACAAAGGACCCTGATTATAGATGTACACGGTGCCAGGGAACTACGCGACCCTTGGACGGCAGACCACAGAGGGAAGTCCAAGACGGACCTGACAAGCAGGAGGTGGTAGCTTCCTTTTGCTCTGTCGGAGACATGCTCTCAGCAGCTGGTGGCTGTGAACTTTCAACCACAACATGTGTGAAAACCGCCTGGAAGAAGTTCAAGGAGCTACTACCAGTTCTGTCTTCTCATCACCTTTCTTTCTTTCAATACACGTGGCCGTGGGTACAGCTCGTGTGCAGAGCGCAATGCTCCATGCCAGTGAGCCTTGGCCATTGACAAACCTCTGTCTGCAGCAGAATGACAGGGCAATGATCAGACAGATCAGCAATGTCAAGCCGCAAGACATTGTCACCATCAGATCCAATGAGCTACTTGCGCTGCTTGGCATTGAGGATCTGGCCCTCATTCTGAAGGAGAGAAGGCTCCGCTGGTATGGACATGTGGAATGCTACTATGGTGCAGTTAAGACAGCCTGTGACATACAGGATGATGGAAAGCGTTGGCCTGAGAGGCCTAAGATGACATGGCAGCAGCTGACAGAGAGGGCTATCATTGATTGTGTTGGGGTTTAACGACACACCAAACCTTGTGGTTCATTTTGTGTCATCTCGCAGAGAAAGGGAGAAAAAGAGCTTTGCAAGTGGTGCATTATACGCCTGTTTGTTAAGACAGTGGGGCCAACATTTTTAAAGGAATTGTAACCAATGTACACTATGTGTATGGCTAAAAGATGGACAGACAGACAAACAGGAATAGCAACTCTGTAATTAATGATTGCACCTATATCAAAAAAATAACATATTAAAAATTGTAAGTATAAATTAAAAAAAAAAGCTTCCAGGATGAAGAGCCACAGATGTTGAGAAATGCAGAAGTCAAACAAGGGAAATAATTCATAAACTAAGTATACTAGAGTTACCAGTCTTGGTCCTAATGTATTCCCTTGGCAATATAAACACCACCATTAAGTTTCGTTAAAATATTTAAAATGGTTGAGGAATTAGAGAAGGAAAAGAAAATTTAGTTATAGGGCAAATAATTTAGGACATAAGTAAGCCAGAGTTATAGTTCTTGCTCATTATTTATTGCCCCATTATTATATACATTCCTACAAAATTTCATTAAAATATTTCAAAGGGTTATGGCATTATGGACTGAATGAGAATAGCCTAAACAATTAATTTGCATATAGGCAGTTATGGAATAATAATTAAAAGCTTCGACCACTGGTAACTAGAAAGGGGGAGCAATCGTTCTTGTACACAAAACATCATCCTGACCTAATACACATTCCTATAAAGTTGCATGAAGATATCCCTAACGGTAACCGAGTTATGGCACGTATAAGAATGTTCAAAAAAAAAAAAAAAAAAAAAAAAAAAAAAAAAAAAAAAAAAAATCAAAGGGGCATAACTTGCAAACTAAGAAAGGGGGGACAATCATTCTTGTGTGTGACATGTTGTCGTGACCTAATACATATTCTTATAAAGTTGCAAGAAGATATCCCTAATGGTTACTGAGTTATGTCGCATACAAGAATTCTGGAAAAATTAATCAAAGGGCATAACTTGGAAACTAAGCAAACGAGAACAATCATTCTTTAGCGCAACACATCGTCCTGACCTAATACATATTCCTATAAAATTGCATGAAGATATTCTGAACTGTTACTGAATTATGGAGCTTACAAGAATGTTTGGAAAAATTAATCAAAGGGGCATAACTTGGAAAATAAGAAAGGGAGAACAATCGTTCTTGAGTGGGACACATCGTCGTGACTTAACACATACTCCTATAAAATTGCATGAAGATATCCCTAATGGTTACTGAGTTATGGCGCTAGCGAGAATTCTGGAAAAATTAATCAAAGGGCCATAACTTGGAAACTTAGAAAAGAGGAACAATCATTCTTGTGCGTGACACATCGTCCTGACCTAATATTTCCTATAAAATTGCATGAAGATATTCTGAACTGTTACTGAATTATCAAGTGTATAAGAATGTTTGGAAAAATAAAAGGGGCATAACTTGGAAAAAAAGAAGGGGGAACAATCATTGTTGTGCCCGACACATCATCGTGACCTAATACATATTCCCACGAAGTTGCATGAAGATATCCCTAAGGGTTACTGAGTTATGGCGCGTACAAGAATGTTCGGAAAAAATAATCGAAGGGGCATAACTTGGAAACTAAGAAAGGGAGAACAATCATTCATGTGGGACACATCGTCATGACCTTATACATATTCCTATAAAACTGCATGAAGATATCCTGAATGATTACTGAGTTATGGAGCGTACAAGAGTGTTGACAGACATACTGTTGGAAAAATTAATAAAAGGGGCATAACTTGTAAAATAAGAAAGAAGGAACAATCATTCTTGTGTGTGTCACATCGTCATTACCTAGTACACATTCCTATAAAGTTGCATGAAGATATTCCATACGGTTACTGAGTTATGGCATGTACAAGAATGTTTGGAAAAAAATTAAAGGGGCATAACTTGGAAACTAAGAAAGGTGGACCAATCATTCTTGTGCATGACATGTTGTCCTGACCTAATACATATTCCTATAAAATTGCATGAAGATATCCTTAATGGTTACCGAATTATGGAGCATACAAGAATGTTTACGGCGGATGGACAAAAACATTCCCCTCTGCCCTTACCTGCTACAAGGATAGCAGGCCTTGCCCAGCTGTAAGCCAATATCAGTTGGATGCCCCGGTGACATAAGATACACAACACCTTCGCCATACCCGACCATCACCTCTCTCTACTATCAACCCTCATGATAAACATACCTGGAGATCTGGTGTGAGATCTGCCATACTTTCAGCAAGCCAGCTACCTGGAAGAGGGCCCACTGATGTGGATGTTGCCCTTGTACCTGCACGTTAATCAAAAATCCAATGATGAAAAGTATTGATATTTTTTCTTATTTCTCCACAAAAACATGTTGTGGGTACTCTTTAGAAGTGTGTCAGTGAGGTACTTTTAATGAGGATTACTCGATGAATGTTTACCATTATGTAAATGTACTTTTAATATATTGAAATAATCCAGGGTCAATGTATAGCAGGTTGTTACGGGTATAAATAAAGCCACTCGGTGGTTTCTGGTTCACTAATTCCGTTTGATTGAGTAAGTTATACATTGATAGTGGTTTTATGCAAGTGTATTGGATCATAACTCAAACGTTAAGTTCACTCTCTGTAAAGTCAACTAAAATCCACAGTCGCAGGTTGAATTCCTGTAATAGTCTTTTTTTTTTTTTCTTTCTTATTTTATCTCTTTGCGTGCTTTTTCATTTTCCTTTCTTTTTTCATCTTAATCACCACAATGTGAAAATTTTTATGCCGTTTTAACATTTTACCATTCTATGGGCAGATTCAGCAGTCAACAAATTGATATGATTTTTCTTATTTTTTCCCAGAAAATAAGATTCAATAAAGGAGACAGTTTGCAGTTTGCATGAAATGTTTAATTCTATTTTCTGGGGAAAATAGGGAAAATATTTCAAAATGTTGTCTGCTGAAATGTTTACTCAAGCTAAATGCTAATACAAAAAAAAAAGTCTTTAAAGACACATTTTAGATTGCATAACACCCTAATGACCATAAGCAGATAAAGATAAAAATTCCTTGGTGACTTTGGCCACCCTTATAGGCAGGGGCCTGATAAGGGGAAGTTAGATTTGATATCAGCAAAGCTTATGATGAAGACAGAAACAGGTAAGGTTATTTGGTGATAGTTTGATGTTTTTTGTTTTTTTTTATTCCATTAAATATAGCTGGTTGTTATTCATCAGAATTGCCTCTCTAAGGCAGTTCTAATGAATATGCACAACATGTTTTATGGAGAAATACAGATACCTATGCCTCTATATCATCAAATGCTCTCTTTATCTGTTTCTTATTTGCATAAATTTCCAGTAGCACTATTTTAGTAGCTTCCTCAAGATATTCACTGAAAAGGGTGAAATAAATAAATACATTGTTCAGGAAATGCATAATTTTGTAGCACTTTTTTTTATTTTGCACAGATATTTAAGAAATATTACTCACCACGCTATGGGCAGATTCAGCAGACAACAAATTAATAATATTTCTTATTTTTCCCATAAAATAGGATCGGACATTTCATGAAAATGGTCTCCAAGGGAGACAAATTGCATGAAATGTCAAATCCTATTTTCTGGGAAAAATAAGAAAAAATATTTCTTTATTCTTTCTTTCTCAGCAGTTCAGTGTGAAATAATGCCCTTCTGCTTTCAGTAAATAATGATTGATTATTGATAAGTTCTAGAAAACATGTGTCATAAAAATGCAATATACAACTGAAAGAGAATTTCAGTTTTTGACAGGTAGTAAAGAAACAAATCACATTAATTTCTGCAAAATAACATGTACGCTCAATGCAGACTCGGATCAGCCTGCGCATCTCCACACCCCGACCAGTCTGTGCTATTTGGACAAAGATCCAAAGCAGTATATCTTATAGTGTGTGATGAAGACTGATCAGACTGTCCAGGCTGATCTGAATCTTCACTAAACATACAGACTACCGTAGTTTGTAGAAATAACTGTTTCAGAAAATTCAGTTGTGTGATTGCAGAAAATAAATATTGTCATTTTGGATAGTTATTTTTTAACCCTTGTCATGCTGAATAAATTAAGATGCCACACCCACTTCTTATTTCCAGCGAATCAGATTACTTGATCCGGGTTTGTGATAGAAATTCACATATTTAATGACAATCAGTGCAGATCCAGATCAGTTGGCTTCTTCAGAAGCCAAGTGATCTGGATCGACACTGTTTGCTAAGACAGGGCATGTCGTGTTCAGCAAGAGAAGGGTTAAATTTCCTACCAGATTTATTATATAGTGTTCCACGAGTAGGATAAGGATTCAGTTTGTGAAGTGGATAAGGATTCAGTTTGTGAAGTGTTCTTATTTACTTTAGAAAATAAATAAAAACTCATATTGTATTGGAATATCGGTCAAGATCAAGCTGTGCATGCACACAGTCTCATCTGGATCTTTTCTGGTTTGTTGCTGTCCATCCATAGTATCTATAGTAACCATTAATTTTGTAAGCGGACATAGGTCCTGGTCAGACTGAATGATGAAAAAGTGTCGAGATAATGATTTTAATATCTTGTTGTTTTTTTTTTGTTTTTTTGATTTGGTTTTTACGGCCCTTTCAAGAATATTTCACTTATATCGAGCCGATCGTTCATCGAAGGTGGGCGAAAACCGGAGAAAAACCACCTGACCATCTGTAAGCAGAACTTGGCTTTCCCACATATGACCCGAGCGAGGCTCGAACCACAGCGGTGAGAAACCTAATGAATTAAGAGTCAACTCTCTTATCCACTAGGCTACGGGGGCCCGTATCTTGTTGTTTATTGCCAAAATATAAAATGAAGTGGGAAAATACCATGCTCATCCTAAACATTCTGACACCTTACCATACTTGCTATTTTTTTTTTTTTTTTTTTTTTTTTTTTTTTTTGGATTTGGATTATACGGCCCTTTCAAGAATATTTCACTTATATCGAGCCGATCGTTCATCGAAGGTGGGCGAAAACCGGAGAACCTGGAGAAAAACCACCTGACCATCCGTAAGCAGAACTTGGCTTTCCCACATATGACCCGAGCGAGGCTCGAACCACAGCGGTGAGAAACCTAATGGATTAAGAGTCAACTCTCTTATCCACTAGGCTACGGGGGCCCGCCACCATACTTGCTATAAAAATTTAACAAGGTCATTCAACTACCTGTTTATGTGTCTAAAATTGCTAGACGAGAGATTCAGTAACGACCTTGACTCACTCCACAGTCTGCTCTGGGTCCACACTGTTTACTCAAGACTTTGGGTAAATACAGTAAATGCCAATTAGCCAGGGTCCTTTGTTATGGTGTCTGTACAGCAGATGCAATAATGCCCATTTAGCTGTTGTTTTTTTTATTTTGTAAATGGGTACGAAAAAAGATAAAATTTAAGCCACAATTGTGACAAAATTTCTGAAGTAAAATACTAAAAAAAACAACAAAACAAAAAATTGCATGGTTGCATGGTGTCAATACGACAAATTCTACACAAGACGGTCATACCCCAGCGATGTTTGTGTTGAGGTTTTATGGCCCAGTCAACCCATTGGGGTCATGTCGAGCGCGGTCAGTTTACCTAACCACACGTTTACTGGGCAGGCAGTCCTCTAAGTGGTTAACCAGTATTGTGCACATTCTTTTGCCAGAAACTGACAACTGTCCTTCTTGAATCAGCGGAAGGGAGAGAATGACCGTAGAAAATATTTCACGATCAATCTCCATGAAAGAATGTTGCCGACCTCGGCGGGGGTTGAACCCGCGACCTCCTGGTCTCCAGTCGGACGTGCATCCATCTGAGCCTCCGAGGCCGGCTCCCCAGCGATGTATCCACTATACTACGACGTCCGCTGTTACAAAGTATTGTGTATATATTTGAGGCTCGTGGCCTTATTGATGAATTTGCTTCCTGGGTAAGTCTGAAAAAGCCCGAGATGCTATTTTTAGTCATGCTTACCTAACAACGGATTTTGGATGAACTCGTTCTTAAACATTTGACACAAGAGTAAACATTCATAGAGTTATATCCACAACATATGTTTAGGAAAACATGTGGGTACTCATTAGAAGCACCTCACTGAGGCACTTCTGAGTACCCACATTTTTCATGGAGAAAGAAAAATATTTGCCTGATACCCACTCTTAACTAGACCTATGAATGAGTTACTGTGAATGTCCTGAAGTCTGATCACTTTATTCAGTTCATTTTTGGGACAAAATTCTGATTTAATTTCTTTAGATATTTTGTGAATCGAAAATAGGAGCAGTCTGATCTGGGTCTCCATGTTTGCATATGCCATTTTATTAGAAAGTTTGGTGTAGGGAAGTTTAGGACATTTACTGTACTGATGATTCATTTTCTTCACTCTTGCATTAGTGCCCATGAAGGACTCAATTCAGCCTGTGCATCCGCAGTCAGATCAGTTTTTGTTGTCCGCCTGAAGACATTTTGGATCCTGGGTTTTTTTTAATTTTGTAAATGGGTACGAAAAAAAAAAAAAAAAAATTTAAGCCACAATTGTTTTTTGGATCCTTGGTCATCCACAGAGTGCTTTGCTAAGACACTGGTCAGACTCCTGGTAATCTGTCTTTGCTAGGAAGTGCACACATGCAATCTTGTAGGAAATTCTATGCGCCGCTTAATATTTTCTTGGCAAATATTCAAAATGTACTATGCCTTGTGATGTGAAATGGAAATATACTATGCCTAAAGTGAAGCAGGTCATCAAATGGAATGTATACTAGATTAGCCTGTGGCTCTGCAGTCTGATCAGTGTCCTTACTTTTTTGTTTGGATACAATCAACAGTATGGTAAATGTCCTAAAATTTTGTATATCAGTTCTATAAACAGCATATGCAAACAGTGCCAACCCAGATCAGACTGCTCCAAAAGCAGCAGTCTACTCAGGGTCTACATGGTTTGCCACTCCATTGGTCTACACTGTTTGCTATATCATTAACTCTTTCGATGCCAAATTTCAGATGACCTATGTTGTCTTTTTTTTTTAAATGAAATATCGCTTGGAAAGAAGTCTATATGTAAATTTGAAAAAACTGAATGTCAAACAGTGTATATCTAGACAAGACTGAGCTGTCTCATTTAGATCTATGCTGTTTCCAAAAGTCTATTATTATCGCCTGTGGCAATGAAAGAGTTAAGTATATCAAGAAACAACTATAAAAAGGAAACAGCAAAATTTATGCAAAAAAAAAAAAAAAAAAAAATATGGGATAGTGTTCAAAATTTTAGGACCTTTACCATATCATTGTTCATGACTGGTATACAAAAAATGATTCTTATATAGCTCCATGAAAAAATATGTTGTGGGTACTCATTAGAAGCACCTTGCCAAGAGACTTCAAATGGGTATACATTATTTGTGGAGAAATAAAAACATCAATACTTTGGATGGCTGGTCAATATCCAGCAAGTTTTCTTGTTTCTCCATGAAAACATCCCCTCAAAATGTTTTCAAGCAGGAACGAGAAACATCACGGAAACACCTTTATATAATTTTGACCCCCTTAAATCCCACTTTTATATAGTAAAACTGGGGTTTACAGGGATATACATTATTTTTCTTATTTCTGCTCAAAAACATAGATTGTGGGTACTAGCGAGTAACCACAATCTATGTTTTGAGCAGAAATATGAAAATATCAGTTTTTATCTAAAAATTATCAGTTTTTGGAGGTGAAATTTTCTATATATTTGAATAGGCATGTTTTCGTAATGAATAACCCTCAGGATGAAAATCTCAGGAAAAAAAAAGGCATCCAGTAACTCCATATTTGGCCATGAAAACATTGTCCGTACTCATTAGCCTACTTTAGTTTGGAGACCCCAAAAAGGGTAATTGGCAAACAGTGCGAACCCAGATCAGATGCTGCAGAATGGGGCATTTGATCAAGGTCCCCACTTTTGCAAATATCTAAACCATTATTCTGTTGAAATATCTATATCATATGGTCTTATGACATGCCAAAAATTGAAATTGGACTATTCCAATATATAGTGTAGAGAGAGTTCAGGTTAGATTTTTTTATTTTTTTTTTTTATTTTTTATTTTTTTTTTTTGATTTGGGTTTTACGGCCCTTTCAAGAACATTCACTTATATCTAGCCGATTGTTCATCGAAGGTGGGCAAAAACCGGAGAACCTGGGGAAAACCACCTGACCGTCTGTAAGCAGAATTTGGCTGTCCCATATCTGACCCGAGAGAGGCTCGAACCACAGTGGTGAGAAACCTAATGGATTAAGAGTCAACTCTATCCACTAGGCAGCTCAGGTTATAAATTCCTCAACATGACACTTCTATGAGTACCCACAACATCTGTTCATAATATGATCACTGGAAATATATTGTGGAGAAATAATAAAAAACACCTTTCATATTTCACATTTATTTTGTATCCCTCAGTGCACCTTACAATTAATGAAAATACACAAGCTTACGAGATGACTAAAATCAGCTTCATTGCATAGGGTCAGATCCTGTTTCCATTGTCTTGTATTCACTTATTATGGTCATTGACTATTGAATAAATAAAATTAAAACTAATCAAAGAATATTCTCATATAACAAGAGAACAGTCACAATCAAACAGTTTTAGTATACATCCACAAACACAAAAATCACATCTCTGTTCAATAAGAATGGATAGTTGAATAGGCGGTTGGTAACCTTGTGAAATCTCCACATATCAAATGTTCTCCATGGATCAAATGTGGCAAGCAACACAGCATTATCTGAAAAAGTACATTATAGTGAAAGACGAATGAAATAAGTGAATTTCATCAGATCTAAAGACACTATGTCAAACACTGCCAGGTGTAAAAATACAGTCGACTTTCGTTATCTCTAATTCCAAGGGACTAATTGAACTACTTCGAGATATCCGTACCTCGACATATCAGATTTGCAGAATTGAGGAAAAAATAATTCAAACAACAACATTTGACAAATATATGTGTAATTGGACTCTTGAAGTTAGAGATATATTGAAAATATTGTGGAAAAGGGAGAAATTGCTCCTTAGGAGCAATTGACTCTTCCGTCAGAAGGCTATAACCATGCCCATGCATAAATCCTTAGACAAACAATATCGTGATACCTGTATTTGTCAATGAAATCGGCATTCGTACCTGTATTTATCAATGAAAAAATACATAGGTAATATTGTTTGTCTAAGCAATAACATTAACTCTTAACTGGTAAGCTAGTTTGGTTGGTCAGATTTTGGTGTCATTTACTGGTCAGGTGATTTCACGGAGGACTCAATTTCTCCTCTTTTCCACAATATTTTGTTACCTGTTGTTAGATTTTCATGATTAAGTAGGGACCAGATTTGTTCAAGAAAATAGACTAACAGTTTACCCAATTTCTCTCCAAAGGAGGCAATTTCCACGAAATGTCAAAGTCTGTTAACCGTGGGGGAAAACATTATGGAAATATTTGTTTTTTCCTGAAAACAGATTTTAACATTTCATAGAAATTGTCTAATAAATCATACCTTTATGACACGAACCCTGATGGTTTGTTTACCTTGGATGATTTGAACTCATTTTTTAGTCCCTGCAAAATTCTTCCGATAGCCCATGAAAACAAATATTGAGGGAATTTTTCCTCTTTTATTGTTAAATTGTATAATGTGTGTACTCATTAGAATTGCCTCAATTGCCTCCATTTTTGTACAGAAAATAAAAAAGACCTCCCTAAATTATCACCACTGGGTTCCTGACCTGGTGATATGATTAATCCTCAGTGGCTGGAACTACCCATGTCTCAAATTATTTTCTGTGGTATCAAAAGTGTTTGAGCCCTTGAGATTTTATTGTATCTGACGCTATATTTTACTATCAACAAAATCTACCTATCATCCTCAATGGTCTGAAATAGGGTACTAGAGCAGCTTCATTCTACTTTTGGTTTCAAATACCAGGTATCTGTAAACTGAAAAATAAAAATACACACAATGAGAAAAGGGACCTTATGCCATATATGAACAGAGAAGGCCCAAACTGCTGTTTTGTTTGTTTGATTTGGGCTTAACGTCGCTTTTAACAATCTTTCAGTCATATCTCGACGGTGTCTGGATGTGACAGGGAGCTCAATGCTCACTTTTAGAGTGCTGCCTCACAGAAATATCATGCCCCAGACACTTTGACATGATATTCCATCCAGTCACATTATACTGACAATGAGCTGACCAGTTCCGATTCCTAGCTCTACTTTCTTCATGCTGAGTGCCAAGCGAAAGAGCAGCTAGTACCATTTTTAAAATCTTTGGTATGACCCGGCCTGGGATCGAACCTGCAACCTCCCGGTCACAAAGCAGATGCTCTACCACTGAGCCACTGTGCCGGTCCAAACTGCTGTTTATCCAAACAATCAGACCAGGACCTTATCTGTCAAAACATTTAAACAAAATCTCAGAATTCTGTAGGAGGGCAAGGAAAGTGCAGATCAAAGTGCACCATAGCACTGGTTGATCTGCACCCTCATTGCCCCCATATAGCATAATGACCCCTTTCCCACATAAAAGTTAAAACATTTATATTCAAGATATGATACAAGACTCAATCAGCACCAATACTGTGCCGATAGCAATGCTAAAAATGCATTGGTCACCTCACTCCATTGGTTTGACCAGCACGCCAATGAAAATTATGGTGAACTAACCTTCAAATCGTACAGACTACAGAAGGCAGTGTGTGTGAGTGTGCATACGAGTGTAATTCTTCAGTCATATCATGACTGCCTGGATGTAATGGGAACTCGGTGGCCAACTTTACACTACTTCCCACTGAATCTTGAGAACACATACCAATGAATAAGTTTGTTTGTCTTGAGGTTTTACGGCCCAGTCAACCCAATGGGGTCATGTCGAGCGCGGTCAGTTTACCTAAACACACATTTACTGGGCAGGCTTAGCCTCTAAGCAGTTAACAAGTATTGTGCATTCTCTTGCCAGAAACTGACAACTGCTCTTCTTGAATCAGCAGAAGGGAGAGAATGATCGTAGAAAATATTTCATGATCAATCTCCACGAAAGAATGTTGCCGACCTCGGCGGGGGTTGAACCCGCGACCTCCTGGTCTCCAGTCAGACGGCGCATCCAACTGAGCCACCGAGGCATTGGTTGGATAAGTTTTAAGGGTTTTACCTAAAGCTACCCTTGTCATGCAGAAATAGTGTTCATTTTTGTATAAAATTGTTTCTTCAGACATATACTTTAGTGATGAAGTGATTTTGCTTGTGAAAACTGGATGGATGGATGGATATTTTGTTTATAGACGCTCAACCCTAAAAGGGCATATAGCGTCTAATAAGATGAATATTATATGATGATTTTATTTAATGAGAAATTAAAAATATCTAGGATTGATGAGTTCATTTTAAGAAAGATAAAGTATCAATGATTTTATGTTATTAAAATACAGATCATATTTTATTAAAAAGTCCGATCTCTTTCAGAAAATCGAGTATTTTTTGAGTTGGCATATTAAAAAGTTCCTTTATATTTTTTACATTAAAATACTTTGTGCGAATATAATTAAATTCAGCACAAGTGACAAGAAAATGTTTGACCGTAAAAGGTTCGTTACAAGGAATGCAGAATGGAGCTTGTTCATTGTTTAAAATATAAGAATGAGTAATTCTAGTGTGTCCAAGTCTACATCTCGTGATTTTTGTTTGTTCTTTTCTGCTGAGATTAGAGAATGTGCATTTGCTGTTAAAATTTGGTTTGATTTCATTTAATTTATTATAAGTTTGTGTTTCCCAAACAGACTGACATTTGTTGTTGATGTATTGACAGACGTTTGATTTAAAGTCGGAGTGAGGAATTTTGAAATTGGTTATTACTAAGGATAATGCAGATTTGGCTTCTGAATCTGCTAATTCATTTCCACGAATATTAACGTGGCTGGGAAGCCAACAAAATACAATTTCTTTTGAAGCGGAAAGATAATAATATTTTTTAAGAATTTGCTGAATTAATGGGTTTCTATGGTGTAAATCTTTAAGAGATTTTAATACAGAAAGAGAATCTGAATAAATGATAAACTGTTTTTCAGACTGATCTCTGATATGGTAAAGTGCAATATCAATTGCCTTGGCTTCGGCGGTAAAAATGGAGCTATTATCAGGTAATCTGATACTGTCAGTAAAATTTGGACTAATAACAGAACAAGCAACTTTCTCATCTTGTTTCGAACCATCTGTATAAATTGACAGGTAATGTTTATAATTTGATTTGATTTCTAAAAATTCATTCTTAAAAATATGCGACTCGACTTCTGTTTTTTTATTTTTATGAAGGTCTAAAATAATCTTTGGAGGGTTTAACGTCCATGGCTCTTTTGATGGAAAAGAAAAATGCTGAACATTTTTAATATTGATATTGGCCTCTTCAAGTAACGGTTGTATTCTCAGGCCAAGGGGTTTAATAGCTGTTGGTTTATTATTGTAAAATCTTTCATATTTAGGGTTAAAAACACAATCATGAGCTGAATTACGTGGATTGGCGGCTAATTTAGTAACATATTGAAGAGACAATTTCTCTCTTCTTATATACAATGATGGTTCATTTGATTCAGCGTATAAACTTTCGACGGGGGAAGTACGAAAAGCCCCTAGAGCCAGACGTAAACCTTGGTTATGAATAGTATCCAAAGATTTCAAATAAGATTTTCTTGCGGATCCATAAACTATGGATCCATAATCCAATTTAGATCTAATTAAAGATCTATAGAGATTTAAAAGGACAGTACGATCTCCTCCCCAGTCGGAACTGGAGAGAACTTTAAGAATATCAAGAGCTTTTAAACATTTAGCTTTTAAAGCTTTGATGTGTGGTATAAAAGATAATTTGTTATCGAACAAAAGACCCAGGAATTTTGCTTCACTGACGACTGGAATTGGACTACCGTATATCGTGAGATGAGGATCTAAATGTAGCTGACGTATCTGACAAAAATGAACGCATTGAGTTTTTGTTTTTGAAAATTTGAAACCATTTTCTGTTGCCCAATCTTCTATATTGTTTAAACATCGTTGTAGTTTGAATTCAATGGTTTCCATATTTTTCAATCTAATAAATATTCCAAAATCGTCAACAAAAAGTGAACAATCAAGGTCTTTCACACATTTAACAATATCGTTAATTTTAATGCCAAACAAGGTAGGTGATAAAATGCTTCCCTGTGGTACACCTTGTTCTTGTTTAAATATGTCCGATAACGTATTACCTATTCGAACATTAAATGTTCGATCTGATAAAAAATTTTGAATAAAAAGTGGTAATCGGCCTTTAAGGCCTAATTTATGTAAATCTTTCATGATGCCATGTTTCCATGTAGTATCGTAAGCTTTTTCAAGATCAAAAAATACAGCTACGACATGTTCTTTTTTAATAAAGGCATCACGAATAAAGGATTCCAAACGAATCAAATGATCGTTTGTACAGTTATTTTTTCTGAATCCAGCTTGATATTTTGTTATTAGCTGGTTTGATTCCAAGAACCAAACCAGTCTATCATTAATCATTCTCTCCATTGTTTTACATAAACAACTTGTCAAAGCAATAGGTCTGTAGTTAGTAGCTTCAGTATGATCTTTATTTGGTTTTGGTATAGGTATAATCGTTGCTTTACTCCAGTCTTTTGGAAATTTTCCAGTGATCCAAATATCATTTAAAATATTTAATAAAGTTTTTAAAGCGTTATCGGGTAAATGTTTAAGAATTTGATAATGAATGTCATCAGGACCAGCAGCTGTATCGTGAGATTTATGAAGAGCATCTAATAATTCTGAAGCTGTGAATGGTACATTATATTTTTCATGATTTAGTGACGTAAAATTTAGATGCTCTTTCTCTCGTTCCTGTTTTATGTTTTGAAAGGTTTCGGAATAGTTTGCACTAGAAGAGTTTTTCTGAAAATTCTCTCCTAGTGCATTGGAAATATCTTTAGTCGTTGAGCATATATTTCCATTTGATTTAATATGGACATGTTTGTTATTTTTATTTTTGCCAGTAATTTTTCGAATCATGTCCCATATTTTCTTTGCTGGAGTTCTTGAATTAAGTTTGGAGACGTATTGCTGCCAAGATGTTCTTTTAGCCGTTTTTATTGTCTTGCGAGCTTTAGCTCGCATTTGTTTGGCATGGATTAGATTTTCTTTTGTTGGCTGCCTATTGAACTTTCGTAAGGCAGATTTTCTTTTATTTATTGAATTTTTAACATCTTTATTAAACCAAGGTCTATTTCTTTTTGAACGTGTCGAGGACTTTGGAATACATTTTTCGGCTACATGAATTAATGTATCAGTAAAAGCTTGTATATCATCTGCTGTTTTAAACATTTCAGGATTTAATTTTTCATTACATAGCTCTATAAAATTCTCCCAGTTTGCTTTATTCAAATTCCATCGGGAATGATGGTCTTCATTTGTCGATTCAATTTCTTCAATTTTAATTGGAAAATGATCGCTCCCATGAAGGTCATCTAAAACTGACCAATCAAAATCTAAGTAAATATTTGGAGAGCATATAGACAAATCTAAAGCAAAATAATTTCTTGTGGGAGAATGAAGATAAGTTGGTTGTTTATCGTTAAATAAACATAGATCATTTTCTGCAATAAAATTTTCTATTATTTCTCCTTTGTCATTTGTATCCAGACAACCCCATAGTTTGCTGTGACTATTAAAGTCACCTAATAATAAATAAGGACGAGGTAACTGGTTTATAAGATTTTCTAAATCGTGTTTAGAAAATTTACAGTGTGGAGGGAGATATAGAGAACAAATTGTTATGGATTTAGACAGAGTGACATTTACAGCAACAGCTTGTAAATTACTATTTATATCTATCTGTCTATGAGGAACATTTGATTTTACAAGGATAGATGAGCCTCCTGAGGCTTTCTGATTTTCAGTTGCGATATGATTATATAAACTATAATTTTTAAAATTAATATTATCTGTATTCTTTAAAAAGGTTTCCTGGAGACAAAAGACAGTCGGAGAAAGTAGTGTTGTTAAAATTAAAATTTCGTTATAATTTGCTTTTAGTCCTCGACAGTTCCACTGAATAATTGATTTTTTATCCATGATGAATGGAGAGATGATTTGAAAATAAGGAACTTAATCCTTTTGTTTTCTCTGAGACTGCAAGAAAATGGAGGAGTCAGTCTCTAACTCCATGTTCTCAAGGGAATCGAACCGATTGACCAACTTGATCGGATCGGCCGACGCCCCTTTACTATATGGATTTGGTGCTTTATCTTTATCTTTTTCTTTTCCATTTTTTTCTTTCTGATCAGCTGTCCTGGACCTGGATCTCTGTTGTGATCCACTTGTTTTAGTCGGCTGTGTTTGTGAACTGTTTTGAGATTTTGTTGGTGGTCTAGACTGATGAGTAGATGTGGGTTTAGGTTTAGGTTTTACAGTAGGAGTAATAACTTTTGAATTTGCTTTGATGACAGAATCTTTTTCGTTAAACTGGGTAGAACTTTCTTTGGTTTCAGGTTTAGTGTTTAGGGATTGAACAACTTTTGCAAAGGTGATTTCAGGTTGATTTTCTTGAATCTTTTTGGCTTCCAAATAAGTGATTTTTTGTGTAACTTTAATTTTCATGATTTCTTTCTCTTTTTTCCAAATTTCACACTGATTTGATTTTGATTGATGGTTTTTGTGACAGTTCACACACTTGGCTTCATTTTTACAAGCATTTGTAGGGTGATCAAATTCACCCATACCACATTTTTCACATACTGATCCAGGTGCTTCCGGACAGCCGTTTTCATGATGTCCAAACCTCTGACAGTTGAAACACCGCAGAGGATTTGGAATGTAGACTTCAACCGGTATAATTCGGTAAAAAATTCTTAGTGATTTCGGTAAAGTTGTGGTGTTGAAAGTCAGTAAAAGTGTATTTGTTTCTATAAAGTTTCCATCTTTTTTAATTTTAAAACGTTTGCAAGCTGTTACTCCTTGTGTGTTAAGATATTCTGTGATATTTTCTTCAGTTTCATGTTTTAGCATTCTGTCACGGATAATACCTTTACAAGTGTTGAGAGTTTTATGTTCCGTGACAGTGACATTAATGTTAAAGAATTTTGTAATTTTCAAGAGATTATCAGTTTGAGATTTTCTGTTAGTTTCGGCCAAAAGAGTTCCATTTTTTAATTTTTTTACATTTTTTGGAGTGCCTATAATTGATTCTATTTGCTTTTCTATAATGAAAGGTGACAGTGAAGTAATAGGTTTGTCCTCTTTACTCGAAATCACTAAAAATTTAGCGAAGTTCTCATTAGCTTTGAATGTAAATGTAGTCGGTTGCGTGTCGTCCTCCGAAGAGTCGAACGCCAGAAATCGTTTTCGAGATGCCATGGTGATGAAATTTTTGATTCGATAGCTATGCGCCCCACCCTCCATGGAGCCCTACAAGGGGACGTTTAACAGAAATGGATCTCCTATTTCTAACGTCAAGGCTACATTGCTATTATACTCGGTGTCAAGATCAGAGTCTTCAGCTCGGCCTCATGCTTAGATGATTTCCCACCTATTCATCTAAATTTCCATAGAAAAATTTATGAACAGTTGAGTTCATCCCCCTATCCACAGCCTCCACTCACAGAGGTTTCCGCCAAAGCCCCAATACAAGCCCACCAATTGACCCTTCAGCCGCCGCCCATTGAAACTCACTTAAAGTTAGAGGAACATGAGAAAAATAAGCCCGGTTTGGTACCATAAAGATACGTATGAAAGAGAGAAAGAAGCTAAGAACAAGTTGTGCGCTTCTAGAGCTTGGCACGACTGAGCCGATTGATCCAGGCCGGATCTAACCCAGACCGCTCTTCTATCTGAAATAAGGGCCAAAATGATGTGTTGAAAAGCTGGAGATCCCTGGGCTTTCCTCAATCATCAGGTTCCCCTCTCCCAGCATACGAGACGCCACCCACGGCAAACAGGTGGTTCCTGTTTTAATAGGGGATTACACCCTATCCACTACAGAAGTAAAGTGATCTGTAGATTTTATTCCCTACAGACAAGGGAGGCCGAAAACGTCTGGGAAATTGAAAGGTTATTTTTAATATAAATTAGTAGATCCATATTTAAAATAAACAATTTATTAAAAGAAGGATTCATTTTGGATTCATTTTTTAAGAGAGTCAAACAAATAAGCTGTGTTAGATGATATGTAGCTTTCAAATGATATGTAGCTTTCATACCTTGAAAAACGTTTAGTTTTTTTATCTAACAATCATAAATGCATCTTACTTTTTAATGTGGAGAATGCTAGAGTTCGGAAAAATGACACAAACACAAGACAAACACATATGTTAAATACAGATGAGGTTATAATCTTCGTCCCATGTGCGACCCACGGGCACAGAATGATACACAAACAAATGAAGCATGTTAGTAACATGAGATAGGAAAGGTTTAAAAGGATAGATCTCGCGAAATTTGTTTTTTCCAATTTAAGATGCATTTCAATAAATGAATTTTATATTCTGGAATTATACCGGTTGAACGGACGGTTGCTCTGTTATGTTAGGGGTTTTACCCAACTGCCACAGAAGCGGAAGGCAGCCACCTATTTCGAGGGCCCGGGTGGTCACGGGCGGCCTCTTTTAGCCGGCTCGTACGTCACGCAGAGGGTACGTCTGGCCTATTCTAAGCCCGGGACCAGCACGGGACTGTGAAAACTGGATATTTCAGAATTTGATTGTGTTGGGGTTTAACGACACGTCAACCCTTGAGGGTCATTTTGTGTCGTCTCCCAGAGAAAGGGAGAAATGAGATAGAAGAGAGAGTAGAGGAGATGAAAGAGAGGGACAGGGAAGAAAGAGGAACAGGAATGAAAGTGAAGAAACAGAAGAAATAAAAACATTCCCCCTCTACCCTTACCCACTACAAGGATAGCAGGCCTTGCCCAACTGTAAGCCAATATCAGTTGGACGCCCCGGTGATCTAAGATACACAGCACCTTCGCACCACCCGACCACCCCCGCGGTTATTTCAGAAAGTGAATTTGATAAAATGCTGAATTTTGTGAATTTTAAAAATGCTGGTACATGTGTATCAGTGCATCCAAGATGTAATGAACTGAGTTTTGTCAAACCATATGATGTCAAACTTGACTGAATATATCTGCCTATTTGGGCATACAGATAGAACTGTTAAAGATTTATTCTGGTTTTGAAGAAAATCGACAAAAAAATATTAAGTGGCCATTTAGAGCTTTTGGCTAGTATACTTCTATATGTACAAACCTTTACAATTTTTGTACCAAAAATGACAAATTTGAGAAGAGAAAGTACTAAGGTGAATATTTAAGATCCATACTATACAGATATGAGTCTATATTTATACTTTGATTTTACCATTGCATCAGATGTAGGCACTTCTAATGAGAACCAGATGATGAGGATTTGGTGATACTTCCTTTTCAACATTATTTGACATATCGAGATGACTGATGGGTGATAATGAAAGGCTCCGTGAAATGATGCACTTTACAGTCATAAGCTGAATTTTAACCCACGACCTCATGATCCAAAATTGGAAGCACTAACAATTTAGACACTTGGATGCTCTTTTCTTCTGATACCAAGTATCTGACACTATAATTTACTATCAACAAAATATACCTGTCCATTCTCAATGGTCTAAAATAGGGTACTGGAGGCTGCTTCTTTCTACTTTTAATTTCCTCAAATATCCAAGACATCTGCAAACTGAAAAATAAAAACCATGCAATGAGAAAAGGGACCTTATGCCATAAATGAACAGAGAAGGCCCAAATCTGCTGTATATCCAAACAGTCAGATCAGGACCTTCTCTGTCAATACATTTATACAAAATCTCAGGATTCTGTTAGAGGGCAAGGAAAGTGCAGATCGAAGTGCACCTTAACACTGGCTGATCTGCATCCACATTGCCCCCATATAGCATAATGACCCTTTTCCCACCTGTAAGTAAAAACATTTATATTCAAGACATATGATGCAAAGAATGCATTGGTCACCTCATTCCACCAGTGTGACAAGCACTCCAATGAAAATTATAGTGAACATACGTTCAAATCATACAGACTATGGAAGTCAGTGTGTGTGTGTGTGTGTGTGTGTGTGTGTGTGTGTGCATATGATGTAAATCTTCAGTTATGATGACTGTCTGGATGTGATGGGAACTCAGTGGCCACTTTCACAGTACTTTCAACTGAATCTTGAACTCACACACATGAATAAGTAAGCACATCCACAAATCATCACAACACTAGGCTCACCAGTCCATAGCTCTACTACTTCAATATTGAGTTTGTTCAAGTTAAGAACCACCTGGCAACAGGTGTTCAATTTAGATGCTCTAAAAACTGCTATTGTGGCAGAATTCAACAGCTTAGTCATTTTGAGAACTGAAAGTAATGCATGGGCCTAAAACCTGTAAAAATAAATGAAGTTACCACGGAAAGGCCACTTCAGATATGGCCAGTCACAAACATCCTTTCTGATACCGTAAATGAAGAAGGGACATGGAATAAACAATGACAAAACAAAACGACACAAGTGCAAGGAAGACCTTGATGGAAGATTCTTAGTAGAATCGGAAGATGCAGACAAAAAAACCCTACTGACCAGTGAGGTTATTTTGCTGCAGAGGCTAGAGAAACATTAAAAAACAGGACAGTGAAATTAAGGAAACACTATTTCTGGCAAGGAAATGAAGCAGCCATATTAAATGTTTTGTATTGGATTATTCAAATTTCAGACAAATGCTTTAGAAACGAAGTTACGTATTTATACTGATGCTTGTAAAAAGTTTTTTGGTGACCATGAAATTGTGATACAGGTCACCAAATTCTACCCACAGCACCAATGAGGATACAACAGTAATGGCTGGTCTAAAATTAAAATGTACAACCAAGTTTTACCCTGGAAAAAGTACTAATTCTATACCAATGCATTTTCATGAAAACATTTATTTAAAGCTAATCTTTGTTAAGTGTTTAGAATATAATTTTAAGAGGGAAAGAAATCTGTTTCCCAAGTAAATTTATGACATGAGGTCAAGATCAAAAGTTGAGTTAAACTTAAAAAAAAAAAACGTTGGGTTAGATTTGCTTGTAGTTCCAAACCAGAATGGCCTTTAATGGTAGCACTTCTGCTACTGGAAGAGCCAGAGAAAATATCTCATCCAAAAGGCAAGGCAAGATACACCCTGCAAGATATCTACAAAGACTGAACACAACTGTACAACTTTGTAGTCTCAAGAACTTGACATCTCTGAATGGCTACCAGTCCTTTTAATTATGAAATTTTGATTTGAAAACAAAAGACTAACAGAATCCTTGTCTTCCGATTTATAATGGTTCCCTCCACTTAACCGTAACAAATCAGTGACCTCTTTTTGCCTACCTTCATAAATTAGATGTAAATGTGAAATATCAATTTCAAAGTAGTTCAATTCAAGAAAGACCCAACATACACTGAAAACCTTTTTGTTTGATTCGGGCTTAAAGTCACTTTCAACCTCTTTCAGTCATATCGTGACGGTATCTGGATGTGGCAGGGAGCTCAATGCTCACTTTTAGAGTGCTGTCTCACTGAAATATCATGCACCAGATACTTTGACATGATATTACACTTAAGTCACATTATACTGACACTGGGCTGACCAGTTCTCGCTCTACGTTCTTAATGCCTAGCG
This sequence comes from Anodontia alba, assembly GCA_964016985.1. Taxonomy (NCBI): domain Eukaryota; kingdom Metazoa; phylum Mollusca; class Bivalvia; order Lucinida; family Lucinidae; genus Anodontia; species Anodontia alba. The sequence continues at coordinate 62,411,111 of OZ024832.1, read as the reverse complement.
CAAAGCGAAAGAGCAGCTAGAACCATTTTTAAAATCTTTGGTATGACCCAGCCGCGGATCAAACCCACAACCTCCCAGTCACAAAGCAGGCACGCTACCACTTAGCCACTGTGCCGGAACACTGAAAAGCAATGGTTGACAAAAAGAATCATTATTCCATACGATTTATCCTGTCTCCCACTTTACAGCATAAAACAATGATCCCCTTTGTCAAGCTAACAGTAATATTGATAAGAGGTTAATTTAACAAAATTAATATGAAAGAAAAAAATAATTTAAAATAGAAAAAAATAATTTAAAAAAGAACAAGGAACTGGAGCCATTTAAAAAATCTGTCAAACAGTAAACGCAAAGTGATTATAAAGTAAATTAGTTCAAGCAAGCAGACAGTAGCTGAAGCTGTCAAGGAAGTTTACCCAAATATCTTGTACTGACAGTTTAAACCAAAGTTGAGGTGAGGTGTTTCAAAAGCTTACACCATTTCTGCAGTTCCTAATTGCTGACCAGAAGGTAATGCTACCCAGTAGATCAGTGATACCTATATGAAGACATTGGTAATACCTATACCTAACACTGTTTCTGTAGCCCCAAGGTGGTATATTCATAGGCAGAACAGTTACTGGTCAGTCAAGTGAAACCTTAGTCTTCAGGTGAGGTCAGACTATGAAATAACATTACCTCAGGTTCATGAAGGAGCACTGCTTACATAAAGTTTATGATTTGGGTTTTACGGCCCTTTCTTGCAAAACGTTTGGAGCATTTGTAATGCAGTAATTCAGTGTTACACGGTCTGCTCCTGCTTTGTAATAAAAAAAACAACATTTTACAAGATTATTAGATCTTCCTTGGCAGTCCCTTTACCAAGCTACTTCCAGTTCTCATGACATATCCAAACCCTTTGGGGCAATGGATGAGCTGCATCTATGGCAAATCTGCTAGGAACTTCAGACAGGACTCATAGAGTTTGCCATTCATCAATCTGTCTTGTAAAAGTCACAGAAATTCAGACATCTCAACTGCAAAATTGTTTGAATCACAATGCAACTCAGTATCTCAAAATCTTCTCAGAATAATGAGGTTTTACTGGCACACTGAAAAATAAAATCAAAAGCAATAAAACTCAAGATGGACAGTGGCTCTGTATGTGCATGGAAGATCCATGCTATTTAGACATATACATGTATGCAAATAACATGCCAGCTCAGTATAACTGAAACATTGTTAAAAGTGAATCAAAAGCCAGCTAGACTTTGTCAAACTATACTCAACCCAAGGTATGCAGAGTATTTTTTTGTTTGTTTGTTTGTGTTGAGGTTTTACGGCCCAGTCAACCCAATGGGGTCATGTCGAGCGCGGTCCATGTTTACTGGGCAGGCTTAGTCCTCAAAGCGGTTAACCAGTATTGTGCACATTCTTTCGCCAGAAACTGACAACTGCCCTTCTTATATCAGCAGAAGGGAGAGAATGAACAAGGGATACAAACCTGCTACTTCCCTTATTTCTCAGTCAGACACTAAACCATCAGGACAAGGTCACTAACATGCTTCTGGAAAACCATTCTCCTATGTGAACAGAGAAGACCAGAATGGACTAACCCGCACATCTCTGGCTATTTAAAGATATACTTCTAACATGCCGCATTTGGTTAACTAGTTTCATTTGTAATTTGAAATCCTCAAATTACCTGTAACATGGCTTAGCACCAAACCTCCAAGGAACGCAAATACACATCTTACAAATAAACATACTAACCAGACACTGAATTAATTCTGAAACTATCATGTGTCTGCCAGTTGTACTGACAGACTTCTACTTGGCCATTTATTTTATATCTTAGCTCGTGTCATTTTGTTCTTGTGTTTTTTCAGTCCTTTTAGCATTGCAATCACCTCGCTTGGGGAAGGGAGAGCTGATCTTAGCACTTTTCATATGTTTGATTTGCGCTTGTTTGATTTTGTCTGTTTACTCTTGGTGTCTGGGAAGGGCTGCGGTTTGTGATTGTGGCACTCCCTGGGGGCTTTTCTCTTACCTTTTTTATTTATTTATTTATTTTTTTTTTTTGATAGAACATCAACACTGCATCATATCAGATAATTTCAGGTAATATAAAGATACTAACCTTGGAACATTAAACAGTTAAAGTTGTAGCGCTTAAATTTCCAACAAAATGTCCATTATGTTTTAAGTACATATGACTTGTTTATTTGCTGTTCTTGTAGAAATATCAGTAAAGTGAGATTTTTGTTCCATGCACTCTGTCCCCAAATGCTTCAGTATGACAAAGAGTAAGGAATAAAAAAAACCTCAAGATACACTGAATCCGAAACCCAAGAAACCTCTGAAACTCAGGAAACCAAAATCAAACTAAGTTGTGTAAATGAACAAAAACATCCAAACCATGGAAATAATCATATCAAGAAGTTGTGCAAAGAGAAATAACAAACCAAAGAACCAGAACCTAATCAATAAGATGAACATGAAATTGACAAATTGAGCATACCCAAACAATATGGAAACATCAACTGAACACAAGCTACAGATTTTGTTCCAATTCCTTACTCTTCACCTTGTTCCTTGCTTACCAGGAACAAGAAGCAGGTCCAGTGTGCAAGACACATGAACCTCATTTAAAAGACATTAATCTAACAAGAACATTGGATAAACAAGTCATATGCATCGAAACTTGGAGAAGCTTGTTGAACCAGATCCACACCAGCTCATGTCTGTTCTAGGGGCTTTTACTGTATCTGTAATAAATCAGTATACATTACACTCATGGTAACTGGGTAAGAGACGTATCCTCTCCATTCACCATACATCCGGCCTTACTAACAATGACAATTAATGTTTCAGTCATTAGACTTATATGATAGGTGATATATTTAAAAGATTTTAATTTTTTTATCAGTGCCTTCAGAAGACTGCTTCTTGTGAGTGACCTTTCACTGACACTTTGTTATCAAGCTAAATACTAGGTAAACAATAAATTTAAGTCACCAGACAAAAAACTACCTGTGGGTCTGTCACATGTTCCAACAGCCAGTGTCACTACTAACCATATCAGTCTTCCCCGACGAAGTCAACATTCCATTTTGGGTTACATTTATTGCTTGGTTGGTGAGGTTGGAAGTTAACAGCCAGTCAACGCTTACTACCATGTCAGACTAGTCAGTTTACCTCTCCACACTTTCCTTATCTGGTTTTCATCTAAGCTGTGAACCAGCACTTGTGCTCCTTCTTTTGCCAGAAACTGACAACTGCCCTTCACATCAGAAGGGAGAAAATGGCTCCTTCTGAAATGGAGTCTACTCTAAAAAAAAAGTATTTACTCCCAGGGTGCTTCTAAGAGAAACAAATTCTTTCCTTTTAGAGTAGACCCCCTTTTAGAAGAGAAGAAAACAACACAAAACTCTCACCCAAAGGAGTATTTTTTCAACTTTTTTATAATATAGTAGTTGCGGTCATGGTACCAAAGCCGTAATCCAAAATCATAAATCCATAAACGAATGACGAATCAGAATGTTCAGACTAACAGCCAAAAAAGACCTAAACATTAAGTTTGACAAAATATTATCCAAGTCATTAACTGCAGAGCAGAATCTTATACTTTATTTCTTCTTTCAGTGACTTAGAAAGATTGTTGCTTTCCCTGAGTAACTTCATATATATTTGTATATTTGTGTCCATGTTAAGGAGCAGGAGTAAGCCATATTTCATTTAAGTCTTTTACCGTAAAAAGACCTAAGTATTGAGACAGACATGCCAGAGTAAATAGTGTAGACCTGGATCAGAGAACACAGAATGCAGCATCTGATCAGCATCTACATTGTTTGCCACTCATCCAGCAGTTTTTATACACAATATATAGCAAAAGTGACTGGTTCAAATTTAAGGACATGTATGGTAAGGAGGTACGATGTCCCAATATCTAGGGTAAATAAGGTGGCTTAATAAGGAATGAGCTAAAGTACAATTCCAAGTTCTATTTTCTTAATACTGAGTGGCATACAAAAGAGCAATTAGTGCTGTGACTTTACAGTGACTTGGCCAATGACTGAATCTCCAACCGCCAAGACAAAGCAGATCCTACCACAAACTATGTCACTACACCAGTCATTTGTGTCAAAACAGTATATCAATTTGATTTAGTAGTGAAACTCACTCTAATGTGCCAGGTAAAACTATAAAACAGGAAAATTTAACCCATTGTAGTCTGATCAGGGTCTCCACTGTTTGCAAATAGTTTAGCCATTTTTCTCTAGGAATATGTTAATCTTTAGCAGGTGTACCTAAAATTGAAATTGGACTCTTCCAAAATATAGTGTGGGGGAGTCTATTCAGTATACAATGGGTTAAAATTCAAAATATCAGTCAATCAGGATGTGCTTTACCATAAATAGCTAATTATGGCTTATGCAAATTGGTTTGAGCTCATCAGAGCAGATAAATATGTGTTTGTTTGTGTTGAGGTTTTACCGCCCAGTCAACCCAATGGGGTCATGTCGAGCGTGTTCAGTTTACCTAGTCACATGTTTACTGGGCAGGCATAGTTCTCTAAGCGGTTAACCAGTATTGTGCACATTCTTTCGCCAGAAACTGACAACTGCCCGTCTTGAATCAGCGCAAGAGAGAGAATAACTGTAGAAAATATTTCATGATCAGTCTCCAGGAAAGAATGTTGCCAACCTCGGCAGGGGTCGAACCCCCGACCTCCTGGTCTCCAGTCGGACGCACATCCAACTGAGCCACCAAGGCTGGCAGATAAGTTTGTGTATCCCCCCAGTATATATGTTGTTGCCATTTGCTGATTTTGCCATGTGAGTAAAAGGTTTAAACACTAAGCCATCTACAATCAACAGTCTATAGAAATGAGATTTTTGAAGAATTTTGTTACATTCATATTATTGGTACAGTTATTTTCAAAGTAGTTTCAATGCTTTTTTACTTAGACAAAGATTATTTACAATGCTTACATAAAGTATACTTACACACTTTATACTTGCACAAGGATTATTTCCAATGCTTGTGTACGTTTTTTGGTTTTTTTTTAATTGGGTTTTACAGCCCTTTCAAGAATATTTTGCTTATATTGCACCAATTGTTCATCAAAGGTGGCTGAAAACCGGAGAATCCAGGGAAAAACCACCTGACCATCCGTAAGCAGAGCTTGGCTTTCCCACATGTGACTGGAGCAAGGCTCGAATCACAGCAGTTAGAAACCTAAGCTTGTGTACTTACACATTGTATACTTACACAGATTATTTCCATCTGTTACAGATTCTTGACAGACTATCTTTGTCTTCTTAATTGTGGCTGTCCTGTTTTTGATTTGTTGTTTCAAATGGCCTCCTCCTCCCCTTACAGCCATCCATTTTCATTTATCCTCTTCATTGTTTTGTTTTTTTCTTTTAATTTGTCATTTCTGTCACCTGCCTTTTTTCCCTCATTTCTGACACTTGCCTCCAATTCATTTTCTATTTCTTTGTCATGAATTCACTGGTTTTGTTTTTTAGGTTTTATTTCTTTTGATTGGTCTCCAATCTTTATATAGCCATTCATTTTCCCCTCTCCTCAGTCTTTTCTGTCAGCTTTGATAATTTACTGGTGTCAGTTTTGTTTCCGTCACTTTCTGGCTTTGGTATTTCTGTTTTTAATTTTGTTTCTATTGTTTTTAATGGCCTCTTTGAAGATTCCCCTTATAGTCACTGATTTCCATTTTTCCTCTGTTTTTTGTTTATTTTTTTCATGTTTTTATTTTTCTTTGATTGTAATGTCAAGTTATATCCATATCTTTCTGTCCAGTTCTGTTTTGCCTTTTCTTTTTCTTTTCTTAAAGTCTATAGTACTTTCAGTGTCACTTTACAGTTTGGAAATTATGAATTTCAGCTGTCATCCTGAATCTGCTCTGAAAAAAAAAAACATGAATCCTGTTTTCATGGAGGTGGATTTAATTAGGATTTGTTCCCCTTGTTGTTTATAAACTAATCAGAGACTATCCACCCTTATCTAAGGCAAAACTGCCTATTAGTATTTAAACACTTCTTTAAATGTGATAAAATGTGGAATTTTGTTAATTTTAATGTGTTCATCAGTGCATCCTGGAAGTAATGATCAGAGTTTTACAAACCTTTTGATGTCTAAATTGACTGATACATCTGCCTATTGGGGATATAAATAGAACAAAAATTTTTTTTGGCTTTAAAGAAATCAACAAAAAAGTTGATAGTGGCTGTTTAGAACTTTTGGTTAGTAAATTTCTATATGTACAAACCCTTCCACTTTTTGTCCAAAGATGAAAAATTTGATTGCTGGACAAGAGAAAGTGCTAAGCTGAATAGTTAAGGTCCATACTATACTCATAGGAGGAGTCCATTTATATTTTGATTTTACCATTGCACCAGACGTAGGAACTTTTTTTTTTTTTTTTTTTTAAACAAGGCACTTCTAGTGAGAATTTTTTTGTGGAGAAAAAAGAAATTTATCTGATACTCTTTATCTGATAATTGTGATGAGGATTTGGTGTTTTACTTTCTTTTCAACATTATCTGTCATATTGAGATGATGGGTGAGAATGAAAGGCTCCCTCTGTGCAATGATGCACTTTTACAGTCATAAGCTGAATTCTGCCTTCAGCCAGAACCAGGGACCTCATGATCTAAAATCAGAAGCACTCTGACACCTGGATGCTCTTTTCTCCTAATACCAAGTATCTGACACTACATTTTACAATTAACAAAATATACCTGTCCATTCTCAACGGTTTAAAACAGGGTAATGGAGGCTGCTTCTTGCTTCTTTTGATTTCCTCGAATATCCAAGGCATCTGCAAACTGAAAAATAAAAAACATGCAATGAGAAAAGGGACCTTATGACATATATGAACAGAGAAGGCCCAAATCTTCTGCATATCCAGTCAGATCAGGACCTTCTCTGTCAATACATTTATACAAAATCTCAGGATTCTGTTAGCGGGCAAGGAGAGCGCAGATCAAAGTGCACCACAGCACTGGCTGATCTGCATCCACATTGCCCCCATATAGCATAATGACCCTTTTCCCACCTGTAAGTAAAAACATTTATATTCAAGACATATGGTGCAAAGAATGCATTGGTCACCTCATTCCACCAGTGTGACAAGCACTCCAATGAAAATTATAGTGAACATACGTTCAAATCATACAGCTTAGTCATTTTGAGAACTGAAAGTAATGCATGGACCTAAAACCTGTAAAAATAAATGAAGTTACCAGGGAAAGGCCACCTCAGATATGGCCAGTCACCAACATCCTTCCTGATACCGTAAATGAATAAGGGACATGGAATAAACAATGACAAAACAAAACGACAAGTGCAAGGAAGACCTTGATGGAAGATTCTTAGCAGAATCGGAAGATGAAGACAAAAAAAACCCTACTGACAAGCGAGGTTATTTTGCTGCAGAGGCTAGAGAAACATTAATATAACAGTGAAATTAAGGAAACACTATTTCTGGCAAGGAAATGAAGCAGCCATATTAAGTGTTTTGCACTGGATTATTCAAATTTCAGACAAATGCTTTAGAAATGAAGTTACGTATTTATACTGATGCTTGTGAAAAGTTTTTTGGTGACCATGAAATTGTGATACAGGTCACCAAATTCTACCCACAGCACCAATGAGGCTACAACAGTAAAGGCTGGTCCTAAATATAAAATGTACAACCAAGTTTTACCATGGAAAAATTCTATACCAATGCATTTTCATGAAAACATTTATTTAAAGCTAATCTTTGTTAAGTGTTTAGAATATAATTTTAAGAGGGAAAGAAATCTGTTTCCCAAGTAAATTTATGACATGGGGTCAAGATCAAAAGTTGAGTTCAACTTAAAAAAAAAAGTTGGGTTAGATTTGCTTGTAGTTCCAAACCGGAATGGCCTTTAATGGTAGCACTTCTGCTACTGGAAGAGCCAGAGAAAATATCTCATCCAAAAGGCAAGGCAAGATACACCCTGCAAGATATCTACAAAGACTGAACACAACTGTGCAACTTTGTAGTTTCAAGAACTTGACGTCTCTGAATGGCTACCAGTCCTTTTAATTATGAAATTTTGATCTGAAAACAAAAGACTAACAGAACCCTTGTCTTCTGATTTATAATGGTTCCCTCCAATTAACCGTAACAAATCAGTGACCTCTTTTTGCCTACCTACATTAATTACATGTAAATATGAAATATCAATTTCAAAGTAGTTCAATTCAAAAAAGACCCAACATACACTGAAAACCTTTTTGTTTGATTTGGGCTTAAAGTCACTTTCAACCTCTTTCAGTCTTATCGTGACGGTATCTGGATGTGTCACATTATACGGACACTGGGCTGACCAGTTCTCGCCCTACTTTCTTAATGCTGAGCGCAAAGCGAAAGAGCAGCTAGAACCATTTTTAAAATCTTTGGTATGACCCAGCCGCGGATCAAACCCACAACCTCCCAGTCACAAAGCAGACGCTCTACCACTGAGCCACTGTGCTGGAACACTGAAAAGCAATGGTTGACAAAAAGAATCATTATTCCATATGATTTATCCTGTCTCCCACTTTACAGCATAAATCAATGATCCCCTTTGTCAAGCTAACAGTAATATTGATAAAAAGTTAATTTAACAAAATTAATATGAAAGAAAAAAATAATTTAAAAAAGAAAAAAATAATTTAAAAAAGAACAAGGAACTGGAGCCATTTAAAAAATCTGTCAAACAGTAAATGCAAAGTGATTATAAAGTAAATTAGTTCAAGCAAGCAGACAGTAGTTCAAGCTGTCAAGGAAGTTTACCCAAATATCTTGTACTGACAGTTTAAACCGAAGTTGAGGTGAGGTGTTTCAAAAGCTTACACCATTTCTGCAGTTCCGAGGTGTTGATCAGAAGGTAATACTACCCAGTAGATCAGTGATACCTATACCTTATGCTGTTTCAGCAGCCCAAAGGTGAAGAATTTGTACATTGGTAATACCTATACCTAACACTGTTTCTGTAGCCCCAAGGTGGTATATTCATAGGTAGAACAGTTACTGGTCAGTCAAGTAAGGTCTTCAGGTGAGGTCAGACTATGAAATAACATTACCTCAGATTCATGAAGGAGCACTGCTTACGTAAAGTTTATGATTTGGGTTTTACTGCCCTTTCTTGCAAATAGTTTGGAGCATTTGTAATGCAGTAATTCAGAATTACACGGTCCGCTCCTGCTTTGTAATAGAAAAAAAAATCAATTTTCAAGATTATTAAATCTTCCTTGGCAGTCCCTTTACCAATCTACTTCCAGTTCTCATGACATATCCAAACCCTTTGGGGCAATGGATGAGCTGCATCTATGGCAAATCTAGGAACTTCAGACAGGACTCTTATGGAGTTTGCCATTCATCATTCTGTCTTGTAAAAGTCACAGGAATTCAGACATCTCAACTGCAAAATTGTTTGAATCACAATGCAACACAGTATCTCAAAATCTTCTCAGAATAATGAGGTTTCACTGGCGCACTGAAAAATAATATCAAAAGCAATAAAACACAAGACGGACAGTGGCTCTGTATGTGCATGGAAGATCCATGCTATTTAGACATATACATGTATGCAAATAACATGCCAGCTCAGTATAACTGAAACATTGTTAAAAGTGAATCAAAAGCCAGCTAGACTTTGTCAAACTATACTCAACCCAAGGTATGCAGAGTATTTTCTTGTTGAACAAGGGATACAAACCTGCTATTTCCCTTATTTCTTAGTCAGACACTAAACCATCAGGACAACAAGGTCACTAACATGTTTCTGGAAAACCTTTCTCCTATGTGAACAGTGAAGACCAGAATGGACGAACCCGCACATGTCTGGCTGTTTAAAGATATACTTCTAACATGCCGCATTTGGTTAACTAGTTTCATTTGTAATTTGAAATCCTCAAATTACCTGTAACATGGCTTAGCACCAAACCTCCAAGGAACACAAATACACATCTTACAAATAAACAATACTAACCAGACACTGAATTAATTCTGAAACTATCATGTATCTGCCAGTTGTACTGACAGACTTCTATAAGGCCATTTATTTTATATCTTAGCTTGTGTCATTTTGTTCTTGTGTTTTTCAGTCCTTTTAGCATTGCAATCACCTTGCTTGGGGAAGGGAGAGCTAATCTTAGTGCTTTTCATATGTTTGATTTGGGCTTGTTTGATTTTGTATGTTTACTCTTCCTCTTGGTGTCTGGGAAGGGCTGCGGTTTGTGATTGTGGCACTCCCTGGGGGCTTTTCTCTTACCATTTTTTTTTTTTTTTTGATAGAACATCAACACTGCATCATATCAGATAATTTCAGGTAATATAAAGATACTAACCTTGGAATAATAAACAGTTAAATTTGTAGAGCTTAAATTTCCAACAAAATGTCCATTATGTTTTAAGTACATATGACTTGTTTATTTGCTGTTCTTGTAGAAATATCAGTAAAGTGAGATTTTTGTTCCTTGCACTCTGTCCCCAAATGCTTCAGTATGACAAAGAGTAAGGAATAAAAAAAACCTCAAGATACACTGAATCCGAAACCCAAGAAACCTCTGAAACCCAGGAAACCAAAATCAAACTAAGTTGTTTAAATGAACAAAAACATCCAAACCATGGAAATAATCAAATCAAGAATTTGTGCAAAGAGAAATAACAAACCAAAGAACCAGAACCTAATCAATAAGATGAACATGAAATTGACAACCTGAGCATACCCAAGCAATATGGAAACATCAACTGAACACAAGCTACAGATTTTGTTCCAATTCCTTATTCTTCACCTTGTTCCTTGCTTACCAGGAACAAGAAGCAGGTCCAGGGTGCAAGACACATGAACCTCATTTAAAAGACATTAATCTAACAAGAACATTGGATAAACAAGTCATATGCATCGAAACCCAAAGAATGATTTTGATTACCTCTTGATATCAAAATTACAAATCAAGTTAAACAGGAAAAGCTATAATCATTAAGCACAGCCTTCCTGAACGAAGAAGAATTAATCTAGCAATGACAAAACAAAACGACACTACTGCAATAACCCACACATACATTAAAAAATGTTAAAAGAGGGACAGTTTTTGAATGGTCAGCAGAAAATCTACCTAATACAATGCAGTGAACTTTTCAAAACCTACAGACTTTTAAAAGTACTGTTTACTTCACAGTACTATTTTCAATAATATTTACTGGTCTGCCTTGGCAGTATTCATCTTACCACAGGACACTTTATGCACATTAATTTCCAAATTATTTCTTATTACAGCAAAGATATATTTCCTTGTCATCTGATCCTAAGACGATCTGACAAATTGATAAGTTTGTACCTAATATCTACTTTTCGTTGCTTTGTGGTGTTAGTCTTACTCTTTGTTGCTTTGTGTTTTTTTCTACGAGGCGATTTGTTTTATGTCTTACTTTGTGTCTTTTTTTTTGTTCTTGTGGTTTTCAGTCCTTTTAGCATTGTGATTACCTCGATTGGGGAAGAGAGAGCTTATCCTCATGCTTTCTGTACGTTTGTTCGATTTGTGCTTGTTTGGATTTGTCAGCTTCCTCTTCCTCTTGGTGTCTGGGAAAGGCTGCGGTTTGTAATTGTGGCATTCCCTGGACTTTTCTCTTACCAATTTTTTTTTTTTTTTTTTTTTTTACTCTGCAAGGAGATTTGTTTTTTTAAGACTTGCCTTGTGTTATTTTGTTCTTGTAATTTTCAGTCCTTTCAGCATTGTGATTCCCTCACTTGGGCAAGAGACAGCTAATCTTAGTGCTTTTGTTCAATTTGTGCTTGTTTTGGTTTCATCTGTTTCCTCTTTCTCTTCCTGTCTGGGATGGGCTGCGGCTTGTGATTGTGGCACTCCCTAGACTTTTCTCTTACCATTTTTTGTTTTTCTTACTTTGGACATTTGTATTCCTTGTCTACCGATCCACCACCTATAACATAACTGAAATACTGTTTGAAGAGATGTAAAACACCAACGTTAACCATGAAATACAAATTAAAATCATAGTCTGCATAAAACATTAATTACAAGATCCTGAATCCTTATATACTGAAATGAAATTAAAAGTACCTGAGATTACCTGCTTATGTACATACTATGATGCACAGATCTAACAGACAATCTTACCTTAAAAGTATGAAGAAGCTTGTTGAACCAGATCCACACCAGCTCATGTCTGTTCTAGGGGCTTTTACTGTATCTGTAATAAATCAGTATACATTACACTCATGGTAACTGGGTAAGAGACGTATCCTCTCCATTCACCATACATCCGGCCTTACTAACAATGACAATTAATGTTTCAGTCATTAGACTTATATGATAGGTGATATATTTAAACAATTTTAATTTTTTTATCAGTGCCTTCAGAAGACTGCTTCTTGTGAGTGACCTTTCACTGACACTTTGTTACCAAGCTAAACACTAGGTAAACAATAAATTTAAGTCACTAGACAAAAAACTACCTGTGGGTCTGTCACATGTTCCAACAGCCAGTGCCACTACTAACCATATCAGTCTTCCCCCACGAAGCCAATATTCCATTTTGGGTTACATTTATTGCTTGGTTGGTAAGGTTGGAACTTAACAGCCAGTCAACGCTTACTACCATGTCAAACTAGTCAGTTTACCTCTCCACACTTTCCTTATCTGGTTTTCATCTAAGCTGTGAACCAGTACTTGCGCTCATTCTTTTGCCAGAAACTGACAACTGCCCTTCACGTCAGAAGAAGGGAGAAAATGGCTCCTTCTGAAATGGAGTCTTCTCTAAAAAAAAAGTATTTACTCCCAGGGTGCTTCTAAGAGAAACAAATTCTGTAGACCCCCTTTTAGAAGAGAAGAAAACAACACTGACAGAAAACTCTCACCCGAAGGAGTATTTTTTCAACTTTTTTATAATATAGCCAAAAAAGACCAAAACATTCAGTTTGACAAAATATTATCCAAGTCATTAACTGCAGAGCAGAATCTTATACTTTATTTCTTCTTTCAGTGACTTAGAAAGGTTGTTGCTTTCCCTGGTTAACTTGATATATATTTGTGATTTTGTGTCCATGTTAAGGAGCAGGAGTAAGCCATATTCATTTAAGTCTTTTACCGTAAATAGACGTAAGTATTGAGACAGACATGCCAGAGTAAACAGTGTAGACCTGGATCAGAGAACACAGAATGCAGCATCTGATCAGCATCTACATTGTTCGCCACTCATCCAGCAGTTTTTATACACAATATATAGCAAAAGTGACTTGTACAAATTTAAGGACATGTATGGTAAGGAGGTACGATGTCCCAATATCTAGGGTAAATAAGGTGGCTTAATAAGGAATGAGCTAAAGTACAAGTCCAAGTTCTATTTTCTTAATACTGAGTGGCATACAAAAGAGCAATTAGTGCTGTGACTTTACAGTGACTTGGCCAATGACTGAATCTCCAACTTTAAGACAAAGCAGATCCTACCACAAACTATGTCACTACACCAGTCATTTGTGTCAAAACAGTATATCAATTTGATTTAGTAGTGAAACTCACTCTAATGTGCCAGGTATGCCTGAAACTATAAAACAGGAAAATTTAACCCATTGTAGTCTGATCAGAGTCTCCACTATTTGCAAACAGTTTAGCCATTTTTCTCTAGGAATATGTTAATCTTATAGCAGGGTGTACCTAAAATTGAAATTGGATTCTTCCAAAATATAGTGTTGGGGAGTCTATTCAGTATACAATGGGTTAAAAATCAAAATATCAGTCAATCAGGATGTGCTTTACCATAAATAGCTAATTATGGCTTATGCAAATTGGTTTGAGCTCATCAGAGCAGATAAATATGTGTTTGTTTGTTTGTGTTGAGGTTTCACCGCCCAGTCAACCCAATGGGGTCATGTCAAGCGTGTTCAGTTTACCGTGTCACACGTTACTGGGCAGGCTTAGTCCTCTAAGCGGTTAACCAGTATTGTGCACATTCTTTTGCCAGAAACTGACAACTGCCCGTCTTGAATCAGCAGAAGAGAGAGAATGACTGTAGAAAATATTTCATGACCAATCTCCAGGAAAGAATGTTGCCGACCTCGGCAAAGTCGAACCCGCGACCTCGTCTCCAGTCGGACGGCACATCCAACTGAGCCACCAAGGCCAGCAGACGTTTGTGTATCCACTCAGTATATACGTTGTTGTCATTTGCTGACTTTGCCATGTGAGTAAAAGGTTTAAACACTAAGCCATCTACAATCAACAGTCTATAGAAATGAGATTTTTGAAGAATTTTGTTACATTCATATTATTGGTACAGTTATTTTCAAAGTAGTTTCAATGCTTTTTTACTTAGACAAAGATTATTTACAATGCTTACATAAAGTATACTTACACATTTTATACTTGCATAAGGATTATTTCCAATGCTTGTGTACATTTTTTTTTTTTTTGTTTTTTGTTTTTTTTTATTTGGGTTTTACAGCCCTTTCAAGAATATTTTGCTTATATTGCACCAATTGTTCATCAAAGGTGGCTGAAAACTGGAGAATCCAGGGAAAAACCACCTGATCATCCATAAGCAGAGCTTGGCTTTCCCACATGTGACTGGAGCAAGGCTCGAATCACAGCAGTGAGAAACCTAAGCTTGTGTACTTACACATTGTATACTTACACAGATTATTTCCATCTGTTACAGATTCTTGACAGACGATCTTTGTCTTCTTAATTGTAGCTGTCCTGTTTTTGATTTGTTGTTTCAAATGGCATCCTCCTCCCCATACAGCCATCAATTTTCATTTAAACTCTCCATTGTTTTGTTGTTTTTTTTCTTTTAATTTGTCATTTCTGTCACCTGCCTTTTTTCCCTCATTTCTGACACTTGCCTCCAATTCATTTTCTATTTCTTTGTAATGTATTCACTGGTTTTGTTTTTTAGGTTTTATTTCTTTTGATTGGTCTCCACCCTTTATATAGCCATTCATTTTCCCCTCTCCTCAGTCTTTTCTGTCAGCTTTGATAATCTGCTGGTGTCAGTTTTGTTTCTGTCACTTTCTGGCTCTGGTACTTCTGATTTTAATTTTGTTTCTATTGTTTTTAATGGCCTCTTTGAAGATTCCCCTTATAGTCACTGATTTCCAGTTTTCCTCTATTTTTTGTTTATTTTTTTTTCATGTTTTTATTTTCTTTGATTGTAATGTCAATTTATATCCCTAACTTTCCGTCTAGTTCTGTTTTGCCTTTTCTTTTTCTTTTCTTAAAATCTTTAGTACTTTCAGTGTCACTTTACAGTTTGGAAATTATGAATTTCAGCTGTCATCCTGAATCTGCTCTGAAAAAAAAAAACAAAAAAACAACATGAATCCTGTTTTCATGGTGGTGGATTTAATTAGGTTTTGTTCCCCTTGTTGTTTATAAGCTAATCAGAGACTATCCACCCTTATCTAAGGCAAAACTGCCTATTAGTATTTAAACACTTCTATAAATGTGATAAAATGTGGAATTTTGTGAATTTTAATGTGTTCATCAGTGCATCCTGGAAGTAATGATCAGTGTTTTACAAACCTTTTGATGTCTAAATTGACTGATACATCTGCCTATTGGGGATATAAATAGAACAAAATTTTTTTTTGGCTTTAAAGAAATCAACAAAAAAGTTGATAGTGGCTTTTGGCTAGTAAATTTCTATATGTACAAACCCTTCCACTTTTTGTCCAAAGATGAAAAATTTGATTGCTGGACAAGAGAAAGTGCTAAGCTGAATAGTTAAGGTCCATACTATACTCATAGGAGGAGTCCATTTATATTTTGATTTTACCATCGCACCAGACGTAGGAACTTTTTCTTTTTTTTTTTTTTAAACAAGGCACTTCTAGTGAGAATTTTTTTGTGGAGAAAAAAATATTTATCCGATACTCTTTATCTGATAATTGTGATGAGGATTTGGTGTTTTACTTTCTTTTCAACATTATCTGTCATATTGAGATGATGGGTGAGAATGAAAGGCTCCCTCTGTGCAATGATGCACTTTTACAGTCATAAGCTGAATTCTGCCTTCAGCCAGAACCCGGGACCTCATGATCTAAAATCGGAAGTACTAACAACTCGGACACCTGGATGCTCTTTTCTCCTAATACCAAGTATCTGACACTACATTTTACTATTAACAAAATATACTTGTCCATTCTCAACAGTCTAAAACAGGGTACTGGAGGCTGCTTCTTGCTTCTTTTGATTTCCTTGAATATCCAAGACATCTGCAAACTGAAAAATAGAAAACATGCAATGAGAAAAGGGACCTTATGCCATATATGAACAGAGAAGGCCCAAATCTTCTGCATATCCAGTCAGATCAGGACCTTCTCTGTCAATACATTTATACAAAATCTCAGGATTCTGTTAGCGGGCAAGGAGAGCGCAGATCAAAGTGCATCACAGCACTGGCTGATCTGCATCCACATTGGCCCCATATAGCATAATGACCCTTTTCCCACCTGTAAGTAAAAACATTTATATTCAAGACATATGATGCAAAGAATGCATTGGTCACCTCATTCCACCAGTGTGAAAAGCACTCCAATGAAACTTATAGTGAACATACGTTCAAATCATACAGCTTAGTCATTTTGAGAACTGAAAGTAATGCATGGACCTAAAACCTGTAAAAATAAATGAAGTTACCAGGGAAAGGCCACCTCAGATATGGCCAGTCACAAACATCCTTCCTGATACCGTAAATGAATAAGGGACATGGAATAAACAATGACAAAACAAAACGACAAGTGCAAGGAAGACCTTGATGGAAGATTCTTAGCAGAATCGGAAGATGAAGACAAAAAAACCCTACTGACAAGCGAGGTTATTTTGCTGCAGAGGCTAGAGAAACATTAACAAATATGACAGTGAAATTAAGGAAACACTATTTCTGGCAAGGAAATTAAGCAGCCATATTAAGTGTTTTGCACTGGATTATTCAAATTTCAGACAAATGCTTTAGAAATGAAGTTACGTATTTATACTGATGCTTGTGAAAAGTTTTTTGGTGACCATGAAATTGTGATACAGGTCACCAAATTCTACCCACAGCACCAATGAGGCTACAACAGTAATGGCTGGTCCTAAATATAAAATGTACAACCAAGTTTTACCATGGAAAAATTCTATACCAATGCATTTTCATGAAAACATTTATTTAAAGCTAATCTTTGTTAAGTGTTTAGAATATAATTTTAAGAGGGAAAGAAATCTGTTTCCCAAGTAAATTTATGACATGAGGTCAAGATCAAAAGTTGAGTTAAACTTAAAAAAAAAAAAACGTTGGGTTAGATTTGCTTGTAGTTCCAAACCGGAATGGCCTTTAATGGTAGCACTTCTGCTACTGGAAGAGCCAGAGAAAATATCTCATCCAAAAGGCAAGGCAAGATACACCCTGCAAGATATCTACAAAGACTGAACACAACTGTGCAACTTTGTAGTCTCAAGAACTTGACGTCTCTGAATGGCTACCAGTCCTTTTAATTATGAAATTTTGATTTGAAAACAAAAGACTAACAGAACCCTTGTCTTCTGATTTATAATGGTTCCCTCCACTTAACCGTAACAAATCAGTGACCTCTTTTTGCCTACCTACATTAATTACATGTAAATATGAAATATCAATTTCAAAGTAGTTCAATTCAAAAAAGACCCAACATACACTGAAAACCTTTTTGTTTGATTTGGGCTTAAAGTCACTTTCAACCTCTTTCAGTCTTATCGTGACGGTATCTGGATGTGTCACATTATACTGACACTGGGCTGACCAGTTCTCGCCCTACTTTCTTAATGCTGAGCGCAAAGCGAAAGAGCAGCTAGAACCATTTTTAAAATCTTTGGTATGACCCAGCCGCGGATCAAACCCACAACCTCCCAGTCACAAAGCAGACGCTCTACCACTGAGCCACTGTGCTGGAACACTGAAAAGCAATGGTTGACAAAAAGAATCATTATTCCATATGATTTATCCTGTCTCCCACTTTACAGCATAAATCAATGATCCCCTTTGTCAAGCTAACAGTAATATTGATAAAAAGTTAATTTAACAAAATTAATATGAAAGAAAAAAATAATTTAAAAAAGAAAAAAATAATTTAAAAAAGAACAAGGAACTGGAGCCATTTAAAAAATCTGTCAAACAGTAAATGCAAAGTGATTATAAAGTAAATTAGTTCAAGCAAGCAGACAGTAGCTGAAGCTGTCAAGGAAGTTTACCCAAATACCTTGTACTGACAGTTTAAACCAAAGTTGAGGTGAGGTTTTTCAAAAGCTTACACCATTTCTGCAGTTCCAAAGTGTTGACCAGAAGGTAATGCTACCCAGTAGATCAGTGATACCTATACCTTATGCTGTTTCAGCAGCCCAAAGGTGAAGAATTTGTACATTGGTAATACCTATACCTAACACAGTTTCTGTAGCCCCAAGGTGGTATATTCATAGGTAGAACAGTTACTGGTCAGTCAAGTAAGGTCTTCAGGTGAGGTCAGACTATGATAACATTACCTCAGGTTCATGAAGGAGCACTGCTTACATAAAGTTTATGATTTGGGTTTTACTGCCCTTTCTTGCAAATAGTTTGGAGCATTTTGTAATGCAGTAATTCAGTGTTACACAGTCTGCTCCTGCTTTGTAATATAAGCTACTTCCAGTTCTCATGACATATCCAAACCCTTTGGGACAATGGATGAGCTGCATCTATGGCAAATCTAGGAACTTCAGACAGGACTCTTATAGAGTTTGCCATTCATCATTCTGTCTTGTAAAAGTCACAGGAATTCAGACATCTCAACTGCAAAATTGTTTGAATCACAATGCAACTCAGTATCTCAAAATCTTCTCAGAATAATGAGGTTTTACTGGCGCACTGAAAAATAAAATCAAAAGCAATAAAACTCCAGATGGACAGTGGCTCTGTATGTGCACGGAAGATCCATGCTATTTAGACATATACATGTATGCAAATAACATGCCAACTCAGTATAACTGAAACATTGTTAAAAGTGAATCAAAAGCCAGCTAGACTTTTGTCAAACTATACTCAACTCAAGGTATGCAGAGTATTTTCTTGTTGAACAAGGGATACAAACCTGCTATTTCCCTTATTTCTCAGTCAGACACTAAACCATCAGGACAACAAGGTCACTAACATGCTTCTGGAAAACCATTCTCCTATGTGAACAGTGAAGACCAGAATGGACTAACCCGCACATGTCTGGCTGTTTAAAGATATACTTCTAACATGCCGCATTTGGTTAACTAGTTTCATTTGTAATTTGAAATCCTCAAATTACCTGTAACATGGCTTAGCACCAAACCTCCAAGGAACACAAATACACATCTTACAAATGAACTATACTAACCAGACACTGAATTAATTCTGAAACTATCATGTATCTGCCAGTTGTACTGACAGGCCATTTGTTTTTTATCTTAGCTTGTGTCATTTTGTTCTTGTGTTTTTCAGTCCTTTTAGCATTGCAATCACCACGCTTGGGGAAGGGAGAGCTAATCTTAGTGCTTTTCATATGTTTGATTTCCACTTGTTTGATATTGTCTGTTTACTCTTCCTCTTGGTGTCCGGGAAGGGCTGCGGTTTGTGATTGTGGCACTCCCTGGGGGCTTTTCTTTTACCTTTTTTTTTTTTTTTTTTTTGAAAGAACATCAACACTGCATCATATCAGATAATTTCAGGTAATATAAAGATACTAACCTTGGAATATTAAACAGTTAAATTTGTAGAGCTTAAATTTCCAACAAAATGTCCATTATGTTTTAAGTACATATGACTTGTTTATTTGCTGTTCTTGTAGAAATATCAGTAAAGTGAGATTTTTGTTCCTTGCACTCTGTCCCCAAATGCTTCAGTATGACAAAGAGTAAGGAATAAAAAAAACCTCAAGATACACTGAATCTGAAACCCAAGAAACCTCTGAAACCCAGGAAACCAAAATCAAACTAAGTTGTGTAAATGAACAAAAACATCCAAACCATGGAAATAATCATATCAAGAAGTTGTGCAAAGAGAAATAACAAACCAAAGAACCAGAACCAAATCAACAAGATGAACATGAAATTGATAAATTGAGCATACCCAAGCAATATGGAAACATCAACTGAACACAAGCTACAGATTTTGTTCCAATTCCTTACTCTTCACCTTGTTCCTTGCTTACCAGGAACAAGAAGCAGGTCCAGTGTGCAAGACACATGAACCTCATTTAAAAGACATTAATCTAACAAGAACATTGGATAAACAAGTCATATGCATCGAAACCCAAAGAATGATTTTGATTACCTCTTGATATCAAAAGTACAAATAAAGTTAAACTGGAAAAGCTATAATCATTAAGCACAGCCTTCCTGAATGAAGAAGAATTAATCTAGCAATGACAAAACAAAACGACACTACTGCAATAACCCACACATACATTAAAAAATGTTAAAAGAGGGACAGTTTTTGAATGGTCAGCAGAAAATCTACCTAATACAATGCAGTGAACTTTTCAAAACCTACAGACTTTTAAAAGTACTGTTTACTTCACAGTACTATTTTCAATAATATTTACTGGTCTGCCTTAGCAGTATTCATCTTACCACAGGACACTTTATGCACATTAATTTCCAACTTATTTCTTATTACAGCAAAGATATATTTCCTTGTCATCTGATCCTAAGACGATCTGACAAATTGATAAGATTGTACCTAATATCTACTTTTCGTTGCTTTGTGGTGTTAGTCTTACTCTTTGTTGCTTTGTGTTTTTTTCTACGAGGCGATTTGTTTTATGTCTTACTTTGTGTCTTTTTTTTTGTTCTTGTGGTTTTCAGTCCTTTTAGCATTGTGATTACCTCGATTGGGGAAGAGAGAGCTTATCCTCATGCTTTCTGTACGTTTGTTCGATTTGTGCTTGTTTGGATTTGTCAGCTTCCTCTTCCTCTTGGTGTCTGGGAAGGGCTACGGTTTGTAATTGTGGCATTCCCTGGACTTTTCTCTTACCAATTTTTTTTTTTTT
The DNA here is from genome assembly GCA_964016985.1 of Anodontia alba. Lineage (NCBI taxonomy): Eukaryota > Metazoa > Mollusca > Bivalvia > Lucinida > Lucinidae > Anodontia > Anodontia alba. The sequence continues at coordinate 62,390,070 of OZ024832.1, read as the reverse complement.
TTTTTTTTTTTTTTACTCTGCAAGGAGATTTGTTTTTTTAAGACTTGCCTTGTGTTATTTTGTTCTTGTAATTTTCAGTCCTTTCAGCATTGTGATTACCTCACTTGGGCAAAAGACAGCTGATCTTAGTGCTTTTGTTCAATTTGTGCTTGTTTTGGTTTCATCTGTTTCCTCTTTCTCTTCCTGTCTGGGATGGGCTGCGGCTTGTGATTGTGGCACTCCCTAGACTTTTCTCTTACCATTTTTTGTTTTTCTTACTTTGGACATTTGTATTCCTTATCTACCGATCCACCACCTATAACATAACTGAAATACTGTTTGAAGAGATGTAAAACACCAACGTTAACCATGAAATACAAATTAAAATCATAGTCTGCATAAAACATTAATTACAAGATCCTGAATCCTTTAATACTGAACTGAAATTAAAAGTTCCTGAGATTACCAGCTTATGTACATACTATGATGCACAGATCTAACAGACAATCTTACCTTAATAGTATGAAGAAGCTTGTTGAACCAGATCCACACCAGCTCATGTCTGTTCTAGGGGCTTTTACTGTATCTGTAATAAATCAGTATACATTACACTCATGGTAACTGGGTAAGAGACGTATCCTCTCCATTCACCATACATCCGGCCTTACTAACAATGACAATTAATGTTTCAGTCATTAGACTTATATGATAGGTGATATATTTAAAAGATTTTAATTTTTTTATCAGTGCCTTCAGAAGACTGCTTCTTGTGAGTGACCTTTCACTGACACTTTGTTATCAAGCTAAACACTAGGTAAACAATAGTCACTAGACAAAAAACTACCTGTGGGTCTGTCACATGTTCCAACAGCCAGTGCCACTACTAACCATATATTAGTCTTCCCCCACGAAGCCACTATTCCATTTTGGGTTACATTTATTGCTTGGTTGGTTAGGTTGGAACAGCCAGTCAACGCTTACTACCATGTCAAACTAGTCAGTTTACCTCTCCACACTTTCCTTATCTGGTTTTCATCTAAGCTGTGAACCAGTACTTGTGCTCATTCTTTTGCCAGAAACTGACAACTGCCCTTCACGTCAGAAAAAGGGAGAAAATGGTTATCCTTCTGAAATGGAGTCTACTCTAAAAAAAAAAGTATTTACTCCCAGGGTGCTTCTAAGAGAAACAAATTCTTTCCTTTTAGAGTAGACCCCCTTTTAGAAGAGAAGAAAACAACACTGACAGAAAACTCTCACCCGAAGGAGTATTTTTTCAAACTTTTTTATAATATAGCCAAAAAAGACCTAAACATTAAGTTTGACAAAATATTATCCAAGTCATTAACTGCAGAGCAGAATCTTATACTTTATTTCTTCTTTCAGTGAAAGGTTGCTGCTTTCCCTGGTTAACTTCATATACAGTTGTGTATTTGTGTCCATGTTAAAGAGTAGGAGTAAGCCTTATTCATTTAAGTCTTTTACCGTAAAAAGACGAAAGTATTGAGACAGACATGCCAGAGTAAACAGTGTAGACCTGGATCAGAGAACACAGAATGCAGCATCTGATTAGCATCTACATTGTTCGCCACTCATCCAGCAGTTTTTATACACAATATAAAGCAAAAAAGACTTGTACAAATTTAAGGACATGTATGGTAAGGAGGTACGATGTCCCAATATCTAGGATAAATAAGGTGGCTTAATAAGGAATGAGCTAAAGTACAATTCCAAGTTCTATTTTCTTAATACTGAGTGGCATACAAAAGAGCAATTAGTGCTGTGACTTTACAGTGACTTGGCCAATGACTGAATCTCCAACCGCCAAGACAAAGCAGATCCTACCACAAACTATGTCACTACACCAGTCATTTGTGTCAAAACAGTATATCAATTTGATTTGGTAGTGAAACTCACTCTAATGTGCCAGGTAAAACTATAAAACAGGAAAATTTAACCCATTGTAGTCTGATCAGGGTCTCCACTGTTTGCAAATAGTTTAGCCATTTTTCTCTAGGAATATGTTAATCTTTAGCAGGTGTACCTAAAATTGAAATTGGACTCTTCCAAAATATAGTGTGGGGGAGTCTATTCAGTATACAATGGGTTAAAAATCAAAATATCAGTCCATCAGGATGTGCTTTACCATAAATAGCTAATTATGGCTTATGCAAATTGCTTTGAGCTCATCAGAGCAGATAAATATGTGTTTGTTTGTGTTGAGGTTTTACCGCCCAGTCAACCCACTGGGGTCATGTGGAGCGTGTTCACTTTACCTAGTCACACGTTTACTGGGCAGGCTTAGTCCTCTAAGCGGTTAACCAGTATTGTGCACATTCTTTCGTCAGAAACTGACAACTGCTCGTCTTCAATCAGCGCAAGAGAGAATAACTGTAGAAAATAACCTAAGCTTGTGTACTTACACATTGTATACTTACACAGATTATTTCCATCTGTTACAGATTCTTGACTGACGAGCTTTGTCATCTTAACTGTAGCTGTCCTGTTTTTGATTTGTTGTTTCAAATGGCCTCCTCCTTCCCTTACAGCCATCCATTTTCATTTATCCTCGCCATTGTTTTGGTTTTTTTTTTTTTCTTTTAATTTGTCATTTCTGTCACCTGCCTTTTTTTCCCCTCATTTCTGACACTTGCCTCCAATTCATTTTCTATTTCTTTGTAATGTATTCACTGGTTTTGTTTTTTAGGTTTTATTTCTTTTGATTGGTCTCCACCCTTTATATAGCCATTCATTTTCCCCTCTCCTCAGTCTTTTCTGTCAGCTTTGATAATTTGCTGGTGTCAGTTTTGTTTCTGTCACTTTCTGGCTCTGGTATTTCTGTTTTTAATTTTGTTTCTATTGTTTTTAATGGCCTCTTTGAAGATTTCCCTTATAGTCACTGATTTCCATTTTTCCTCTATTTTTTTTTTTTTTTTTTCATGTTTTTATTTTTCTTTGATTGTAATGTCAATTTATATGCCTATCTTTCTGTCCTGTTTTGCCTTTTCTTTTTCCTTTCTTAAAGTCTTTAGTACTTTCAGTGTCACTTTACAGTTTGGAAATTATGAATTTCAGCTGTCATCCTGAATCTGCTCTGAAAAAAAAAAACAAACAAAAAACATGAATCCTGTTTTCATGGAGGTGTTCCCCTTGTTGTTTATAAACTAATCAGAGACTATCCACCCTGATTTTTGATTGTGTTGGGGTTTAACGACACGTCAACCCTTGAGGGTCATTTTGTGTCGTCTCCCAGAGAAAGGGAGAAAAGAGATAGAAGAGAGAGTAGAGGAGATGAAAGAGAGGGACAGGGAAGAAAGAAACAGAAGAAATAAAAACATTCCCCCTCTACCCTTACCCACTACAAGGATAGCAGGCCTTGCCCAAATGTAAGCCAATATCAGTTGGACGCCCCAGTGATGTAAGATACACAGCACCTTCGCACCACCCTACCACCCCCCCTATCCACCCTTATCTAAGGCAAAACTGCCTATTAGTATTTAAACACTTCTATAAATGTGATAAAATGTGGAATTTTGTGAATTTTAATGTGTTCATCAGTGCATCCTGGAAGTAATGATCAGAGTAATACAAACCTTTTGATGTCTAAACTGACTGATACATCTGCCTATTGGGGATACAAATAGAACAAAAAATTTTTTGGCTTGAAAAAAATCAACAAAAAAGTTGATAGTGGCTGTTTAGAACTTTTGGCTAGTAAATTTCTATATGTACAAACCCTTCCACTTTTTGTCCAAAGATGAAAAATTTGATTGCTGGACAAGAGAAAGTTTTTTTGTTTTTTTTTGTGTGTGTGTTGAGGTTGTACGGCCCAGTCAACCCAATGGGGTCATGTTGAGCACGGTCAGTTTACCTAACCACACGTTTACTGGGCAGGCTTAGTCCTCTAAGCAGTTAACCGGTATTGTGCACATTCTTTTGCCAGAAACTGACAACTGCCCTTCTTGAATCAGCGGAAGGGACAGAATGACCGTAGAAAATATTTCATGATCAATCTCCACGAAAAAATGTTGCCGACCTCGGCAGGGGTTGAACCCGCGACCTCCTGGTCTCCATTCGGACGGCACATCCAACTGAGCCACCGAGGCCGGCAACAAGAGAAAGTGCTAAGCTGAATACTTAAGGTTCATACTATACTCATAGGAGGAGTCCATTTATATTTTGATTTTACCATTGTACCAGACGAAGGAACTTTTTTTTTTTTTTTTTTTTTTTTTTTTTTAAACAAGGCACTTCTAGTGAGAATTTTTTTGTTTTCTGGAGAAAAAAGAAATATTTATCCGATACTCTTTATCTGATAATTGTGATGAGGATTTGGTGTTTTACTTTCTTTTCAACATTATCTGTCATATTGAGATGATGGGTGAGAATGAAAGGCTCCCTCTGTGCAATGATGCACTTTTACAGTCATAAGCTGAATTCTGCCTTCAGCCAGAACCCGGGACCTCATGATCTAAAATCGGAAGCACTAACAACTCGGACACCTGGATGCTCTTTTCTCCTAATACCAAGTATCTGACACTACATTTTACTATTAACAAAATATACCTGTCCATTCTCAACGGTCTAAAACAGGGTACTGGAGGCTGCTTCTTGCTTCTTTTGATTTCCTCGAATATCCAAGACATCTGCAAACTGAAAAATAAAAAACATGCAATGAGAAAAGGGACCTTATGCCATATAGGAACAGAGAAGGCCCAAATCTTCTGCATATCCATTCAGATCAGGACCTTCTCTGTCAATACATTTATACAAAATCTCAGGATTCTCTTAGAGGGCAAGGAGAGTGCAGATCAAAGTGTACCACAGCACTGGCTGATCTGCATCCACATTGCCCCCATATAGCATAATGACCCTTTTCCCACCTGTAAGTAAAAACATTTATATTCAAGACATACTATGCAAAGCATGCATTGGTCACCTCATTCCACCAGTGTGACAAGCACTCCAATGAAAATTATAGTGAATATACGTTCAAATCAAACAGCTTAGTCATTTTGAGAACTGAAAGTAATGCATGGACCTAAAACCTGTAAAAAAATAAATAAGTTACCAGGGAAAGGCCACCTCAGATATGGCCAGTCACAAACATCCTTCCTGATACCGTAAATGAATAAGGGACATGGAATAAACAATGACAAAACAAAACGACAAGTGCAAGGAAGACCTTGATGGAAGATTCTTAGCAGAATCGGAAGATGAAGACAAAAAAACCCTACTGACAAGCGAGGTTATTTTGCTGCAGAGGCTAGAGAAACATTAACAAATATGACAGTGAAATTAAGGAAACACTATTTCTGGCAAGGAAATTAAGCAGCCATATTAAGTGTTTTGCACAGGATTATTCAAATTTCAGACAAATGCTTTAGAAATGAAGTTACGTATTTATACTGATGCTTGTGAAAAGTTTTTTGGTGACCATGAAATTGTGATACAGGTCACCAAATTCTACCCACAGCACCAATGAGGCTACAACAGTAATGGCTGGTCCTAAATATAAAATGTACAACCAAGTTTTACCATGGAAAAATTCTATACCAATGCATTTTCATGAAAACATTTATTTAAAGCTAATCTTTGTTAAGTGTTTAGAATATAATTTTAAGAGGGAAAGAAATCTGTTTCCCAAGTAAATTTATGACATGAGGTCAAGATCAAAAGTGGAGTTAAACTTAAAAAAAAAAAAACGTTGGGTTAGATTTGCTTGTAGTTCCAAACCGGAATGGCCTTTAATGGTAGCACTTCTGCTACTGGAACCAGAGAAAATATCTCATCCAAAAGGCAAGGCAAGATACACCCTGCAAGATATCTACAAAGACTGAACACAACTGTGCAACTTTGTAGTCTCAAGAACTTGACGTCTCTGAATGGCTACCAGTCCTTTTAATTATGAAATTTTGATTTGAAAACAAAAGACTAACAGAATCCTTGTCTTCTGATTTATAATGGTTCCCTCCACTTAACCGTAACAAATCAGAGACCTCTTTTTGCCTACCTACATTAATTACATGTAAATATGAATATCAATTTCAAAGTAGTTCAATTCAAAAAAGACCCAACATACACTGAAAACCTTTTTGTTTGATTTGGGCTTAAAGTCACTTTCAACCTCTTTCAGTCTTATCGTGACGGTATCTGGATGTGTCACATTATACTGACACTGGGCTGACCAGTTCTCGCCCTACTTTCTTAATGCTGAGCGCAAAGCGAAAGAGCAGCTAGAACCATTTTTAAAATCTTTGGTATGACCCAGCCGCGGATCAAACCCACAACCTCCCAGTCACAAAGCAGACGCTCTACCACTGAGCCACTGTGCTGGAACACTGAAAAGCAATGGTTGACAAAAAGAATCATTATTCCATATGATTTATCCTGTCTCCCACTTTACAGCATAAATCAATGATCCCCTTTGTCAAGCTAACAGTAATATTGATAGAAAGTTAATTTAACAAAATTAATATGAAAGAAAAAAATAATTTAAAAAAGAAAAAAATAATTTAAAAAAGAACAAGGAACTGGAGCCATTTAAAAAATCTGTCAAACAGTAAATGCAAAGTGATTATAAAGTAAATTAGTTCAAGCAAGCAGACAGTAGCTGAAGCTGTCAAGGAAGTTTACCCAAATACCTTGTACTGACAGTTTAAACCAAAGTTGAGGTGAGGTATTTCAAAAGCTTACACCATTTCTGCAGTTCCGAAGTGTTGACCAGAAGGTAATGCTACCCAGTAGATCAGTGATACCTATACCTTATGCTGTTTCAGCAGCCCAAAGGTGAAGAATTTGTACATTGGTAATACCTATACCTAACACAGTTTCTGTAGCCCCAAGGTGGTATATTCATAGGTAGAACAGTTACTGGTCAGTCAAGTAAGGTCTTCAGGTGAGGTCAGACTATGAAATAACATTACCTCAGGTTCATGAAGGAGCACTGCTTACGTAACGTTTATGATTTGGGTTTTACTGCCCTTTCTTGCAAATAGTTTGGAGCATTTGTAATGCAGTATTTCAGTGTTACACGGTCCGCTCCTGCTTTGTAATAGAAAAAAAAATCAATTTTCAAGATTATTAGATCTTCCTTGGCAGTCCCTTTACCAATCTACTTCCAGTTCTCATGACATATCCAAACCCTTTGGGGCAATGGATGAGCTGCATCTATGGCAAATCTAGGAACTTCAGACAGGACTCTTATGGAGTTTGCCATTCATCAATCTGTCTTGTAAAAGTCACAGGAATTCAGACATCTCAACTGCAAAATTGTTTGAATCACAATGCAACACAGTATCTCAAAATCTTCTCAGAATAATGAGGTTTTACTGGCGCACTGAAAAATAATATCAAAAGCAATAAAACTCGAGATGGACAGTGGCTCTGTATGTGCATGGAAGATCCATGCTATTTAGACATATACATGTATGCAAATAATATGCCAGCTCAGTATAACTGAAACATTGTTAAAAGTGAATCAAAAGCCAGCTAGACTTTGTCAAAACTATACTCAACCCAAGGTATGCAGAGTATTTTCTTGTTGAACAAGGGATACAAACCTGCTATTTCCCTTATTTCTCAGTCAGACACTAAACCATCAGGACAAGGTCACTAACATGCTTCTGGAAAACCATTCTCCTATGTGAACAGTGAAGACCAGAATGGACTAACCCGCACATGTCTGGCTGTTTAAAGATATACTTCTAACATGCCGCATTTGGTTAACTAGTTTCATTTGTAATTTGAAATCCTCAAATTACCTGTAACATGACTTAGCACCAAACCTCCAAGGAACACAAATACACATCTTACAAATAAACAATACAATAACCAGACACTGAATTAATTCTGAAACTATCATGTGTCTGCCAGTTGTACTGACAGACTTCTACGAGGCCATTTGTTTTATATCTTAGCTTTTGTCATTTTGTTCTTGTGTTTTTCAGTCCTTTTAGCATTGCAATCACCTCGCTTGGGGAAGGGAGAGCTAATCTTAGTGCTTTTCATATGTTTGATTTGCGCTCGTTTGATTTTGTCTGTTTACTCTTCCTCTTGGTGTCTGGGAAGGGCTGCAGTTTGTGATTGTGGCACTCCTGGTGTTTTTTCTCTTACCATTTTTTTTTTTTTTTTTGATAGAACATCAACACTGCATCATATCAGATAATTTCAGGTAATATAAAGATACTAATCTTGGAATATTAAACAGTTAAAGTTGTAGAGCTTAAATTTCCAACAAAATGTCCATTATGTTTTAAGTACATATGACTTGTTTATTTGCTGTTCTTGTAGAAATATCAGTAAAGTGAGATTTTTGTTCCTTGCACTCTGTCCCCAAATGCTTCAGTATGACAAAGAGTAAGGAATAAAACCTGAAGATACACTGAATCTGAAACCCAAGAAGCCTCTGAAACCCAGGAAACCAAAATCAAACTAAGTTGTGTAAATGAACAAAAACATCCAAACCATGGAAATAATCAAATCAAGAATTTGTGCAAAGAGAAATAACAAACCAAAGAACCAGAACCAAATCAATAAGATGAACATGAAATTGACAAACTGAGCATACCCAAGCAATATGGAAACACCAACTGAACACAAGCTGCAGATTTTGTTCCAATTCCTTACTCTTCACCTTGTTCCTTGCTTACCAGGAACAAGAAGCAGGTCCAGTGTGCAAGACACATGAACCTCATTTAAAAGACAATAATCTAACAAGAACATTGGATAAACAAGTCATATGCATCGAAACCCAAAGAATGATTTTGATTACCTCTTGATATCAAAATTACAAATCAAGTTAAACAGGAAAAGCTATAATCATTAAGCACAGCCTTCCTGAATGAAGAAGAATTAATCTAGCAATGACAAAACAAAACGACACTACTGCAATAACCCACACATACATTAAAAAATGTTAAAAGAGGGACAGTTTTTGAATGGTTAGCAGAAAATTTTGTTTGTGTTGAGGTTTTACGGCCCAGTCAACCCAATAGGGTCATGTCGAGCGCGGTCAGTTTACCTAACCACACATTTACTGGGCAGGCTTAGTCCTCTAAGCGGTTAACCAGGGTTAGCAGAAAATCTACCTAATACAATGCAGTGAACTTTTCAAAACCTACAGACTTTTAAAAGTACTGTTTACTTCACAGAACTATTTTCAATAATATTTACTGGTCTGCCTTGGCAGTATTCATCTTACCACAGGACACTTTATGCACATTAATTTAAAAATTATTTCTTATTATAGCAAAGATATATTTCCTTGTCATCTGATCCTAAGACTATCTGACAAATTAATAAGATTGTACCTAATATCTACTTTTCGTCTCTTTGTGGTGTTAGTCTTACTCTTTGTTGCTTTGTGTTTTTTTCTACGAGGCAATTTGTTTTATGTCTTACTTTGTGTCTTTTTTTTGTTCTTGTGGTTTTCAGTCCTTTTAGCATTGTGATTACCTCGCTTGGGGAAGAGCTAATCCTCATGCTTTCTGTACGTTTGTTCGATTTGTGCTTGTTTGGATTTGTCAGCTTCCTCTTCCTCTTGGTATCTGGGAAGAGCTGCGGTTTGTAATTGTGGCACTCCCTGGACTTTTCTCTTACCAATTTTTTTTTTTTTTTTTTTTTTTTTTTACTCTGCAAGGAGATTTGTTTTTTTTAAGACTTGCCTTGTGTTATTTTGTTCTTGTAATTTTCAGTCCTTTCAGCATTGTGATTACCTCACTTGGGCAAGAGACAGCTAATCTTAGTGCTTTTGTTCAATTTGTGCTTGTTTTGGTTTCCTGTTTCCTCTTTCTCTTCCTGTCTGGGATGGGCTGCGGCTTGTGATTGTGGCACTCCCTAGACTTTTCTCTTACCATTTTTTTGTTTTTCTTACTTTGGACATTTGTATTCCTTGTCTACCAATCCACCACCTATAACATAAACTGAAATACTGTTTGAAGAGATGTAAAACACCAACGTTAACCATGAAATACAAATTAAAATCATAGTCTGCATAAAACATTAATTACAAGATCCTGAATCCTTATATACTGAAATGAAATTAAAAGTTCCTGAGATTACCTGCTTATGTACATACTATGATGCACAGATCTAACAGACAATCTTACCTTAATACTATGAAGAAGCTTGTTGAACCAGATCCACACCAGCTCATGTCTGTTCTAGGGGCTTTTACTGTATCTGTAATAAATCAGTATACATTACACTCATGGTAACTGGGTAAGAGACGTATCCTCTCCATTCACCATACATCCGGCCTTACTAACAATGACAATTAATGTTTCAGTCATTAGACTTATATGATAGGTGATATATTTAAAAGATTTTAATTTTTTTATCAGTGCCTTCAGAAGACTGCTTCTTGTGAGTGACCTTTCACTGACACTTTGTTATCAAGCTAAACACTAGGTAAACAATAGTCACTAGACAAAAAACTACCTGTGGGTCTGTCACATGTTCCAACAGCCAGTGCCACTACTAACCATATCAGTCTTCCCCCACGAAGCCAACATTCCATTTTGGGTTACATTTATTGCTTGGTTGCTTAGGTTGGAACTTAACAGCCACTCAACGCTTACTACCATGTCAAACTAGTCAGTTTACCTCTCCACACTTTCCTTATCTGGTTTTCATCTAAGCTGTGAACCAGTACTTGTGCTCATTCTTTTGCCAGAAACTGACAACTGCCCTTCATGTCAGAAGAAGGGAGAAAATGGCTCCTTCTGAAATGGAGTCTGCTCTAAAAAAAAGTATTTACTCCCAGGGTGCTTCTAAGAGAAACAAATTCTTTCCTTTTAGAGTAGACCCCCTTTCAGAAGAGAAGAAAACAACACTGACAGAAAACTCTCACCCGAAGGAGTATTTTTTCAACTTTTTTATAATATAGCCAAAAAAGACCTAAACATTAAGTTTGACAAAATATGATCCAAGTCATTAACTGCAGAGCAGAATCTTATACTTTATTTCTTCTTTCAGTGACTTAGAAAGGTTGTTGCTTTCCCTGGTTAACTTCATATATATTTGTGTATTTGTGTCCATGTTAAGGAGTAGGAGTAAGCCATATTCATTTAAGTCTTTTACCGTAAAACGACCTAAGTATTGAGACAGACATGCCAGAGTAAATAGTGTAGACCTGGATGAGAGAACACAGAATGCAGCATCTGATCAGCATCTACATGGTTTGCCACTCATCCAGCAGTTTTTATACACAAGATATAGCAAAAGTGACTGGTTCAAACTTAAGGACATGTATGGTAAGGAGGTACAATGTCCCAATATCTAGGGTAAATAAGGTGGCTTAATAAGGAATGAGCTAAAGTACAATTCCAAGTTCTATTTTCTTAATACTGAGTGGCATGCAAAAGAGCAATTAGTGCTGTGACTTTACAGTGATTTGGCCAATGACTGAATCTCCAACCGCCAAGACAAAGCAGATCCTACCACAAACTATGTCACTACACCAGTCATTTGTGTCAAAACAGTATATCAATTTGATTTGGTAGTGAAACTCACTCTAATGTGCCAGGTAAAACTATAAAACAGGAAAATTTAACCCATTGTAGTCTGATCAGGGTCTCCACTGTTTGCAAATAGTTTAGCCATTTTTCTCTAGGAATATGTTAATCTTATAGCAGGTGTACCTAAAATTGAAATTGGACTCTTCCAAAATATAGTGTGGGGGAGTCTATTCAGTATACAATGGGTTAAAAATCAAAATATCAGTCGATCAGGATGTGCTTTACCATAAATAGCTAATTATGGCTTATGCAAATTGCTTTGAGCTCATCAGAGCAGATAAATATGTGTTTGTTTGTGTTGAGGTTTTACCGCCCAGTCAACCCAATGGGGTCATGTCGAGCGTATTCAGTTTACCTAGTCACACGTTTACTGGGCAGGCTTAGTCCTCTAAGCGGTTAACCAGTATTGTGCACATTCTTTCGCCAGAAACTGACAACTGCTCATCTTGAATCAGCGCAAGAGAGAATAACTGTAGAAAATATTTCATGATCAATCTCCAGGAAAGAATGTTGCCGACCTCGGCAGGGGTCGAACCCGCGACCTCCTGGTCTCCAGTCAGATGCACATCCAACTAGGCCACCAAGGCCGGCAGATAAGTTTTTGTATCCACACAGTATATATGTTATTGTGTTGTTGTCATTTGCTGATTTTGCCATGTGAGTAAAAGGTTTAAACACTAAGCCATCTACAATCAACAGTCTATAGAAATGAGATTTTTGAAGAATTCTGTTACATTCATATTATTGGTACAGTTATTTTCAAAGTAGTTTCAATGCTTTTTTACTTAGACAAAGATTATTTACAATGCTTACATAAAGTATACTTACACACTTTATACTTGCACAAGGATTATTTCCAATGCTTGTGTACATTTTTGTTTGTTGTTTTTTATTTGGGTTTTACAGCCCTTTCAAGAATATTTTGCTTATATTGCACCAATTGTTCATCAAAGGTGGCTGAAAACTGGAGAATCCAGGGAAAAACCACCTGACCATCCGCAAGCAGAGCTTGGCTTTCCCACATGTGACTGGAGTGAGGCTCGAATCACAGCACTGAGAAACCTAAGCTTGTGTACTTACACATTGTATACTTACACAGATTATTTCCATCTGTTACAGATTCTTGATTGGCGAGCTTTGTCGTCTTAATTGTAGCTGTCCTGTTTTTGATTTGTTGTTTCAAATGGCCTCCTCCTCCCCTTACAGCCATCCATTTTCATTTATCCTCGCCATTGTTTTGGGTTTGTTTCTTTTCTTTTAATTTGTCATTTCTGTCACCTGCCTTTTTTTTCCCTCATTTCTGACACTTGCCTCCAATTCATTTTCTATTTCTTCGTAATGTATTCACTGGTTTTGTTTTTTAGGTTTTATTTCTTTTGATTGGTCTCCACCCTTTATATAGCCATTCATCTTCCCCTCTCCTCAGTCTTTTCTGTCAGCTTTGATAATTTGCTGGTGTCAGTTTTGTTTCTGTCACTTTCTGGCTCTGGTATTTCTGTTTTTAATTTTGTTTCTATTGTTTTTAATGGCCTCTTTGAAGATTCCCCTTATAGTCACTGATTTCCATTTTTCCTCTAGTGTTTGTTTATTTTTTTTTATGTTTTTATTTTTCTTTGATTGAAATGTCAATTTATATCCCTATCTTTCTGTCCTGTTTTGCCTTTTCTTTTTCTTTTCTTAAAGTCTTTAGTACTTTCAGTGTCACTTTACAGTTTGGAAATTATGAATTTCAGCTGTCGTCCTAAATCTGCTCTGAAAAAAAAAACACCAAAAAAAAAAAAAACATGAATCCTGTTTTCATGGAGGTGGATTTAATTAGGTTTTGTTCCCCTTGTTGTTTATAAATTAATCAGAGACTATCCACCCTTATCTAAGGCAAAACTGCCTATTAGTATTTAAACACTTCTATAAATGTGATAAAATGTGGAATTTTGTGAATTTTAATGTTCATCAGTGCATCCTGGAAGTAATGATCAGAGTTTTACAAACCTTCTGATGTCTAAATTGACTGATACAGCTGCCTATTGGGGATATAATTAGAACAAAAAATTTTTCTGGCTTTAAAAAAAATCAACAAAAAAGTTAATAGTGGCTGTTTAGAACTTTTGGCTTGTAAATTTCTATATGTACAAACCCTTCCACTTTTTGTCCAAAGATGAAAAATTTGATTGGTGGACAAGAGAAAGTGCTAAGCTGAATAGTTAAGGTCCATACTATACTCATAGGAGAAGTCCATTTATATTTTGATTTTACCATTGTACCAGACGTAGGAACTATTTTTTTTTTTTTTTTTTTTGAAACAAGGCACTTCTAGAGAGAATTTTTTTCTGGAGAAAAAAGAAAAATTTATCCGATACTCTTTATCTGATAATTGTGATGAGGATTTGGTGTTTTACTTTCTTTTCAACATTATCTGTCATATTGAGATGATGGGTGAGAATGAAAGGCTCCCTCTGTGCAATGATGCACTTTTACAGTCATAAGCTGAATTCTGCCTTCAGCCAGAACCCGGGACCTCATGATCTAAAATCGGAAGCACTAACAACTCGGACACCTGGATGCTCTTTCCTCCTAATACCAAGTATCTGACACTACATTTTACTATTAACAAAATATACCTGTCCATTCTCAACGGTCTAAAACAGGGTACTGGAGGCTGCTTCTTGCTTCTTTTGATTTCCTCGAATATTCGAGACATCTGCAAACTGAAAAATAAAAAACAAGCAATGAGAAAAAGGACCTTATGCCATATAGGAACAGAGAAGGCCCAAATCTTCTGCATATCCAGTCAGATCAGGACCTTCTCTGTCAATACATTTATACAAAATCTCAGGATTCTCTTAGAGGGCAAGGAGAGTGCAGATCAAAGTGCACCACAGCACTGGCTGATCTGCATCCACATTGCCCCCATATAGCATAATGACCCTTTTCCCACCTGTAAGTAAAAACATTTATATTCAAGACATATGATGCAAAGAATGCATTGGTCACCTCATTCCACCAGTGTGACAAGCACTCAATGAAAATTATAGTGAACATACGTTCAAATCATACAGACTATGGAAGTCAGTGTGTGTGTGTGTGTGTGTGCATATGATGTAAATCTTCAATTATGATGACTGTCTGGATGTGATGGGAACTCAGTGGCCACTTTCACAGTACTTCAAACTGAATCTTGAACTCACACACATGAATAAATAAGCACATCCACTAATCATCACAACACTAGGCTCACCAGTCCTAGCTCTAATACTTCAATATTGAGTTTCAGTTCAAGTTAAGAACCACCTGGCAACAGGTGTTCAATTTAGATGCTCTAAAAACTGCTATTGTGGCAGTATTTGTTTGTGTTGAGGTTTTATGGCCCAGTCAACCCAATGGGGTCATGTCGAGCGCGGTCAGTTTACCTAACCACACGTTTACTGAGCAGGCTTAGTCCTCTAAGCGGTTAACCAGTATTGTGCACATTCTTTTGCCAGAAACTGACAACTGCCCTTCTTGAATCAGCAGAAGGGAGAGAATGACCGTAGAAAATATTTCATGATCAATCTCCACGAAAGAATGTTGTGGCAGTATTCAACAGCTTAGTCATTTTGAGAACTGAAAGTAATGCATGGACCTAAAACCAGTAAAAATAAATGAAGTTACCAGGGAAAGGCCACCTCAGATATGGCAAGTCACAAACATCCTTCCTGATACCGTAAATGAATAAGGAACATGGAATAAACAATGACAAAACATAATGACAAGTGCAAGGAAGACCTTGATGGAAGATTCTTAGCAGAATCGGAAGATGAAGACAAAACAAGAGGCCCACGGGCCACGATTCGCTCACCTGAGTGACATAGCCACTGCAGACATGCAGATGTTATGCAACATTTTTCCAATCCTATCATCGCAACTAATGAAAATATCATCATTTGAGCAGTTCTTAGTTTTGAAGAATATATGGGCCTGACAGTCAATGGAGCATGATCATTTGAATAAACTATCAATCACATTTCAACAGAAATGTGAAATTGGTGGAAAATGGCTGGTTTCTGAAGAATCATGATTTTATACATGTACATGTAAACAGCACAGTGGCAGGGAAATATTATAAATATAAACCAGATGATGGCCATCTTAGATTTCCAATCAGAACAATTTTAACTACTGCTGATCTTGTTTGTTTGTGTTGAGGTTTTACGGCCCAATCAACCCAGTGGTGTCATGTCGAGCACGGTCAGTTTACCTACCCACACATTTACTGGGCAGGCTTAGGCCTCTAAGCGGTTAACCGGTATTGTGCACATTCTTTCGCCAGAAACTGACAACTGCCCTTCTTGAATCAGCAGAAGGGAGAGAATGACCATAGAAAATATTTCATGATCAATCTCCACGAAAGAATGTTGCCGACCTAGGCGGGGGTTGAACCCGCGACCTCCTGGTCTCCAGTCGGACGGCGCATCCAACTGAGCCACCGAGGCCTCCTGCTGATTTACAAGTCACTTTGATACTTTCAATATAAATGTATATGGCCCATACAAATGGGGAAGCAAATTTGACCTTGGAGGTAAAAAGGTCAAATGTCAACATAGAACCATCATTTTAGCAATTTTGGTAGATCTCCTGTCCCCCATAATTTGTGCAAAGATTAGGACCCAGGGCTTATTTGGTTATGGATCAGAAGATTTTTAAAGGTTTTTACCATATACGGGCATGGCAGCCATTTTGATCAATGGACCATACCCATTTTAGCAGTCTTTCATTCTCCTGCCCACAGAGGCTCCGCATGAAATTTGAGCAACACTGGCCCAGAGGCTTCAGAGATAAAGCCATTTGAAATTATCAACATTTTTTCCATACAAATGCATACAGAAGCAAACTTGACCTCACCCTAAAAAGGTTAAATGTCAATGTATGACAATTATTTTAGCAACTTTGGTAGACCACCCATTCAAGATGATATATGCAAAGATTCAGCCACAAGCCATCCTCGGCTTTGGAGAATATGATTTTTAAATGTTTTTTCTCATACAAATGCATAAGGAAGCAAACTTGACCTTGCCGTAAAAAGGTCAAATGTCAATGTATGACCATTATTTTAGCAACTTTGGTAGACCCCCTGGCCCCAATGATTTATGCAAAGATTCAGCCCCAAAGCATCCTCGGTTCTAGAGAAGATTTTTAAAGGTTTTTACCATATATGGGCATGGCGGCCATCTTGGTCAATGAACCGTGACCATTTTAGCAATCTTTTGTTCCCCCTCCCTAAGGAGGCTCTATATGAAATTTGAGCAAAATTGGCCCAGAGGCTCCAGCGGAGAAGTTGTTTGAAATTCTGACCATTTTTCCCATACAAATGCATAAGGAAGGAAAACTGACCTTACCATAAAAAGGTCAAATGTCAATGTATGACCATTATTTTAGCAATTTTGGTAGCCCTCACGTTCCTGATCATATATGCAAAGATTCAGCCATAAGGCATGCTCGGTTTTGGAGAAGAAGATTTTTAAAGGTTTTTCCCATACAAATGCATAGGGAAGCAATCTTGACCTTGCCGTAAAAAGGTCAAACGTCAACGTACAACAATTCTTTTAGCAATTTTGGTAGACCTCCCGTCCCCGATGATTCTTGCAAAGGTTCAGCCCCAAGGCATTTACGGATCTGGAGAAGAAGATTTTTAAAGGTTTTTACCATATATGGGCGTAGCGGCCATCTTGGTCAACGGACCGCAACCATTTTAGCAATTTTTCATTCCCCCACCCTAAGGAGGCTCCATATAAAATTTGAGCAAAATTGGCTCAGAGGCTTCAGAGGAGAAGTCATTTGAAAATGTTAACGGACGGACGGATGCACAGACGGATGAAAAGTGATCACAATAGCTCATCATTGTGCTTGTTTTGGTTTTGTCTGTTTCCTCTTTCTCTTCCTGTCTGGGATGGGCTGCGGCTTGTGATTGTGGCACTCCCTAGACTTTTCTCTTACCATTTTTTTTTTTTTTTTTTCACTTTGGACATTTGTATTCCTTGTCTACCAATCCACCACCTATAACATAACTGAAATACTGTTTGAGGAGATGTAAAACACCAACGTTAACCATGAAATACAAATTAAAATCATAGTCTGCATAAAACATTAATTAAAAGGTCCTGAATCCTTATATACTGAAATGAAAATAAAAGTACCTGAGATTACCTGCTTATGTACATACTATGATGCACAGATCTAACAGACAATCTTACCTTAATAGTATGAAGAAGCTCGTTGAACCAGATCCACACCAGCTCATGTCTGTTCTAGGGGCTTTTACTGTATCTGTAATAAATCAGTATACATTACACTCATGGTAACTGGGTAAGAGACGTATCCTCTCCATTCACCATACATCCGGCCTTACTAACAATGACAATTAATGTTTCAGTCATTAGACTTATATGATAGGTGATATATTTAAAAGATTTTAATTTTTTTATCAGTGCCTTCAGAAGACTGCTTCTTGTGAGTGACCTTTCACTGACACTTTGTTATCAAGCTAAACACTAGGTAAACAATAAATTTAAGTCACTAGACAAAAAACTACCTGTGGGTCTGTCACATGTTCCAACAGCCAGTGCCACTACTACCATATCAGTCTTCCCCCACGAAGCCAACATTCCATTTTGGGTTACATTTATTGCTTGGTTGGTTAGGTTGAAACTTAACAGCCAGTCAATGCTTACTACCATGTCAAACTTGTCAGTTTACCTATCCACACTTTCCTTATCTGGTTTTCATCTAAGCTGTGAACCAGTACTTGTGCTCATTCTTTTGCCAGAAACTGACAACTGCCCTTCACGTCAGTGGAAGGGAGAAAATGGTTCCTCCTGAAATGGGGCCTACTCTAAATTTGTTTGTGTTGAGGTTTTACGGCCCAGTCAACCCAATGGGGTCATGTCAAACGTGGTCAGTTTACCTAACCATACGCTTACTGGGCAAGCTTAGTCCTCTAAGCGGTTAAGCAGTATTGTGCACATTCTTTCGTCAGAAAGGCCTACTCTAAAAGAAAAGTATTTACTCCTAAGGTGCTTCCAAGAGAAACAAGTTCTTTCCTTTTTAGAGTAGACACCCTTTTAGAAGAGAAGAAAACAACATTGACAGAACACTCTCCCCTGAAAGAGTATTTTTTCAACTTTTTTATAATATAGCCAAAAAAGACCTAAACAATAAGTTTGACTAAAATATGATCCAAATCATTAACTGCAAAGCAGAATCTTATATTTTATTTCTTCTTTCAGTGACTTAGAAAGGTTGTTGCTTTCCCTGGTTAACTTCATATACATTTGTGTATTTGTGTCCATGTTAAGGAGTAGGAGTAAGCCATATTTCATTTAAGTCTTTTACCGTAAAAAACCTAAGTATTGAGACAGACATGCCAGAGTAAACAGTGTAGACCTGGATCAGAGAACACAGAATGCAGCATCTGATCAGCATCTACATTGTTTGCCACTCATCCAGCAGTTTTTATACACAATATATAGCAAAAGTGACTTGTACAAATTTAAGGACATGTATGGTAAGGAGGTACGATGTCCCAATATCTAGGGTAAATAAGGTGGCTTAATAAGGAATGAGCTAAAGTACAATTCCAAGTTCTATTTTCTTAATACTGAGTGGCATACAAAAGAGCTGTGACTTTACAGTGACTTGGCCAATGACTGAATCTCCAACCGCCAAGACAAAGCAGATCCTACCACAAACTATGTCACTACACCAGTCATTTGTGTCAAAACAGTATATCAATTTGATTTAGTAGTGAAACTCACTCTAATGTGCCAGGTAAAACTATACAAGAATTCCGCGGAAGGTGTCATCGCACCTGCTGGCGCAAAAGTCACAGGAGCCACAATCAGAATGTGGTTATTAAATAAGTTTATTTCATTCTTAGCAGTGCTTACTTGGAAAACTGGGTTGAAAAAAATGTAGACAAAGTGCCTAGTGGGGCACATATATTCCAGGCCAGTCCCATTCCCTCTAATGGCTATATCTTCAGCACTGACTTTTCGTATCATACAGCCCAATGATAATGGAACGTTGGCGTAAAATGTGTAAAAGTCACTGGAGCATGAAATATAGGTTGAGGTCACGGGTCAAGGTACCTGCTAATTCAGTACATCAAGGAGAAGCACAATGCAAGGTATGGTGGTTGTAGGCCTTATAGTTGAGGAGTTATCAAACATCAACGTAAAATGTGTCAAATATAGGTCAAGGTTACTGAGTCAAGGTACCTGCCAAGCCAGGGCAATGAGGTGAAGCACTATGCAAGGTTTAGTGGTTGTAGGTCTTATATTTGAGGAGATACCGAACATCAATATAAAATGTGTCAAAGTCACTGGAGTGCACAATATAGGTCAAGGTCACCAGGTCAAGGTACCTGTCGAGTCAGTACATCGAAAAGAAGTGCTATATAAGGTTTGGTGGTTGAAGGCCTTACAGTTGAGGACATATGGAAGGGTGACGTAAAAGGTGTAAAAGTCAATGGAGCGTGAAATATAGGTCAAGGTCACCCAGTCAAGGTACCTGCAGTCCGTACATTGAGGAGAAGCACTATCAAAGGTTTGATGGTTGTAGGCCTTATAGTTGAGGAGATATTGAACGTTGACGTAAAATGTGTAAAAGGCACTGGAGCGCAAAATATAGGTCAAGGTCACCGGGTCAAGATACCTGCCAAGTCAGTACATATAGGAGAAGCACTATGCAAGGTTTGGTGGCTAGAGGTCTTAACTTGAGGAGATCTGGAACGCTGATGTAAATTATGTCAGTCACTGCAGCCAAAATATAGGTCAAGGTCACCAGGTCAAGGTATCTGCTAAGTCAGTACATTGAGGAGAAGCACTTTGCAAGGTTTGATGGCTGTAGGCCTTATAGTTGAGGAGATATCGACCGTCTACGCAAAATATGTCGAAGTCACTGGAGCGCAAAATATAGGTCAAGGTCACTGGGTCAAGGTACCTGCCAAGTCTGTACATCTAGAAGAAGCACTATGCAAGGTTTGGTAGTTGTATGCCTTATAGTTGAGAAGATCTGGAACGCCAACGTAAATTGTGTCAAAGTCAATGGAGCGCAAAATATAGGTCAAGGTCACTGGGTCAACATATCTGCCAAGTCAGGAGGTCAGGGAGATGTGTCATGCAAGGTATGATGGTTGTTGTAGAATTGTAGTTGATTAGAATACTAACTTTGACGTAAATGTCGAACTTCAACATAACAGAACTGTTAAGAGACAGACGGACAGACAAACGGACAGACGAATGGAAAAGCGGGCACCTATGTCGCAAAGTCAGGAGGTCAGGGAGATATTTCATACAAGGTTTGATGGTTGTTTAGTCTTGTAGTTGATTAGAATACTAACTTTGACATAAATGTCGAACTTCGACATAACAGAATTGTTAAGAGACGGACAGACGGACAGATGAACAGACAGACGAATGGAAAAGTGGGCACCTATGTCGCAAAGTCGGGAGGTCAGGGAGATGTTTCATGCAAGGTTTGATGGTTGTTTAGTCTTGTAGTTGATTAAAATACTAACTTGGACAAATGTCGAATGTCGACATAAATGTTGACAGACGGACGGACGAATGGACAGACATACGGAAAAGCGGATGCCTATGTTGCAAAGTCAGAAGGTCAGGTAGATGTTTCATGCAAGGTTTGATGGTTGTTTAGTCTTGTAGTTGATTAGAATACTAACTTTGACATAAATGTCGAATGTCGACATAAATGTTGACAGACTGACGGACGGACTGACGGACGGACGGACGGACTGACGGACGGAAAATCAGACGCCTATATCGCACCCTGCTACAAGCAGGTGCGATAAAAACAGGAAAATTTAACCCATTGTAGTCTGATCAGGGTCTCCACTGTTTGCAAATAGTTTAGCCATTTTTCTCTAGGAATATGTTAATCTTATAGCAGGTTTACCTAAAATTGAAATTGGACTCTTCCAAAATATAGTGTGGGGGAGTCTATTCAGTATACAATGGGTTAAAAATCAAAATATCAGTCGATCAGGATGTGCTTTACCATAAACAGCTAATTATGGCTTATGCAAATTGCTCTGAGCTCATCAGAGCAGATAAATATGTGTTTGTTTGTGTTGAGGTTTTACCGCCCAGTCAACCCAATGGGGTCATGTCGAGCGTATTCAGTTTACCTAGTCACACGTTTACTGGGCAGGCTTAGTCCTCTAAGCGGTTAACCAGTATTGTGCACATTCTTTCGCCAGAAACTGACAACTGCTCATCTTGAATCAGCGCAAGAGAGAATAACTGTAGAAAATATTTCATGATCAATCTCCAGGAAAGAATGTTGCCGACCTCGGCAGGGGTCGAACCCGCGACCTCCTGGTCTCCAGTCAGACGCACATCCAACTAGGCCACCAAGGCCGGCAGATAAGTTTTTGTATCCACCCAGTATATATGTTATTGTGTTGTTGTCATTTGCTGATTTTGCCATGTGAGTAAAAGGTTTAAACACTAAGCCATCTACAATCAACAGTCTATAGAAATGAGATTTTTGAAGAATTTTGTTACATTCATATTATTGGTACAGTTATTTTCAAAGTAGTTTCAATGCTTTTTTACTTAGACAAAGATTATTTACAATGCTTACATAAAGTATACTTACACACTTTATACTTGCACAAGGATTATTTCCAATGCTTGTGTACGTTTTTTTTTTTTTTTTTTGATTTGGGTTTTACAGCCCTTTCAAGAATATTTTGCTTATATTGCGCCAATTGTGGCAAAGGTGGCTGAAAACCGGAGAATCCAGGGAAAAACCACCTGACCATCCGTAAGCAGAGCTTGGCTTCTCCACATGTGACTGGAGTGAGGCTTGACTCACAGGCAGTGAGAAACCTAAGCTTGTGTACTTACACATTGTATACTTACACAGATTATTTCCATCTGTTACAGATTCTTGACAGACGATCTTTGTCTTCTTAATTGTGGCTGTCCTGTTTTTGATTTGTTGTTTCAAATGGCCTCCTCCTCCCCTTACAGCCATCCATTTTCATTTATCCTCTCCATTGTTTTGTTGTTGTTGTTTTTTTTCTTTTAATTTGTCATTTCTGTCACCTGCCTTTTTTTTCCCTCATTTCTAACACTTGCTTCCCAATTCATTTTCTATTTCTTTGTAATGTATTCACTGGTTTTGTTTTTAGGTTTTATTTCTTTTGATTGGTCTCCACCCTTTATATAGCCATTCATTTTCCCCTCTCCTCAGTCTTTTCTGTCAGCTTTGATAATTTGCTGATGTCAGTTTTGTTTCTGTCACTTTCTGGCTCTGGTAGTTCTGTTTTTAATTTTGTTTCTATTGTTTTTAATGGCCTCTTTGAAGATTCCCCTTATAGTCACTGATTTCCATTTTTCCTCTATTTTTTTTTTTCATGTTTTTATTTTTCTTTGATTGTAATGTCAATTTATATCCCTATCTTTCTGTCCAGTCCTGTTTTGCCTTTTCTTTTTCTTTTCTTAAAGTCTTTAGTACTTTCAGTGTCACTTTACAGTTTGGAAATTATGAATTTCAGCTGTCATCTTGAATCTGCTCTGAAAAAAAAACCCAAAAAAAACATGAATCCTGTTTTCATGGAGGTGGATTTAATTAGGTTTTGTTCTCCTTATTGTTTATAAACTAATCAGAGACTATCCACCCTTATCTAAGGCAAAACTGCCTATTAGTATTTAAACACTTCTATAAATGCGATAAAATGTGGAATTTTGTGAATTTTAATGTGTTCATCAGTGCATCCTGGAAGTAATGATCAGAGTTTTACAAACCTTTTGATGTCTAAATTGACTGATACATCTGCCTATTGGGGATATAAATAGAACAAAAAATTTTTTTGGCTTTAAAAAAATCAACAAAAAAGTTGATAGTGGCTGTTTAGAACTTTTGGCTAGTAAATTTCTATATGTACAAACCCTTCCTCTTTTTGTCCAAAGATGAAAAATTTGATTGCTGGACAAGAGAAAGTGCTAAGCTGAATAGTTAAGGTCCATACTATACTCATAGGAGGAGTCCATTGATATTTTGATTTTGCCATTGCACCAGACGTAGGAACTTTTTTTTTTTTTTAAAACAAGGCACTTCTAGTGAGAATTTTTTTGTGGAGAAAAAATATTTATCCGATACTCTTTATCTGATAATTGTGATGAGGATTTGGTGTTTTACTTTCTTTTCAACATTATCTGTCATATTGAGATGATGGGTGAGAATGAAAGGCTCCCTCTGTGCAATGATGCACTTTTACAGTCATAAGCTGAATTCTGCCTTCAGCCAGAACCCGGGACCTCATGATCTAAAATCGGAAGCACTAACAACTCGGACACCTGGATGCTCTTTTCTCCTAATACCAAGTATCTGACACTACATTTTACTATTAACAAAATATACCTGTCCATTCTCAACTGTCTAAAACAGGGTACTGGAGGCTGCTTCTTGCTTCTTTTGATTTCCTCGAATATCCAAGACATTTGCAAACTGAAAAATAAAAAACATGCAATGAGAAAAGGGACCTTATGCCATATATGAACAGAGAAGGCCCAAATCTTCTGTATATCCAGTCAGATTAGGACCTTCTCTGTCAATACATTTATACAAAATCTCAGGATTCTGTTAGAGGGCAAGGAGAGTGCAGATCAAAGTGCACCACAGCACTGGCTGATCTGCATCCACACTGCCCCCATATAGCATAATGACCCTTTTCCCACCTGTAAGTAAAAACATTTATATTCAAGACATATGATGCAAAGAATGCATTGGTCACCTCATTCCACCAGTGTGACAAGCACTCCAATGAAAACTATAGTGAACATACATTCAAATCATACAGACTATGGAAGTCAGTGTGTGTGTGTGTGTGTGTGTGTGTGTGTGTGTGTGTGTGTGTGTGTGTGTGTGCATATTATGTAAATCTTCAGTTATGATGACTGTCTGGATGTGATGGGAACTCAGTGGCCACTTTCACAGTACTTCCCACTGATTTTTTTTTTTTTGATTTGGGTTTTACAGCCCTTTCAAGAATATTTCACTTATATCGAGCCACTCGTTCAACAAAGGTGGGCGAAAACCGGAGAACCCGGGGAAAAACCACCTGACCATCCGTAAGCAGAACTTGGCTTTCCCACATATGACCGAGCGAGGCTCGAACCACAGCGGTTAGAAACCTGATGGATTAAGAGTCAACTCTCCTATCCACTAGGCTACGGGGGCCCGCACTTCCCACTGAATCTTGAACTCACACACATGAATAAGTAAGCACATCCACTAATCATCACAACACTAGGCTCACCAGTCCTAGCTCTACTACTTCAATATTGAGTTTCAGTTCAAGTTAAGAACCACCTGGCAACAGGTGTTCAATTTAGATGCTCTAAAAACTGCTATTGTGGCAGTATTCAACAGCTTAGTCATTTTGAGAACTGAAAGTAATGCATGGACCTAAAACCTGTAAAACAAGCAAATTCCATGGGGAATTTATGTCCCCCGCCTTATTTTTATTTGAGGTGTTAAAAATGGTAAAGTTAACCAGAGGACCATTGGTCCTGTATCAATTACCTAAGTATTGAAGCAGGAAACCAGTGATAAAAATAATTTCAAGATTCTGAAAAAACCACATGCATATCTTCAGACCATCCTTAAAGCACCTGTAAAGTTTCAAAGGATCGGGTTAAAACTGTGGTAGGAGTTACGGGGTCAAGGTACCTACTCCCTATACGCTTCTGTAGTATTAGAACTGAAAAAATGTCTAAGTTAAAAATGCAGAAAAAGTGGTAAAAAATTATTTCAGGATTCTGATAAAACCACATGCATATCTTCAGGCCATCCTAAAAGCCCTTGTAAAGTTTCAAAAGGATCGGACAAAAACTGTGGGAGGAGTTAAGGGGTCAAGGTACCTGCACCCTATACACTTCTGTAATATTAGAACTCAAAAAATGTCTAAGTTAAAAATGCGGAAAAAGTAATAAAAAAATATTTCAGGATTCTGAAAAATCCACCTGCATATTTTCAGGCCATCCTAAAAGCCCACGTAAAGTTTCAAAAGGATCGGTCAAAAACTGTGGGAGGAGTTAAGGGGACAAGGTACCTACTCCCTATAGACCTGTAATATTAGAACTAAAAAAATGTCTAAGTTCAAAACGTGTAAAAAGTAATAAAAAATAATTTCAGGACTCTGAAAAAACCACATGTATATCTTCAGACCATCCTTAAAGCACCTGTAAAGTTTCAAAAGGATCGGCCAAAAACTGTGGGAGGAGTTAAGAGGACAAGGTATCTGCTCCCTATATACTTCTGTAGTATTAGAACTCAAAAAATGTCTAAGTTAAAAATGCGGAAAAAGTGATAAAAAATTATTTCAGGATTCTGAAAATGCCACATGCATATCTTCAGGCCATCCTGAAAGCCCATGTAAAGTTTCAAAAGGATCGGCCAAAAACTGTGGGAGGATGGATGGATGGATATTTTGTTTATAGACGCTCAACCCTAAAAGGGCATATAGCGTCTAATAGGTTTTATGTTATATGATGATTTTATTTAATGAGAAATTTAAAAATATATAGGATTGATGTGTTTATTTTAAAGAGATAAAGTATCAATGATTTTAAGTGATTAAAAATACTGATCATATTTTATTAAAAAGTCCGATCTCTTTAAGAAAGTCGAGTATTTTCTGAGTTGGCATATCAAAAAGTTCCTTTATAGTTTTTATATTAAAATACTTTGTGCGAATGTGATTAAATTCAGCACAAGTGATAAGAAAATGTTTGACTGTGAAAGGTTCATTACAAGGAATGCAGAATGGAGCTTGTTCATTGTTTAAAATTTAAGAATGAGTAATTCTAGTGTGTAAAAACTGTGGGAGGAGTTAAGGGGACAAGGTACCTAGTCCCTATACGCTTCTGTAATATTAGAACTCAAAAAATGTCTATGTTCAAAATGTCTAAAAAGTAATAAAAATTAATTTCAGGATTCTGAAAAAACCACATGCACATCTTCAGACCATCCTTAAAACACCTGTAAAGCTTCAAAAGAATCGGCCAAAAACTGTGGGAGGAGTTAAGGGGACAATGGTACCTGCTCCCTATACACTTCTGTAGTATTAGAACTCAAAAAATGTCTAAGTTAAAAATGCAGAAAAAGTGATAAAAAATTACTTCAGGATTCTGAAAAAACCACATGCATATCTTCAGGCCATCCTAAAAGCCCATGTAAAGTTTCAAAAGGATCGGCCAAAAACTGTGGGAGGATGGATGGATGGATGGATATTTTGTTTATAGACGCTCAACCCTAAAAGGGCATATAGCGTCTAATAAGATATATTATATGATGATTTTATTTAATGAGAAATTAAAAATATCTAGGATTGATAAGTTCATTTTAAAAAGATAAAGTATCAATGATTTTATGTTATTAAAATACAGATCATATTTTATTAAAAAGTCCGATCTCTTTCAGAAAATCGAGTATTTTTTGAGTTGGCATATTAAAAAGTTCCTTTATATTTTTTACATTAAAATACTTTGTGCGAATATAATTAAATTCAGCACAAGTGACAAGAAAATGTTTGACCGTAAAAGGTTCGTTACAAGGAATGCAGAATGGAGCTTGTTCATTGTTTAAAATATAAGAATGAGTAATTCTAGTGTGTCCAAGTCTACATCTCGTGATTTTTGTTTGTTCTTTTCTGCTGAGATTAGAGAATGTGCATTTGCTGTTAAAATTTGGTTTGATTTCATTTAATTTATTATAAGTTTGTGTTTCCCAAACAGACTGACATTTGTTGTTGATGTATTGACAGACGTTTGATTTAAAGTCGGAGTGAGGAATTTTGAAATTGGTTATTACTAAGGATAATGCAGATTTGGCTTCTGAATCTGCTAATTCATTTCCACGAATATTAACGTGGCTGGGAAGCCAACAAAATACAATTTCTTTTGAAGCGGAAAGATAATAATATTTTTTAAGAATTTGCTGAATTAATGGGTTTCTATGGTGTAAATCTTTAAGAGATTTTAATACAGAAAGAGAGTCTGAATAAATGATAAACTGTTTTTCAGACTGATCTCTGATATGGTAAAGTGCAATATCAATTGCCTTGGCTTCGGCGGTAAAAATGGAGCTATTATCAGGTAATCTGATACTGTCAGTAAAATTTGGACTAATAACAGAACAAGCAACTTTTTCATCTTGTTTCGAACCATCTGTATAAATTGACAGGTAATGTTTATAATTTGATTTGATTTCTAAAAATTCATTCTTAAAAATATGCGACTCGACTTCTGTTTTTTTATTTTTATGAAGGTCTAAAATAATCTTTGGAGGGTTTAACGTCCATGGCTCTTTCGATGGAAAAGAAAAATGCTGAACATTTTTAATATTGATATTGGCCTCTTCAAGTAACGGTTGTATTCTCAGGCCAAGGGGTTTAATAGTTGTTGGTTTATTATTGTAAAATCTTTCATATTTAGGATTAAAAACACAATCATAGGCTGAATTACGTGGATTGGCGGCTAATTTAGTAACATATTGAAGAGACAATTTCTCTCTTCTTATATACAATGATGGTTCATTTGATTCAGCGTATAAACTTTCGACGGGGGAAGTACGAAAAGCCCCTAGAGCCAGACGTAAACCTTGGTGATGAATAGTATCCAAAGATTTCAAATAAGATTTTCTTGCGGATCCATAAACTATGGATCCATAATCCAATTTAGATCTAATTAAAGATCTATAGAGATTTAAAAGAACAGTACGATCTCCTCCCCAGTCGGAACTGGAGAGAACTTTAAGAATATCAAGAGCTTTTAAACATTTAGCTTTTAAAGCTTTGATGTGTGGTATAAAAGATAATTTGTTATCGAACAAAAGACCCAGGAATTTTGCTTCACTGACGACTGGAATTTGACTACCGTATATGGTGAGATGAGGATCTAAATGTAGCTGACGTATCTGACAAAAATGAACGCATTGAGTTTTTGTTTTTGAAAATTTGAAACCATTTTCTGTTGCCCAATCTTCTATATTGTTTAAACATCGTTGTAGTTTGAATTCAATGGTTTCCATATTTTTCGATCTAATAAATATTCCAAAATCGTCAACAAAAAGTGAACAATCAAGGTCTTTCACACATTTAACAATATCGTTAATTTTAATGCCAAACAAGGTAGGTGATAAAATGCTTCCCTGTGGTACACCTTGTTCTTGTTTAAATATGTCCGATAACGTATTACCTATTCGAACATTAAATGTTCGATCTGATAAAAAGTTTTGAATAAAAAGTGGTAATCGGCCTTTAAGGCCTAATTTATGTAAATCTTTCATGATGCCATGTTTCCAGGTAGTATCGTAAGCTTTTTCTAAGTCAAAAAATACAGCTACGACATGTTCTTTTTTAATAAAGGCATCACGAATAAAGGATTCCAAACGAATCAAATGATCGTTTGTACAGTTATTTTTTCTGAATCCAGCTTGATATTTTGTTATAAGCTGGTTTGATTCCAAGAACCAAACCAGTCTATCATTAATCATTCTCTCCATTGTTTTACATAAACAACTTGTCAAAGCAATAGGTCTGTAGTTAGTAGCTTCAGTATGATCTTTATTTGGTTTTGGTATAGGTATAATCGTTGCTTTACTCCAGTCTTTTGGAAATTTTCCAGTGATCCAAATATCATTTAAAATATTTAATAAAGTTTTTAAAGCGTTATCGGGTAAATGTTTCAGAATTTGATAATGAATGTCATCAGGACCAGCAGCTGTATCATGAGATTTATGAAGAGCATCTAATAATTCTGAAGCTGTGAATGGTACATTATATTTTTCATGATTTAGTGACGTAAAATTTAGATGCTCTTTCTCTCGTTCCTGTTTTATGTTTTGAAAGGTTTCGGAATAATTTGCACTAGAAGAGTTTTTCTGAAAATTCTCTCCTAGTGCATTGGAAATATCTTTAGTCGTTGAGCATATATTTCCATTTGATTTAATATGGACATGTTTGTTATTTTTATTTTTGCCAGTAATTTTTCGAATCATGTCCCATATTTTCTTTGCTGGAGTTCTAGAATTAAGTTTGGAGACGTATTGCTGCCAAGATGTTCTTTTAGCCGTTTTTATTGTCTTGCGAGCTTTTGCTCGCGTTTGTTTGGCATGGATTAGATTTTCTTTTGTTGGCTGCCTATTGAACTTTCGTAAGGCAGATTTTCTTTTATTTATTGAATTTTTAACATCTTTATTAAACCAAGGTCTATTTCTTTTTGAACGTGTCGAGGACTTTGGAATACATTTTTCGGCTACATGAATTAATGTATCAGTAAAAGCTTGTATATCATCTGCTGTTTTAAACATTTCAGGATTTAATTTTTCATTACATAGCTCCATAAAATTCTCCCAGTTTGCTTTATTCAAATTCCATCGGGAATGATGGTCTTCATTTGTCGATTCAATTTCTTCAATTTTAATTGGAAAATGATCGCTCCCATGAAGGTCATCTAAAACTGACCAATCAAAATCCAAGTAAATATTTGGAGAGCATATAGACAAATCTAAAGCAAAATAATTTCTTGTAGGAGAATGAAGATAAGTTGGTTGTTTATCGTTAAATAAACATAAATCATTTTCTGCAATAAAATTTTCTATTATTTCTCCTTTGTCATTTGTATCCAGACAACCCCAAAGTTTGCTGTGACTATTAAAGTCACCTAATAATAAATAAGGACGAGGTAATTGCTTTATAAGATTTTCTAAATCGTGTTTAGAAAATTTACAGTGTGGAGGAAGATATAGAGAACAAACTGTTATGGATTTAGACAGAGTGACATTTACAGCGACAGCTTGTAAATTACTATTTATATCTATCTGTCTATGAGGAACATTTGATTTTACAAGGATAGATGAACCTCCTGAGGCTTTCTGATTTTCAGTTGCAATATGATTATATAAACTATAATTTTTAAAATTAATATTATCTGTATTTTTTAAAAAGGTTTCCTGGAGACAAAAGACAGTCGGAGAAAGTAGTGTTGTTAAAATTAAAATTTCGTTATAATTTGCTTTTAGTCCTCGACAGTTCCACTGAATAATTGATTTTTTATCCATGATGAATGGAGAGATGATTTTAAAATAAGGAACTTAATCCTTTTATTTTTTCCGGGTCTGCGACAGCATGGAGGAGTCAATCTCTAACTCCATGCTGTCGAGGGAATCAAACCGATTGACCAACTTGATCGGATCGGCCGACGCCCCTTTACTATATGGATTTGGTTCTTTATCTTTATCTTTTTCTTTTCCATTTTTTCCTTTCTGGTCAGTTGTCCTGGACCTGGATCTCTGTTGTGATCCACTTGTTTTAGTCGGCTGTGTTTGTGAACTGTTTTGAGATTTTGTTGGTGGTCTAGACTGATGAGTAGATGTGGGTTTAGGTTTAGGTTTTAGAGTAGGAGTAATAACTTTTGAATTTGCTTTGATGACAGAATCTTTTTCGTTAAACTGGGTAGAACTTTCTTTGGTTTCAGGTTTAGTGTTTAGGGATTGAACAACTTTTGCAAAGGTGATTTCAGGTTGATTTTCTTGTATTTTTTTGGCTTCTAAATAAGTAATTTTTTGTGTAACTTTAATTTTCATTATTTCTTTCTCTTTTTTCCAAATTTCACACTGATTTGATTTTGATTGATGGTTTTTGTGACAGTTCACACACTTGGCTTCATTTTTACAAGCATTTGTAGAGTGATCAAAGTCACCCATACCACATTTTTCACATACTGATCCAGGTAATTCAGGACAGCCGTTTTCATGATGTCCAAACCTCTGACAGTTGAAACACCGCAGAGGATTTGGAATGTAGACTTCAACCGGTATAATTCGGTAAAAGATTTTTAGTGATTTCGGTAAAGTTGTGGTGTTGAAAGTTAGTAAAAGTGTATTTGTTTCTATAAAGTTTCCATCTTTTTTAATTTTAAAACGTTTGCAAGCTGTTACTCCTTGTGTGTTAAGATATTCTGTGATATTTTCTTCAGTTTCATGTTTTAGCATCCTGTCACGGATAATACCTTTGCAACTATTGAGTGTTTTATGTTCCGTGACAGAGACATTAATGTTAAAGAATTTTGTAATTTTCAAGAGATTATCAGTTTGAGATTTTCTGTTAGTTTCGACCAAAAGAGTTCCATTTTTTAATTTTTTTACATTTTTTGGAGTGCCTATTAAAGATTCTATTTGCTTTTCTATGATGAAAGGAGACAGTGAAGTAATTGGTTTGTCTTCCTTACTCGAAATCACTAAAAATTTAGCGAAGTTCTCATTTGCTTTGAAAGTAAAAGTAGTCGGTTGCGTGTCGTCCTCCGAAGAGTCGAACGCCAGAAATCGTTTTCGAGAGGCCATGATGATGAAATTTTTGATTCGATAGCTATGCGCCCCACCCTCCATGGAGCCCTACAAGGGGACGTTTAACAGAAATGGATCTCCTATTTCTAACGTCAAGGCTACATTGCTATTATACTCGGTGTCAAGATCAGAGTCTTCAGCTCGGCCTCATGCTTAGATGATTTCCCACCTATTCATCTAAATTTCCATAGAAAAATTTATGAACAGTTGAGTTCATCCCCCTATCCACAGCCTCCACTCACAGAGGTTTCCGCCAAAGCCCCAATACAAGCCCACCAATTGACCCTTCAGCCGCCGCCCATTGAAACTCACTTTAAGTTAGAGGAACATGAGAAAAATTAGCCCGGTTTGGTACCATAAAGATACGTATGAAAGAGAGAAAGAAGCTAAGAACAAGTTGTGCGCTTCTAGAGCTTGGCACGACTGAGCCGATTGATCCAGGCCGGATCTAACCCAGACCGCTCTTCTATCTGAAATAAGGGCCAAAATGATGTGTTGAAAAGCTGGAGATCCCTGGGCTTTCCTCAATCATCAGGTTCCCCTCTCCCAGCATACGAGACGCCACCCACGGCAAACAGGTGGTTCCTGTTTTAATAGGGGATTACACCCTATCCACTACAGAAGGAAAGTGATCTGTAGATTTTATTCCCTACAGACAAGGGAGGCCGAAAACGTCTGGGAAATTGAAAGGTTATTTTTAATATAAATTAGGAGATCCATATTTAAAATAAACAGTTTATTAAAAGAAGGATTCATTTTGGATTCATTTTTTAAGAGAGTCAAACAAATAAGCTGTGTTAGATGATATGTAGCTTTCAAATGATATGTAGCTTTCATACCTTGAAAAACGTTTAGTTTTTTTTATCTAACAATAATAAATGCATCTTATTTTTAATGTGGAATATGCTAGAGTTCGGAAAAATGACACAAACACAAGACAAACATATATGTTAAATACAGATGAGGTTATAATCTTCGTCCCATGTGCGACCCACGGGCACAGAATGATACACAAACAAATGAAGCATGTTAGTAACATGAGATAGGAAAGGTTTAAAAGGATAGATCTCGCGAAATTTGTTTTTTCCAATTTAAGATGCATTTCAATAAATGAATTTTATATTCTGGAATTATACCGGTTGAACGGACGGTTGCTCTGTTATGTTAGGGGTTTTACCCAACTAACACAGAAGCGGAAGGCAGCCACCTATTTCGAGGGCCCGGGTGGTCACGGGCGGCCTCTTTTAGCCGGCTCGTACGTCACGCAGAGGGTACGTCTGGCCTATTCTAAGCCCGGGACCAGCACGGGACAACTGTGGGAGGAGTTAAGGGGACAAGGTACCTACTCCCTATAGACTTCTGTAATATTAGAACTCAAAAAAAAATGCGGAAAAAGTGATAAAAAATTATTTCAGGATTCTGAAAAAGCCACATGCACATCTTCAGACCATCCTTAAAATCCCTGTAAAGTTTCAAAAATATCGGACAAAAACTGTGGGAGGAGTTAAGGGGACAAAGTACCTACTACAAACTCAGAACCACGCACCACGCGCCATGCACCACGCGCCATGCACCACGCCCCACAGAAAACCAAAAACAGTGTCCCTCCACTTTTCTTCGAAAAGGCGGGGGACAATAAATGAAGTTACCAGGGAAAGGCCACCTCAGATATGGCCAGTCACAAACATCCTTCCTGATACCGTAAATGAATAAGGGACATGGAATAAACAATGACAAAACAAAACGACAAGTGCAAGGAAGACCTTAATGGAAGATTCTTAGCAGAATCGGAAGATGAAGACAAAACAAGAAGCCCACGGGCCACGATTCGCTCACCTGAGTGACATAGCCACTGCAGACATGCAGATGTTATGCAACATTTTTCCAATCCTATCATCGCAATTAATGAAAATATCATCATCTGAGCAGTTCTTAGTTTTTAAGAAGAATATATGGGCCTAACAGTCAATGGAGCATGATCATTTGAATAAACAATCACATTTCAACAGAACTGTGAAATTGGTGGAAAATGGCTAAGTGGTTTCTGAAGAATCATGATTTTATGCATGTACATGTAAACAGCACAGTGGCAGGGAAATATTATAAATATAAACCAGATGATGGCCATCTTAGATTTCCAATCAGAACAATTTTAACTACTGTCGATCTACAAGTCACTTTGATACTTTCAATATAAATGTATATGGCCCATACAAATGGGGAAGCAAATTTGACCTTGGAGGTAAAAAGGTCAAATGTCAACATAGAACCATCATTTTAGCAATTTTGGTAGATCTCCTGTCCCCCATAATTTGTGCAAAGATTAGGACCCAGGGCTTATTTGGTTATGGATCAGAAGATTTTTAAAGGTTTTTACCATATACGGGCATGGCAGCCATTTTGATCAATGGACCATACCCATTTTAGCAGTCTTTCATTCTCCTGCCCACAGAGGCTCCGCATGAAATTTGAGCAACACTGGCCCAGAGGCTTCAGAGATAAAGCCATTTGAAATTATCAACATTTTTTCCATACAAATGCATACAGAAGCAAACTTGACCTCACCCTAAAAAGGTTAAATGTCAATGTATGACAATTATTTTAGCAACTTTGGTAGACCACTCATTCAAGATGATATATGCAAAGATTCAGCCACAAGCCATCCTCGGCTTTGGAGAATATGATTTTTAAATGTTTTTTCTCATATAAATGCATAAGGAAGCAAACTTGACCTTGCCGTAAAAAGGTCAAATGTCAATGTATGACCATTATTTTAGCAACTTTGGTAGACCCCCTGGCCCCAATGATTTATGCAAAGATTCAGCCCCAAAGCATCCTCGGTTCTAGAGAAGAAGATTTTTAAAGGTTTTTACCATATATGGGCAGGGCGGCCATCTTGGTCAATGAACCGTGACCATTATAGCAATCTTTTGTTCCCCCTTCCTAAGGAGGCTCTATATGAAATTTGAGCAAAATTGGCCCAGAGGCTCCAGAGGAGAAGTTGTTTGAAATTCTGACCATTTTTCCCATACAAATGCATAAGGAAGCAAAATTGACCTTACCATAAAAAGGTCAAATGTCAATGTACGACCATTATTTTAGCAATTTTGGTAGCCCTCCAGTTCCCGATGATATATGCAAAGATTCAGCCATAAGGCATGCTCGGGTTTGGAGAAGAAGATTTTTAAAGGTTTTTCCCATACAAATGCATAGGGAAGCAAACTTGACCTTGCCGTAAAAAGGTCAAACGTCAACATACAACAATTCTTTTAGCAATTTCGGTAGAACTCCCGTCCCCGATGATTCTTGCAAAGGTTCAGCCCCAAGGCATTTACGGTTCTGGAGAAGAAGATTTTTAAAAGTTTTTACCATATATGGGCATAGCGGCCATCTTGGTCAACGGACCGCGACCATTTTAGCAATTTTTCATTCCCCACCCTAAGGAGGCTCCAAAAAAAATTTGAGCAAAACTGGCTCAGGGGCTTCAGAGGAGAAGTCGTTTGAAAATGTTAACGGACGGACGGACGGACGCACAGACGGAAAGTGATCACAATAGCTCATCATTGTGCTTGTTTTGGTTTTGTCTGTTTCCTCTTCCTCTTCGTGTCTGGGATGGGCTGCGGCTTGTGATTGTGGCACTCCCTAGACTTTTCTCTTACCATTTTTTTTTTTTTTTTTCACTTTGGACATTTGTATTCCTTGTCTACCAATCCACCACCTATAACATAACTGAAATACTGTTTGAAGAGATGTAAAACACCAACGTTAACCATGAAATACAAATTAAAATCATAGTCTGCATAAAACATTAATTAAAAGGTCCTGAATCCTAATATACTGAAATGAAATTAAAAGTACCTGAGATATCCTGCTTATATACATACTATGATGCACAGATCTAACAGACAATCTTACCTTAATAGTATGAAGAAGCTTGTTGAACCAGATCCACACCAGCTCATGTCTGTTCTAGGGGCTTTTACTGTATCTGTAATAAATCAGTATACATTACACTCATGGTAACTGGGTAAGAGACGTATCCTCTCCATTCACCATACATCCGGCCTTACTAACAATGACAATTAATGTTTCAGTCATTAGACTTATATGATAGGTGATATATTTAAAAGATTTTAATTTTTTTATCAGTGCCTTCAGAAGACTGCTTCTTGTGAGTGACCTTTCACTGACACTTTGTTATCAAGCTAAACACTAGGTAAACAATAAATTTAAGTCACTAGACAAAAAACTGAGGGTCTGTCACATGTTCAAACAGCCAGTGCCACTACTACCATATCAGTCTTCCCCCACGAAGCCAACATTCCATTTTGGGTTACATTTATTGCTTGGTTGGTTAGGTTGAAACTTAACAGCCAGTCAATGCTTACTACCATGTCAAACTTGTCAGTTTACCTATCCACACTTTCCTTATCTGGTTTTCATCTAAGCTGTGAACCAGTACTTGTGCTCATTCTTTTGCCAGAAACTGACAACTGCCCTTCACGTCAGTGGAAGGGAGAAAATGGTTCCTCCTGAAATGGGGCCTACTCTAAATTTGTTTGTGTTGAGGTTTTACGGCCCAGTCAACCCAATGGGGTCATGTCAAGCGTGGTCAGTTTACCTAACCATACGCTTACTGGGCAAGCTTAGTCCTCTAAGCAGTTAACCAGTGTTCTGCACATTCTTTCGTCAGAAAGGCCTACTCTAAAAGATAAGTATTTACTCCTAAGGTGCTTCCAAGAGAAACAAGTTCTTTCCTTTTTAGAGTAGACACCCTTTTAGAAGAGGAGAAAACAACATTGACAGAACACTCTCCCCTGAAAGAGTATTTTTTCAACTTTTTTATAATATAGCCAAAAAAGACCTAAACAATAAGTTTGACAAAATATGATCCAAATCATTAACTGCAAAGCAGAATCTTATACTTTATTTCTTCTTTCAGTGACTTAGAAAGGTTGTTGCTTTCCCTGGTTAACTTCATATATATTTGTGTATTTGTGTCCATGTTAAGGAGTAGGAGTAAGCCATATTTCATTTAAGTCTTTTACCGTAAAAAGCCTAAGTATTGAGACAGACATGCCAGAGTAAACAGTGTAGACCTGGATCAGAGAACACAGAATGCAGCATCTGATCAGCATCTACATTGTTCGCCACTCATCCAGCAGTTTTTATACACAATATATAGCAAAAGTGACTTGTACAAATTTAAGGACATGTATGGTAAGGAGGTACGATGTCCCAATATCTAGGATAAATAAGGTGGCTTAATAAGGAATGAGCTAAAGTACAATTCCAAGTTCTATTTTCTTAATACTGAGTGGCATACAAAAGAGCAATTAGTGCTGTGACTTTACAGTGACTTGGCCAATGACTGAATCTCCAACCGCCAAGACAAAGCAGATCCTACCACAAACTATGTCACTACACCAGTCATTTGTGTCAAAACAGTATATCAATTTGATTTGGTAGTGAAACTCACTCTAATGTGCCAGGTAAAACTATAAAACAGGAAAATTTAACCCATTGTAGTCTGATCAGGGTCTCCACTGTTTGCAAATAGTTTAGCCATTTTTCTCTAGGAATATGTTAACAGGTGTACCTAAAATTGAAATTGGACTCTTCCAAAATATAGTGTGGGGGAGTCTATTCAGTATACAATGGGTTAAAAATCAAACTATCAGTCAATCAGGATGTGCTTTACCATAAATCGCTAATTATCGCATATGCAAATTGCTTTGAGCTCATCAGAGCAGATAAATATGTGTTTGTTTGTGTTGAGGTTTTACCGCCCAGTCAACTCAATGGGGTCATGTCGAGCGTGTTCGGTTTACCTAGTCACACGTTTACTGGGAAGGCTTAGTCCTCTAAGCGGTTAACCAATAATGTGCACATTCTTTCACCAGAAACTGACAACTGCTCGTCTTGAATCAGCGCAAGAGAGAATAACTGTAGAAAATATTTCATGATCAATCTCCAGGAAAGAATGTTGCCAACCTCGGCGGGAGTCAAACCCGCGACCTCCTGGTCGCGGGTTTGGACGCACATCAAACTAAGCCACCAAGGCCGGCAGGTAAGTTTTTGTATCCACCCAGTATATATGTTGTTGTCATTTGCTGATTTTGCCATGTGAGTAAAAGGTTTAAACACTAAGCCATCTACAATCAACAGTCTATAGAAATGAGATTTTTGAAGAATTTTGTTACATTCATATTATTGGTACAGTTATTTTCAAAGTAGTTTCAATGCTTTTTTACTTAGACAAAGATTATTTACAATGCTTACATAAAGTATACTTACACACTTTATACTTGAACAAGGATTATTTCCAATGCTTGTGTACGTTTTTGCTTTTTTTTTATTTGGGTTTTACAACCCTTTCAAGAATATTTTGCTTATATTGCACCAATTGTTCATCAAAGGTGGCTGAAAACCAGAGAATCCAATGAAAAACCACCTGACCATCCGTAAGCAGAGCTTGGCTTTCCCACATGTGACTGGAGTGAGGCTCGAATCACAGCAGTGAGAAACCTAAGCTTGTGTACTTACACATTGTATACTTACACAGATTATTTCCATCTGTTACAGATTCTTGACTGACGAGCTTTGTCTTCTTAATTGTGGCTGTCCTGTTTTTGATTTGTTGTTTCAAATGGCCTCCTCCTCCCCTTACAGCCATCCATTTTCATTTATCCTTGCCATTGTTTTGTTTTTTTTCTTTTAATTTGTCATTTCTGTCACCTGCCTTTTTTTCCCTCATTTCTGACATTTGCCTCCAATTCATTTTCTATTTCTTTGTATTGTACTCACTGGTTTTGTTTTTTAGGTTTTATTTCTTTTTTTTATATAGCCATTCATTTTTCCCCTCTCCTCAGTCTTTTCTGTCAGCTTTGATAATTTGCTGGTGTCAGTTTTGTTTGTCACTTTCTGGCTCTGGTATTTCTGTTTTTAATATTGTTTCTATTGTTTTAAATGGCCTTTTTGAAGATTCCCCTTATAGTCACTGATTTCCATTTTTCCTTTATTTTTTGTTTATTTATTATTTTTTTTTTCATGTTTTTATTTTTCTTTGATTGTAATGTCAATTTATATCCCTATCTTTCTGTCTAGTTCTGTTTTGCCTGTTCTCTTTCTTTTCTTAAAGTCTTTAGTACTTTCAGTGTCACTTTACAGTTTGGAAATTATGAATTTCAGCTGTCATCCTGAATCTGCTCTGAAAAAAAAAAAAAACGAAAAAACATGAATTCTGTTTTCATGGAAGTGGATTTAATTAGGTTTTGTTCCCATTGTTGTTTATAAACTAATCAGAGACTATCCACCCTTATCTAAGGCAAAACTGCCTATTAGTATTTAAACACTTCTAAAAATGCGATAAAATGTGGAATTTTGTGAATTTTAATGTGTTCATCAGTGCATCCTGGAAGTGATGATCAGTGTTTTACAAACCTTTTGATGTCTAAATTGACTGATACAGCTGCCTGTTGGGGATATAAATAGAACAAAAAATTTTTCTGGCTTTAAAGAAATCAACAAAAAAGTTGATAGTGGCAGTTTAGAACTTTTGGCTTGTAAATTTCTATATGTACAAACCCTTCCACTTTTTGTCCAAAGATGAAAAATCTGATTGCTGGACAAGAGAAAGTGCTAAGCTGAATAGTTAAGGTCCATATTATACTCATAGGAGGAGTCCATTTATATTTTGATTTTACCATTGCACCAGACGTAGGAACTTTTTTTTTTTTTAAACAAGGCACTTCTAGTGAAAATTTTTTTGTGGAGAAAAAAGATATTTATCCGATACTCTTTATCTGATAATTTAGATGAGGATTTGGTGTTTTACTTTCTTTTCAACATTCTCTGTCATATTGAGATGATGGGTGAGAATGAAAGGCTCCCTCTGTGCAATGATGCACTTTTACAGTCAAAAGCTGAATTCTGCCCTCAGCCAGAACCCGGGACCTCATGATCTAAAATCGGAAGCACTAACAACTCGGACACCTGGATGCTCTTTTCTCCTAATACCAAGTATCTGACACTACATTTTACTATTAACAAAATATACCTGTCCATTCTCAACGGTCTAAAACAGGGTACTGGAGACTGCTTCTTGCTTCTTTTGATTTCCTCGAATATCCAAGACATCTGCAAACTGAAAAATAAAAAACATGCAATGAGAAAAGGAACCTTATGCCATATATGAACAGAGAAGGCCAAAATCTTCTGCATATCCAGTCAGATCAGGACCTTCTCTGTCAATACATTTATACAAAATCTCAGGATTCTGTTAGAGGGCAAGGAGAGCACAGATCAAAGTGCACCACAGCACTGGCTGATCTGCATCCACATTGCCCCCATATAGCATAATGACCCTTTTCCCACCTATAAGTAAAAACATTTATATTCAAGACATATGATGCAAAGAATGCATTGGTCACCTCATTCCACCAGTGTGACAAGCACTCCAATGAAAATTATAGTGAACATACGTTCAAATCATACAGCTTAAGTCATTTTGAGAACTGAAAGTAATGCATGGACCCAAAACCTGTAAAAATAAATGCAGTTACCAGGGAAAGGTCCCCTCAGATATGGCCAGTCACAAACATCCTTCCTGATAACGTAAATGAATAAGGGACATGGAATAAACAATGACAAAACAAAACGACAAGTGCAAGGAAGACCTTGATGGAAGATTCTTAGCAGAATCGGATGATGAAGACAAAAAAAAACCCTACTGACAAGCGAGGTTATTTTGCTGCAGAGGCTAGAGAAACATTAACAAATATGACACTGAAATTAAGGAAACACTATTTCTGGCAAGGAAATGAAGCAGCCATATTAAGTGCTTTGCACTGGATTATTCAAATTTCAGACAAATGCTTTAGAAATGAAGTTACGTATTTATACTGATGCTTGTGAAAAGTTTTTTGGTGACCATAAAATTGTGATACAGGTCACCAAATTCTACCCACAGCACCAATGAGGCTACAACAGTAATGGCTGGTCCTAAATATAAAATGTACAATCAAGTTTTACCATGGAAAAATTCTACACCAATGCATTTTCATGAAAACATTTATTTAAAGCTAATCTTTGTTAAGTGTTTAGAATATAATTTTAA
The DNA here is from genome assembly GCA_964016985.1 of Anodontia alba. Classification (NCBI taxonomy): domain Eukaryota; kingdom Metazoa; phylum Mollusca; class Bivalvia; order Lucinida; family Lucinidae; genus Anodontia; species Anodontia alba. The sequence continues at coordinate 62,349,051 of OZ024832.1, read as the reverse complement.
GAGGGAAAGAAATCTGTTTCCCAAGTAAATTTATGACATGGGGTCAAGATCAAAAGTTGAGTTCAACTTAAAAAAAACAATTGGGTTAGATTTGCTTGTAGTTCCAAACCGGAATGGCCTTTAATGGTAGCACTTCTGCTACTGGAAGAGCCAGAGAAAATATCTCATCCAAAAGGCAAGGCAAGATACACCCTGCAAGATATCTACAAAGACTGAACACAACTGTGCAACTTTGTAGTTTCAAGAACTTGACGTCTCTGAATGGCTACCAGTCCTTTTAATTATGAAATTTTGATTTGAAAACAAAAGACTAACAGAATCCTTGTCTTCTGATTTATAATGGTTCCCTCCACTTAACCGTAACAAATCAGTGACCTCTTTTTGCCTACCTACATTAATTACATGTAAATATGAAATATCAATTTCAAAGTAGTTCAATTCAAAAAAGACCCAACATACACTGAAAACCTTTTTGTTTGATTTGGGCTTAAAGTCACTTTCAACCTCTTTCAGTCTTATCGTGACGGTATCTGGATGTGTCACATTATACTGACACTGGGCTGACCAGTTCTCGCCCTACTTTCTTAATGCTGAGCGCAAAGCGAAAGAGCAGCTAGAACCATTTTTAAAATCTTTGGTATGACCCAGCCGCGGATCAAACCCACAACCTCCCAGTCACAAAGCAGACGCTCTACCACTGAACCACTGTGCTGGAACACTGAAAAGCAATGGTTGACAAAAAGAATCATTATTCCATATGATTTATCCTGTCTCCCACTTTACAGCATAAATCAATGATCCCCTTTGTCAAGCTAACAGTAATATTGATAAAAAGTTAATTTAACAAAATTAATATGAAAGAAAAAAATAATTTAAAAAAGAAAAAAATAATTTAAAAAAGAACAAGGAACTGGAGCCATTTAAAAAATCTGTCAAACAGTAAATGCAAAGTGATTATAAAGTAAATTAGTTCAAGCAAGCAGACAGTAGCTGAAGCTGTCAAGGAAGTTTACCCAAATACCTTGTACTGACAGTTTAAACCAAAGTTGAGGTGAGGTATTTCAAAAGCTTACACCATTTCTGCAGTTCCGAAGTGTTGACCAGAAGGTAATGCTACCCAGTAGATCAGTGATACCTATACCTTATGCTGTTTCAGCAGCCCAAAGGTGAAGAATTTGTACATTGGTAATACCTATACCTAACACAGTTTCTGTAGCCCCAAGGTGGTATATTCATAGGTAGAACAGTTACTGGTCAGTCAAGTAAGGTCTTCAGGTGAGGTCAGACTATGAAATAACATTACCTCAGGTTCATGAAGGAGCACTGCTTACGTAAAGTTTATGATTTGGGTTTTACTGCCCTTTCTTGCAAATAGTTTGGAGCATTTGTAATGCAGTAATTCAGTGTTACACGGTCCGCTCCTGCTTTGTAATAGAAAAAAAAATCAATTTTCAAGATTATTAGATCTTCCTTGGCAGTCCCTTTACCAAGCTACTTCCAGTTCTCATGACATATCAAAACCCTTTGGGGCAATGGATGAGCTGCATCTATGGCAATTTGTTTGATTTGGGCTTAACGTCGCTTTCAACCTTTTTCAGTCATATCGCGACGGTGTCTGGATGTGGCAGGGAGCTCAATGCTTACTTTTAGAGTGCTGCCTCACTGAAATATCATGCCCCAGACACTTTGACATGATATTCCACCCAGTCACATTATACTGACACTGAGCTGACCAGTTCTAGCTCTACTTTCTTAATGCTGAGCACCAAGCGAAAGAGCAGCTAGTACCATTTTTAAAGTCTTTGGTATGACCCGGCTGGGGATCGAACCCGCAACCTCCCGGTCAAAAAGCGGACGCTCTACCACTGAGCCACTGACATCTATGGCAAATCTAGGAACTTCAGACAGGACTCTTATTGAGTTTGCCATTCATCATTCTGTCTTGTAAAAGTCACAGGAATTCAGACATCTCAACTGCAAAATTGTTTGAATCACAATGCAACACAGTATCTCAAAATCTTCTCAGAATAATGAGGTTTCACTGGCGCACTGAAAAATAATATCAAAAGCAATAAAACTCGAGATGGACAGTGGCTCTGTATGTGCATGGAAGATCCATGCTATTTAGACATATACATGTATGCAAATAACATGCCAGCTCAGTATAACTGAAACATTGTTAAAAGTGAATCAAAAGCCAGCTAGACTTTGTCAAACTATACTCAACCAAAGGTATGCAGAGTATTTTCTTGTTGAACAAGGGATACAAACCTGCTATTTCCCTTATTTCTCAGTCAGACACTAAACCATCAGGACAACAAGGTCACTAACATGTTTCTGGAAAACCATTCTCCTATGTGAACAGTGAAGACCAGAATGGACTAACCTGCACATGTCTGGCTGTTTAAAGATATACTTCTAACATGCCGCATTTGGTTAACTAGTTTCATTTGTAATTTGAAATCCTCAAATTACCTGTAACATGGCTTAGCACCAAACCTCCAAGGAACACAAATACATATCTTACAAATGAACTATACTAACCAGACACTGAATTAATTCTGAAACTATCATGTATCTGCCAGTTGTACTGACAGACTTCTATAAGGCCATTTGTTTTATATCTTAGCTTGTGTCATTTTGTTCTTGTGTTTTTCAGTCCTTTTAGCATTGCAATCACCTCGCTTAAGGAAGGGAGAGCTAATCTTAGTGCTTTTCATATGTTTGATTTGCGCTTGTTTGAGTTTGTCTGTTTACTCTTCCTCTCGGTGTCTGGGAAGGGCTGCGGTTTGTGATTGTGGCACTCCTTGGGGGTTTTTCTCTAACCATTTTTTTTTTTTTTTTTGAAAGAACATCAACACTGCATCATATCAGATAATTTCAGGTAATATAAAGATACTAATCTTGGAACATTAAACAGTTAAAGTTGTAGAGCTTAAATTTCCAACAAAATGTCCATTATGTTTTAAGTACATATGACTTGTTTATTTGCTGTTCTTGTAGAAATATCAGTAAAGTGAGATTTTTGTTCCTTGCACTCTGTCCCCAAATGCTTCAGTATGACAAAGAGTAAGGAATAAAAAAAACCTCAAGATACACTGAACCTGAAACCCAAGAAACCTCTGAAACCCAGGAAACCAAAATCAAACTAAGTTGTGTAAATGAACAAAAACATCCAAACCATGGAAATAATCATATCAAGAAGTTGTGCAAAGAGAAATAACAAACCAAAGAACCAGAACCAAATCAACAAGATGAACATGAAATTGATAAATTGAGCATACCCAAGCAATATGGAAACACCAACTGAACACAAGCTGCAGATTTTGTTCCAATTCCTTACTCTTCACCTTGTTCCTTGCTTACCAGGAACAAGAAGCAGGTCCAGTGTGCAAGACACATGAACCTCATTTAAAAGACAATAATCTAACAAGAACATTGGATAAACAAGTCATATGCATCGAAACCCAAAGAATGATTTTGATTACCTCTTGATATCAAAATTACAAATCAAGTTAAACAGGAAAAGCTATAATCATTAAGCACAGCCTTCCTGAATGAAGAAGAATCAATCTAGCAATGACAAAACAAAACGACACTACTGCAATAACCCACACATACATTAAAAAATGTTAAAAGAGGGAGTTTTTGAATGATCAGCAGAAAATCTACCTAATACAATGCAGTGAACTTTTCAAAACCTACAGACTTTTAAAAGTACTGTTTACTTCACAGTACTATTTTCAATAATATTTACTGGTCTGCCTTGGCAGTATTCATCTTACCACAGGACACTTTATGCACATTAATTTCCAAATTATTTCTTATTACAGCAAAGATATATTTCCTTGTCATCTGATCCTAAGACGATCTGACAAATTGATAAGATTGTACCTAATATCTACTTTTCGTTGCTTTGTGGTGTTATTGTTTGTTTGTGTTGAGGTTTTACGGCCCAGTCAACCCAATGGGGTCATGTCGAGCGCGGTCAGTTTACCTAACCACACGTTTACTGGGCAGGCTTAGTCCTCTAAGCTGTTAACCAGTATTGTGCACATTCTTTCACCAGAAACTGACAACTGCCCTTCTTGAATCAGCGGAAGGGAGAGAATGACCGTAGAAAATATTTCATGATCAATCTCCACGAAAGAATGTTGCCGACCTCGGCGGGGGTTGAACCCGCGACCTCCTGGTCTCCAGTCAGACAGCGCATCCAACTGAGCCACCGAGGCCTTTGTGGTGTTAGTCTTACTCTTTGTTGCTTTGTGTTTTTTTCTACGAGGCGATTTGTTTTATGTCTTACTTTGTGTCTTTTTTTTGTTCTTGTGGTTTTCAGTCCTTTTAGCATTGTGATTACCTCGCTTGGGGAAGAGAGCTAATCCTCATGCTTTCTGTACATTTGTTCGATTTGTGCTTGTTTGGATTTGTCGGCTTCCTCTTCCTCTTGGTGTCTGCGAAGGGCTGCGGTTTGTAATTGTGGCACTCCCTGAACTTTTCTCTTACCAATTCTTTTTTTTTTTTTTACTCTGCAAGGAGATTTGTTTTTTTTAATACTTGCCTTGTGTTATTTTGTTCTTGTAATTTTCAGTCCTTTCAGCATTGTGATTACCTCACTTGGGCAAGAGACGGCTAATCTTAAGTGCTTTTGTTCAATTTGTGCTTGTTTTGATTTCCTCTGTTTCCTCTTTCTCTTCCTGTCTGGGATGGGCTGCGGCTTGTGATTGTGGCACTCCCTAGACTTTTCTCTTACCATTTTTTGTTTTTCTTACTTTGGACATTTGTATTCCTTGTCTACCGACCCACCACCTATAACATAACTGAAATACTGTTTGAAGAGATGTAAAACACCAACGCTAACCATGAAATACAAATTAAAATCATAGTCTGCATAAAACATTAATTACAAGATCCTGAATCCTTATATACTGAAATGAAATTAAAAGTACCTGAGATTACCTGCTTATGTACATACTATGATGCACAGATCTAACAGACAATCTTACCTTAATAGTATGAAGAAGCTTGTTGAACCAGATCCACACCAGCTCATGTCTGTTCTAGGGGCTTTTACTGTATCTGTAATAAATCAGTATACATTACACTCATGGTAACTGGGTAAGAGACGTATCCTCTCCATTCACCATACATCCGGCCTTACTAACAATGACAATTAATGTTTCAGTCATTAGACTTATATGATAGGTGATATATTTAAAAGATTTTAATTTTTTTATCAGTGCCTTCAGAAGACTGCTTCTTGTGAGTGACCTTTCACTGACACTTTGTTATCAAGCTAAACAGTAGGTAAACAATAGTCACTAGACAAAAAACTACCTGTGGGTCTGTCACATGTTCCAACAGCCAGTGCCACTACTAACCATATCAGTCTTCCCCCACGAAGCCAACATTCTATTTTGGGTTACATTTATTGCTTGGTTGCTTAGGTTGGAACTTAACAGCCAGTCAACGCTTACTACCATGTCAAACTAGTCAGTTTACCTCTCCACACTTTCCTTATCTGGTTTTCATCTAAGCTGTGAACCAGTACTTGTGCTCATTCTTTTGCCAGAAACTGACAACTGCCCTTCATGTCAGAAGAAGGGAGAAAATGGCTCCTTCTGAAATGGAGTCTACTCTAAAAAAAAGTATTTACTCCCAGGGTGCTTCTAAGAGAAACAAATTCTTTCCTTTTAGAGTAGACCCCCTTTTAGAAGAGAAGAAAACAACACTGACAGAAAACTCTCACCCGAAGGAGTATTTTTTCAACTTTTTTATAATATAGCCAAAAAAGACCTAAACATTAAGTTTGACAAAATATTATCCAAGTCATTAACTGCAGAGCAGAATCTTATACTTTATTTCTTCTTTCAGTGACTTAGAAAGGTTTTGCTTTCCCTGGTTAACTTCATATATATTTGTGTATTTGTGTCCATGTTAAGGAGTAGGAGTAAGCCATATTTCATTTAAGTCTTTTACCGTAAAAAGACCTAAGTATTGAGACAGACATGCCAGAGTAAACAGTGTAGACCTGGATCAGAGAACACAGAATGCAGCATCTGATCAGCATCTACATTGTTTGCCACTCATCCAGCAGTTTTTATACACAATATATAGCAAAAGTGACTTGTTCAAATTTAAGGACATGTATGGCAAGGAAGTACGATGTCCCAACATCTAGGGTAAACTAGACAAAGTGCCCAGTGGGGCATGTATACCCCCGACCAGTGCTACCGCCAGTTTTTAAAGAGCACAAAGTATGTAGCTTTGACTCTGGAGATGGCAGTTGTATGCTATATGTTATAACATTGAAAAAATTCAATCACACATAATATGAAGCCCTTGACCTCAAAGATCAGGCACAGGTGCAGGGATTGAGCTAAATAAAACTTTAGCCCTATAACTATCACCATATACTAGTGAAATCAATCAGTCTTTATAATATAAGCAAAACTGACATTTGTACGAAAAGTCTGTGACCTTGACTTAAAACCATGCCCCAGCTTGGGGATGGTGCAGAGAAAAACTTTAGACGTATATATACCATCATGCTTAATATTAATGAAACCAACTAAAGGGTCTTCATAATATAGCTATATAAATTTGAATGAAAATTTTAAGGTCACCTGCCTACTCAATGCCCTCTACATATCGGTAGTAAAGTATCACAAAAATATCTTAAAGAATTTTTAGAGTTATTGCTGGCACAAGATTTAAATAACCAAGGGAGAAAACTGCAGAATGGAGTCAGAAAGTCATTCTTGAATGCGATATGCCTACACAATGTCCTATACATACTGATGAAGTATCATGAAAATATCTTATCATGTTTTAAAGTTATGGTTCGCACAAAATTTTTACAATTCTGGAGACAAGGGGAGGTAACTCATGGACCAAGTCAGAGTTCTTTCTTGTACCTGACACCCTACCAAATGCCCTCTACAACCTGACAGTTTCCTGAAAATAGCTCAAAGGGTAGTTAGGGGTTATGGGGTGCACAATAATGCATTAATGGACAGACAGATGAATCGATGGACAAATGGATTAATTCCATGCTGATATCTATATCCCATAAACCTCTCGGTAGGAGGATAATAGATTCAACAAAAGGTCTTGATGGTAAAGCTATATAAACTTAGATGCAAATTTTTTTACTTTTATATGAAATTTCTAAGTCTGTGACCTTGACCTCAAGGTCATACCCCAGGATGGGGATGATGCTAAGTAAAACTCTAGACCTACATCTACCAACATGTCAAATATAAATGAAATTCCTCAAAGGGTCTTGATGGTATAGCTATATAAACTTAAACACAAAAAACTTTTTGACTTTTTTATGAAAATTCTAAGTCTGTGACCTTGACCCCAAGGTCACCCCCGGGGTGGGGATGGTGCTTATAAAAACTTAAAACCTGTATCTACCATCATGCCAAATATGAATGAAATCCATCAAAGGGTCTTTAAAATATGAGGTCTTATAAACTTTAACGCAAAAACTTTGACCCAAAGACAAAAATAAAGTATGAACAAAAAAAGGTAAGAGAAAAGTCCAGGGAGTGTCACAATCACAAACCGCAGCCCTTCCCAGACCCTAAGAGGAAGAGGAAACCGACAAATCTAAACAAGCACAAACCGAACAAATGTACAAAAAGCACTAAGATTAGCTCTCTCTTCCCCAAGCGAGGTAATCGCAATACTAAAAGGACTGAAAAACACAAGAACAAAATGACACACTGAAAGACATACAACAAATCGCCTCGTAGAATAAACCACAAAGCAACAATGAGTAAGACTAACACCGGGACCACCGCCTTAGAACGGTCGGTAGAGCAAACCCCCGGGGGATTTAAAGCACTTTTACAGCTAGCTAACTTCACCCTGGGTTCCGATGCTACTCTTAATACAGAAATACATAAAAATTCGGTTCGCATAAAGGCTCCCAACTCAGTCAATGCATCAAAGCGAAAACATAAAAATCAAATTAATCACTATAATAAACAAAGACGAGTACTCATGGCTAATTTCTACTGTATGCCAGAGTAAATGAAAATCAATAGTTGAACCACGGCGGGCCAAGCCAAAGACATATCGTCAAGCCCCACCCCACTGGTTAAAGTTTTACGAAGAGGCCGTCATTGAGTCTGAGGCTCGAACCGCCGTCGTGCAATTAAAGAGTGAAGCATAGCCATCAACAATGATTGGGTTGACAACTAGGCATGCAGTCTGCCGCATAATATCCAGGCTATAGCCAATTCTTTTATGATGGTTAATAAGTTTTCTGAATTGCTCCAAAAAGTTAGATTTACCTACAAATTACCCGTAAAATTCGGGTTCCGATATACCTTGTTGCAGAAGTGTTTTCAGACATAATGCTTCAAAGGACGGAGGGACAGATGAACAGATTTCTTGCTGATAGCTATATCCGCTCAATCTTTCAGTTTGGGGATAATGAAATTTAATAAAAGGTCTTGATGATATGGCTATATAAACTTAAATGCAAAATTTTTTACTTTTATATGAAAATTCGAAGTTCGTGACCTCGGTCACACCCGTGTGGGGATCATGCGGAGTAAGACACTAAGCCGATATCTACCAACATGTCAAATATAAATGAAATTCCTCAAGGGTCTTGATGATATAGGGAAATAAACTTAAACACAAAAAACTTTATGAAAATTCTAAGTCCGTGACTTTGACCCCAAGGTCACCCCCAGGGTGGGGATGGTGCTGATAAAAACTTAAGACCTATATGTAACATCATGCCAAATATGAATGAAATCCATCAAAGGGTCTGCAAAATATGAGGCCTTATAAACTTTAACGCAAAAACTTTGACCCTAAGACAAAAATAAAGTATGAACGAATAATACTTCAACGGACTGACGGACAGACAAACAGATTCCTTGCTGATAGCTATATCAGCTCAACCTTTCAGTTAGGGGATAATGAAATTTAATAAAAGGTTTTGATGATATGGCTATACTATATAAACTTAAACGCAAAATTTTTTACTTTTATAAGAAAATTCTAAGTTCGTGACCTTGACCTCGGTCACATCCAGGGTGGGGATCATGCCGAGTAAAACGCTAGGCCGATATCTACCAACATGTCAAATATAAAGGAAATTCCTCAAGGGTCTTGATATAGCTATATAAACTTAAACACAAGACTTTTTTATGAAAATTCTAAGCCAGTGACCTTAACCCCAAGGTCACCCATGGGTTGGGGATGGTGCTGATAAAAACTTAAAACCTATATCTACCATCATGCTAAATATGAATGAAATCCATCAAAGGGTCTGCAAAATATGAGGTCTTATAAACCATAACGCAAAAACTTTGACCCTAAGACAAAAATAAAGTATGAATGAATAATACTTCAACGGACTGACGGACAGACGAACAGATTCCTTGCTGATAGCTGTATCAGCTCAACCTTTCAGTTAGGGGATAATGAAATTTAATAAAACGTCTTGATGATATGGCTATACTATATAAACTTAAAACGCAAAAAATTTTACTTTTATAAGAAAAATTCTAAGTTCGTGACCTTGACCTCGGTCACATCCAGGGTGGGGATCATACCGAGTAAGACGCTAGGCCGATATCTACCAACATGTCAAATATAAATGAAATTCCTCAAGGGTCTTGATGATATAGCTATATAAACTTAAACACAAAAAACTTTTTTATGAAAATTCTAAGTCCGTGACCTTGACCCTAAGGTCACCCCCGGGGTGGGGATGGTACTGATAAAAACTTTAGACCTATATCTACCATCATGCCATATATGAACGAAATCCATCAAAGGGTCTTCAAAATATGAGGTCTTATAAACTTTAACACAAAAACTTTGACCCTGTGACATTTTTACGAAAATTCTTAAGTCCGTGACCTTGACCCCAAGGTCACCATCGGGGTGGGGATGGTGCTGATAAAAACTTTAGACCTATATCTACCATCATGCCAAATATGAACGAAATCCATCAAAGGGTCTTCAAAATATGAGGTCTTATAAACTTTAACGCAAAAACTTTGCCCCTGTGACGGAAAGACGAACGAATGCACAAAGGCACGAACAAACGAACGAACGTACGAACGAACGAACAAACGTAGGTACGAACGATGAACGGACGAACGGAAAAGCGAAAGCTATATACCCCCACATTCTTCGTATGTCGGGGGTATAAATAAGGTGGCTTATTAAGGAATGAGCTAAAGTACACTTCCAACTTCTGTTTTCTTAATACTGAGTGGCAAGCAAAAGAGCATTTAGTGCCATGACTTTACAGTGACCTGGCCAGTGACTGAACCGCCAGCCTCCAAGACCAAGCAGATACTACCACCAACTGTGTCACTACACCAGTCAGTTGTGTCAAAACAGTTTATCAATTTGATTTAGAAGTAAAACTCACTCTAATGTGCCAGGTATGCCTGAAGCTATAAAAGCGGAAAATTTAAAAAAACTATCAGTCAATCAGGATGTGCTTTACCATAAATAGCTCATTATGGCTTACAGAAAGTGGTTTGAGCTCATCAGAGCAGATAAGAGTGTGTTTCCACCCAGTATATATGATGTGATTTGCTGGCTTTGCCATGCGAGTAATAAGTTTAAACACTAAGCCATCTACCATCAACAATCTATAAAAATGATATTTTTGCAGAATTTGTTACATTCATATTATTGGGACAGTTATTTTCTATGTAGTTTCAATGCTCTTTTACTTAGACAAAGGTTATTTATAACGCTTACATAAGTATACCTTACACACTGTATACTTGCACAAGGATTATTTCCAATGCTTGTTTGTTTGTGTTGAGGTTTTACGGCCCAGTCAACCTAATGGGGTCATGTTGAGTGTGGTCAGTTTACCTAACACCACGTTTACTGGGCAGGCTTAGTCCTCTAAGCAGTTAATCAGTATTGTGCACATTCTTTCACCAGAAACTGACAATTGCCCTTCTTGAATCAGCGGAAGGGAGAGAATGACCGTAAAATATATTTCACGATCAATCTCCACGAAAGAATGTTGCCGACCTCGGCTGGGGTTGAACCCGCGACCTCCTGGTCTCCAGTCGGACGGCGCATCCAACTGAGCCACCAAGGCTGGCTCCAATGCTTGTATATTTACACATTGTATACTTAAAAATTATATTATCTGTTACTTACACAAATTATTTTCATCCGTTACAAATTCTTGACTGAGGATCTTTGTCTTCTTAATTGTACCAGTCCTGTTTTTAATTTGTTTCAAGTGGCCTCCTCCTCCCCTTACAACCATCCTTTTTCACTTATCCTCTCCATTGTTTTGCTTTCATCTGTTAATTTATTTCTGTTACCTGGCTTTTTTACTCATTTCTGACTCTTGCCTCTGGTTCATTTTCCATGTTTATTTAAATGTATTCACTTGTTTTGTTTTTTTAGATTTCATTTCCTTTGATTGGTCTCCTCCCTTTATAGCTATCCATTTTTCCCCTCTCCAGTCTTTTCTGTCAGCTTTAATTATTTGCATGTGTCGGTTTTATTTCTGGCTCTGGAATTTCTGTTCTTAATTCTGTTTCTATTGTTTTTAATGGCCTCCTTCTCCACTTACAGCCACTGAATTCCATTTTTCCTCTATTTTTGTTTCATGTTTTTTATGTTTTTATTTTTCTTTTATTGTAATGTCAAATTCGGTCCCTAACTTTCTGTCTAGTTCTATTTTGCCTTTTCTTTTTCTTTTCTTAAGTCTTTATTACTTTCAGTGTCACAAAAAACAGTTTTGAAATTATGGATTTCAGCTGTCATCCTGAATCTGTTCTAAAAAAAAAAATTAATCCTGTTTTCATGGAAGTGGATTTAATTGTTTTGTTCCCCTTGTTGTTTATACACTTATCAGAGACATCCACCCTTATCTAAGGCAAAACTGCCAATTAGTATTGGATCAAAATATAGTAGTTTTAAATTGATTGTGTTGGAGTTTAACTACAAGTCAACCCTTGTGAGTCATTTTGTGTTGTCTCCCAGAGAAAAGAAGAGAGACAGAAAAGATAGTAGAGGCGATGAGAGAGACAGGAGAGAGATGAAAATGAATGACAATGAAGAAACAGAAGAAATAAAAACATTCCCCCTCTACTCTTACCTGCTGCAAGGAAAGCAGGCCTTGCGCAAGTGTAAATCAATATCAGTTGGTCGCCTCGGTGACTCAGATACACGACACCTTTGCCTCACCCAACCACCCCCTTATTAGTTTTGAACACTTCCATACATGTACATAAAATAAAGAAACCTTAGTGGCACTATATGATGTAAATTTACACACAATAATTTAGAAGATGATTTAGTGTTTTACATCACTTTAATTTATTTAAGTCATATTGAGATGGAAAGTGATAATGATAGACTCTGTACAACAATGCGCCATATAGTCATAAGCTGACTTCCACCTCCAGTGGGATTCCAACCTGGGGCCTCCTGATCCAAACTCCGGAGCACTAATTGCTTCATTGCACTAGTTAAGGCACTTTTTTCAATCCAAAAGTATTGATATTTTTCTTATTTCTCCACGAAAACATATGTTGTGGGTACTCCTTAGAAGCGCCTCGCCGAGGCGCTTCTAATGAGTACCACAACATGTTTTCGTGGAGAAATAAGAAAAATATTTACAGGCTACCCCCTCTTATCTAGACCTATGTACACATGCCCATGTAAAAGACTTTCTCATGTTTTTTTCACTCTTCCTCTTTGTATCATTGGTAGGCTATCATCTGGGATTGTGGCTCTTCCTAAATATCTTCATTACTATTATTATTACATTATTACTTCATTATCTATATCCAGATTTAGACTTTAATAGAACACTTTGGGCAAATTTGGCAGACAAATTAACAATATTTTTGCCTAGAAAATAGGCTTTGCTATTTCATGCTAATTATCTTCTAAAATTGCATCTACTGAAAATTTTACCCAGCATGCCAAGCATTAATACTGTAGGAATATTTTGGAATAGTTAACTTACCTTACTTAACCCAAGTCACTTTTCCTTATAAAGAGACTCCTACTTTATTGGATTTAGATCTGTAAATAATGTAACAAAACATACACACGTCTGTCAGAACTAAGGGTTAGCAGTATCCAGGGCCCAGCTGTTCGTTAGTTAATGTATCGTTAAAACTGATCATTACATATGGCATATACTACTCACATTTTTGCTGATATAATTTGAGTAGTAAACTCATTTTTCCAGCAAAAATACCTGTGGATAAGATATTGTACTTACTAGAACATTTAACATTTTGACCATTAACAAGCTCATTAAGCTAATGATGCTTTGAACAACTGGGCCAAGATCAATATTTCTCAAAACAAAATTTTGTGGGTAATTGTTTGCAGTGACAACATGAGGCAGTTCTAATTTATATTATACCCATTGTGTTTTTGTGGAGAAAGTAGCAAAAGTTCAATACATTTTCAGTTGAAAATGGAGCTACATTGTAAGAGATATTTAAAGTGTACAGCTGCTGAAAATTTCAATACTTTTTGGTTGAAAATACATCATAGAGCCAATTGAGGTATAATAAACAACTAAAAATCAGCACAGCTTTCACTATATATTTCATGCATTCTCAAAAACATAGTATTACTTGAATGAACAGACAAATATTGCAAATTTGAATTTTCTCAATATTCCTATAGTGTATCCGTTTATACCACAGAATCGCAAAAAAAAAAAATTAAAATAAAATAAATAAATAACAAAAAAAAAAACAAGTTAATCTAAAACATTAAGGGTTTAAAACTTCATGAAACTTGTTTGTATCAAGTTTTGAATATCTAGCCAGTATTATAGATGGTTTGATTTGAAACTTCACTGCCCAGTCGCTTAAAGACATTTTGAGCCTATCAATCCTATCAATTAACCCCACATTTTTTTCTGGGCAGGATAAGTCCTTTATTAAAGAGGTTAACAAAGACTTTGTGCACATACTTATGCCAGTAACTGATAACTGCTCTTCTTAATCAGCAGAAGAGCAAAAATGCCTAGAAAATATTTCATGACCAATCTCCACGAAAGTTAGGTGCTGAGCTGGGATTCAAACTTGCAGTCAGATATGTTACTCAGTACCGACTGCTATAGAGCCCAGCCAATGTTTGTTTTTGTTGAGGTTTTACAGCCCAGTCAACCCAATGGGGTCATGTAGATCTCGGTCAGTTTACCTTATCATACTTCTACTGGGAAGGCTAACTCACTCTAATTGGTTAACCAGTATTGTGCACATTCTTTTGCCAGAAACTGACAATCAGGTGAAGGGAGATAGTATTTTAAGAAAAATGTTGCTGACCCGGTGGGGATAAAACCTGCAGCATCCTGATTTGTTTGTTTGATTTGGGGTGCCAGAGGATTAAAAACTATATACACTTTAGCACACGTTTTTTGTTTGTCTTGAGGTTTTACGGCCCATTTAATCCAATAGGGTCATGCTGAGTGTGATCAGTTTACCTTCCACACTTTTACTGGAAGTTACTATGCAGTTAACCAGTATTATGCTTATTGTTTTGCCAGAAACTGACAACTGCCCTTCTTGAATCAGCGAAAGGGAGAGAATGACGGCAGAAAATATTCATAATCAGAAAATATTTCAATCTCCATGAAAGAAATGTTGCAGACCCTGCAGGGGTTGAACCCGCAACTACTGAAGTGAGCAGTCGGTGTTTGTGTGTGGTTAGGTTAGGGGAGTGGGTATCAAAATACATACCTGTAAATCCTCAATCTGGTTACTTAAGGCAGCACACTTCCATTGTTGAGTGTTGACTTGTAGGACTGTCCCATACATCCAAACAACTAAGGACTGCAAGTGAAGTGTAATTTAAGAAATAGAGTTATGCTAACTACAAACAGAAAAAAAGCCAATATCTGCCTATATATTACCAACTGGTTGATGACGATGATGAGTTCAGGTTTAACAACACGTCAACCCATGTATTACCAACTGGATTTGTGCCTTCTCTGTTCGTTAAAGTATACTATATTCATATGTATGCATATGTGTGTCCACATATTTAAGCAGTGGTCCTCCTGCAGTAGCTCCATAAATTATACCTCTGGTCCTCTAGAGGACCTGGTCCTAAGTCCTTTGGTCCTCCGGGAAAGTCCTTAAATTATACATTCCCCCACTCAGTTACAAGGATGCTTGTAACTGTACATTATTGCATAAAAAGAAGGCCGCACGTTATCAACAGCCATGCATTAACCGGCGAAAAGCCATGTATTAAGGCAATTCACGCGCTGTTCATGTACGGCTACGCAACTTTCAATATGCTTGTACCGGGGCCACAGAATTGAAGCCATCACGAGATGTGTACTGTCCAGCCCTAGAACGAGCATAGTCCATGGAAATTGCGTTCGCGAGACATCAGTGAAAAGGCGAAACAAAATAGTGAGGCATTTCTAATGAGTACCCACAACATTTGTTTTTGTGGAGAATTAAGAAAAATTTTACCTGGATACCCACTCTTATCAAGACCTATGGTTAATGTTTCGAAACTGAGTGCAGATCAGAATGTACTGCAGAATGCATGTTATGTGCAGTGTTGTATCAGGGTTAACTGGTTACCATTCATCAAGCAGGTTTAGACACAACAGGTATTATTGCATAAAAAGCAATGTCACACGTTATTAACAGCCGTGCATTAAGCGGCAAAAAGCTGTGTATTAAGGCAATTCACGCGCTGCTAATGCACGGCTACACAACTTTCAATATGATCGTACCGGGGCCACAGATTTACTGCCGTTACTAGACATCGGTGAAAAGGTGAAACAAAATAGTGCAAGAAATAATGCGAAATGTAGAAAATGTTTTTCAATGCATCAACATTCACTAGGTCCCTTGAAAGGTGCTGAAAACCGAGGCCGGAGGCTGCGGTTTAACACCTCCCTCGGGACCTGGTGAATGTTAATGCATGAAAAACCATGTTTTATCCCTATAGTAAACTGGCTTGTTCAATGCTTAGTACAAGTATGGCAAGGATTTAATGTGTCCAACTATACTCAACAAAATAATTTAAGGGTCACCAGTTTCAGTTTCCCTTTGATTAAGATTTTAAGTGCAACCTGTCAATTTGAATAATTATTCTGTGAGCAAAACTGCTATTTGTAAGCCCATTTCAATAAGCTCAGCATGTTAGCAATATGTTCAGCTACCAAAGTGTCAATGGCACAAACCTTATCAGTCCAGAAGATTCTGAGAAAAATGGGAATTTCTGAAACATGATTTTTTTACCCCAAAATCATGTTTTTTCAGAATATCTGAAATGATTTTTTTTTCAGTCAAAATGATTTATCCCAAACAAAATCTTGCAATTCCACTTTCTTAGGGATAAAATACACAGCTATGGCCAGAAAAAGAGGTCAACCCTTTAAGAAGCTGAAATTGCCTCCGATAATTCCATAGTCTGTGAATAATCTAAAGACGTACGTACCTCTAAGAAAATGTGTTTCTTGATTAAAATTAAAGTTTTCTGGGGTTTTTTGGGGTTTTTTCACAGTTTGAAGTCAAGACAATAATAATAATAGTCACTTACCATGATACTTAGGGATAAAACTGTAGCATTTTTTTTGTTTACAAATTTTAAAGTGAAAGTTTTGATTTAAATTTGTTTTGCTGGAAACACCAATTTTCGGATTCCATTTTAAAAACAATCAACAAAAGTTTGGTATCTTCTGTGACTTTGCCCACAGATGCTGTCAAATTTTCATATATGGAAAATTGCACTAAGTGAGCCTTAAATTATTTTGTTGAGTATATTTGGGGTAAATACTTATCTTCCTATGACCTGTTTTTACTATATATTGATAAAACTATATTCAACTGCAGTTTTGATTGATTGTGTTGGGGTTTAACGACACGTCAACCCTTGTGGGTCATTTTGTGTCGTCTCCCAGAGAAAGGGAGAAAAGATATAGAAGAGATAGTAGAGGAGATGAAAGAGAGGGTCAGGGAAGAAAGAGGAACAGGAATGAAAGTGAAGAAACAGAAGAAATAAAAACATCCCCCTCTACCCTTGCCTGCTAAAAGGATAGCAGGCCTTGCCCAACTGCCCGGAAGCCAATATCAGTTGGACGCCCCAGTGACGTAAGATACCCGTCACCTTTGCCACACCCAACCACCCCGAACTGCAGTTTTGTTTTTCTTTTCTGGTTCTAACCTTTAAGAGTGCATCCTGTTGTACCACAATTTTACTTCTGCTTGTTAGAAGTTTCAGATGGTCAAAGCAGGAACCCAAGTGGCTCAGTCAACACGGAGCAGAAAGTGTTGGCTAAAAAAAATCTCAAGACGGCAAAAATCTTGTACAACAAAACAAGCATAGGGCACATTGCTGACAAATTTAAATCATTTAAACAGTTTAACATTTTGCTAATCATATTTATAAATCATAACCTTAGTATTGCACTTTATAGTAGAGCAGCATTTATCTAGCTGATCAGTCTATTGTTGTAAAGCGTGTATGTTGCAGTCTCAACCTTTTGGTGCCTAGATGACTATTCAGCAATTGTGGCGTCGAACTCACACTTTAAATATGCATTGACATTTTTTTAAATATCCCACCCTGTCAGAAGTCTGGAAGACAGCTCATGACCATCACCAGCAACATTCAATATTTATTGAATATCTATATTAAGATCATATCATTCAGATTCTATTTATCTTATTAGGAGTTTTACGGCCACGTCAACACTTCAGGTCCTGTTGAGCTGGTTAGTTAACTTACTCACTTTTCGCGGTTAACCAGTACATTGTGCAATTTGTCTGTTTCCTCTGCCTCTTGCTGTCTGGAAAGGGCTGCAGTTTGGGATTGTGGCATTCCCTGGACTTTTCTCTTACCTTTTTGTCTGCAATCAGTAGGTTTTTTGTACAGATATTGTTGAGTTTGATTGTGCACCTGATCAAAAACATTAATGTCACTGCCATCATGCTGTTTTCTGCCATATTTTGTGCAAACATTATTTTACCAAGTTATCTGAGAACTAAATCACAAACTAACCCACCTCAAGACAAATCCATTCTACAAAGTTCATAATTTAACACCTTAGAATTCAACTACAGTCACCCTTAAATCCAGCCGGTGTTATGTCATACTCTTTGTTGCTTTGTGGTTTATTCTATGAGGAGATTTGTTTTACGTCTTACCTTGTGTTTTGTTCTTGTGTTTTTCAGTCCTTTTAGCATTTCGATTACCTTGCTTGGGAAAGAGAGAGCTAATCATGGTGCTTTTCTTGCGTTTGTTCGATTTGTACTCGTTTGGTTTTGTCAGTTTCCTCTTCCTCTTGGTGTCTAGGAGGGGCTGCGCTTTGTGATTGTGGCACTCCCTGGACTTTTCTCTTACCTTGTTAAAAGTCCTCTAAGCGGTTAACCAGTATTGTGCACACAGTTATGCCAGAAACTGACAACTGCCCTTATTGAATCAGCAGAAGGGAATCTACTGAAATATATTCTGTAATTGAACAAATGTTCAATGTTTGCTGGTGCATTTCAAAATCAGCAGACATGTTTGAATGCTCATATGCCCATAAAAATGCCTATGAACACAAGGGCAATTACAGAAATGAGTAAAACCAAGATTACGTCATGCACAAACAGTAGAGACCCAGAACAGCCTGCTGTTTATGCAGTCAGTCTTGAACAGCAGTAAGCCGCAAGGCCTCCTGAGCTGAACATAGATGTCCTGGCTGACTAACCAGGGTCTCAACTATGGACAGTATGATGAATGGTTTAGGAACAGTATGTAGTCTACTATCTTTCTGTATGATGTATGGTTTACCCTCAAAACCTACTGTCTTCATCTAACATGGGTGCAAGAACTGATTTAGAACTGCAGTCTAATCTGGGTCTACGCTGTTCTCATGTCTGCCTGTTCAAAAATTTGAGGTAACTATAGTAAAATGCCTTTTCCAACCAAAACGTAGGTTTTTATTTCTTCATGAAAATATGGGCACACATCAGAAGTGCCTCTAATGAGTGACATTATATTTTCATGTAGAAATAATAAAACTATTTATCTGGATATCTGGAGTTCTATAATATACAATGGAAGAGCAAACCATGCATCAACAGATCGTAAACAATGTGTAACTAATGTAGTGGATGGTACAGCAACACTAAAGCAGTGTTTACTGAGTGGTCCAGACAACACTTTTTTGACAAAAGTAGGTTTCCATTTGTGATGCAATGTAAGGATCACCTTCTCAGACAGCTCTATTCAGAAGCCACAAAGTAGGTTTCGAGAAACTTATTAATACCTGGATACCAGATTTACTCTGTGCAAGACCAAGACAGTATACTCAGACAGCCAATGCAATACTTCAGAATGCTGCATCAGTGTTGCAAGATTATAGGAAAGCAGGGTATTCAAATAATGATTGTTAGAATGAAAAAAAAAAAAAATGAAGATACTCCGGACAGGCCATAATCATGGTACACAGCTCTAGACAAGGTTTAATAACCATAAAATGACACAAAACAGCACTCCACAGAAAACCAAACAATGGAGAGGCAACCTTGGGACCTATTGGGTAAACACTTACAACATTCAATTGTTACTGTAAATGTGTTATACTCTAGTGAATGAATTTCAGTCATTGATCAAAACACCTTAGTGCAACTAGTGGTGCTACAAACTGGATAAGAAGCAGTAATTAGAGCAGCTTCATTACACAAACCTGGTGTTACAACCCACATTTAAGACCCAATGACAAACCCCATATTTTATGCCATAATGACAATTTAAACCTGTTAGGAACAGCTGTTAAAATAACAGTAGGGCTTAAAAGATGTTATAAAAAAAAAAAAGGCCAATCACTTTAGATCTAAAAAATGTAAATTATATTCTGGGTGATTTAAAGTGAGACAACCAAGTTTTTGATAATCACCTCATAGGAACTTTTACCTAATCAAACTATCAGCCCACCAGAACAAGGGTCATCTCTTTGGAAGTTTTGAGCTTTTGGGACTGAACTCTGAACACAACCTTACTTTTCACACCTTACCTAACTCTGCCATATTGAAATGTGCACATCCAACATACAGATGTAGCCATAAACCATACTTGAGTACTGTATGGTGGAGGACATACAGTTGTCAGCTATGGTGTTAAATGAAATGCATACAAAAGTACAGACACAAGATTGTTAGACAGAGTTTGAGCAAGGAAGACTGATGCTTAAAAATTTGTAAAATGAAATGTAAACAAAAACTGGGCACCTTCCAGAACGATATCCCAGTTATTGCCTGGATGTTGCTAATCCTCCCGCAGGAA
Source organism: Anodontia alba (assembly GCA_964016985.1). Classification (NCBI taxonomy): domain Eukaryota; kingdom Metazoa; phylum Mollusca; class Bivalvia; order Lucinida; family Lucinidae; genus Anodontia; species Anodontia alba. The sequence goes on along the minus strand of OZ024832.1, from coordinate 62,328,762 downwards.
GATTCAAACCTTGGCCTATCCAGGGCTCCAGAAGAGCCCAGAGAGTTCTAAAACCTCATCTTATCCACTGCTCTAGAAGAGCATAATATTTAAATGGGCAGCTCCTTCATAGAGGAGCTGGGTATGGTGTTGCACTGTTTATGTCTGAAATGGGACAATACTGTAAGACTAAGTTTTGGAGAAAGCAGATGGATACTTAAAACTTAGGGGAAAAAAAGACAAAGTATGGACCTTATATGATGCACAATATAAAAAAGCTCTAACTGAACAGAGTCCTTTCCAAGGAGATCCTAGTTAAAACAGGCAAGGTACTAATCTTCCCACAGGAAGAGTCAAATCTTAGTTTATCCATGGTTCCTGAAGACTGAGCAGCTCTGTCTTGTGTCTGCAAGGAACTGTGCACTTGTAGAGACAATATACAAGAAATGCCAAAACCATATTTTCTAAGAAAAGGAAAACAGAAAAATATCATCTGATGCTGTTGAAGTCCAAGGGATTAACAGTTGAATGAAATAATTGAATACCCTGTCCACCTCTTTGTTAGCAGTTATCCTGAAACAGATTTATTATTGCTTTTGAAATTTCCATAGAACAGTAAATTTTTTGCTGCCTTAAATTTTGAAAAACTTAAAAAGGTTAACCAAAATATATGTAAAGCTAACCAGGAAAAGAATTTATAAATTAAGATCCCTACCAAAAATATAAGAAAGATGAAAAATATTGAGCAGTCTGTTTAAGGAATTGGACAGAGGATTTTACAAATCCCCACAAAATACCATCCTGTGAGGTGGTGCGCTCGGTTCTTTCTATCTCCTTCAAAGGAGGATCACACACAGCTTCTGAAAAAAAAAAATTCATTCACTTTATATTCCAAAATAATGCTTTACATCAGATTAAAATTACTCTAATGGCTGTGTAAGCAACCAAGATATGAGAAAATGAATCCGGTGTAGGCAGTTTGAGGGACAGGAGGTTCTATATAATTTAATACATTAAAATTGATGTTACACTGGACACCATCCTCATTACATAGCACTTTGACAAAAAAAATGTTAAACCCTCTCAAGAAATGCATAAAAATATACAGATACCCATTTGCAGAAGACAGTGAGGTCCCCATAACCCCATTGGTGACAGTTCCAGTATTCTCCAATACTGAAAATCCATATTTTAATTTCTGATACTGAAAATAAGTTTTTCCCTATCTTTTATCTAGGATGAAAAATCATCCCAGTACTGAATTCAGTAATCATACTGAAAAAAATTCACCCATGTAATACTTGCTAGACTAACAGGTTTTCTAGAGCCATTGTCAAACCATCGTTATCTAAATTACACTGCAAATTCACCTTTCATTTTTCTTCATAAGTATCTAAAATAATTTTAAACTGATACTATATCAAAAATATACAAATATTATTTAATGTTTCTGAGTGATCTGTTTTGTTTGTGCTGAGTTTTATAGCCCAGTCAACCAAATGGTGTCATGTCGAGTGTGATCAGGTTAGGGAACCACTCTTGTTTGTTTATGTTGAGGTTTTACAGCACAGTTAACCCAATGTGGTCATGTCAAGCCAAGCTCGGTCTGTTTACCTAACCACACTTTTACTGGGCAGGATTAGTTCTCTAAGCAGTTAACCAGTATAGTGCACTTTCTTTTGCCAGAAACTAACAACTGCCCTTCTTGAATCAGCTGAAGGAAGAGATGACCGTAGAAAATCTCATGATCAATCTCCACAAAAGATTGATGCCTGACCCAGCGGAGGTCGATTGATTGTGTTGGGGTTTAACGACACGTCAACCCTTGAAGGCAGGGTATATCCAGGTTCAGCAGGACAATGGTTAAAAAGCACATGTATTTTACTAATTAGAAGACAAAAGATAAAAGGTGGCTTTTGTGGTGTGTGCAACCGGTGAGGTCTTCGGGGATCCTGCACATTTGTGCAGTGTTGCTCGGATTTTTGCTGTGTGCACACGCACGAACAGGAAACTAGCAGACGTTAAACATTGACATCAAGGAATGGCTGCAAGAGCCCACCAGAAATATCACTGAATATCATATTGACGGTCCAATACGCTTTGGATCATTACATATCCCACTTCTACATAGTAAATTGGTGTTGCTGGAGGTAGGCATTACCTCTTGTTAGTTCTGCAATGGGGCATGGTGTGTGGACATTTGATGAGGCAGTTCTGACAAGTGCTCATAATCTATGTTGTGTGCACAGACTGAAAAGGAATCACATTTTTCGTCTGAACTTTAACATTTTATGGTCATAAAAGTGCCATTGTGCTGCACGTATGTGTTTGGTGCAAAGCGTATGGGACCGTGAACATCTCTTTAGCTGGTCAACTCTATTTTTTTTTATTTATTTCTTTTTTTTTTTTTTTTTCTTATTTTTATTTTTTTTTTTTATTTATGTATTTATTTTTTTTTTTTTTTTTTTTTTCTCCCTTCTTAGATATTCGTAAAACAAAAATCCATGTATCATTCTATGTGCTGCAATACAATAGCTGCAAGTTTTCCAAGAGCTAAAAATTCTGTTATATGTGGACATTATGCCACTCATATTTTGTTTTATTTTTGTTGTTTTCTTGTTTAAAATAAATTCTGCTGTTGTGCATGACTTCTTTGCATATGTGAACATAAGGGCTTTAGTATGGTTAACTTTAAACAAAAAGTGGTTGATTTGATAACTGTCTTTTCCCAAAATTGTCGAGGCCTCAAAAATATGCAAAAAAGAAGAGACTTATTCCAGTATATTCGTTCAAAAAAATACAATATAGCATGCTTACAAGATGTGCATATTGACAAAAACATGTATTCATATGTAAAAGCAGAGTGGGGACATAATCTTGTCTTGAGTGCAAAGAATGGAGTAAATGCTAGCCGAGGAGTAATGATCCTAATAAATAATAACTTCCATTGTGATATAGGACAAATTTTAACTGATCCAGAAGGAAACTTTGTCATAATGGAGTTAAACCTCCATACAAAGAAAATTACACTAGTAAGTATTTACGGACCAAATGACGATAAGCCAAATTTCTATAAAAATATCAAACAAAAAGTACTAGATTTTGGAAATGAAAACGTCATTTTTTGTGGTGATTGGAATTTAGTTCTGAATCCGGATGTTGACACTGAAAATTATCGTCATATTAATAATCCAAGAGCACGGTCAGAAGTTTTAAAACTTATTGATGAAGATAATTATATTGATGTATTTAGAAGTTTACATGACAGCAAAGGCTTTACATGGAAGAAAATTAATCCTGAGAAAAAACAAGCACGTTTGGACTTCTTCCTGGTCAGTGAGGAAAGCTTCAAGCTTGTTTATGACTGTAATGTGGTATCAGGATACAGAACAGATCACTCAGGAATTATACTTAAATTAAAACTTAATCAAAATGAACGAGGAAAGAGTTATTGGAAATTCAATAATTCACTTCTGAAAGATAAAGATTATATTCAACTTGTAAAGAAGTCAGTAGAAGAGGTGAAAAACACATATAAAATTGTCAATATTCAACAAAACAGGGTTAACTTAGATAATAATAATAATAATAATAATAATAACAATAGTAACAATAATGATAATAACAATATCTTTAATAACAATAATAATAATATACATAATACGTATTCTATAAATGACCAGCTTTTGTTGGAAATGATACTTTTAGCTATCAGGGGGGAAACAATAAAATACAGCTCAAGAAAAAAGAAGGAAAACAGTAGACAGGAAAAACAGCTAGAAGACGAAATATTAAATTTAGAAAGCAAAATTACTGAGAATTTACAAACAGTCAGTCAAGAAGACATTAACTTACTGAATGATAAGAAAAACAGATTACATGAAATAAGAAAAAGTAAAATTGAAGGAGTCATGTTAAGATCACGGTGTAGATACGAGGATTTAGGAGAGAAACCTTCTGGCTATTTTCTTAATCTTGAAAAGAGAAATTTCACAAATAAAGTTATCACAAAAATAATAGAGGAAAATGGCCAAGAATGTTTGAGCACAGATGAAATATTAAACAGCCAGAAAACATACTTTAAAAATTTGTACAGTGAAAATATCATTATTGATGATACTCCAATTGAATCCAAAATAGGAGAAAATAGTTCTAGACTGACTGATAATGAAGCTGAATTATTGGAAGGAGATATTAAATATTCAGAGCTTGCAGAGGCATTGAAAAATATGAAAAATTTAAAAACACCTGGAAATGATGGATTTACTGCAGAATTTTTTAAATTTTTTTGGACTGATCTGAAATTTTTCATATTAAACTCATTAAATTATGGTTATAGAACTGGCTCATTATCAATAACTCAAAAACAAGGTATAATCACCTGCTTACCAAAACCAAATAAATCACCCTTCTATCTGAAGAACTGGCGACCTATTTCCCTTCTTAATGTAATCTATAAATTAGCTTCCTCTGTTATTGCTGCACGCCTTAAAACTGTACTACATAAACTGATACATGAAGATCAAAAAGGTTTTATTTCTGGAAGATTTATAGGAGAAAACATAAGACAAATTTATGACATTCTTTTTGAGACAAAACAACAACAACTACCAGGTTTGATACTTTCTATTGATTTTCAACAAGCATTTGATTCCGTTTCATGGAAATTTATACACAAAACACTCAAATACTTTAATTTTGGACCATCCTTTCAACGGTGGATCAAATTTGGACCATCCTTTCAACGGTGGATCAAATTATTTCAGACTGGTTCTGAGTCATGTATATTACAAAACGGTCATATGTCAGAGTTTTTTGGACTACAAAGAGGCTGTAGACAAGGAGACCCTATCTCCCCATACATTTTTCTCCTATGTGCAGAGGTATTAAGCCAAATGATCAGAAAAGACAATCTTATCAAAGGGATAATAATAGAAAATAAAGAATTCAAATTGAGTCAATATGCTGATGACACTCAAATATTCTTAGACGGATCAGAAATATCGCTAAAAAAAACTTTAGATAAATTAAAATTATTTTATTCAATGTCTGGTTTAAAAATAAATGTTGAAAAAACAAGAGCAATATGGATTGGATCAATGAATAGATCAAATCGTAAGTTATGCTTGGAATATAATTTAGACTGGAATCAAGAACCTTTTAAAATCCTAGGAGTGACTTTTACTCCAGAGGTTTTTGACATATGGGATCAAAATGCAACTGATGTCCTTAAAAAAGTGGAAAATATTATCAAGTCTTGGTCAAGAAGAAAAATTACATTGCCTGGAAAGATAACTGTTATTAAATCATTAGCCATATCAAAATTTGTTCATTTATTTCTGGCTCTACCCAGCCCACCAGGAAATTTAGTACAAAGCCTAAATAAATTATTTTATAAATTCCTGTGGAATTCTGGGCCTGACAAGATAAAAAGAAAAATTATAATTAAAGATATAACACAAGGGGGTTTAAGAATGATTCAAATAGACAGTTTTGTTACAGCATTAAAAGTTACATGGCTAAGGCGACTAATTTCACAACCCAGTTGCACATGGAGCAGTCTTTCATACATAAATATGGATAGTCTTTTTACTAAAGGAAATAATTATGCAGGCATAAAGGCAAATGAGCTAATAAACCCATTTTGGAAAGATTTACTAATAAGTTGGAATAACTTTTGCAAAGCAGTCAGAATCGAGACACTTGAAGATATTTTATATTGCCCAATATGGTTTAACTCAAATATGAATGGGGGACAAAATTTATATTTTAAAGAATGGCATGATAAAGGTATTAAAAATGTTATAGACTTACTTAATGAAGATGGAAATTTTTATCAATTTGATGAACTGAAAGAAAATTATGGTATACATGGGACTTTTTTAGACTATCAATCAATCTTAAGAAAGTTGCCTACGTACTGGAAAACTAAAGTCAACCAAAATAATTTTGTATGTAAGAACAGGAAACAAAATGCTCGAAATTGTTATCTTAAATTATTATGTAAAGACAAAGAAGGTAGTAGAACATTATATAATATTATTGTTGGAAACCAGGATTCAAGTCCACCATCTCAAAAGTGGGTTAATATATTAGGAAATATTACACAGGAAGAATGGAATAGTTATAATGATACAATTAAAAATATCAAAGAAGTAAAATTACAAGAGTTTCAGTTTAAAGTAAATAACCATATACTAGTTACAAAATCTTTTCTACACAAAATAAATAAAGTAGACAATGACAGATGCACTTTTTGCAGCCTGGAAACTGGAACAATAATACATGTGCTTTTCAACTGTAATAAGGTGAAAGAATTTTGGTTGGCTATGAAGAATTGGTTAAGAATTCAAGCTAATGTTATACTTCATTTAACCATAAAGAATGTTATTTTTTCTAAACAAGAAAATAATGAACTACTTAACTACATACTGCTATTAGGTAAGTACTTTATCTACAAAACAAAGTTTTTGGCAAATAGCATTAGGCTGGAAAATTTTATTATCTACCTGAAAAGAAAATATCAGAATGAGAAATACATCTCAAAAATTCATAATAAACAGAATAAATTCCAAGCCAAATGGTCACTTTTAAGTCACATAATGGAAGGTACAACTGATACGCCATAGCCAGAAAAAACAAAACAAAAGAAAAAAAAAAAAAAAAAAAAAAAAAAAAAACAACAATATTTTTCCACAAACATCATCTTGAAAAAAAGGCAGTTGCAGGAACTATTAAACCATTAAACTTAATATAGATGTAGCCGATACCCAAACTCTTAAACTTAATTTCTTTTGTAGCCATAAGCCATACAGCCCTATGTTTATGTTCAGGTAAGCAGACAAGTAATGCAGAGCAGATTAGAATGTTTATGTCTTCATCAAGTTCGGTTAGTATAGTATAATCAACTGCATGTATATATATGAACATGATCCTTTTTCAAATCACAAAGACAGTTTTGATAACTCATGGTTCCTATATCAAAATAAGCAGAAAGTATAAACAGTTTTTGTGGTTGCGAAAAGGGACTATAGCCAATGAAAAGTTGTTTCATATACAAAAGCAGACATTATTAATTAAAAGAGTCTCCTTGTATATGAATACTGAAATATTATTGTACTCTGACAGACAAAACAATAGTTCATATAGCTTAAGAAGGATGAGAGATAGAATGAAAGCTTATCAATATATCAGTATCTATTATGTATATGTATTACATGCATAAATTAATAAAATAAAGATGTGGACAAAATAAAAAAAAATAAAAAAACCCTTGAGGGTCATTTTGTGTCGTCTCCCAGCGAAAGGGAGAAAAGAGATAGAAGAGAGTAGAGGAGATGAAAGAGAGGGACAGGGAAGAAAGAGGAACAGGAATGAAAGTGAAGAAACAGAAGAAATAAAAACATTCCCCCTCTACCCTTACCCACTACAAAGATAGCAGGCCTTGCCCAACTGTAAGCCAATATCAGTTGGACGCCCCGGTGATGTAAGATACACAGCACCTTCGCACCATCCGACCACCCCGGCAGCGGAGGTCGAACCTGCAACCTCCTGATCACTGGTCTGACGCAGATCCAACTGAGCCACCAGCTCTTTTGCTGGCAGGCTTAGTCCTCTTAAGCAGTTAACTAGTATTCTGCACATTCATTCACCAAACACTGACAACTACCCTTCTTGAATAAGCAGAAGGGGAGAGAATGACCGTAGAAATGTAGAAAATATTTCATGATCAAATCTCCACAAAAGAATGTTGCAGACGCGGTGGGTGTTGAATCCGCAATTGTGCCATGGAGGTTGGCATTTCTGAGTTTCTACCTGGAATAGCCAGCTTATTGTGAAAATCTTGGGTATATGCAGTGTATTTTAGAACTATTTGCAAAAATTATTCACAGAATTTTCACTCTGAGTTGTTCATACTCAAAAATAATGCTTTTGTCAAAGAAATGCTGTATGTTCACAAAAAACAACAAAAAAAAAAGCTGGTCTTTCCTCAAGCAAATTCTTTTATAAGCAAGGTCAGCAATTCACAAAATCCTCAGAGAATTTCAAACACCTAATACCATTATTTGAACAAACTTGGTAAACCTTGAGTCCCTGATGCAAAATACCAAGATTCAGCCTCAAAGCTTTCTTGGTTCTGAAGAAGGTTTTTAAGTGTTTTTACCATACATGGACATGGCAGCCGTCCTGTTCAAAGGTTCTTAATGGTGCAGAACCATTCAAACAAATTGTCAAATACCCTTTCAACAGATGGCCCCATGTGAAATTGGGTTAAAATTGCTCAAGCAGCTTCAGAGGAGAAGACATTTACACTTTACACAATTTCATGCATGTATATATTCCCATCCATGAGAGTTTGTGTTCCAAATGTTCATATTTCACATTTATATACTGTTATTTATGTTTTTGTTATTCGTAGGAATGCATGCACATCTATAAAAAGCAATTATCAATAAAAGGGTGCATGTGTACGTCTAACTTGTTGGACCAGCATGTATATAGCCCAGGGGCAAGAGCAGATGACCCGCCGATGGACAAAATTTGGACTGTAACTAAAAAAAAATTTAATAATTTAATCATACCTTGTAAGATTCAGCCATTAGTCTTCAACAGATTTTCAGGAAATGACTTTTCAATATTTTCCCCATACAAATGCATGGGGATGTAAATTTGACCTTTCTATAAAAAAAAAACGTCAAAGGTTTATCTATGATCATCATTTCAAAAAACTTGGTAGACCTTGAGTTCCTGATGCTATATATCTTTGGCCTTAAAGCTTTCTTGGTTCTGATTTTTTACATTTTTACCATATATGGGCATGGTAGCCATCTTAACAGACCATGAAAATTTGAACAAATTTTCAGTCTCCATAAAAAAGGCTCAATGTGAAATTTGAAGACCCAAGGGTTTCAGAGGAGAAGTCCTTCAATGGTGTTAACAGACGAATGACAGATGGCAAATGATCACAAAAGCTCACCCTGAACAGTACCGAGCCTTTAGCTCAGGTGAGCTAAATAAAGTAAGTTTCACAAAAATAATTTATGTTCTCAATCAGGTTCTGAAGAACTCCATATGAGAGATATACAAAATTTGTTAATTTTTTTTGTGAGTATAGATAATACAAGACTCATTTTTCTTTTTCTTTCACTTATGCTAACAAAAGATGTTATATTTAAAATCTACCTGGGACAGGTCACAGCTCAAAGATATATTCAGGCCCACTAACAAGCTCTCTTAAAAATAAAGTTTTTTATAAAGGCTATTTTCAGCCAAATAAAGGTGTAGGTGATGAGCCAATACCCAAAATTTTGGAAGTCGGTACCATCAGACCTGAACAATTCCCCCTATAATTTTCATGCGGGACTACATATGTAGACTTGTAAAAAATTAGGGGGACACGTACTGGTGGTAGCTTTATGGGTGAAAACTGCACGTTTATTACGTTACCCCCAAAATTTAGAATACAACATATTAAATACGAACAATCTACAAAAATAATTAAAACTTGATTTGGTACGAATAACTTTGCACTTTCTACTTGTTTAGTCTCCTTTCTTTACTTTACAATATATTTAGAGACCGTTTAGACCACCAGTTTGTTACCTATGTGACAATTTTAGACTATCTTGAGGCTTTGTGATAATGCGTCTATGTTTCTTCTTCTTGAAGTATATCTTTACTTTTTCTGTCTCTTCAAAACACTTTTAACTGTCGAATGGGATGAAAAATATGCATTACAATATGAAAAACAAAATTATTCGACACTAGTTGCGAGCTATAGGGCCAATTACATATTGCCCTTTTGTTACGTTGTTTTAAGAAAATCACAAACTTCAAATTCAACTGCAGATCCGTCAAAACGTTTAAATGCGAACAATAGCTAAGGTTTTCAGACATTCTAACTGTCACACAAATATATTCAGCAAAATTTTTCTGAACTGCTTCCTAAAAGTTCAGTTTTGGTAACGCATGTAATAATTTTCAATTCTTTTGTTAAGTGGACAAACCAGGTCGTCTTGGTGACTTTTCAACAGGATTAAAACTGAATTTCAGCTGGAAAATCAGCACACGGACTGTTCACATTAACAATACGCTTTTGCTGCTATTCAAATTGAACACATACTTATAATGTAACGTACGTTACTTGTTAATTGTGTCTGACTCAAAGTATGAATAGAAACGAATTTATTTCGACAGCATTTTCTTCAAATGTCTAATATTATATTTCCCCCGAGATTAAAAGCATGTCTTGTAAATCATACACAATCAATCAAACAGGAGCTTTCAGTCCTCCCACCCTCCATTCCAGACAATCTAACATTTCGCGCTGTCTAATCATAGTCTTACTTGTTCGATGATAGGAATGTTTAATACCTGTTTTCTTATCCAATAGTTTCAGTCTAATATAAAGAGCCTCTGGCTAGTTTCTGTACCTGGTCATCATATTTCGAGTGGTACTTGATCCGAAATCCCAAACCAGGTATTCTTGTGACGAGGCTCTGTGTCAGACATGGTTTCCGAACAGGTTAGACATAAACAGGTCTGCTCAGCTACGAAGAACAGCCAGTCCTGACTATTCCGATATAGAAAATGATGGCAAAATGCTACATGTATTTTGATAGCGAACGACAAAGGTGTGGTATGTGGACGGCACAAAAAGCAGGCTGATCTGCGCCTTTTTTAAGCTTTGCATAAGATATGTTTTCTAATGATGTGGCTCATATAATAATCGATTGATCCCAGCCATGTAAAGCACTGTCTTATAATTGTCTTTTGAAAAACTTCATACGTATGTTTGCTTGAAAATACAGCACTACAAATTGATAAAAATACAATAATTACGCCACTGCGATACGTTATCGTTGCTTGTCCTTTGGAAGTTTTCCATACAGCAAAACAGTCAAACTTTCAGAAGTGTTTATAAAGAAAACTATCGTTTCATATGCTGTAATCATTCTTTTCTTCTTTCTTTCTTACCCAAGACATTTCTTTAATCATTCTTTACTTTATAATTCTTGGTTATTCTTTTGTTTCGTTCTGTTTGTCTAGTACGACTATATATCTTTTCTTCTTTCTTCTTACCCGAGACATTTCCATAGCCATTCTTCACTTTGTGTTTCTTGTTTATTTTTATTTTTATTTATTTTATTTTTTTTTTATTTTTTTTTTTACTTTTTATTTTATTTTTTTGTTTCATTCTGTTTGTCTAGTACGAACTAATATAAACTGTATAGCATTTCCTAGAATAGCAGGCCTGTTAATTGCAGAATTATGGAAATGGACTCTGATTCTGAAATAGAAATCCCCAGAAAACGACTAAGAACGGAGATGTTTACAAACGAATGTATCATTTGTGGTGAACATGGTTTAAAGGAACAGTTTTGCCAGCCGAAGGATCAAGAGTCATGGACAAAGCTCCTCGAGGCAGCCACTTTGCGCCAGTTTGAAAGCTTCTTCGGTATAAAGAACAACCTAGAGTGTGTTCCAGATATTTATTATCATCCAGAGTGCAGAAAGACATTTTGTCACAAGAAAGCACTCACAAAAATTAAGAAAGAACAGAGCTTTCCTTGTTTGAATGATAAAAATATCGAGACTGCTCAAAGGCCAAGCAGAGAAAAGCCAGAATCTTCAGGCAGCGTATATGCTGAAAAAAAGGTAAGAGAAAAGACCAGGGAGTGCCACAGTCACAAACCGCAGCTTGCATATTTTGCGACAAAAACAAAATATCAGAAAGGAACCAAAAACAGAGAAAAAATAACACAGGCCGTTGATTTAAGAGCAGACAATACTAAACGGGAAGCGGCCACAAAGAAGGGGGACACAAAAATCATGGCTATTGCATCAAGGGAATTAGTTGCCGCTGAGGCACACTACCACATATCGTGTACTAAAAAAAATACACATTCACAGAGACAATTGTAGATATGCCTCGGACAGAGAGAAGCTGCCGAAGCACAGACAGCAGCAAATATGCAAACATAGAATCAGAGGAATACACTGCTTTGTTTGAGATACCCTCATGCTTCATGCTATGCGGGTTAATATGGAAAAGATGTTTGGAGCAAGAAACAGACACACCAAGCCCAGAGGGACATGGGTGGATGATAGAAGACGGACAGCTAGTAACTGACTGGATGCAGGGTTTGCCTGCCCCTCAAGCCGTGATGGAGCTGATTGCATGTAAATGCAGTAGAGATTGCAAAACACCTGAATGCCAGTGTGTTGCAAATGCACTGAAATGTTCGCCAGCATGTATGAATCAGTTTTGTGACAACATGATTGACGACAACTTTGAAGAGAATGGTGACGATACAGCTGATGAAGATGAAAGTGATTACGACCGCGACGATAATGCATGAAATTAAAGAAATGAGTATTCTTTACATCTCCCAGTCGGTGGTAGTGATTGTTTAAGCAACCCTAATTAGATGCAAGCAGAATGTCTTTTTCACATCAGTGCCTCATTTTCCGATTAAGACCCAGCTGAATGAGCTGAATTATGACTTCATTTTTTTTTTTTTTTTTCAGAGTCTTAATTTCATGTATTTATATATGTTTAACCTTATGTTACATACGTTACCTTAGGCTCACAAGAACAGTGGTCTTCAATCAAAAGGCAATTATTGATTTACTTTTGTATCACAAGGAACTTCTTTTTATGAATGCAAACTATGTGACATTCTTTTAAAAGTAGTTTCTTTGTTAAAAACAACAGACACATATATTCAATTACTGCCTTATATTTGATTTAAAAATAGGCCGCAAATTATGCTATTGTGATATATTTTCAATAGTTTGGCCTTCAGTTCTATGTAGTTTGCAAATATTCAAGCCAGTTGACAAAAAAGACGGTAGTAAAGCTGAAGCCTAGATCTATAATTTGCATACATGTTATATACGTTACCATTAGCATTAGGTATGGGTGTATGTTTTTTTTTTGTTGTTTTTTTTGTTTAACATTTACATTTATTATATGTCTTGCAGCCTACTTTCATCAAATAAAGTGATATAAGCCTCCTCATTTGATCACTACTGCATTGATGAGTGGGTTATAGTTAATGAACATCCTTGTTTACGAGAACTTTTTGTATAGGGGTAGGGCTTTTCAAATGGCCATAAATCAGAAAATACATTAGATAAAGTAAATCCCATGACAAATTTGGAAAGTAAATTAAATTTGCTACCCAACCAATATAAAAGAAATTGATTTCTTTCCTTTATGCATTTACAAGGCTGAATAATTCCAAAAGGTTTAACCAATTTTTGGGGTGCTTTTTAAAATGTAACGTAAACAACATTCAGCCCTCTTAAAAAAATCTAACAGTTTTGAAAATGTCTTCTATATAATTATTTCTTATATTAACACTATTATTTATTTACATATTTATAGTTTTTATATTCATTTCAGTTCCATGAAAGTTTTGTGAATTATTTTAATTTTCTGGTGTATCGTAGTTAACACTCAAGATTTAGACCATAAAGCTACCACTCAGACATGTCCCCCCGATTTTTTCCGAGACTTCACATATTCCTCTTATCGAAAAGCCTAGGGGGATCTGTTCTGCTCGGATGGTACCGGCATCTCAATCAGCTCATCCACTAGTGTTTCAGGATGAAATTTGTACAAAATAAAGAGCATTTAATAACAGTTTAATTTCTTGCCAGATCCAAAGGAAAAGCACTCTGTGACATCACCTCTTAAGCAAACTAGGGAGAAAAATTGCAAAGAAAATCTGATATTTTTATCTTTAAATGGTAAAGGCAATATTAACTTGCATTTCTGTTTAGGAACATATGAATCTCAGTCAGAGAACTATAATTTGCTGTTATTAAATGCCATGTATTTCCTCTGCCCTTCTCTTGCAGTAACAAATTGCCAAATATAAAGGTTTTCTCATCAAAATACAGGTTTTTACAGGTTTTTCAGCCAAATTTAAGGTTTAAAAGGATTTCAACAAAATTACAGGTTTTTAAAGGTTTAAAGGTTCCCCTAGGGGCCCTGTATATTGCAAATAGAACAAATTTTCTGGAGAATTTGTCTTTAGCATAACATCCATTTGAAAACATTAGAATTGTGATTTAGTAATATATACTTACCACAATGCTGACATGTCCATTCATTGAAATAGAACAAGAGCATACAAATCAACTGTAAAAAACATTTAGCCTGCTGGGAAAAACTTTCTGACAACAACATTGTCAAATATTTTTCATTTTTTCCTAAAAATAGAACTAGACATTTCCAGCAAATCATTACGAAAACATGCCTATTCAAATTTATAGACAATTTCGCCTCCAAAAACTGAAAATTGTCAGATAAAAAACTCTGATATTTTTCATATTTCTGCTCAAAACATAGATTGTGGGTACTCGTTAGAACTGCCTTGGTGAGGCATTTCTAACAAGTACCCACAATCTATGTTTTTGAGCAGAAATAAAAAAAATAATGTATATCCCTGTAAACCCCAGTTTTACCATATAAAATTGGGGTTTAAGGGGGTCAAAATTATATAGGCATGTTTTCGTGATGTGACAAATTTGCTTGAAATGTTAAGTCCAGTTTCCTGAAAAAAAAAAAAAACTGTCAATTTTTCATCTGCAGAAACTTGCTCAAAGCATGCTGAGTGTTAAGAATATCAGTTTAGATGAAAATATTTCTCAGGCAGGGAATCTGACCCATGTCACCTGTCAAGATCCTAAATACAAAATTTATTAACTGCAAATGTGTTCCTCAATTTATTTGATAAATTTCATTCCTCAATTTATTTGATAAATTTCATTCTAGAAAAATATTTTTTCTTTATTTCTCCATGAAGACATGTTATGGGTACCCATTAGAAGTGCCTCACTAAAGACTACTGACAACTTTTATGTTTATATGGAGAGTAAGAAAAATAATACTTTTTTGAAAAAAAAAGGCTTTTACTGTAGCTACAGGTTTTCTGCCTCAAAAATGATCCTTTTCAGAAAAATTGTGCAATTGGTTGTTCGATTTGGATTTTAGCAGCCTAGTCAACAATATTAAGGTCATCTTGAGCTGATCAGTTTACCTTTGTCCATACTTTTCTTGGACAGGCTTAGTTGTTGACCAGTACCTGTGCACATTCTTCTTATGCCAGAAACTGAGAATTGCCCTCCTCTCCTTTAATCATCAGATAGTAGAAAAAGACCATAGAAAATATTTCATTATCTCCATTTAAAAATGTTGTAGAACCCAGTGGAGATCGAGACCGGAGCTGCCTGATCACCAGTTGGAAGCATATCCAAATGAGCCACCGAGGCTGCTCTTTATACTATAGTTCAATGGCCTTATTACTATGGCTGGCACAGATAATCGATTAATTGATTGATAAATTCCACAAAAATGATTATCATTATTGATCTGCTAATAATCGATCATTTGATTTCTGTGTTACTAAAATGATTATTATTACTGATTTGCTAATAATCGATCATTTGGTTTCTGTGTTTGTTACTAAAATGATTATCATTACTGATTTGCTAATAATTGATCATTTGATTTCTGTGTTTGTTACTTTACCGTATTTACCCTTAGTATTCAGACACCTCAACTCCTTACCGTACTTAATCTAAAATTTGAACAAGTACAGTTTACTACCCACTGTTGTGTCTAAAAATAGCTGGATGTGTGGCAAGCAGTGTAGACCCTGATGAGACATCGCATTTGCAGCATCTCATCAGGGTCTTCACTGTTTGCTCAGGCCTTTCTAACCAAATACATACAATAAAGTATAACAAATGGTGAGAGTCATGCCCAGACAGGTAAAATTATGACCAAATCTTCGATTATCGATCACAATGGCAGGACTTGATAATCGATTATCTTTTTAGCTCCGATCAGCCAGCCTTACTTCTTACATGTATGAACAATGCTAGACTAAATGGTAGGCTACACATGCTTATCTGTGCCTTTGTCTATTTGCAAAACTGCATGCAGCTGACTACTATGACCCAAAAAAATACAAATTTGCTGACTATCTGGATCTTTGCTGTTCCCAATGTCTTTTTCCTCTGTGGAATTCTACCCACATTTAGATCTGTTATGGGTAAACAAATATATTGAAAATGACAAATACCCAAAACTAAAATGAATCTGTTCAACTAGTGTTGTGGGTGAAAATACACGTCCTAAGACAGGAACTAATATAAAAGAAAGTAATATAGCTACAGAAAGTACAGATAAGAGGGGGTATCTACATAACAGTTCTTATTTCTCAACAAAAAAAAAAAGAAAAAATAGGTCATGGGTCCTCTTTAGAATCACTTAAGTGCTTCCTAAATGAGTACCCATGTCGGCCATCTTACTTCACAAATGGTAGCCACTTGTATAGATTTTCAATCCACTTTAACCCTTGTCCTGCTTAACCCAGATATACCATGCCTTTCCAAACAGTGTAGATCCAGATAAGTGGATTCCGAAGCCAACTGATCTAAATCTGCACTCTGCCATTCAGTATGTGAATCTATATCAACAACCTTGATCAAGTAATTTGATTGGCTGAAAATTAGAAATGGGTGTGGCTTCTTAATTTATTCAGAAGGACAAGGGTTAACAAGGCTCTACATGAAGTTTGAAGAAAACTGGCCCAGTGGCTTCAGAGACGAAGATGTTTAATGATTACACAATTTTATACATGTATATAGCCCAGGGGCAAGGGCAGATAGCCCGGGACAAAATTTATATTCTAGGGTTTGCTACTTTGATTATTCATTGTAAGTTTCAGCCATTAGTTTTAATACATTGAGAAAATGATTTTTCAATATTTTCTACATACAAATGCATAGGAATGCGAATTTGACCTTGCTGTGAAAAAAAGTTAAAGGTCAACCTAGGGTCATATTTTGAAAAAACGTTGTAGAAGTTGTCCCTGATGCTATGTACCAAGATTCAGCCTCAAAGCTTTCTTGGTTCTGAAGAGGAAGACTTTTGTAGAATTTTAAGTGTTTTTATCATATTATATGGGCATGGCAGCCATCTTAATGGATAGTGACTATTTGTACAAATTTTTCAGCCTCCTTTAACAAAAGGCTCCACATGAAGTTTGAAGATATTTGGCCTAGGGGTTTCAGAGGAAGTCGATCAAAAGTGTGGACGGACAGATAGATGTACAGATGATGGACAGGGAGTGATCACAATAGCTCATTCCAATCCCAAGTTTAAGATATCCTAAAACTTACCTCTCTTGTGGACCCTGTACTCGGCCTGGTTCATCGCTGAAAATAAGAACATTTGTAAAAAGAAAAACAGTGAAGACTCAGACTGCAAGTGCGATTTCAGTTTGATTAGTTGGTTGGTTTTAGCAGCCTCAAAAACACTTTTAAGGTCATGTGCATTACTTGTGCACATTGTTTCACCAGAAACAGAACTGCCCTTCTTGAATAAATGGAAGGGAGAGGATGACTGTAGAAAATATTTCATAATCTCCACCAAAAACAAACAAGCAGAATATCTTTTGTTTTAAAATTATTATAAGCAGATTCATAGACTATATATGTGATTAACCTATTCATGTTTAGAGCCGCAGAAAGGGACATGGGCAAATAGTGTAAATCAGGATCAGATACTGCAGAATCTGTCATCTGATCTTGCTCTACACTGCTTGCATTAAAATTTGTCTGTTGAAATTTTATGGCACAGTCAATCCAATGAGGTCCTGTCGAGCGCAGTCAGTTTACCTATCACACATTTTTGATTGTGCTGGGGTTTAATGACACATCAACCATTGTGGGTCATTTTGTATCGTCTCCCAGAGAAAAGGAGAAATTAGATAGAAAAGATAGAAGAGATAAAGAGGAACCGGGAAGAAAGAGGAACAAAAATGAATGGGAAGAAACAGAAGAAATAAAAGCAGATTTCCCTCTACCTTTACCTACTACAAGGATAGCAAGCCTTGCCCAACTGCAAGCCAATATCAGTTGAACGTCCCGGTGACACAAGATATATGACATTTTTGCACAACCCAACCACCACGCTATCACACTTTTACTGGGCAGGCTTAATCATCTATGCTGTTAACCAGTATTGTGCACATTCTATTGCCAGAAACTGACAACTGCCCTTCTTGAATGAGCGGAAGGGAGAGAATGACTACAGAAAATATTTCATGGTTAAATTTCCATGAAAGAATGTTGCCGACTTGGCGGGGGTCCAACCCGTAACCCTCTGATCACCAGTCGGACGTGCATCCAACTGAGCAACCGAGGCCAGCTGTTTGCTTTAAAAATGAGAACTAATAAAATTAAAACACTCAAAAATAAATGAACCTGACATCCCTTAAATTGACAATTAACCTATCCAAAGAGAGACAGAGGAGTCCACCAAGCATATATGAATTAACCCTTGTCCTGCTGAACCCAGATATGCCTTGTCTTTGCAAACAGTGTAGATCAAGATCATCTGGGCCCTGTTGTTCAAAACGTCTTTAGCTTAACGAGCTCGTTAAGGGTCATTTTGTTAACTGTTTCAGTGGATTCAATATACAATATTCTGATATTTTTTGCTGAAAAAATGTGAGTAGCTTTTGCACACTCACATTTTTTCAGCAAAAAATTTCAGCATATTTGTGTATCACTCGATGTAAATTTAAACGAATCATTAACTAACAAAATCGTTAGCTTTGAACAACTGGGCCCTGGCTTCTGATCTGAAGAAGCCAACTGATTTAGACTGGCACTGTTTGGCATTATGTGAATTTGTATCAACAACCTGGATCAAATTATCTGATTGGCTGAAAATTAGCTGAAAATTAGAGGTGGGTGTGGCATCTCAATTTAATCAGCATGGCAGGGTTAACGTGGACCAAAGACTAATAATTACATCAATCAGATCAAGCAATATCATTACAAACTTTGTAATTAGAATCCCGCTTTGAGTAAATTCAACAAATACTAACCCTGGTCCTGCTGAATAAATTAAGCCACACCCACATCTAATTTTCAGCCAATCAGACTACTTGATCCAAATTGTTGATGTAAATTCACATACTTAATGGCAAACAGAGTAGATCTAGATCAGTTGGCTTCTTCAGAAGCCAACTGATCTGGATCTACACTATTTCCAAAGGCATGGTACATGTATTTCCGGTTTCAGCAGGACAAGGGTTAATGGTTCATAGCTGTTGATAAGGTAGCTTAATTTTTTCTTATTTCTCAACAAAAACATATGTTGTGTGTACTCATCTGAAACTCTTTAGCGAGGGGCTTCAAATGAGTACTACAACATATGATTTTGTCAAGTAGTAAGAAAACTATTGACATGATATCCATTCTTATCCAGACCTATGCCACAAGCCAGTGGTGAACCAGTGCTCTAGATAATGTAAACGATAATATTTGGACACCTCGACTCCTTAGCATACATGTACCTGTATTAAAGTTTGGACAAGTACATTTTACATTACCTGTTGATCTGTATAAAAACTGCAGGACAGAATGGCAAACAGCACAGACACTGATCAGACACATTTTGCAGCATCTGATCTGGGTCTACACTGTTTGCACAGGCCCGTCTGTACAAATATGGTGAGCTTTTGAACAAAATTATTTTACTTGTTTTCACTTTAACCCATTGTTGTTTGGAGACCCTAAAGGGGTAACTGGCAAACAGTGCAGACCCAGATCAAATGCTGCAGAAGGTTGCATCTGATCAGGATCTCCATGTTCTCAAATAATTGAACCATTTTACTCTCGAAATATCTTAAAGAAAATAAATCAAAATTAGAATTTTCCAAAATATAGAGTGGGAATGTTCATTCAGTCTACAATGGGTTAATTGAGTACTGTAATTTTCATTAGGGTAGCTGAACTTTTAAAGAAACATCTAATGGAGTAATTGAGTATTTTAACCCTTGTCCCAAGAAACCACACCCACTTCTAATTTTCAGCCAATCAGATTACTAGATCCAGATTTTTGCTATAAATTCACCTACTTAATGGCAAACAGTGCAGATCCAGATCAGTTGGCTTCTTCATGACGTTCTTTTTTAACAATCACGAATAAAAGATTCCAAACGAATCAAATGATCATTTGTACAATTATTTTTTCTGAATCCAGCTTGATATTTTGTTATAAGCTGGTTTGATTCCAAGAACCAAACCAGTCTATCATTAATCATTCTCTCCATTGTTTTACATAAACAACTTGTTAAAGCAATACATGTAGGTCTATAGTTAGTAGCTTCAGTATGATCTTTATTTGGTTTTGGTATAGGTATAATCGTTGCTTTACTCCAGTCTTTTGGAAATTTCCCAGTGATCCAAATATCATTTAAAATATTTAATAATGTTTCTAAAGCGTTATCGGGTAAATGTTTAAGAATTTGATAATGAATATCATCAGGACCAGCAGCTGTATCATGAGATTTATGAAGAGCATCTAATAATTCTGAAGCTGTGAATGGTATATTATATTTTTCATGGTTTAGTGACATAAAATTTAGATGCTCTTTCTCTCGTTCTTGTTTTATGTTTTGAAAGGTTTCGGAATAGTTTGCACTAGAAGAGTTTTTCTGAAAATTTTCTCCTAGTGCATTGGAAATATCTTTAGTCGTTGAGCATATATTTCCATTTGATTTAATATGGACATGCTTGATATTTTTATTTTTGCCAGTAATTTTTCGAATCATGTCCCATATTTTCTTTGCTGGAGTTCTAGAATTAAGTTTGGAGACATATTGCTGCCAAGATGTTCTTTTAGCCGTTTTTATTGTCTTGCCAGCTTTTGCTCGCATTTGTTTGGCATGGATTAGATTTTCTTTTGTTGGCTGCCTATTGAACTTTCGTAAGGCAGATTTTCTTTTATTTATTGAATTTTTAACATCGTTATTAAACCAAGGTCTATTTCTTTTTGAACGTGTCGAGGACTTCGGAATACATTTTTCGGCTGTATGAATTAATGTATCAGTAAAAGCTTGTATATCATCTGCTGTTTTAAACATTTCAGGTTTTAATTTTTCATTACATAGCTCCATAAAATTCTCCCAGTTTGCTTTATTCAAATTCCATCGGGAATGATGGTCTTCATTTGTCGATTCAATTTCTTCAATTTTAATTGGAAAATGATCGCTCCCATGAAGGTCATCAAGAACTGACCAATCAAAATCTAAGTAAATATTTGGACAGCATATAGACAAATCCAAAGCAAAATAATTTCTTGTAGGAGAATGAAGATAAGTTGGTTGTTTATCATTAAATAAACATAGATCATTTTCTGCAATAAAATTTTCTATTATTTCTCCTTTGTCATTTGTATCCAGACAACCCCATAGTTTGCTATGACTATTAAAGTCACCTAATAATAAATAAGGACAAGGTAACTGGTTTATAAGATTTTCTAAATCGTGTTTAGAAAATTTACAGTATGGAGGAAGATACAGAGAACAAATTGTTATGGATTTAGACAGAGTGACATTTACAGCAACAGCTTGTAAATTATTATTTATATCTATCTGTCTATGAGGAACATTTGATTTTACAAGGATAGGTGAACCTCCTGAGGCTTTCTGATTTTCAGTTGCGATATGATTATATAAACTATAATTTTTAAAATTAATATTATCTGTAGTTTTTAAAAAGGTTTCCTGGAGACAAAAGACAGCTGGAGAAAGTAGTGTTGTTAAAATTAAAATTTCGTTATAATTTGCTTTAAGTCCTCGACAGTTCCACTGAATAATTGATTTTTTATCCATGATGAATGGAGAGATGATTTCAAAATAAGGAACTTGATCCTTTTATTTTTTCCGGGTCTGCGACAGCATGGAGGAGTCAATCTCTAACTCCATGCTCTCGAGGGAATCGAACCAATTGACCAACTTGATTGGATCGGCCGATCCCCCTCTACTGTATGGATTTGGTTCTTTATCCTTTTCTTTTCCATTTTTTCCTTTTTGATCAGCTGTCCTGGACCTGGATCTCTGTTGTGATCCACTTGCTTTACTTGGCTGTGTTTGTGAACTGTTTTGAGATTTTGTTGGTGGTCTAGACTGATGAGTAGATGCAGGTTTAGGTTTAGGTTTTTGAGTAGGAGTAATGACTTTTGAATTTGCTTTAATGACAGAATCTTTTTCGTTAAACTGGGTGGAAGTTTCTTTGGTTTCAGGTTTAGTGTTTAGGGATTGAACAACTTTAGCAAAGGTAATTTCAGGTTGATTTTCTTGAATTTTTTTAGCTTCCAAATAAGTAATTTGTTGTGTAACTTTAATTTTCATTATTTCTTTCTCTTTTTTCCAAATTTCACACTGATTTGATTTTGATTGATGGTTTTTGTGACAGTTCACACACTTGGCTTCATTTTTACAAGCATTTGTATGGTGATCAAAGTCACCCATACCACATTTTTCACATACTGATCCAGGTAATTCAGGACAGCGGTTTTCATGATGTCCAAACCTCTGACAGTTGAAACACCGCAGAGGATTTGGGATGTAGACTTCAACCGGTATAATTCGGTAAAATTTTTTTAGTGATTTCTGCAAAGTTGTGGTGTTGAAAGTTAGTAAAAGTGTATTTGTTTCTATAAGGTTTCCATCTTTTTTAATTTTAAAACGTTTGCAAGCTGTTACTCCTTGTGTGTTGAGATATTCTGTGATATTTTCTTCACATACTGATCAGGGTCTATGATGTTTGCTTTAGCAAAAAGGCATTTTGTTGGAAGTAGTTTTATCTAGGTGTAAGTGACACGCAACTTATGCATTTGCTTTATTCATCATGTAAGTCATAATTCGTTAATCCCTGTCCAGCTGAACCCGGATATACCCTGCCTTTGCAAACAGTGCAGATTCAGATCTGTGGAAGCCAAATGATTTACTATGTGAATATCAACAATCTGGATCAAGGAATCTGATTGGCTGACAATTAGAAGTCAGTATGGCATCTTAACCCTCGCCCTGCTGAATAAATTAAAATGCCATTCCCACTTCTAATTTTCAGCCAATCAGATTACTTGATCCGCATAATTTTTATAAATTCACATACTTGAGGACTGTGTCAGGAGGCTCCCGACTTGGAAAGAAGCAATGGAGAAGAAAGGACTGAAAGTAAATACAGGAAAGGCAATGATAATGATCTGCGGTATGGGACTGGACCTCCTGCAGAGTTCAGGCGAGTTTCCATGTGCTGTCTGTTGCAGTGGAGTGGGCAGCAACAACATCTTCTGCAATGGCTGCAAGCACTGGGTGCACAAGAAATGCAGTGGGCTCAAGCGCTTGACAAAAGACCCTGACTACAGATGTACAAGGTGCCGGGGAACTGCAGACCACAGAAGGAAGTCCAGGTCAGACCTGACAAACTTAAGGTGGTAGCTTCCTTTTGCTACCTAGGAGACATGCTCTCAGCAGCAGGTGGCTATGAACTTTCAAACCACAACGTGTGAAAACTGCCTGGAAGAAGTTCAAGGAGCTGCTACCAGTTCTTTCTTCACGCCACTCTTTCAAAACACATGGCCCTGTGTACAGCTCTTGTGTGTGGAGCACAATGCTCCATGCCAGCTAGACTTGGCCATTGACAAAGCCAAATCTCCAGCATCTGCAGCGAAATGACAGAGCAATCACCAGACAGATCTGCAATGTCAAGCTGCAAGACATTGTCACCACCAGGTCCAAAAAAAAAAAAAAAAATACCCCAGATATAGAACTGAGACTCTGTTTTATATCTAGGGTATTTATGCATATTTCAAAACAAAAGGCATACAGGGTGCTTAAAAAAAAAAAAATTGTGTCCAAGGTATGTTACTAACAGTTCAGTTGGAGAATTTTGAATTCCAAAGTCTCAGTTCTATAGCTGGGATATTAGATTTTTTTTTTTCTTTTTTCTATGCATATTCTAAAAATACAAAAAGGCATACAGAGTGCGAAAAAATAATAGGATCCAATGTATGTTACTCACATCTGTGCATTTAGGCTAAGCCTATTTTCATATTTTCTTTGGCCTAGCCCAAAAAATGGTATTAGATTGTCAGACACTGCTGCATACCTGCATATCAAAAAGGTCCCGCATATATTTAGCCAAACATATATATCGTCCTGTCATGTATTTTGACGCACATCTAATTTGACGCGCTTTCATGTTTCTTCCTATTCTTGGACTTGTAGAAACTTTTTTGTAATGCTTCATCGTTATTGGGGAAAAACAACATAAGAGGGTCACATCCAGGTGTTCATTACGAAAACGTGCCTATTCAAATATACTGAAAATTTTACCATCAAAAAAAGAAAATTTTCAGATAAATTTTTTTGATATTTTTCATATTTCTGCTCAAAACATAGATTGTGGATACTCATTAGAACCGCCTCGTCGAGGCGGTTCTAACGAGTACCCACAATCTATGTTTTGAGCAGAAATAAGAAAAATAATGTATACCCCTGTAAACCCCAGTTTTACTATATAAAAGTGGGGTTTAAGGGGGTCAAAATTATACAGGCATGTTTTCGTGATGTTAAGTAGAAATTCCAGGATCTTCTTGGACAATTACAACCATGTAACCTTGAATGGTCAACATTTTGAAAGAAATGCTTAAAGCATTTTGTTCCTTTGAATTGAAGCTCAAAACGTTAAAAATGCATCAGCTACATCTGAATCAAACATGCTTCTCTGTTACAGTGTCACCTAATGTATTTATTCACAAGTATGATATATGGTTGAAATGCTATTGCATACACAATATTACTTTTCAAATAAATATAAGGTCTTATATGAAAATATTTTGCAACTGGAAGAAGAGAAATTCCTAAAGTAATTTTCTGTGTATTTGTTTGATGCCAAGCATACAGTACAGCTCAGGTGGTTTTTCAAAATCCCCCCCCCCCCCGAGCCGGTGGGGAGTGGATTTGGGTGGAAAGGATTAAATTTTAGTATCCCACTGTGGTTTCACCCGGGCCGGTGGATCCGCTGCGTTCCCGTGGTAAAAATCGCCTGATAAAATTACTTTCGAACAGGTAAAATTTGATGCGAATATGACAGGCAATTGAAACAGCCGCGGGGGCCACGCGGTGTTTCCGCGATGAAGTGAGAAAGCGGTTTCCAAAGGGGCGTGGCTAAAGCCAGTCGTACTTTTTCGGCATGTGCGGTTGAATAGGACCAAACTGCCGACCTGATCAAATCAGTCTTTTCAACTCATTGTGTGACAGCAATTAACGAATTTTGATTGTAAGCATTCCCATTCACCATGAGCGTACAGAATTGTTGGTATCTACGTACACAAAACGTACCGCAAATTCGGTGCATAAATTGCAATATTCGTACGTCCTGCTTGGGTCAGTTTTCGCTAATCAGCATCCTTTTGAATATTAATAAAGCATCGAAACACTGCGCTTGCCGACGGACAATAACGAATGCGTATGGCCAATGCATAGAAAAGGATGAGTTTTCCAAATTGCCACTTTCCGATCCCCAAAAATTAGGTTTATTCACTTGTTCTCTTGAAATATTATTAACCAATGTTGCCCTGTTCCTTGAAATATATTTGGGTGTTCCCTTGGTCCATAGAAAACCCCATTCACTGTTCGAGCAGGTAACATGGGCCGCAACAAAGCTCAGTGATTTTTTTACCTGCGCATCCCGAGTCCAGTACTCACATTTTTGCTTTGGGACTCATATTTTAAATCTCAGCGAGTCCCAGGACTCACGAAGTTATAGTGGAAAATTCTGTAATGGACGCAATGATTTTCTAGTAGGACTCACTTTATATAGCCCAAGCAAGTCCTGGGAAGCATAGGTATAAAACTGTAAATAAATCACTGAAAGCTCCAAATGAAAAAGTACCGAATTCTGTGGCTTAGTTTGGTCTGGCCAACAAGTGGGCTCGGCATAGTCATTTTTACTTAATGTGCCGTAAAAAACAAAACAAACACTCAAAAATCAAAAAGAGAATCAAACATCTGCCCCGAATCCACGAATTACGTATTTATGTTTGGTATTCCTGTAACTGCCTTTTCCCATGCAACAACCGCACGTGCTCAATATAAATGACGTACTGTGGTAAAAGACCGGGAAATTCTCACTCGCGTGCAGCAACCGCACGTGTCAATATAAATTTACTTAAAGGGGCGCTTCTGCTATCAAAGAGACATTGAATCAAATGAGACAGCCCAAGCAAAAATGGTGTCTGTCATACAAAAAACACATGTAACGAACAAGGGGCCACAGAAGTTAATGACAATTCAAATGAGTTAGTGAGTTTTTTTAACGTCCTACTAATAGCTAGTTCATACGAAGATGTGGACCTTGGTTTAAAGTCCCATATGAAAGAAGCCTGGGATCGAACTCATGACCCCTGGGTGACAAGGCGCGCAGCTTTACCACTACACCACCGAGGCACCCTTTCCCAATATTTCAATCTGTTAAATATCTAATAAAAGGGCTGCAGACATTTCACCATGCCCCACCACTGCACTTACATCAAACAAGTACCATAACTTTGTTAATAAATTAATTAAGTTTCAAGAAAATATCGCAAACAGTTTTCAAGTTACAGAGCGGACACAAATATATTACAGAAATCACTAAATTAGTTTCGGTGTTCAAAGGGCCATAACCCCAAAAGTAGGCTCTATCGTCAAAGTATATGAAAGAAAAGGGCAGTTGTCAGTTTCTGCTGTAATAGCTTATGAATAAGCCCACCCGGAAAAGTGTGCGGGCTCGATGAGTAGTATTGACTGGGCAGTTTAACTCCAGTTCAAACAAAAATTACGTCGTTACAAAGTTCTCATGTCTGAAGTACATGTATGATTTACAATGTACGAACTTTGAACCGGATAAAACCTACAATACTACAATGTACGTGACCACTAGATAAGACAAGCTTCTTGCATACTGTACGATCAGTGAAGGGTCTGAACAGAATGTGCTGTTGCAGTCGCACTGTTTATTCCGCTTTGGACAGCCCGGCTATCGATGGTAAATACGATCAGCGAATGCTCTTATCAGAATGTGCAGGCGCGTACTGACCCGAGTCTTCGCTCGTCACACAAGACGTTTTGTTACACCCAGTAATCATAGGGGGTACTTACGATTAGCGAAGGCTCTGATCAGACTACTGAGATCTGCTGATGTGCAGTCTCAGAGTGTGCAGGCTGATTCGTCTCTTCGTACAAGTTTTACTGTAGGTTTTGCCATGCACAGACTCATGCGCGAGTTGTTTGTGCAAACCTTTACGATAAGCACATTGGGTACAATTTTCAGCAGACGACATTTTGAAATACTTTTCTCATTCTTCCAAGAGAACATTATTTGCACTTCATGCAAATTGTCTCCACTGCATGAAACGTCAAATCCTGTTTTCTTGGTAATGAAAAGAAAAAAAAAAAAGAAAACGAATTCAATCTGTCGTCTGCTGAATTAGCCCAGAAGACGCTTTCCCGCCGATGCGCTAGGTTTATACAATGCGTCGCTTTTACTCGTTAAATAAATTACGGTCTTGGTTTTGCATATCGCATATTGAAGCCACAAAAACAGAACACTTTACATGGAAACGAAAGTTCTGATGATTGTTGTATAAGCCAATAAATATAATGTTATTAATGTATTATACTGTAAGAGAATAACGTAACAAAGTATTCTTTTGTACCCTGATAAATGCTGGGTAAGGTACTCACACTGCAGGTTTTACTGATTTAAGGGAGCTAACTGTAACTGACTTAAAAGGGAGTTAACTGCAATTGCTTTACGCGTCTGATCTGTGCGAAATGGAATGTTTGTTTGTGTTGAGGTTTTACGGCCTAGTCAACCCAATTGGGTCATGTTGAGGGCGGTCAGTTTACCTAACCACACGTTTACTGGGCAAGCTTAGTCCTCTAAGCGGTTAACCAGTATTGCGCACATTCTTTCGCCAGAAACTGACAATTGCCCTTCTTGAATCAGCGGAAGGGAGAGAATGACCGTAGAGAATATTTCATGATCAATCTCCACGAAAGAATGTTGCCGACCTCGGCGGGGGTTGAACCCGCGACCTCCTGGTATCCAATCGGACGGCGCATCTTACAGCGAAATGGAATTGGGAAGAGCATGTTTTTTATGAATCGCGCCAATATAGAGGGGGGCATGCTTATACAATAAGTGGTTAACTAGTAAACTGAACTCCCTTCCGCCAGAAACTTGTAACTGCCAGTCTTGAAGCAGTGGAAGGAGCGAATGACCGTAGCAAATACACGTGTTTCATGATAAATCGCTCAATCTGTGAGGATCGAATGCACGATCTTGACCGTCGGAGATTAATGCGTCCGCCTACGTGGCATTATTTGTATTTTTTTTCCGGGACGATGCTTTTTGGTCTCCAAATAAAAGCCTCTGAGATAGCAGAAGCACCCCTTTAAGTACCCGGGTACAAGGTAAGAAATAAACAAACAGAAATATGTTATTTTTTTATTCTTGTTCTATTCATTAATTTTTTTTTTTTGTTTTTTGTTTTTAATCTCTAGGTAGAAACATTTCTGTATTTATTCAGCGGCAAATCAGCCAAATGATGCGTAAGCAAAATAAAGGTTCCGATTTCCTCACCATGCAAACTCGGAAAAATTCGGAGCTGTCAATCAGTCTGACGTCACTAATCTTTCATTGCGAGCTTGCCATGATAAACATTTGCCCACCGCGGAGTTCTACAGGTAAGTGGGTGGTTTTGCGGAGGGAACTCGGTGGAAACGCAGTGGACGAAAAATCAGTCGAGGTGGGAATTGGAGTGGGGTATCAGGAAGATCCGCGGTGAGCTAAAAAATCCACCCCACCGGTTCGGGGGGGGGAGGATTTTGAAAAACCACCTGAGCTGTTCTGTAAATAATTTGAAGAAAAATATTTTTGCTGGCAATAAATAATCTATTTAGAACATATTTCATTAAGACATGTGGCAAATGTTTACATGCAAGCAGGAGAAAAAGCACTTCAACTGTCCTACCGGTACCCCCTTAAAACTGATATATAAATTATATATATATATATATATATATATATATATATATATATATATATATATATATATATATAAATATATATATTTTCTTTTTTCAGTGGCAATTTTTTCCGACCCACGAAAATATATGACACTGGATTTTACTCGCTTATCTGAGAACCATTTCCAACCAAATTGCTATCTTGACCACAAACATATGGCACTCATACTTACTTGCAATGAAATTCGGTAAATTACGATCTTTTTATGTTGTTTGAGACTTTAAAC
The DNA here is from genome assembly GCA_964016985.1 of Anodontia alba. Taxonomy (NCBI): domain Eukaryota; kingdom Metazoa; phylum Mollusca; class Bivalvia; order Lucinida; family Lucinidae; genus Anodontia; species Anodontia alba. The sequence goes on along the minus strand of OZ024832.1, from coordinate 62,299,598 downwards.
TTACATAAGATTGATTTTAGATACTTTCGACCGCCATTTCGTTTAGCCAAACAACTCAAAATGTCCAGGAATGTACCCAACCGGAAAATATAAGTACCAATAAAAAGCCGCCCACACGCATCTATTCGTTTTGAAAAAAAAAAATTCGTTTTGAAAAATAAAAAGTGTCTGAGAACCTATTAACTGTTTTTTTTTTTGTTTTTTTGTTTTTTTTTATTTTGTTTTTTGCCTATTTGTATTATTATGTTCTGAGTTATGAAACGGGATGCCTGTGGATAGACAGGCGGGATCAAACAGTTTAGTCCTAGATCAAATGGAGCAGAATGGGTCTACTTAATTAGAACAAAACAAAAATAAGCGAGGTTCAGAAATAAAATATCGACATCCTCCAGGACTCCTTACATTTACATTCAATACAGAAAGTTTTCCCTTTTTTTTTTTTTTTTTTTTTGTGGGCGGGGAGGGGGAGGGGGGGGGGGGGAGAGCGGGGGTGCGCAAAAATCAGTGAGTTTCACTAAAAATGAGACTTAACATGTCTGAACTAGAAATGTGTGCAAAGGACACGGATACCCTCGTCTGAAAAAATTCAATGCAAATTGCAAATGCCGGACGGAGACGGATGAATGGGGATAACACTACATGGCCTTTCCACTATATGCATTCTTTGAATGGTGAAAAGAAAGGTGGGGCGTAATAAAAATGTGTCTACAATGTTTGCCCTTCATCAGTTTTAGAGGCATCAACTGGCAAGTAAAATGGATGATGATGACTGAAATGTGGTGAAATGTACATTTTTTGTTATTTATGCAGCCAACAGTGCAGTCCCAGATCAGACGCTGATGAATGCAGCATCTGGTCAGGGTCTGTACCATAGCTCTTGATAAGAGGCTTTAATTCAATCCAAAAGTATTGATATTTTTCTTATTTCTCCATAAAAACATGTGGGTTCTCATTAGAAGTGCCTCATCGAGGCACTTCTAATGAGTACTCACAACATACGTTTTCGTGAAGAATTAGAAAAATATATACCAGATACCCAATTTACCCAGCAAATTCATCAAGAAAACACGCTTATATCATTTTGACCCCGCTTAAAACACCCCCACCCCCCCCCCCCCACACGCACACTTTAATATAGTAAAACTGGGGTTTACAGGAGGTATTCATTATTTTTCTTATTTGCTATAACAGATTGTGGGTACTCGTTAGAACCGCCTCGCCGAGGCGGTTCTAACCAGTAACCCACAATCGATGTTTTGAGCAGAGGATATGAAAAATATTTTTTATCTGAAAATTTTCATTTTTTGTTAGTAAAAGTTTCAGTATATTTGAATAGGCTTGTTTTCGTAATGTTTAAACACGATCTATGGGTATTAAAATTGTCTATTCATATTTTAATTATTTTAAGACAGTAAGCAAAGTAGTTTTACAGTAAATACTATATCCTCGGGCATTTTATTTTCTTTCTATCACATCTGCCAGCTTCACAAGAAATTCACCAATTTCAAGGCAATATATTTCATCGTTTTTGTTTTTTATTTGTTTCCTGTGGTGCCCATCTTGGAAGTCTACTATAATTTCTAGAAGAGTATCAACATTTTGAAACCTGTCCATATTCCAAGGTGAATCCTACAATTTCTCCTGTACATAACGAAGGCACACCTATTTAAATATATTGAAAATTTTACCACCAAAAAATGAAAATTTTCAGATAAAAATTCTTATATTTTTCATATTTCTGCTCAAAATATAGATTGTGAGTACTCGTTAGAACCGCCTCATCGAGGCTGTTCTAATGAGTACCCACAATCTATGTTTAGAGCAGAACTAAGAAAAATAATGTATACCCATGTAAACCCCAGTTTTACTATATAAAGTGGGGTTAATGGGGGTCAGCATTATATAGGCATGTTTTCGTTGATCTTTTTACTTGTTTTTACATCAAGACTGACCCCTTCTACTTCAGTACTGTCCAGGGCACTAGCATAAAATGGTAAAAGAACCAAATATGTGGCTGTCTGGATATTTTTCTGTTAGAAGCCAGTTGTTTTGGATCTCCAAAGTGTGCTTCTTCAAGAAGAAATAAAAAAAATGTTCAGATAGGCCTGCTAGGATTGTAAAAAAAAAAAAGCAACTCCTTTTGAAACTGGGAGTTTTATTTAACTGGATTACTGAAAAACTAGATGAAGTCTAATGAAAAGGATGAGAGGCAGACTAATCTCTACAAAGGTCAAAAGGGTGATGTCAGTATTCCAAGAGATGACCTTATCCCCTCAATTCGGCACAGTACGAAAGCTTAGGCGCAGTAAAATTCCCCACTCACTGACTTTTCCGACCCCCACTGCAAGAACTGGCATTAACAAAGGCTCGATCTTTCCTTAAACAATGAGATTCATCACGAAAACGACCTATATAATTCTGACCCCCTTAAATCCCACTTTTATACAGTAAAACTGGGGTTAACAGGGGTATACAATATTTTTTATTTCTGCACAAAACAGATTATGGTACTCGTTTCAGTTTATCTGAAAATTTTCAGTTTTTTTGGGGGGGTGAAATTTTCTATATATTTGAATAGGCATGTTTTCGTAATGGAATCGCTCTTCCAGATTCGATTGTTTTCTAGCTGAAGGTGCAGAAGATGGTTTGGCTAGGTGTACCTCTTGGGTGAGAGCTAGGGACTATTTTCTCATATCACTTGTCCTGGTGAATGAATGTCATTAGAAGTGTCATCAGTAAAAATTCTGATTAAAAAAGTTTCAGTGCCTTGCGAAAAGCTGTACAAATTCTGGAACTCTACTAAAATAATCTGTGTACTGCACTGAGTTACCAAATACTGCGACTGCTACTAGCTGACTAGCACTAGGCCTCATCAAACAGTGTGGACCCAGATTAGACGCCGTGGACGCCACGTGTCCAGCAATGGTCTACACGATTTGCTACTCACCCACCAGCTTCGAAAAAAAAAACATCAAAAAGCGTTTAAATAGATTGGTTTAAATTTTAGGGCAAGTACGGTAAGTAGTAAGGGTATCCGAAATATTTTGAATGAATGTTCGAGTTCGCGCCTTTTCTGCGACGTAGCCAAAATGATCAAAAATGGTCGACCCCGGTATCCGTAGATATATAATTGATCATAAATTACACCTAAAAATCCAGAAAAGGTTAAAATCCCATTTAGAGAAAGTTACTGTAAGCAAAGCCATGCATCATGTTTGGGAAAATCACAACCGCACGTGCATCACATTTTTGGCCGCCAAAAAATAGATAAAAATAATGAAAACGCCCTCTCTACTACAATATTTAGAAAATTGTACCTGCTGCGGCTGCCGCTGCTGTTCCTCTACGTGTCGAAACCATATTGAAAGCTTTAGATAACTTGAAATATCAAATAGGTATACACCTTGTAAGAATTCAGAAAGCTAAAGCGAACTTTCTTCAGTCGAGAAAAGGACTTACATAGTGAGTTGTCACGTGATTTAAATTGAGCAATAACAACAACACAAAATAACCTTTACCACTCCCTGGGCAAATTCTGTAGACAAGTTGATATTTTTCTTATTTTTGCCAGAATACAGGATTTGACATTTCATGCAAATTGCCTCTATTAGATACAATCTGCATGAAAATGTCCAAACCCTGTTTTTTTTTTTCTGAAAAAAGAATGAGAGAGAAAAAGGAAAACATATTTCAAAACATCGTCTGCTGAAGATTGACGACAATTCTTTTATATAAACGAGGTTGAGTCAATAAGTAACCAGCCTAAACTTATTTCCGTTGAGATCCACCCTCTTCTTTTTCGATGTAATTGCCTCTAGTGTGATGCACTTAGACAACGGTGTTCAAGTGCCATCAGCCCAGAACTGAAAAAGTCAGGGTCCTTTCCATTGAACCACTCCTCAACTGCCGTCACGACTTCATCAGACCGGAATTGAAGTCCACGGATATACTTTTTCAAGTTTGGGAATACATCACGGAAACATACCTATATAATTTTGACCCCCATTAAAACCCACTTTTATATAGCAAAAACTGGGGTTTACAGGGGTATACATTATTTTTCTTATTTCTGCTCAAAACAGATTGTGGGTACTCGTTAGAACCGCCTCGGCGAGGCGGTTCTAACGGGTATCCACAATCTATGTTTTGAGTAGAAATATGTAAAAAAATATCAGATTTTTTATCTGAAAACTTACCTGTTTCTTGGTGGTAAAATTTTCTATATATTTGAATAGGCGTGTTTTTCGTAAATGGGAAGGAGTCGCTAGGAGCTAGGTCAGGCGATTAGGCAGGATTTGGTATTAATTCAGACCCGTTTCGCTCTACAGCATCCCATTGTAACTTTGCAAGTGTGGACTCTCGCGTTGTCCTGTTGCAGCAAAACACCTTTAGAGAGTTTACCTCGGCGTTTTTCACGGATGGCGGTTCTCAGCTGGTCTCTAGGCTGGTCTAAACAAGTTTGCATAGTACACTCCAGTTATTGTATTTCTCATGGGTAAAATGTCCAACAATGATAACGCCTTTTGCGTCCTAAAATACTGTGGCCATCACCTTGCCAGCAGATGGTTGCGTCTTGAACTTCTTTGGTCTCGGGGACCCAGGCCCTAACCAACTGACGACTCTGAGCTTTATTCTCTGGCTCATAATAATGAACCCAAGTCTCATCTACAGTCACCAGACCAAAAGAAAATCTCTTTTGACCTAAAATGCTTCAACAAGGCGCTGCATACTGATGCTCTGGTTGCCATTTGCTCACCGCTAAGGGATTTGGGGACCCAACGGGCTGTTAGCTTGCGCATACCTAAACGATCATGTAAGATTGTTGAAACGCTACCCATGTGAAAAGCCTAATGCCTGCGCTATTTCTTCCACCAGAATTCGCCTATCAGAGTATACCAGATCCCGAACTTTCTTACACATTTCTTCGTCGGTGGCATCCAGTGGGAGTCCAGACCCTGGCTTCATCTTGTAAAGACGTTCTTCCGCGTTTGATTCCCCCTAACCAGAATTTAACCTGAGCATAAGACGGTGCAGAAGACCCATAAATATCAGCTAACTCGCCGTGTATTTCCTTGCCTGTTTTACCTTTAAATACAAGTACCGAATTATAGCACGGTACTCAACTTTAGATGAAAGCATGCTATTGCATCACTAACCATGTTTGACATTCAATATCTTATCAAAGAATGACTTGATACGTGTGCAATTTTGTACCCATGTATAAAACATATATTGAAACAAAGCATGAAAATCGTGACCGTCTCGGTCCATCGGAAATGGGATAGGCTGGTTATTTATTGACACGCCCTCGTGTATATATATATATATATATATATATATATATATATATATATATATATATATATATATATATATATATATATTATTTTTCAGAGAAAACAAGTCTTGACATTTCATGTGTTACGTCTGCTTGGCAGACGATTCACATGAAATGTCAAGACTTGTTTTCTCTGAAAAATAATAAAAAAAAATTAAATCTCGTCTGCTACAAATTTTGCTTGGCGCTTTAAGGGTTAAGATATATATAAGATAGATGATAGCATATAGCAAATAATATAACAGCGTCTGACATCGGCGGTTATTTGGCCCGTGTCCCACTGCCCGCCGAAAGCATCTTCAAAAAATATCATCTTTACCCTAAATGGGGTTTATGATATACAAAAATACATTTTATTATGATTAAAGAAAAAAAAATCAAAAACACGATGCCTTCCCAGGGGTTTTAGGGAGCAAGCGAACATGACCATTGTATTCAAGGAACAAGGGAACATTGGAAAATACCTTTGGGAAGAAATGGAGCAAAACTAATCTTGAAGAACATGGAGCATGACTTTTTGGGAACAAGATATCATGGCCGATTATTTTAGGGAACAAGGAAACATGGTACCCCAACTGGAGGGTTGGGGGAGCAAAGAAGCATGCCCGTTTATTTTCTGGGAACAAGGAAACATGGCAAATACTTTAAAGGAACAATAGAAAAAAATACATGTGGGGAACAGGGAACATGGAAATTTTGAAAATCACTTTAAGGGAACAAGGTTACATGGCCGATTATTTTAGGGAACAAGGGTACATAGTATCCTGCAGGGAAAGCCCAAAAAATGCTTTAAAAAATTACTGGCTGGAGCAAATTCAAGGACTTAAAATTTTAAAGAGAAATACAAAAACAAAACAAAACAAAAAAAAAAAAAAAAAAAAAAAAAAAAAAAAACACAAAAAAAAACAATACTTAAAAGTAAACAAAGAACAGAAAACTGATTAGGACGCGGTAAAAGGTAAAAATATCAAGAAAAAAAAAAAAAAAAAAAAAAAAAAAAAGAAACAATCCTTAAAACATACACACCTTAGGTAGCTCTTTTAATTAAAGAAGGAGAAAACACGTTAAATTGGCATCACGAAAACATGCCTATATAATTTTGACCCCCTTAAACCACACTTTCATATAATAAAACTGGGGTTTACAGGGTTATACATTATTTTTTTTTATTTCTGCTCAGAAACATAGATTGTGGGTACCCGTTAGAACCGCCTCGTCGATGCGGTTCTAATGAGTACCCACAATCTATGTTTTGAGTAGAAATTTGAAAAATATCAGATTTTGTTTTATCTGAAAACTTTCGTTTTTTTTTTGGCGGTAAAATTATCAGTTTATTTGAATAGGCATGTTTTCGTAATGGTAGGCTACTGATTAGAGAAACCCAGACCCCAACCCTCCCAAAATCCAGACCCTCTAAATATTTAGCACAGCAAGCATGTTTCTACAAACGATGTAGTAAATGTGGTGTAAACTCTGGTCAGACTCCACGTTCTGATCTGGGACTACACTGTTTGCTGTGATCGGCCTAGTCGAGTACGTAGCATCACGAAAACATGCCTATATAATATTGACCCCCCCCCCTTAAACCCCACTTTTATATAGTAAAATTGGGGTTTACAGGGGTATACATTATTTTTCTTATTTCTGCTCAAAAACATATTGTGGGTACTCGTTAGAACCGCCTCGGCGAGGCGGTTCTAACGAGTGCCCACAATCTATGTTTCGAGCAGAAATATGAAAAATATCAGAATTTTTTATCTGAAAACTTTCATTTTTTGGTGTTGAAATTTTCAATATATTTGAATAGGCATGTTTTCGTAATAGTGTAAATACAAGATTTAAGTTAGCTCCTGCGCAGGCTGATCAGGACCTTCGCTGTCCGCTTACGGTGGAGAAAAAAAACACTAACGGACTGAAAAGCGTCGAAGTGTTTTCTTTTATTCGGACTTCAGCTTGATTACATAGGCTTTTGATATATGCTGACCGCGAAGGCCCAGACCAGAATGCGTGTCGGCACAGGCTGATCATGGCACTTGTTGTCCGCTTACGGAATCATTGAATATCGCAGAAAGCACCAACGGACTGAAAAGCGTCGAAGTGTTTTCTTTTATTCGGACTCCAGCTTGATACAGACTTATGATATATGTGGACCGCGAAGGCCCAGACCAGAATGCGTATCGCAGAAAACACCAATGAACTGAAAAGCGTCAAAGCGTCTTCTTTTATTCGGACTCCAGCTTGATACAGACTTATGATATATGTGGACCGCGAAGGCCCAGACCAGAATGCGTATCGGCACAGGCTGATCGCAGAAAACACCAACGAACTGAAAAGCGTCAAAGCGTTTACTTTCATTCGGACTCTAGCTCGATACAACGGACTTCCGATACATGTGGATCACGAAGGCCCATACAAGAATGCACATCTGTACAGGCTGATCAAGACCTTCGCTATCCGCTTACAAAATCATTGAATATCGCAGAAAACATCAACGAACTGAACAGCTCCTGCACGAGCGTTTTCTTTGATTCGGACTGCAGCTTGTTGCGATGAATTAATGATATTGGGTTGAACATGAAGGCATTGATCAGAATGCGCAGCTGCGCAGGCTGCACATGGCCGTCGCTGTCCACTTACGGAATCATTGAATACTGGTAAATATATCAGCGAACCCAGAACGTCTCACCCAGACCGCCAAAGTGATACAGTAACTATCTTTTATTTTCACGTTAACTCTTTCACTGCCACAGGCGATAATAATAGGCTTTTGCAAACAACACAGATCCAGATGAGACGGCTCAATGAGCCGTCTCATCTGATCTGCGCTGTTTGACATTCAGTCTTTTCAACTTTATATATAAACGTCTTTTCAACTTTACATATAAACGTCTTTTAAAGAAAGCAGACAATAAATGTCGTCTGAAATTTGGCACCGAGAGAGTTAAAGGAGCCTTATGACATGTTGACAGTGAAGTCCTAGAAAAGAGTGTGCATCTGCGCAAGCTGATCATGGCCTTCGCTGTCCGCTTACGGAATCATTGGTTACTGGCGTATATATCAGCGAACAGAGGTCTTTATCATGGCCCAGTTGTTCAAAGCTAACGACATCGTTAGTTAACGAGTCGTTAAAATTTACATTGAGTGATATGCAAATATGGCTGAAATTTTTTGCTGAAAAAATATCAGCAAAAATATCAGAATATTGTGTATTAAATCCGCTAAAACAGTTACCGAAATGACCCTTAACGAGCTCGTTAAGCTAACAACGCTTTGAACAACTGGGCCCTGAGCGCCAAAGGGGTACTAACTTTGCTTTTCGTGTTAATGGGGCCTTATGACGTGGACAGGCAAGTTGTAGAAAAGAGCGCGTATCTGCAGGGTGATTAGTGCCTTTGTTGTCCACTTACACAAGCATTGGAAACGGTAGGATATATCAATGAATAGAGATGATTCTGATCCGGGGGTCGGGGATGGGGTGACCATTGATCTTTTGCTGCGCGGCTAATACATTATGGAAACTGTAGAATCTATCAGTAAACACGCAATGGCCTGAAAGAACACGATCAGTATTTTACACGATAATAGGGCAATTTTACCACATGTGGGAAGTGAAGACCCAGACAGGAGTGTGCATCTATGTCCGCTTACGGAATCGTTTGAACTGCAACACGAGAAAACGTTCCTTGTAATATGTGTTCCCAAGGAAAACTTAAATCAGCCTGCGCGTCCGCGAAGTTGGATCACTGTTCGTATGAAGAAACTTCATCCTTGGCTGTCCAAAATGCGCCCAGGGAAGATTCAGATCAGACTGCGAAGTCTGCGCAGTCTGATCTGAATCTTCACAGGGCGCAGATGTCCAAAGGTACGTTTTCTGCCGTTCAGGCTCATTTACATCAATTAACAGAGAAGAACCAGATTTTGAGACCGAAGCGACATGAACCTCTGTTTTCAGAAAAGGTCCTCATTAGATTTAATTGTGCCGTTGCAAAATAAGCTGATTTGGGATTTTGGCTGTTTACACATAGACACTTTAAAATGTGATAGATAAGGGCGGTTAATGCTTGACACGCCCAGTGTCCAGGTGGCCTGATATAAAACATGTACATATGTAGATGAAGACATACACTTGGACGAAAAAGGTTGACAGAAAGCAACATTCACTCACATACAAAATCATGCAATGTGCCACTCCCGTTTATTAAACAATCTGCACGTGAAATGCACAGCAAACTAGTTAACATTTCTCAAGCCACCGGCGTAATAATAATAATAATAATAATAATAATAATAATAATAAAAACATGTACATGCATCAATAATTACAAAACGACCACATGACGCATGAGTCAGCGTAAATTCCGATCCCCCTACGCGTCCGTGCAGTCTAATCTAAGGCTACATTAGTCATTAAAACCATGTTTGTGTTGAGGTTTTACGGACCAGTCAACCTAATGGGATCATGTCGAGCGCGGTCAGTTTACCCAATCACACGTTTATTATCTGGCGAAAGAATGTGCACAATACTGTTTAACCGCTTAGAGGACTAATCCTGCCCAGTAAACGTGTGGTTAGGTAAACTGACCGCGCTCGACATGACCCCATTGGGTTGACTGGGCCGTAAAACCTCAACACAAACAAACAAAACCACACGTTTACTGGGCAGGCTTAGTTCTCTAAGCGGTTACCCAGTATTGTGCACATTCTTTTGCCAGAAAATTAAAACCATGTATGGTCCTTTAACATTTCAATACTAAATAGATTAGACCCCGCTAGACGGACGCGCATGGTGATCTAGGTCTACACTCAGGGGCGGATCCAGGATGATTTCTGAGGGTTTCCGTTTGATCAAATTATCGTACTTACTTAACGTATCCGGAAAGACAGGCCTGAGCAAACAGTATAGCGTCAGAACAGGATCTACACTGTTTGTGAATCATATACATGTAGCAATTTTAGAAACATGCCATCACAAAAACAGGCCTATATGATTTTGACCATTAAATGCCCTTTTATATAGTAAAACTGGGGTTTACAGGGGTACACATTATTCTTCTTATTTGCGGCTAAAAAAACAAAGGTTGTGGGTACCCGAGGCGGTTCTAACGAGTACCCACAATCTATATTTTGAGCAGAAATGTGAACAAATATCAAAGTTTTTTTATCTGAATTTTTTCATTTTTTGGTTGTAAAATTTTCAATATATTTCGAATAGGCGTGGTTTCGTAATGCAGCAATTTTACAAACATTCGTACGGTCGTGCAAAAAGTTCTGTCATTTACAGGCTTCCTTGTTTTTTTATCCCAGGTATATCTTAAAATACTTCACTGCACTTGAATGGTGGGTTGAATAGCTGACGATACCCATTTATTTCGTGCAAATTGCTTTCCAACTGACCGAGTTATTTCAAATTGAAATAGATGCAGTCATATACATTTACGAATTTACTTGTTACATTGAACATGGACCAGAAGACTGAAATTCGTAGCTAAATTAAATGCCACCTTAGGCTTAACATAGATTCAAAGCAGATATTTAATGAATTGTGTGGTATATACGGACCTCAGACCATTTCAATGCGCACAGTTTTAGGTGGGTTAAAGATTTCAAAGCTGGGAAATTTTCTGTTGAAGACGATACCCGTCCTGGAAGGCCAAAAACCTCTGTTACCAAGGCTAACATCGCTGCTGTAAAGATTGTGGTCGAACAGGAAGCGCGATTGTCTGTCAAAGATATAGCTAGTTGTAACGGCATATTGGAAGGCAGTGTGCAAACAATTCTGAAAAGCGTTTGGACCTGAAAAAGGTTTGCGTTAGGTGGGTACCTCATTTGCTCACTGAGGAGCAAAAGACACAACGCCTGAAATGTGCTCGGGAACTTTTGAAAACATGCAAAGGCTGTAATAGTCGGGTTATTTCTAACTTGCTAACAGCTGATGAAACCTGGGTGCACATGTTTGAGCCACAAAGAAGGGCTGATAATAAGCAATGGAAGCGAATATATATATATATATATATATATATATATATATATATATATATATATAACGCCCATGTATTGCCATATGTTCGAAAAAGATGTTGTACGCAATTTTCTTTAATTCAAGTGGGCCAGTCGTTCAAGTGCCTTGTCCATCTGGTCATACATTCACTGGCCGATTCTACAAGAATTCTGTACTGAAGAAAGTGAAAGAGTTTTACAATAAGAAACGACCAATCAAAGGGTGGTCAGGAGTCCACCTTTTAGATGACAACGCCTCCTCTCATTAGTGTGAGGTTGTTAAGTCTTTTTTGGCTTCTGAAAAGGTGAAAGTTTTATTCATCTGACCTGAGTCCCTGTGACTTCTTTTAATTTCCAAGGCTTAAGAAAATGCTTTCTGGATTTTTTTTTCGCGACTGGGTAGAAAGATTACAAAAATGTGTTTCAGTAAAGAGGGAATACTTTGAAGGTTTGTAATAAAAATATGTTTGATAAAACGTAGCACTGAAGTAATCCGAACCCGGTGACAAAACGTTTTGCAGGACCCTCGTAAATACAGCGGCGATAGCGTTTTTTTTTTTTTTTGTCCGTTTATGCGTTTGTGTGCATTTTGAAATCGTTGCATAATGTTTGCGTTTCGACAACGTTTCTAGCGTTTCATATCGTTTCGGCCAATCAAATTACAGAGCAAAGCTTTTCACGCAAACGCTCAATGTGCGCATGCGCACTGAAGAGATACGAACGTTTATCAAACCGTTTTCCACCGTTTCGACCAATCATCTGGCCTTATCGAAACACTGTTTTCCGTTTCGGCCAATCATTTGACCGTTTGGCACCGTTTGTATGTACAGACCAATCGAGTAATAAATACCTGTTGGACCGTTTTAATCATGTCCTTACAACTAAAGTAATATGAATTTACGTATTAAAATTGTATTTTTTTTTTTTTTTTATAAAACAATTATAATTGAGACACAATTTCGTATTTTCAAATGAATTAACATGACTGATTATTATTTTGTGAAGCCTAATATTTTCACACTACAATCATGATAATCACTTTCTTTCGACAATTAAATGTTTTAGCGCTTAGTGCTCGGTATAAAATTTTAAGCAGATGACATTTTGAAGTTTTTGTTTTGTTTTCTCTCTCTCTCTCTCTCTCTCTCTCTCTCTCTCTCTCTCTCATTTATTGAATCATATTAAAACCACATTTTTTTTTACAAATATATAATATTTATTTTTACAAATATGTAATATTTATCTACGTATTTATTCATTTATTTTTTTGTCATTTTCTGTACTTTTTTTTTACTTTTTTTTTTTATTTTTTTGTTAAAACAAGTTTTATTGTTTTATTGAGCTAATTTTCTATTTTCAAAAGAATTATTATATTTTGTGAAGCCCCATATTTTCAAACCACAGTCAACTTGTTTTGACAGTTAAATGTTTTAAGGCTTCTGTACTCTTTTTAAAATTTTCAGTAGATGACATTTTGAAGTATTTTTCTTCTGTTACCTTGAAAACAGGTGTCGGCATTTCATACATATTATCTCCACAGGATATTACTTCCTCTGCGAATTGTCTTCAGTCGAGATCAGTAATTTGCGTGAAATGTCAAAACCTTTTTATGGGAGAAAATAATAAAAAAAAAAAAATCATGAATTTGTCATCTGCCGAGTTAGTCTGGTGTATATTTCCACTATGCAAACATTTTTGGTATGATTATGCAAAGCTGTTAACCTTTAGCACGCAATATTTAGCAATATTTAAATATTAGAAGACGGCGTGCTGGATTAACAGATCGCCCAAATGCAACAAATGTATTGACGAGCAGCAATTACCCAGATCAGAATGCGCGGATGCACATTCTAGTCTGGAATTTTGCATACTACAAGCTATACTTAAATATTAGACGACGATGCGCTGGGGTAACAGCAGATCATATCGAATAAAAAAAAATGTACAGACGAATTGCAACGAATCAGATCAAAATGCACGGATAAACAAACTAACTTAGAATTTCGCATTTATAGCACGCTATATTTAACCCATTATAGTCCGGAGACCCATAAAAGGCTAATTGGCAAACAGTGGAGACCCAGATCAGATGCCGCAGAACGCGGCGTCTGATCAGGGTCTCCACTGTTGGCAATTAGTTCAACCATGTGTTTCTCTGAATATCTAAACAATATAGCCAGGCATACCTAAAATCGAAATTAGAATCTTCCAGTATAGTGTGGGTGAGTTCATTCAGTACAATAAGTTAAATGTTAGAAGATGATGTGCCAAACTATTGGCAAATCGTATCGAATAAGACACTGTACAGGTGAGAAGAAACGAACCAGACCTGATTGAAATAGGGCTGAGACTTCAAGTTTTGTCCATGAAATAATTGTAAAACTTGAGGGTCGCATTTTAGTGATAATCAAAGGGGAAATAAAACTGGTGGTCCTTAAATTATTTTGTGGAGTATAGTATTAACCCATTTGTGCCTTACTACCCATAAAAGGAAAAATGGCAAACAGTGTAGACTCAGACCAGACGTCACAGAACGTGGCATCTGATCAGGATCTATACTGTTTGCATTAAATACAGGAATTTTATTGAACATGGTAATAGTAAAAAAGTAACTGGACAAGCCTTCTGTGACTCACAGAAGGCTTGTCTAGTTACTTTTTACTATTACCATTTTTAATAAAAAATCCTGATAATGCTCCTGTCCTAAGAGCTCAGATATTGGGTTCATTCGGCCTAAATGGGTTCAAGTTTAGCTCTGATCGGTTTGTATTTCAACTGTTTTATTTCTACTACTATTGTGATACATGTATAAAAATACTATAATACCTCTGTAATTTTGGGAACAGCAAAAATAAGCAAATGTATCACACACAAAGTAGACTGCATGCCTCAACCGATGTACTGACTGCGACTGAATTAGAACGTTTTAGTTAGGGTCTTAATACAGTAAGCGGTAGGGAACTAGAAATAGTCCCAGCGGATACATGACGTTTATACAACGTCGCCTTAACGTCGATGAACGTCATGACGTTGCATCGACAGAGGCGACGTTGTATAAACGTCATGTGTCCGCTGGGGTGCAGTTGACAAAACTATACATACATAATACACGAACATTTGTACCCAAACTGATAAAATAGTCATTTTAATCCCCATAGTATTACAGAGAAGCACCCGAAACAGAAACATACCAAGTGTTTCCAAGTGATTTAAACTATATTAACATTTAGTGAGCTGCCTTATAACAAAACCAACAAAATAGCCTTTGCGCCCAGCAAGACTCAGATCACATTGAGCAGTCCAGTCCAATCAGTCTTTACTGTGCGCATGAATAAATATTGGGTCCTCAGCTACCAACTGAGTGCACAGCAAAGACTGATCAGACTGGGCAGATGCCCAGGCTATTCAGAGTATTTGCTGGTATACAAGGACATTTTGTTGGGTCATTTTCTTTTACAAATATCAGACTTAGCATAAAGGATTACACCCTTTATTCGAGGGTCCATGTCTGTTGGTCTGAATATTCTGATTCATCATTCGTTTATGGATTTATGAGTTTGGATTACGGCTTAGGTACCATGACCGCAACTACTTTGTAACATGAGACTTTTAGATTTTTATTTTATGTAGATTCTGAAATGGAACCACTGGGAGCAATGAACACACAAATAAGAATGAAAACAGCAAACACATTTTGCAGGTAGACCATTAAGGTCTGGTCAGTGTCTCTACTAATAGACTATAAACAGCAAAAACATTTTGCAGGTAGATCATTTAGGTCTGATCAGTGTCTCTACTATTAGACTAAAAGCAGCAAAAACATTTTGCAGGTAGATCATTAAGGTCTGATCAGTGACTCTACTATTAGACTAAAAACAGCAAAAACATTTTGCAGGTAGATCATTAAGGTCTGATCAGTGACTCTACTATTAGACTAAAAACAGCAAAAACATTTTGCAGGTAGATCATTAAGGTCTGATCAGTGACTCTACTATTAGACTAAAAACAGCAAAAACATTTTGCAGGTAGATCATTAAGGTCTGATCAGTGACTCTACTATTAGACTAAAAACAGCAAAAACATTTTGCAGGTAGATCATTAAGGTCTGATCAGTGACTCTACTATTAGACTAAAACAGCAAAAACATTTTGCAGGTAGATCATTAAGGTCTGATCAGTGACTCTACTATTATTGTTCTGACAATGAGAACAAGAGGTGAATGCTTAAAAAGTAAATTTATAGGTGCAAATTGTAAACAGTTTACATCACGAAAACATGCCTATATAATTTTGACCCCCTTAAACCCCATTTTTATATAGTAAAACTGGGGTTTACAGGGGTATACATTATTTTTCTTATTACTGCATAAAACATAGATTGTGGGTACTCGTTAGAGGTTATGGATAGTCTGACGAGAGCATCCAAAATGTTGTGCAACGTCATTTACCATTGCGCCAGCCTGAAGCATACCAATGGCCTGGTTACGTTGATTTTCAGAAAGACGTGGCATTTCTGTACAACGTCGATGAATGAAACACATAAATTTTGTTTTTTCTTATCGCTGCTACACATTAAATGTTTATCTGTAAGAATGCGTACATGAAGTGACTGGGAATTTACCACAGCGTGGGGAGAGGTGAAAAACTGAAACCTAAGCTCGGGTCCACCAGAGCGCAATTCACCAGAGCGAGACTATTGCCGTTGTCTTATGTATTAATCGGCTTATGATTTAATGTACTTCTAGAGTTTCTATTTATTTATTTATTTTTTTTATTTAGGTTTTATGGCCCTTTCAAGAATATTTCACTTATATCGAGCCGATCGTTCATCAAGGGTGGGCGAAAACCGGAGAACCCGGGGAAAAAACCACCTGACCATCCGTAAGCAGAACTTGGCTTTCCCACTTGTGATCCGAGCGAGGCTCGAACCACAGCGGTGAGAAACCTAATGGATTAAGAGTCAACTCTCCTATCCACTAGGTTACGGGGGCCCATAGAATTTCTATTATAATACAGTACTCTCTAACAGCGGACGGCGTGGTGTAGTGGTTACATCAGTGGGTATGAGCGTACATTGTCGTATTGGCACCGCGGAATCTTTCTTTGTTTCTTTCTTTGTTTCTTTTGCTTTTGTTTTGACTTATTTTGTTTTGCATTTTTCTTTGGATTTTTATATCAATTTTGTAGCTTAAAATATTTTATTTTTATTGTCTTTTCTTCATATCAATTACAAACTAAGCGGCTAAATGGGCGTTATTGCATCTGCTGTTCGTTCACCATTATTAAAGCTAATTGGCACTTACTGTACGAGGGTGAGTCTAACTTATTTCCGGTTGAGACCCACCTCTTCTTTTTCGATGTAATTGCCCTGTAGTGTGATGCACTTAGACCAACGGTGTTCAAGTGCCATCAGCCCAGAACTGAAAAAGTCAGGGTACTTTCCATTGACCCACTCCTCAACTGCCGTCACGACTTCTTCATCAGACCGGAAATGAAGTCCACGGATATTCTTTTTCAAGTTTGGGAATAGGAAGAAGTCGCTAGGAGCTAGGTCAGGCGAATAGGCAGAATGTGGTATTAATTCATACCCGTTTCGCTCTGCAGCATCCATTGCAACTTTGCAAGTGTGGACTCCCGCGTTGTCCTGTTGCAGCAAAACACCTTTAGAGAGTTTACCTCGGCGTTTTTCACGGATGGCGGTTCTCAGCTGGTCTAACAAATTTGCATAGTACACTCCAGTTATTGTACTTCTCTTGGGTAAAAAGTCCAACATAATAACGCCTTTTGCGTCCCAAAATACTGTGGCCATCACCTTGCCAGCAGATGGTTGCGTCGAACTTCTTTGGCCTCGGGGACCCAGGCCCTACCCACTGACGACTCTGAGCTTTATTCTCTGGCTCATAATAATGAACCCAAGTCTCATCTACAGTCACCAGACGCAAAAGAAAATCATCTTTTGACCTAAAACGCTTCAACAAGGCGCTGCATACTAATGCTCTGGTTGCCATTTGCTCATCGCTAAGGGATTTGGGGACCCAACGGGCTGTTGTTAGCTTGCGCATACCTAAACGATCATGTAAGATTGTTGAAACGCTACCATGTGTAATGCCTAATGCCTGCGCTATTTCTTCCACGTGAATTCGCCTATCAGAGTACACCAGATCCCGAACTTTCTTACACATTTCTTCGTCGGTGGCATCCAGTCGGCGTCCAGACCTGGCTTCATCTTCTAAAGACGTTCTGCCGCGTTTGAATTCCCCTACCCAGAATTTAACCTGAGCATAAGATGGTGCAGAAGACCCATAAACATCGGCTAACTCGCCGTTAGGGTTAGGGCCACCCTAAGGTTAGGATTACCTAACCCTAACCCTAGCTACAAGACATCAGAATTAACCGCAACCCCTAAACTAACCGCAACCTTTAGAGACAGTCTCCAACACTAGTCCTAGCCCCTAACACTTACCCTGTCAAGCCCCTACTACCCTAGCCCTAACCCCTAATACTAACCTATCATTAACCCTAACCCTAACCCTAGGTACAAAACATTAAAAGTAACACCTGAGGCTTCCCCGCTTCTTGAGCGTTGTTGGGAGCGGGCATACTGGGTCTTTTCAACCCAATTTCGGACAGTTTATTTTTGAAGAAAATGCGAACCTAGTCTTTTTTTTCGATTGTGTGCTTAATTCGGGGCGATTTAGGACTCCGGGGACTTCCCCGCTACTTTAGCGCTATTGAGCCCGTACAGGCCTGATGGCGACACGCTCGGGATTTCCCCGCTACTTGAGCGATGTTGAGATCGGGCGCACTGGGTCTTTTGAAAAAAAAAAAATATGTGTGTGTGGTTAATTCAGAGCAAGTTTGGACTAGGTTTATTTTGGAATAAAATTCGAACTTAGTCTTTTTTTGGTGTGGTTACTTCTGGGCGATTTTGGACTCCCAGGACTTCCCAGCTGCTTCAGCGCCACTGATCCCGGACAGGCCAGGCGGGGGACACTCCCGGGGCTTCCCCGCTTCTTGAGCGATGTTGAGACCGGGTACGTTGGGTCTTCAACCCACTTGATTTCGGGGCCGAATTTGGACTCCGGGGAACTTCTCCGCTGCTTTAGCGCTATTGAGCCCGTACAGGCCTGGTGGTGACCACGCTACTTGAGCGATGTTTAGACGGGGCGCACTGGATCTTTTGAAATCAATTTTGGTATGTGTGGTTAATTCAGAGCAATTTTGGACTTGGTTCATTTTGGAATAAAATGCAAACTTGGGTTCTGGGAAGGGCTGCGGTTTGTGATTGTGGCACTCCCAGGACTTTTCTCTTACCTTTTTTTTTAATAATTTTTGGTGTGGTTACTTCTGGGCGATTTTGGACTCCCGGGACTTCCCTGCTGCTTGAGCGCCATTGAGCCCAGACAGGCCTGGCTGGGACATCCTCGGGGCTTTCCAGATTCTTGAGCGATGTTGAGACCGGGAATGTGCTGAATCCTGAAGCAGTCGCTGAATAATAACTAGGCCAATTTTGAATAATATGCTGAATACTGAACCAGACGCTGAATAATACCCTGGACAATTTTTAATAATACGCTGAATCCTGAACCAGAAGCTGAATAATACCCTGGACATTTTTAATAATACGTTGAATTCTGAACCAGACGCTGCAGGTCGTATTTTGAATAATACCCTGAATAGTGAACCAGAAGCTGAGCTGAATATTACCCTGGATATTTTTTAATAATACGCTGAATCCTGAACCAGACGCTGCAGGTCGTATTTTGAATAATACCCTGAATCGTGAACCAGACGCTGAATAATACCTGGACATTTTTTAATAATACGCTGAATCCTGAACCAGATGCTGCAGGTCGTATTTTGAATAATACCCTGAATACGGAACTAAATGTTGAATAATACCCTGGACATTTTTGTATAATACGCTGAATCCTGAACCAGATGCTGCAGGTCATATTTTGAATAATACCCTGAATACCGAATAAGACGCTGATTAATACCCTAGACATTTTTTAATAATAAGCTGAATCCTGAACCAGACGCTGCAGGTCGTATTTTGAATAAGACCCTGAATACTGAACCAGAAGCTGCAGGTCGTATATTGAATAATACCTTGAATACTGAACCAGACGCTGAATAATACCCTGGACATTTTTTAATAATATGCTGAATCCTGAACCAGACGCTGCAGGTCGTATTTTGAATAATACCCTGACGCTGAATAATACCCTGACGCTGAATAATACCCTGGATATTTTTAAATAATACGCTGAATCCTGAACCAGACGCTGCAGGTCGTATTTTGAATAATACCCTGAATAATGAACCAGACGCTGAATAATACCCTGGACATTTTTGAATAATACGCTGAATTCTGAACCAGACGCTGCAGGTCGTATTTTGAATAATACCCTGAATAGTGAACCAGAAGCTGAGCTGAATATTACCCTGGATATTTTTTAATAATACGCTGAATCCTGAACCAGATGCTGCAGGTCGTATTTTGAATAATACCCTGAATCGTAAACCAGACGCTGAATAATACCTGGACATTTTTTAATAATACGCTGAATCCTGAACCAGATGCTGCAGGTCATATTTTGAATAATACCCTGAATACGGAACTAAATGTTGAATAATACCCTGGACATTTTTGTATAATACGCTGAATCCTGAACCAGATGCTGCAGGTCATATTTTGAATAATACCCTGAATACCGAATTAGACGCTGATTAATACCCTAGACATTTTTTAATAATAAGCTGAATCCTGAACCAGACGCTGCAGGTCGTATTTTGAATAATACCCTGAATACTGAACCAGAAGCTGCAGGTCGTATATTGAATAATACCTTGAATACTGAACCAGACGCTGAATAATACCCTGGACATTTTTTAATAATATGCTGAATCCTGAACCAGACGCTGCAGGTCGTATTTTGAATAATACCCTGACGCTGAATAATACCCTGACGCTGAATAATACCCTGGATATTTTTAAATAATACGCTGAATCCTGAACCAGACGCTGCAGGTCGTATTTTGAATAATACCCTGAATAATGAACCAGACGCTGAATAATACCCTGGACATTTTTGAATAATACGCTGAATTCTGAACCAGACGCTGCAGGTCGTATTTTGAATAATACCCTGAATAGTGAACCAGAAGCTGAGCTGAATATTGCCCTGGATATTTTTTAATAATACGCTGAATCCTGAACCAGACGCTGCAGGTCGTATTTTGAATAATACCCTGAATCGTAAACCAGACGCTGAATAATACCTGGACATTTTTTAATAATACGCTGAATCCTGAACCAGATGCTGCAGGTCATATTTTGAATAATACCCTGAATACGGAACTAAATGTTGAATAATACCCTGGACATTTTTGTATAATACGCTGAATCCTGAACCAGATGCTGCAGGTCATATTTTGAATAATACCCTGAATACCGAATTAGACGCTGATTAATACCCTAGACATTTTTTTATAATACGCTGAATCCTGAACCAGACGCTGCAGGTCGTATTTTGAATAATACCCTGAATACTGAACCAGAAGCTGCAGGTCGTATATTGAATAATACCTTGAATACTGAACCAGACGCTGAATAATAACCTGGACATTTTTTAATTATACGCTGAATCCTGAACCAGACGCTGCAGGTCGTATTTTGAATAATACCCTGACGCTGAACAATACCTTGGATATTTTTAAATAATACGCTGAATCCTGAACCAGACGCTGCAGGTCGTATTTTGAATAATACCCTGAATAATGAACCAGACGCTGAATAATACCCTGGACATTTCTGAATAATACGCTGAATCCTGAACCAGACGCTCCAGGTCGTATTTTCAATAATACCCTGAATACTGAACCATACGCTGAATAATATCCTGACCATTTTGAATCATACCATGAATAATGAACCAGACGCTGCAGCTCGTATTTTGAATAATACGCTGAATCCTGAACCAGACGCTGCAGGTCGTGTTTTGAATAATACTTGAATCCTGAACCATACGCTGAATAATACCCTGGCCTCTTTTGAATAATACCCTGAATGATGAACCAGACGCTGCAGTTCGTATTTTGAATAATACCCTGAATCCTGAACCAGACGCTGCAGTTCGTATTTTAAATAAAACCCTGAATACTGAACCATACGCTGAATAATATCCTGACCATTTTTTAATAATACCCTGAATAATGAACCAGACGCTGCAGCTCGTATTTTGAATAATACGCTGAATCCTGAACTAGACGCTGCAGGTCGTGTTTTGAATAATACCCTGAATCCTGAACCATACGCTGAATAAAACCCTGGCCTCTTTTGAATAATACCCTGAATGATGAACCAGACGCTGCAGGTCGTATTTTGAATAATACGCTGAATCCTGAACCAGACGCTGCAGGTCGTGTTTTGAATAATCCCCTGAATCCTGAACCATACGCTGAATAATACCCTGGCCTCTTTTGAATAATACCCTGAATGATGAACCAGACGCTGCAGTTCGTATTTTGAATAATACCCTGAATCCTGAACCAGACGCTGCAGTTCGTATTTTGAATAATACCCTGAATACTGGACCATACGCTGAATAATATCCTGACCATTTTTGAATAATACTCTGAATAATGAACCACACGCTGCAGGTCGTATTTAATACGCTGAATCCTGAACCAGACGCTGCAGGTCATGTTTTGAATAATACCCTGCATCCTGAGCCATACGCTGAATAATACCATGGCCTGTTTTGAATAATACCCAGAATGATGAACCAGACGCTGCAGCTCGGAAAATGAATGATACGCTGAATCCTGAACCAGACGCTGCAGTTCGTATTTTGAATAATACCCTGAATCCTGAACCAGACGCTGCAGTTCGTATTTTCAAAAATACCCTGAATACTGGACCATACGCCAAATAATATCCTGACCATTTTTGAATAATGCCCTGAATAATGAACCAGACGCTGCAGCTCGTATTTTAAATAATACGCTGAATCCTGAACCAGACGCTGCAGGTCGTGTTTTGAATAATACCCTGAATCCTGAACCATACGCTGAATAATTCCCTGGCCTCTTTTGACTAATACCCTGAATGATGAACCAGATGCTGCAGTTCGTATTTTGAATAATACCCTAAATCCTGAACCAGACGCTGCATGTCGTACTTTCAATAATACACTGAATACTGAACCATACGCTGAATTATATCCTGACCATTTTTTAATAATACCCTGAATAATGAACCAGACGCTGCAGCTGGTATTTTGAATAATACGCTGAATCCTAAACCAGACGCTGCAGGTCGTGTTTTGAATAATACCTTGAATCCTGAACCATACGCTGAATAATACCCTTGCCTCTTTTGAATAATACCCTTAATGATGAAACGGACGCTGCAGTTCGTATTTTGAATAATACCCTGAATCTTGAACCAGACGCTGCAGGTCGTATTTTCAATAATACCTGAATACTGAACCATACGCTGAATAATATCCTGACCATTTTTGAAGAATACTCTTAATAATGAACCAGACGCTGCAGCTCGTATTTTGAATAATACGCTGAATCCTGAACCAGACGCTGCAGGTCGTGTTTTGAATAATACCCTGAATCCTGAACCATACGCTGAAGAATACCCTGGCCTCTTTTGAATAATACCCTGAATGAAGAACCAGACGCTGCAGTTCGTATTTTGAATAATACCCTGAATCCTGAACCAGACGCTGCAGTTCGTATTTTCAATAATACCCTGAATACTGAACCATACGCTAAAAAATATCCTGACCATTTTTTAATAATACCCTGAATAATGAACCAGACGCTGCAGCTCGTATTTTGAATAATACGCTGAATCCTGAACCAGACGCTGCAGGTCGTGTTTTGAATAATCATTGTGACCCTGAATCCTTAACCATACGCTGCAGAATACCCTGGCCTCTTTTTAATAATACCTTGAATGATGAACCAGACGCTGCAGTTCGTATTTTGAATAATACGCTGAATCCTGAACCAGTCGCTGCAGGTCGTATTTTCCATACTACCCTGAATACTGAACCATACGCTGAATAATATCATGACCATTTTTGAATAATACTCTGAATAATGAACCACACGCTGCAGCTCGTATTTTAAATAATACGCTGAATCCTGAACCAGACGCTGCAGGTCATGTTTTGAATAATACCCTGCATCCTGAGCCATACGCTGAATAATACCATGGCCTGTTTTGAATAATACCCAGAATGATGAACCAGACGCTGCAGCTCGGAAAATAATTGATACGCTGAATCCTGAACCAGACGCTGCAGTTCGTATTTTGAATAATACCCTGAATCCTGAACCAGACGCTGCAGTTCGTATTTTCAAAAATACCCTGAATACTGGACCATACGCCGAATAATATCCTGACCATTTTTTAATAATACCCTGAATAATGAACCAGACGCTGCAGCTCGTATTTTAAATAATACGCTAAATCCTGAACCAGACGCTGCAGGTCGTGTTTTGAATAATACCCTAAATCCTGAACCATACGCTGAATAATTCCCTGGCCTCTTTTGACTAATACCCTGAATGATGAACCAGACGCTGCAGTTCGTATTTTGAATAATACCCTAAATCCTGAACCAGACGCTACAGGTCATATTTTCAATAATACACTGAATACTGAACCATACGCTGAATTATACCCTGACCATTTTTTAATAATACCCTGAATAATGAACCAGACGCTGCAGCTCGTATTTTGAATAATACGCTGAATCCTAAACCAGACGCTGCAGGTCGTGTTTTGAATAATACCTTGAATCCTGAACCATACGCTGAATAATACCCTTGCCTCTTTTGAATAATACCCTGAATGATGAACCAGACGCTGCAGTTCGTATTTTGAATAATACCCTGAATCCTGAACCAGACGCTGCAGGTCGTATGTTCAATAATACCCTGAATCCTGAACCATACGCTGAATAATATCCTGACCATTTTTTAATAATACCCTGAATGATGAACCAGACGCTGCAGGTCGTATTTTGAATAATACGCTGAATCCTGAACCAGATGCTGCAAGTCGTGTTTTGAATAATCTCCTGAATCCTGAACCATACGCTGAATAATACACTGGCATCTTTTGAATAATACCGTGAATGATGAACCAGACGCTGCAGCTCGTATTTTGAATAATACGCTGAATCCTGAACCAGACGCTGCAGGTCGTGTTTTGAATAATACCCTGAATAATGAACCAGACGCTGCAGCTCGTATTTTGAATAATACGCTGAATCCTGAACCAGACGCTGCATGTCGTGTTTTGAATAATATCCTGAATCCTGAACCATTTGCTGAATAATACCCTAGCCTCTTTTGAATAATACCCTGAATGATGAACCAGACGCTGCAGTTCGTATTTTGAATAATACCCTGAATCCTGAACCAGACGCTGCAGGTCGTATTTTCAATAATACCCTGAATACTGAACCATACGCTGAATAATATCCTGACCATTTTTTAATAATACCCTGAATAACGAACCAGACGCTGCAGGTCGTATTTTGATAAATACGCTGAATCCTGAACCAGACGCTGAATCCTGAACCGTGAATAATGAACCGTGAACCAGATGCTAACTTTACGCTCGTGATTCGTAGGCTTGTGTGGATTTACACTGGTCTCATATGTCAAAAGGTCGTTTTGTGTTTGTAGAGGCGATGCGCAAGCTTGTTACCCTTAGTTATATTTAG
Organism: Anodontia alba; assembly: GCA_964016985.1. Classification (NCBI taxonomy): domain Eukaryota; kingdom Metazoa; phylum Mollusca; class Bivalvia; order Lucinida; family Lucinidae; genus Anodontia; species Anodontia alba. The sequence continues at coordinate 62,274,504 of OZ024832.1, read as the reverse complement.
AGATAGTGTTAGTGTTAGTTAAGCTCCCTTCAATTTACAAACACGGAAATTCTTGGGCGACTATTTAGCGAAGCTCAAGTCCCATGTTCCCACATAATATAAAGTAAAAACGGGATATACGGGTGTACCCATATGTGAATTTCCAAAAGCATTTGGTATTTAAATTTGATTTCATTTCGATCTGTTCCTATAGCAAACTCGTATACTGCATAAGTCTGTCTTAGTGTACTTAAAACCCACCTTCTTCACCGAATTATATAATGGAATAATCATGGCTTACATAGCTCCAGACAAAAGATGGAATTTTACGGCCCAGTCAACACTGTTAAGGTCATGTCGAGCCAGTTAACCTGTTCTGTTAACAGTTGGTCCTCTAAGCCGTTCGCCAATACTTTGTGCACATACTTTCGCCAGTAAATACAAAGCAATAACTGCCCTACTTGAATCGGCGGAAGGGGAATATGACCCTAGATTTATTTCATGATCAAGCTCCACGAACATTATCACGGCTGCTTATCTCCATACGCACAACAAGTAGTTGTGAAAAGAAAATCTTCCGAAGGTGGTTGCGGAGTGTCAGTTTAGGTAGCATTGAAGGCAGGTGTCAGTTAAAATAAGGCTGACTTTTGACACGATCGCTGATATCCAAAATCGGAGGATTTAATTCAACTAATAAGTCTCCCATATAATAAGACCGAAATTGAAAAATCCTTTTTCTTTCGATGCAAGGGTGCTCAGATTTTGCCGCTTTGGTAACAGACAGGCATTCAAAACACCAGTTCTTGGGGATATTACAAACCTATGGTCAAATACATCACCATTTCAGTGAAGGTTTAAAAATGTAGTTAAAAATATATCGCATTTTTTTGCCATTGTACAGAAAGTACGCATTTTATTGACGGGAGCGGTGGCGAGTGAACGGATAATTTGTGATTAAGAAGACCATGGTTTTAGGTTGTGATCAAGAATACCTTGGTTTTTCAACAAGAAAGAAAGAAAATGGTAATAATGGCACTATGATTGAAAAATAGGCTTCAGGAACACATTTGCCAGACATCATACGTAAAATGCGACGGGTTCGTAGTATGGAATACGATGCTGAAAAACCATAGTCTTTAATCATCATCTATCCCTATAATCGCCACCGCTCTCTGTACGCACCGCCCGTCAATAAACTGCCTAGTTTCTGTACAATGGCAAAAGAATGCGATACATTTTCTTTTGAACTACATGGTAACATGTTAAACCGTCACTACCACGGTGATGTACTTAACCAGAGGTTTGTAATCTCTCCAAGAATGGAGTTTTACATGCCTGTCTGTCACCATAACGGCAAAATCTGGCCACCCTTACATCGAAAGAAAAAAAAGATTGTTCCGTATTCGCTTAAAGGACTACAATTCCGGTCTGAATATATGGGGGACTAAATAGGAGGTTGAATTACATCCTCCGATTTTGGATATCGGCGATCGTGCCAAAATGTCAGCCTTATTTCAACTGAACCTACCTTCAATGCCACCTAAACTGACTCTCCGCAACCACCTCAGGAAGATCACCTTACGGTTTTCTTTTCACAACACGGTGTTGCGCGCGTGGAGATAAGCAGCCGTCAGTATGGGGCCAGAAACGGTAAGAGAAAAGTCCAGGGAGTGCCACAATTACAAGCTACAGCCTTCCAAGACACCAAGAAGAAGAGGAAACAGACAAAACCAAACTAGCGCAAATCGAACAAACGTACGAAAAGCACTAAGATTAGTTATCTCTTCCCCAAGCAAGGCAGTCGCAATACTAAAAGGACTGAAAAACACAAGAACAAAATAACACGACGGACATGCTACCGACTGTGCTATGAAGACTGGCTCTAGACAAGAAAGATAACCTTATAAGTATTTTTCTTATTCACAAAAAACATCTTGGGTACTCACAAGATAGTTTTCATGGAGAAGTAAGACAAATATCAAAAAGTCGCATCTATAGCAATGACTAACAATTTTACATACATGTACCGTAAACATGTCTGGACCTTTGAAGTTGCCTGCATAAGAACGTTCGTCTAATATTGGGTACCATACAGAAATGTCATTCATTATGTTGCCATATTTACCAATGACATAGCCAGAACGAAATTACCTTAACGCAAACACAGAAAAGAGTATAGAAAAATTCTTCCTGTTATCGCTTTCAACATGGGGGCTTGGGTGACGAATTCATATAAGTCGCAAGGCATATTGCAAATCTCATTTGTGTACTGATGTTGACTTATGTCATTACTCATTTATTGATGATATACAAATGAAATGTGTTTTACCAAAAATGGGGGCTATTCTTAAAGGAAAGAATTTGCTCCCATAGGTAGCAAAGTCTTTCCTTTCAGGGCTGCTCCAGTGATAAAAAAAAATGTGTTCGGTGGTTTCTTTTTTTTTTATTCCATTTGTTTTTTTCATTACGCATAAATGTAACGTGCGTAATAGGCGCTACGCTACGCCTGTTTACACAAAATATTGGTACACCTTAACTCGGACCTGTATATTGGGCCCAAGATCTTAAAGGTTGCTAAAGGTTGACTATGGAACTAATTTTGATATAATCTTACTTTTTGTTGTCTGAAAATACTATTTCCAAATGAAATTAAGCTGCCTCTAGTTTGCTATAAAATGCTTCTGAAGACTGTGCAATAAAGTATTATTGGAGAAAATATTGTTTAAATATGTTGATTTTTGGCCTTGGCTTGGATTGCCAAGCCTAAGGCCATATTTGTCATACCAAAATTTTAACCCCTGCCAAATCATTTACGGAAAAAAAACGAGTAAAAGTGTAAAGTCTCGCCTGCAAGTACGCTAAACAAAGGCCCGTGAAAATAAATATATATTCGGGTTGAACATAATAATAAGGTTTATATTTACAACAAACTTCGATAATGTACGATGCTTCTCATACGAAACTGTTTGAGTAAGAATTTTGAGCACTAATGAGCTTATTCATCACTCGTGGGGTGTGTGTGTGTGTGTGTGGGGGGGGGGGGGGGGGGGGGAGGGGGGAGGCGGAGTGGGGGGAGGTAACTTCCTATATATGGCATAGTACGGATGTGCGTGTCGAATGGCTCCCTTTTTCAGCACTTCCAGGTATATGATTGGCCCCCTTTTTTTCAACAAGTATATGAATGACCCGATTTTTCTGGATTCCTTTGTGAAAGGCCCCACTTTTCTGACATCCTGTTATATGCACATATTTTTTGCTCAGAGATTTTTATAGGCTGCTTGTTCGCTTGGTATTCAATGAATTGACTGCGATATTTGTCTAACAACCAGCAATAAATGGGTACAAAAATCAAAGGGCAGTATATGAATAGGTCAACATTTTGGATGATCAAGTATCGTTTTTTCAAAGGCTAGGTATATGAATGGGGTGGGTTTTGAAATACTGGCTCGCACACCCGTACCACAATTACCCCCAAGTTACATCCCCCCCCCCCCCCCCCACCACACACACACACACACACACACACACACACACACACACACACACACACACCGAGATTCGTCACTGCAAATAATTACGCTGTGTGGAGATCTTGATAGCCGATAGTAGAACGGAAAAGTACGAGTATTTGCGTATCTGAAAAGCCGAGAAAAAAAATGTCAACCGATTTTGATGTTTGAAACCGTATATTATGCCTTAAATCTTTTAATAACTTTCAGCTATATTTACTTTAAAAAAATAATAATTAAATATTAACCAAAGAAAGACAGACTGGTAGCTGAAAATTTCTCCACGGGTTTTAGATAGAGTCAGTTCCCGTACATATTATTACAACTGCGCAAGTTCACGCGCAACTGACGCTGCTGCATTAAAATCTAAAATCACTTACTAGAGATTCTCAGACTTTAAAATCACTTACTAGAGATTCTCAGGTTTTAAAATTCCAGGCCTTGCAGGCAAAGGTGCCTGAGCGTCCGTCTGTCTGGCTATCTGTCCGTCTGGAGATCTCCCTTACTTATACTCTGGATGCACGCCTTATTTTTAGCTCGGCTGTTTTCGAAGAAAACGACGAGGTATTGTCATAGCTCTGGCGTCGTCTGCGTCGACGTCGTCGTGCAAAAACTTGGACATTTTGTAATATCTCTGTCATTACTGAAGATATTTACTTGAAACTCGGACTAGTTGTTCATTATGAAAAGGGGAACTCATACCGATAGGGGAGGTAACCCTCAAAATATTTTTGGCACAGTTATGCCTCCTTTTCGACTTAGAATTTTTGTTGAAAAATGGTTTCACTGCGATTTCTCAAGAACTGATGGATGAATTCTGATCATGTTTGGTATTTAGCATAATTGGGAGGGTCTCCATTGCAGAAAGGAATTCGGTGACCATGACCTAATTTTCAAGGTCACCACGGAATTTTGATCATTCAGAAAATGGGTTTCACTGCTAATCTCCAGAACCACTGGATAAATTCTGGTCATGTTTGGTATTTAGCATAATTAGGAGAGTCTCCATTGCAGAAAGGAATTTGGTGACCTTGACCTAATTTTTAAGGTCAAACTGCAGCCGAGCGTTGGCACCCGCATGCGGTGCTCTTGTTTTTATTTACTTTTTTTTCATGATTTTGGCATTCTTTGTTGAAAATCACCTACTAGGTAACTCATAACTGAGTTTCTTAGTCATATGGTTTAAGAGTTACAGGCCTTGCTGGTAATGGGCCTTATATTTCGCCTTATTTTTTGCATTCTTTGTTGAAAATCACTTACTAGGGAACACAAAACTGAGTTTCTTAGTCTTATGGTTTAAGAGTTACAGGCCTTGCAGGCAAAGGGCCTTACATTTCTCATTATTTTTTTATTCTTTGTTGAAACTCATTTACCAGAGAACACAAAATTGAGTTTCTTAGTCTCATGGTTTAAGAGTTACTGACCTTGCAGGCAAAGGGCATTTTAATTCTCATTATTTTTGTATTCTTTGTTAACTAGAAATGTGTCCAAAGTACACAGATGCCCCCGCATTGACGTATGCTAAGGTGATTGCCATGGAAGATAGAAAGAATTCCTTAAAAGTATTACCTCAGAAACCATATCCTCTATGAGGCTGAGGCTTTCTGTTGAAATATTCATCATATTAGCCTTTACAGATTTTGTGTTTATTTGAAATCTGGTGAGCTTTGAAGCCCCTGGGCCTTCTGATACCCAGGCCACCATCGCCTATAACTCTTTTAGGCTACGTAGCCAAGTTAGGTCAAGGGAGGTAAAACTGTTATCAATTAAATATAGTGACTAAAATCTAATTACTTTGAAAATTTTTTGGTCTAACTGTTTTGGTTTTTTTTATGGATTTTTATGATAAGCATGTATATTTCTTTGACAATGAATGTTAAGATTCTTCAGAACGTCAGTGAGATCATAAATTATTTTCGTGAAACCGAGTCTTAGAAGATTTATTCTAATAAATTTTCGTGGCATTATAATTGTACAAACAACTGTCCAGGAGAATCAGTTTGAAACAAAAGTGAAGTTCCTGTGATTTCCGTTATATCAAAATGAACTCCGTTAGCAAGCTTTAACTAATTGGTATACTTGTCCTACAATTTCAACAGGTCCATGCTGTTTTAAAAAAAGTTGTGTGAATGGCAAACTGTGGTCAGCCTGATCAGATGCATTATTCTGTGGCATCTGATCTGGATCTAGACTGTTTACTCAGGCAGTCAAATGGGCATGTTCAAATTTTAGGATACATATGGTCAGCAGTCAAAATGTCCCAATATTTGGGGTAGGTGTGACACTTCAATACTATAGCTTCTGATAAGGTAATGATCATACTGATTTGTTGTTTTACATCCCTTTCAACATTATTTAAGTCATATCGAGATGATGGAACCCAGTAAGCATTCTACATTAATCTACAGCGGGCCGTTATCGGTCCGTCAGGGTAGCTGACGGGCCGATAACGGCCCGCTATAGATTTATGTAGAATGCTAGCTGGCAAGGGTGATGATGAAAGGCTCAGTATTTTAATTTCTGCCAAAAAAAACCAAAAAACATGTCTTGTAATCTTCATTATAATATGTTTTTTTATGGATTTATGGAAAACTATCAAAAGGTTATGTTTAACATGCAGCTCAAATGTAACATTTTGTTGGAACATATATGCAAGCGGAGGTATTATACGCCCGTGGCAAGTAATATGATGTAGCACATACTGACTTCTGTATAATTCAGTGATCTGTATGTAAACTGTAGGTGGAGTTAATTGGAAACAAAACAAAAATTTAAAAAATTAAAAGGGGCATAGCTCTGCTGATATTTGGTGAACTGTAACCTCAGGGTCCAAGCTGGCCAAGAAATTTTGGGAGAAGTGACTTCTATCTCCTGAGAAAATAGTGAGACTTTGCTGCATCTAGGGAGAAGTGGTTTTGGACAGAGAACTGATGACAGAAGCATAGCTATACTATAAGCTCATATGAGCCTTTGGCTGATTTGTTTTCCCTATACTTCAATATCTGACCAAACAATAACAAAACAAAAATTAACAACAACAAAAAAAAAAAAAAAATAAATAAATAAATAAAAAAAATAAAAAATAAAAAATGCTGCAAGAAAAGTTCTGTAAGGCTTTAACTTCTTTTATACTGATTTTTTTTGTATTTCAAGGGAGTCAAGTGAGAAGAGTATTTTAAAAAAAAATCAAAAAGAATCATGTCTATAAGTTTTGATATTAGTCAAGCTTCTTTATTATATATTATTTAATAAATTACTTATAAAGATTTAATAATTGTAACATTTCTGTGCAAATCTAATAAAAGAAGATGAAAATAAAATAAAATAAAAAAAATAAAAAAAACTTGCCCATATGGCCATAACTTTAGTTATTTGCAAAAAAATATACCTATTATAAAATAAAATTTGCACATTATTACCTCCAAACAATATATTGCGAAAAGTTTACAGAAATTTTCAAAAGGGCATACACCTGTGGACACAAAACTGTACAAACTTTGATGGGCTTCATTTCATTTTGATATGACACATATCCTAACATCCTGTCAGTCAAATGCTAGCCAGGTATAAATGCAAAACATAAGAAGTTGTCCATTGCACGGCAGAGCCTGCCCTGCATCACCCAGTTAAAGTACATCTCAACTGCCAAGAACATACATCAGACCTAAAATAGAATGTTCTTGTCAAAACGAATACAATCAATCAATGTAAAATGTTAGAATTGTCCATGAATGACATTTGACTGTCAAACAAACATGAAGCAAACAGATTCATTGAAAGTTACTTCATCAGTTTGCATAGTTTTGTGTCCACAGGTGTAACTCTGCCAATATTTATTGTAACCTTGAAATAATATGCTTTGCTCCACATCATCCTGTAACTATTTACGAAGTTTCAGCTTGATCGGTTGTAAACTGTAGGAGTCAGTCAGAAACGAAAAATTTACAGAAATTTTCAAAGGGGTATAGCTCTGCTAATATTTGGTGGACTGTAACCTCGAAACAGTATGTCTTGCTCCACATCATGGTCTAACTATAAATCAAGTTTCAGCTTGATCAGATTTAAACTGTAGGAGTTAGCCGAAAACAAAAAGTCTACAGAAATTTTCAAAGGGGCATAACTCTGCTAATATTTGGTGGACTGTTACCTCGAAACAACATGCGCTGCTCCACATCATGGTCTAACTACAATTCAAGTTTCAGCTGGATCGGATGTTAAGTATAGGAGAAGTTAACAGGAAACAAAAAGTTTACAGTAATTTTCAAAGGGGCATAACTCTGCTAATATTCGGTGGACTGTGACCCCGAAACTATATGCTCTGCTAGGCATCCTGGTATAACTATATACCAAGTTTCAGCTTAATCGGATGTAAACTGTAGGAGGAATTGTCGGGAAACAAAAAAGTTTATGAAAAGACGGACGGATGCCAGACCCCATAACATAATATGGGCAGAATTTGGATGATGGACACCACTGGCTAAACAAAAATCTTTAAAGATCGCTTTGGCAACACAAAAAAGAACATTGGAATCTCCCCAGCGGGCACATGACGTCCAACTGACGTTGTATTTTGGTTGTATTTTGGAGATCACGTCGCACAACCAGATTACAACGTCCACCTGACGTCCCTTACACACGTCTTGCTTGTAACCATATCACGACTTTTTTTTTCGGTTGTATTCTTGTCATGTCAACGCATATCCTTTTAACAACGTTTGACCGACGTTTTTGAAATCACGTCGATGCCACGTTTGCATGTAATTTTTATTACAAATATTATATTTGAATATAGATTATAATTATAGATACTCGAGTAGCCCGCCCGGTAGCCCGCTGCTGTACGCAGAACAATATTTAATATATTAAAAAAATATAGGCTACTTGATGCCAAAATACACATGCAGTACTCCCGCCCCATTTATCTCTTCGATACACGATATCTATCAGTGTTTCAGTTTTAACATGAACCCCCCCACACACACACACACCTTAGATATATCTAGTTTTCCGTGGGTTTTCGGTTCGGTCTCAAATACATGCATATTGGGTCAGACAAAATAGATAATGAGTAATGTGTTCCCTCAAGGAAAAACTATAATTATTGTAAATATCATATTTGAATTAGATCATCTACTCGAGTAGCAGTGCTGCACCCAGCAATATTCTAATATATATATTAAAAATACTTCATGCCAAAAAATTTTTCTATTTTTCTCCAGAAAAGAATAGGGTCGGGCCTGTAATTTTATGAAAATACGGGTATTTTGTTGAGGGTCGGTGCTTTACTTTTTTATTTTGCATTTTTAGTGATAAAAAAATAGCAGAGTCGAGTATTTGAAACAGGGTCGGTCGACAGCTAATTTTTGTATGCCTTATATTACGTCAGATTCTTGATATTACGTCAGATTCTTGATATTACGTCAGATTCTTGGTTCCCTGTATATGCTTTCTCTTTCGCGATTGCGCAGAATGTCAGAAAACCAGAGGAAGTATCGTACGATTACCATTCGCAGACAAAGAAAATCAAAGCACTGAGAGTGCTGATGGTGACGGTTTCCTTAATTTCTATAAGCCTCTAGACTACATATCTCTGTACTTTCATTTTGTTCAATATTTCTTGATATGTAACAAAAGCAATGCCATTTTCACTACACCATGTGTGCATTCTGCACAATTCAGAGTAACTAGTTTTCAGTATCATGAATATTTGATCCACATCACTGTGGTTCTGAACCCCTTTTAACCACATTTTTATTTAATTTCCCTGTACTGTGTACAGTAACATTATTTATGATCAGATAACACAGTTGTTTTTTTTTTTGTTTTTTTTTTTAACACAGTTTTTTTTTTTTTTTTTTTTTTTTTTTTAAGTATGAAATAGTTACATGTTACTTATTTCTTAAAGGACTGAAAGGATTGTAAGTTGTGGGTATTCATTACAACTACCCTATCAATAACTTTCAAATAAGTACCAACAACATATGTTTTGTGTAGAAGTTATAATTAAAAATATAATCTTGATAATCATCTAGAGTGCTTAAATGTACATAGTTCTGGCCTTTTACCGTTTACCATCTGTTATTCCATCCATTTGAGGAGTCATTATGTCCATGCTATTATATATATATATATATATTGTATCTAGAAACAAACAAGAGCTCTACAAGCGGAGGCATCAAACGCCCTTGGCAAGTAATAAGATGTAGCACATATGCAGACTACTGTGCAATTCTGTGCTCCAGACCTGTGTAAATTTGTAAGTGGAGTTAGCTGGAAACCAAAAAATTACCAAAAATTTCAAAGGGACATAATGCTGCTACTATTTGTTGGACTGTAATTTTGGAATAATATGTGCTGCTCCACATCATGGTCAAACTACAAATCAAGTTTCAGCTTGATTGGATGTAAACTATATGAGGAGTTAGCCGGGAACAAAAGATTAACAGAATTTTAAAGGGGCATAACTCTGCTAATATTTGGTGTACTGTAACCTCCTAATAATATGCGCTTTTCCACACCACGGTCTAACAATAAATCGCTTTTCAGCATGATTGGATGTAAACTATAGAAGGAGTTAGCCAGAAATGCAAAGTTTATGGAAATTTTTAATGGGGCATAACTCTGGTAATATTTGATGTTTGGTAACCTCAAAATAATATGTGCTGCTCCACATTATATTCTTATTATAAATTGAGTTTAAGCTCAGTGTAAGTATTTACAAAGTTTCAGTTTGAACAGGTGTAAACTATAGGAGTTAGCCAGAAACGAAAAGATTACAGAATTTTCAAAGGGGCATAGCTCTGCTAATATATGGTGGACTGTAGCCTCAAAATAATATGCCCCGCTCCACTTCATGGTGTAACTATAAATCAAGTTTCAGCTTGATCCAATGTAAACTGTAGTAGGAATAAGCCGGAAACAAAAAATTTACAGAAATTTTCAAAGGGGCATAACTGCCAATATTTGGTGGACTGTAACCTTGAAATAATTTGCGCTGCTCCACATCATGTTCTTACTATAAATCAAGTTTAAGCGCGATCAAATGTAAACTGTAGGAGGAGTTAGCTGGGGAAGTGAAAAATTTACTGAAAATTTCAAAGGAAAATAACTCTGCTGATATTTGGTGGACTGTAACCTCGAATATATATGAGCTGCTCGATATCATGGTCTAACTATAAATCAAGTTTCAGCTTGATCCGATGTAAACTGTAGGAGGAGTTGGCCAGAAACAAAAAGTTTACCGAAATATTCCAAGGGACATAACTCTGTTAATATTTGGTGGAGTGTGGCCTCAAAACAACATGCACTGCATCACATCATGGTCTACCTATAAATCAAACTTCAGCTTGATCGGATGTAAACTGTAGGAGAAGCTAGCAAGAAACTAAAAAATTTAGTGAAATTTTCAAAGGGTAATTATTCTGCTAATATTTGATGGACTGTAACCTCGAACAAATATGCACTGTTCCACATCATGGTCTAACTGTAAATCAAGTTTCAGCTCGATCCGATGTAAACTGTAGGAGGATTTAGTCAGAAACGAAAAGTTTACTGAAATTTTCAAAGGGACATATCTCTGCTAATATTAGGTGGACTGTAACCTTGAAATAATATGCACTGTTCCACATCATGGTCTAAGTATAAATCAAGTTTCAGCTTGATTGGATGTAAACTGTAGGAGGAGTTAGCTGGAAACAAAAAAAAAAACTTACAGGAATTTTCAAAGGGGCATAACCCTGTTAGTATTTGGTGGACTGTAACCCCGAAACATTATGTGCTGCTCCACATCATGGTCAATTTATAAACCAAGATTCAGCCTGATGGGATGTAAACTGTAGGAGGAGTTAGCTGGAAACAAAGAAGTTTATGGCTTCAGATCCCATAACCTAATACGCCCTGTTTGAAAACGAGTATAATAAAAACAGTAGTGAGCTTAAAGATGTTCAGATGCATCCCCTAATTTCAGAATATTTCAAATTATGGTAAAGATATTGGCAAAATGAAAATTATGTTGAAAACCCCATTTAGAGATTCCTGAATGTTCAAAGTCTTAGTAACTGGTATTGCTATTTATACTTTGTAAAAAAGCTATCCCACAATACACTATCCTATGATGTCACTGATTCTTTTAGATTTTAAATCCTCATCATTTTATTCCAGACTGCTAATTTTAATTAAAAAAAAAAGTAAGTATTCTATTACTATTGATATTAAGACTTAAAATTTCAAGCTAGAATTTTTTTTTTTTAAATTATGAAAACAAATATAATTAAATTCCAAAAAGTTTTTTTTTTAAATATGAAAAATGCAAGATACAGGTTACTATGTTGGAAAAAAAATTACCAAGAACAAATTTATTTTTGATAATTACATTCCAAAGATCATTACAAAATACACATAAAACTTCAGTAAAATAACTTCAGACAATGGAATTTAAATTTTAGTTTGACATAAATTTGATTTCTCAAAATTGAATTGTATCAAACTAAATATGAAAATGTATAAGCACTGCACCCTAACAAAAAGGGAAGAGACCTTTTCTCTCTGTATGTATTCTTTGAATATTTTCAAATTAAATTTTTTTAAAAGATTTTTGAAAAAAAATTCATAAGAACCACTGTTGTAAGTACATGTATTTGGAATATTTTCAAATTAAAGTTTTTAAAACATTTTTTTAAATTTTTCATAAAAACCAATGATGTAAGTATTTGGAATATTTCAGTAAGGTTTTCACCATTTGACTCGCTAGTCACGTCTTTCTTTTTAGCACATATACAACCAAAAGTGAAATAAGAGGATGTGTCTGCTTTAATCTATGAAAAATATTTGTGGTTAAAATACGGTTTCACAAAATCCAAAATCAAGCTTCGAATTCAACTGTGATTTTTGTTTGTCTCAGCTCTCTGCACTCTTCATATATAAACAAGAGGACCATGGTGGTCATTAACGCTCACCTGTGCCTTAACGGTCACTAAATGTCTACAATATTCATTAATCTGGAGGATATAACTCCAAAATATCCATGTCCTCCACTTCTGCAAGTTTAAGGAAGATCCAATTTTAACTGATGAAGCTATGCAGCAAACAAGTTTCTACTACCAAATACTGTCAGGGGAGATAACAAAAAAAAAAACCACAGCATCCAGAGTTGTGGTCCTTACATGCAACACACCTTTTTAACCTCATGTACAATTCTACCAAGTATCATCAATATATCTTCCATGGCGCTTAAGCTATGACAATCACATGGTTTCCACTGACAAATACTGTCAGGGGAGTGAACTCAAAAACTGCAGTATTCTAAGTTACAGTTTTTGTATACGACTAACCTTCTTACCTCCTGTTCAATCCTACCAAGTACTATCAATATATTTCAAAGGGTGTTGGATTTACAAGGTCTCTATTACCAAATACTGACAGGGGAGATACCTAAAAAATTGCAATACCTAGAGTTGTAGATCTTGTACAAGACGCGTCTTCTCAACGTCTTGTACAATTCTCCTGAATATCATCGATATATCTGAAATGGTGTTGAAGTTATGGCAATCATAAGGTTTCCATTACCAAATACTGTCAGGGGAAATAACTAAAAACTGTGGCATCTAGAGTTGTGATTCTTTTGTGTGACATGCTTTTTCAAACTTATGTACAATCCTACCAAGTATCATCAATGCATCTGAAAAGATGTTGAAGTTACCAAGATCACAAAGTTTCTATTAGGGGAAATAATTCTAAACCACAGCACCTGGAGTTGTAGTTTATGCAACACATCTTCTCAACCTCATGTACAATCCTACTGAGTTCAATCAATATATCTGAAAGGGTGTTGGAGTTATCAAATGCACAAGGTTTCTTTTACTAAATACTGTCAGGGCAGATGACTAAATAACTGTGGGACCTAGAGTTGTAGTTCTTGTATGTGCCACACCTCAATTCTTTCAAAAGATATGTTCTGGGAACTCAATGAAAGCATGCTACCAGGACGTTTCTAGAAGTCCTAGTTAGTACCCACAACATATGTTTACTAGGGAAAATAAGAAAATATGTACCTAAGCACTCCTTTAATCTGGAGCTCTGAAATGTAGACATTTCTTGTCTGATTCTCTTGATGTTAATACATTTTAAGATTATTTTTTTTATCCATTTCAAAAGGTACAAATTATCTGACCAGCAAGAGAAACTGGGCCTAATTCAAAACCATATTATTTAAGTAGTTGTGGTCATGATACACTCAAATTACACAAACCTTATTCCAAACTCATAAATCTGTAAAATAATGATGAATCAGAATGTTCAGACCAACAGACATGGACCCCAGAATAAAGGGTATAATCAGGCATCCATGGACAGTAAGCCTTACTTGGTAAGCAAGGTTTGCCCACCATGCCCATAAACCTGAACAAAAGACATGTAGGTAGAAGTGTTATGTCCGGGATTTTGGAAGTCTACTTATGAAATCAGTAAAAAAAAGTAACCATTTCTTCAAATCAGAATATTTTCTGACTAATTTTTATGAGACAACTAATCTATCAATATTCCTTGCATTCATTACTGTTTTTGCCTGGCAAGAAATAGAAACAAAATACTGGGCCTATTTACACACACACACACACACAAACACACACACACACATTGGATAACTTAAGCATATGTCATAAATTAATGTATTCATTTCTTGAAAAGCTTAAATTATGGGGAATATTCACCAGATAATCTATTTATCTGAGGATTCTTGGTACTAATTCATTTAATAATGTAACTCTTATATAAATGGCAAGAAATAAGAACAAATACCTGTTTGCTTTAAAAAGTTACATCTTAATATATCTTAATATATGTGCTAAAATCTGATGACAAAATACAGCTGTATTGCGTTATGCATATTCTGGTATATTTCCACAAGACAAACAATCAATTTGAGGATTTCTTGTGTTCATTTCAATTTGGAGAGTTAAACTCTGTATAAATATGAACAAATAAAAATCAAAATATAGCCTTACTCTTAAAAATGTACACTTAATATAGCTCAAACAAATGGATACTTATACAGTCAAACCTGTGTTAGTGGTCACCTCTATTAAGCAGCCAACCTGTATTAAGCAGCCAGAGGGAAGTTGCCCGAAAATTCATAGACTTATATATTTGAACTGTATTGCCTTCAGCAGCCACATTTTAAGCTTCCCATGGGTGGCTGCTTAAGACAGGTTTGACTGTACTGATATATCTGGACAAAATATTACAAATTGAGGCATAATCACTTATAAGTTATCGATTTTAAAGTTAATATATTATTTATTTTTACTTTGATTGCACAGAAAGCTCAGCAATCTTATGCACTTGTTCTATAAGACATGGATGTTGGTTTTTCATGAATGTGTGTTAGAGGAACCCAGATTACACAGGGAAAACCATCGACCAGCGCTACCCCACCCTGTTTTATGCCTGATCCTGGTGCCCCATAAATCCAATGTCGGCTGCAGTGAGTTATTCACATTGGGCACCATTAAAGGAAACTAAGGAGGGAAAGTGTGTTGGATGCAGGACTGAAACCTGTGACCTCTAGCTTGCAAGTGCTCTACCCAACTGAGCTAACCAGATGGCTGAACCCCCAATCACCACACCAGGATTTTTTGATGCCTGAATAAAATTAATGTGTGTGTGTGTGTTTTTTTTTTTTTTTTTTTTTTTTGATTTGGGTTTTATGTCTCTTTCAAGAATATTTCACTTATATCAAGCCGATCGTTCATCAAAGGTGGGCGAAAACCGGAGTACCCGGGGGAAAACCACCTGACCATCCGTAAGCAGAACACGGCTTTCCCACATGTGTTCCCTTTGTGTACATGTATATTCCCATTTGTGTTCCTGTTCACCAATCCATATCTGGAAAAAAGGTCTACTCTGAAAGCAGCAAATACTTTACTTTTAAATTAGACCCCTTTTCAATAAGGAAGCTAAAACAAGTTTGATATAGTTGTCTCCACTTGAAAGTGTATACAAAAAACAACTAAATAAATAGTTGCACCATGATGTGGAGCAGTACAGTGAGTGATCATTCTGTAAAAAAATCTGTAAAATTTTCGATTCCATCTAACTCCTGGTATAGTTTACATCCAAGCAAGCTGAAACTTTGTAAATAGTTACATCTCGGTGTGGACCATCGCATATTGATTCAAGGTTATAGTCCAACAAATATTAGCAACATTAATTAATAGAATTTGGAAGTTTCTGTAAACTTTCATCGCCGGGTAACTCCTCATACAGTTTTCATCTAATCATGGTTAAAATTAGTAAATAGATACAACATGATGTGGAGCAGTGAATATACTGTCTGGAGTTTACAGTACACCAAATATTGGCAGAAATATGCTTCTTTGAAATTTCTGTATCTTTTTTTGTTTCTGGCTAATTCCTCCTACAGTTAACATCTTATCAAGCTGACATTTGTTTAAAGTAAGACCATGTTGTGGAGAAGCATGTATATTGTTTTGAATTTACAATCCACAAACACTGACTTAATAACAGTCAGTATATATATATATGCTACATCTTACTAATTTAATGTCCCGCTTGTGGAGCTTTTTTTTCTCTTTAAATCCATGCCTTGTTAATCATAGTCTCTGCAAGTCAAACAGTTTTCAAGGTCATGATTTGAAACTTACATCATATTTGAGCGTGTGTTTAAGGGTCACAGATTTCTGATGTACACTCAGGGTCATTCATACGTATAAGGGATTTTTTTTGTTGGTATTACCACTTCTACAGCCTTGATTTAGGAGCCGGCTCTTTTAGCAACTGGATCAAATGGTGGTACTATTCACAAAGTTACCGAACAGTAGTGCATATGTACCTGTAAGTTAGGAGCACAGTTTCACTTAATTTCTTTTAGTTGACTTTCAAATACTACAGTACACTTTAATAGTTTAAAAGTTTTGATTGATTAACATTACATTAAAATATAGAAAAAGAGATAAACATTGCAAATGCTGTGATTGGCAGGTTAAGATTTTTAAAGACTTGTTTGATTGTTAATATGTTGTTAGCACTAACACTTAATCGTTTTACAGTTTGTGTGTTGAAAAAATGGGAAGCACTGACAGTGAAGTGGACAAATTGGTTGGAGATGTTCTCAAATACGCACCAAGCAGAAAGGGGGGTGGAGGAAGACACCGAAGCTCAGATGTACACTTGTTCATTGAAGTGGAACTGTTTGTGCTAGTTAGCTCACCTGGAGCTTTGCTCCAGGTGATCTTATAAATACAGTGGCCTGTTGTCCCTCGTCTGTTCATCTGTTCCCAGCATGCACACCACATCAAAATGACGTCGTATTAACACCGATGTGACGTGATCATGTCACATCGACGTTGATACGGCGTCATTTTAACGTTGTGTGCCCCGACTGGGTTGTTTTTACACTTTTTTGACATCTCCTTTTGAACTTCTGTCCAACTGAGCTGATATTTGGTGGATGACATTGTTTTGTTTTTTGGGTCGAGTGTTTATCAAAGGCCCACAGGTAGCTCTTCTGTGCTGACTATCACTGATACTGATAATTTATAGAAAAAAGAATGCACACTATTCTTATTGCTTTGAGGCCAGAGTGCTGCAGAACAGGGCTTCTGATCAGGGTCTACACTGTTTACTTAAGAGTACAGGAATAAAACCCTTAAGATGCCATAAAAACTGCATCTGAAACGAGTAAAAAAGTCACATGTTGATTGCAGTTAGATACTAGACTTTCTATTCAAACTGACATTGAAGTGCCAGTCAAATGGACAATATACTACTAATACCACTTCTATTAATATATTATTGCGGCTGTATTGTCTGCTGTTGATTTTTCTACCATTCTCCTGTTCACGGCCTTGAACATGATAGTGGTTGGCATTAATCTTTAACAGCATAGTTTGCAGCTTTCCTCAGATGTTTAACACGCGTTTCATTTGTTGAAAGTTTTGACTGATGTTCAAGTTGGAGTAACCGTTGACAATAAAAACTTGAAAATTCAAAGTTTTGACAAAGAGTGCTTAAGTAATAAATCTTAATAATAAATCTTTGTCTTGCTCATTTTTATCGCAACAGTTGCCGTCTGCTTTGTTGGCTAATGATTACTATAAAGGTCATTTTGTAAACAGTGTGGACCCAGATCAGACTGTAGCAGTCTGATCAGGATCCACACTGTTTGCGTATATATGCAAAAAAAACAAAAATTTTCAAAACGTTTGCAAGATGCAGCAGGCAACATTAACAGATCACATATTCAGATGCGTTTGTCTTCGCATCTTAAGCGTTAAATAAATGTACGATTGTGGCCTTTTTTTAGGCGTATATTTTGACACTAATTCATCGTCATATTTTATGTTACAGCAGTGTCATAATTTGACGTGATCACGTCTTATTTATGTCATTTTTATACCCAGCCATACAATAGTGGCGGGGTATTATGGTTTCACGTTGGACGTCCGTGTGTCTGTCTGTCCGTCAGTCGTATGTCCTTCCATCTGGTTTTCATTTCCGGATGATAACTTGAATAAACATCAATGGATTTTCACCAAATTTGGTATGTGCACTGATCTTGTGGAGATCTGGTGTTGTATTGCTAATGGGCAAGTTTTGATGAAGTTATATCTGCCTGGGACACGCCCACATTTTCATTCACGGATGATTATTTGAATAAACGTCAGTGGATTTTCACCAAACTTGGTATGTGCATTGATATTGTGAAGATCTGGATTGGGATTGCTAATGGGCAAATTTTGTCAAATTTTGACGGATATCTACCCGAGACTTGCCCATATTTTGGTTTCCGTCAAGGGATTTTAACCAAACTTGGTACATGCATTGATATGAAGGAGATCTGGTTAAGCATTGCTAATGGGAAAATTTTGTCAATGTTTGACAGAGTTATCTGCCTGCCACACGGATAATGGCGGTGTTTTTGGAGCAGAAATAAGAAAAATGTCTTCCTTAAAAACGCACTATTCTCTTTATAAAATGTGGTTTTCAAGGGTGTTCATAGCATAGGCTTGTCATCATGATGAAAAATTTATGTATGAGGCATTTGATTGAATAATAATAAAGTCGTACATTCCAAACTTTACTTATTTTTTTTATCTTGAGCCACTAGTAGTACAGACCAGCCAGATATATAGCCTAGGACAATTTGAAACATTAGATGACATAATACAATCCTAACATATGACATTGTAATTACAGGATAAAATGATGTCGTAATACGTCATATTATGACGTTGTAATAACGTTGTATCATGACGTCGGTATAACGTCATAAAGTGACGTCGTATCAATGTCATATGACGTCACACCAACGTCATTTTATGACGTCCTACCAATGTCATATTATGACGTCCTACAAACGTCATGTTATGACGTCCTACCAACGTCCTATTATAACGTCCTACCAACGTCCTATTTTTACGCCTAAAAAACTTTCATTTACAACCTTCCTACAACCTTGAAATGACATCATGATATGACGTCTATATAACCTTATTGCAACTATGTTTGCCCGCTGGGTCAGCTTTATGGAGACTACGCCTCACGACAGCAATGCAGCCCACAGGGTTGCACACACCTCACAGGTCACCATCTGGCCAAGCAGAACTCAATTTTTCAAAAAGCCAAAAAGGTCTCAGTGATCCCAAAGAAAATACACCACAACCTCTTTATAACACTATTGTTGGGGTCCATAGCATAAACCGTGTTAGTTAAACAACCCTGTTATATCCAAACCAAAAATGTATAGATTATATTGAAAAATGACCATTTATGGTCATTTTTCAATATAATCTATACATTTTTGGGATCCATCTTTGAGCCGTGTTATATCTAAAACCGTGTTATAATGAACCGTGTTATAAAGAGGTTGTGATGTATAAACATAAATAAGCCAATTCTGTTTGCTATTTATCCAGCAGTTTCTAGAATTATCAAAAAGCAATCAAAAGGCTTTCTTCAAATTTAGGGCAAGTACAGTATGGTAAGGTAAGGTGTCTGTATATTTAGGGTTAATATGGTAAACCCTAAAAACTGACCCATAGCTCCAGATAAGTGAGGGTACCAGGTGAATATTTTTTCTTATTTCTCCAAAAAAAACGCATTTTGTGGGTACTCAATAATAGCGCTTCGGTGATATTTTCCTTATCCTTATTTCTCCATAAAAACATGTAGGTACTCATTAGAAGAGCCTCTCCATAAAAACGTGGGTACTCATTAGAAGCACCTCAGCTAGGTGTTTCTAATGAGTATCACAGCATATGTTTTTGTAGAGAAATAAGAAAAAAAGTCGAATACTTTTAGGCTGAAAAAGGGTATTATCTGTAGCTATGCTAACCTATAGTACTCTGTCTTGATCTAATTCTCCATGTTGCATCATGTTCACATAGCTCCAGATAACTGTGGTCTTCTTTTTTTTCTTTTTCTCCACAATGTATGTGTTCATGCAGAAATAGAAGAAAACAGCTGGAGATATGAGTAACATTTTTCCTGCTTAATGAAATCCTAATAAAAACAAACAGAAGGATATATAGACTAATTTTAATTTGATATAGAGTTTAAAAATACAATTTTTTGTAGCTATTTTATTGTTACAAATACATTAACTCTGGCCCTGCTGAACCCAGATATGACATGCCTTGCATTACGAAAACACGCCTATTCAAGTATATAGAAAACTTCACCTGCAAAAACTGAAAAATTTCGGATAAAAACTCTGATATTTTTCACATTTCTGCTCAAAACATAGATTGTGGGTACACGTTAGAACCGCCTCGGTGAGGCGGTTCTAACGAGTACCCACAATCTATGTTTTTTAGCAAAAATAAGAAAAATAATGTATACCCCTGTGAACCCCAGTTTTACTATATAAAAGTGGGGTTTAAGGGGGTCAAAACTATATAGGCATGTTTTCGTGATGTAAACAGTGCAGATCCAATGAAGAAGCCAGCTGATCTGGATCTGCATGATTTGTCCATTTATATAAACAATCTGGATCAAGTAATTTGACTGGCTGACAAAAGTGTGTGTGGCATCTTAATTTATTCAATATGACAAGAGTTAAAATATTAACAAATTGCATGGAAAGAACAATGAGTGAGAAACATACAGAAAGCAATATGTAAATGATTCACTACTTAAACTTTAGCACTCTCAAGCACAATCAGCAAAACCAGCAGACAATAAATTGATACAGTTTAGGTGTTGTTGTTTCAAGAAAAATGATACTGCCAATTATTACAAATTGTTTTAAATAGCAGTGACACTGAACAGACACCTGTGACGGGGACACTGATCGGGGTGTTCACTGCTTTATTTTGGACATTACACTTAGCATGCTGGGTAAAACTTACAATCTGAAATATTTTTCCAGGCAAGTAGGAGACAATCTGCATGAAATGTCAAACCCTATTTTCATGGACAATAAGAAACAATATCAAATTGTCATCTACAGTGTTTGTCCAGAGAGTGCTAAGGTTAAAAAAACAAACTAGTAACAGTGTTTTCAGAGAAAGCAGATGCACCCCCCCCCCCCCCACCCCAACACCAAAAAAAAAATCAGTTTTCCTACTGCTTTGACCATGAAAATTAGGTCAATATCACCAAAATCTGATCAGTTCTTTGTTATGTCCCAATTATATTATCTATGAAAGTTTGTTAAGAATCCAACCACTGGGTCACAAGATATTGTGCAGACAAGAAAGTCACGCAAACACCGATGCCAACACCAATGAGATCCGCACTAAAAACAAATATGTCCCCCTTCCCATAGTTTGCGGAACATAATACAGTGTACCTAGTAACTGTTTTCGGAGACAACATATGTCCTCTCAGCGAGAATTTTCAGTTTTTCTACTGCTTTGACTTTGAAAATTAGGTCAAGGTCACAAAAATCTAATCAGTTATTTGTTATGTTCCCATTATATAATCCATGATTTTTTGGTAAGAATCCAACCACTGGTTCACAAGATATTGTTCAGACAAGAAAGTGTGACGCCGACGCCATTGCCAACAGCAACTGGATCCGCACCAAAAACAATATGTCCCCCTTCTCATAGTCAAGGGGACGTAGTAACCCTTAATTACCCTATATATTGGACAGACATGCCTAAGCAATCTGTGTAGACCTATAAAGGAGTAGTCTGATCAGAACCTACACTGTTTGCCTTTTAACCAACATCTTAAGTCAGTTTAGCATCTTGTCAAAATGACTTCTTATTTTTTTTTCAGTAAATATGCTAAATAATTAAGGTTTCTGAATACTGTAGATAATTTTAAGTACATGTACTGAAATGTTCCTGATTTATCTCCCTTAATGCTTAGCATGCTGGATCCAACTTTCAGCAGACAACATTCTGAAATATTTTTCTTAATTTTCCCAGAAAATAGTCTTTGACATTTCATGCAAATTGTCATTTTTGAAGACAATTTGCACACAATGTCAAAGCCTATTTTAGGAGAAAAGTAAGAAACAATGTCATATGACAAAATATGAAAGCTATATCTTACATACTGAATCACTTAGGTTGGTGTGGACGAAATATGAAAGCTATATCTTACATACTTCAGCAGTCATGTACACTTTTCAAAACTTTATCACAGCTGTAAATGACAAAGTATGACCTGACCTTGACCTAGGCAGGTCAAACTGAGGAAGGGATGTGTACTATTGAAAGGTCTTACCCTAAGGTAGGTGTGGGCCAAGTATTAAAGCGGCGTCTTGAATATTTCAGCAGTTATGAACACTTTTCAAAACAAACGCAGAACTCAAACATGGGTTTAAATGACAAAGTATGACCTGACCTTGACCTAGGCAGAAGGTCAAACTGAAAAAAAGGATGTGTGCTGTTGAAAGCTTAGCCTAACGTTGGTGTGGGCCAAATATTAAAGCGGTATCTTGAATACTTCAGCAGTTACAAACACTTTTCAAAACTTAAATGCAGAACTCGAACATGGGTTTAAATGACAAAGTATGACCTGACCTTGACCTAGACAGACGGTCAAACTGAGGAAGGGGTGTGTGCTATTAAAAGGTCTAACCCTAAGGCTGGTGTGGGCCAAATATTAAAGCTCTATCTTGAATACGTCAGCAGTTATGTACACTTTTCAGAACTTAAACGCAAAACTTAAACATGGGTGTGAATGACAAAGTAAGAACTGACCTTGACCTACATAAAGGGTCTCAGTTTGGGATGGGGGTGTATGCTATTGAAAGGTCTTACCCTACGGTAGGTGTAGGCCAAATATGAAAGCAGTACCTTGAACAGTTAAAAAACTATGCACACCTTTGAAAACTTAAACGTGCTAACACGGACGCCGACAGACGCGGACGCTAACGACTGGGAGACAACATAAGCTCTCCAGGGACATAGTCCTGGTGAGCTAAAAAAGGAACCAAATAAGGTCTTATTTACATGTGTAAATTTCTTTGCTAAAGTACAGTCAAAGGCCAAAAGTAATTCCACAAAAATATTTTCTCATAGACTTTAATGCATTTTCATGTTTGCAAGACACTTAATATTGTGTAACCTCCTTTAGAAAATACTGATGTTCTGTAATGATGGAAAGGTAAATGATGCATGCCCAGAAATATGTATATGACTTTGATGAATATAGGATATGTGCCTTCTCAGATACAACAAGTTGAATTAAGAGGAAATTTTTAAAATGGCAGATTTCTACTGATGCCAGTTTTTAGGTCACTCAAAAACTGCCCAAAATGTCTTACACAAAATTTTATTCGTTGTCTTTCAAGTTTGCATAGAGAAAATCCAATAAGAATCACAATGTATATTATATAAATCGTCCAGCTTTCAAATGATGTCAACGTTATATAGACAAGATATAAACAATTGCTTCTTTTCATTTATTTATTTTGTAAACATGAAAATGCATTGAAGTCTATGGGATTTTTGACATTGTGGAATTACTTTTGATCCCTGACTGTAGTTTGGTAAGCAAAAAACCTATGCCCATGTAAATGAAAAAATATGTCACTTTATCCTTTACCACACTGGGCTAATTCAGCAGGTACAAATTGATGATCTTTTTCTAGCTTTCCTAGAAAACAGGGTTTTACATTTCATGCAATTTGTCTCCACTTGAGATAAGAGATAATTTGCATGAAATGTCAAAACCTGTTTTCTGGGAAAAATAAAAACAATACTTCATTATATCGTCTGCTGAAAATTTTATCCAGAGTGCTAAACATTAAATATGCCATATTCATGAAGTAAAAAAGTTTATCCGACAAGAACATCTGCTCCTGTAAATGTGTCTAAAATTGCTAGATGAGTGGCAAACAGTGTAGATACTGATCAGACACCACAGAATGCATCTAATCTGGGTTTACACTGGTTGCTTAGACTTGCCTGTCCGAACACTTAAGCTTAAGTATGGTAATTTGATCAAATCGTATATGACAGAAAACTGTATTTGTCAAATTTTCTGTGATAATATGAATGCTAAGTGCTATTTCTTTTTCTTTTTTTTTTTTTGCACTAATTTCTGTAGCGAAATAATCTTTACTATGTCAACAATGCCTAAATGGAGAGAGGACATTTTAACCCCTTCAAGCATTAAGCAAAATATATTGTATCAGACAACATTCTGTTTTTTTATAGTTTTTCAAAGAAAATAAGAAATGTCATTTGATGTCAATCCTCTGTCTAGAAGATGTTTTACATGAAATATCAAGTCTTATTTTCTCTGTAAATAAAAAAAAAAAAATAATAATAAAAAAAAAATCAAAATGCTAATTGTTGCAGTTGTAATTAGCACTTTAAGAGTTGAAAATTCCCATGCCAAATGATAGGCAATATTTTGCAAAATAAGATGTTACAAATAGCAAATCTCTTTTGCCTAATGCATTTCTTCCTTACTAGACATGGTCAAAACAGAATATCATCACGAAAACATGCCTATATAATTTTGACCCCTTTGAACCCCACTTTTACATAGTAAAACTGGGGTTTACAGGGGTATACATTATTTTTCTTATTTCTGCTCAAAAACATAGATTGTGGGTACTCATTAGAATCGCCTCAGCAAGGCAGTTCTAACAAGTACCAACAATCTATGTCTTTGAACAGAAATATGAAAAATATCAGAAGTTTTCATCTGAAAATTTTCATTTTTTTGCAGTAAAATTTTCAGTATATTTGAATAGGCATGTTTTCATAATGCACTGTATTAACATTCTTTACATCATCTCATGTTTGAGAAATATGTAAGCACACAACTGAGCCACACCAGGATGAAGATATCGTTTTAGACAGCGAAGGGCCAGATCAGCCTGTACAGCTGTTGTCTGGCAGGGTCCAATATCTGCTTACAGAATTATAAGGTACTGTAGTATATACCGGTAAGTATAGTAAAGTCTTTGATCAGACTATATAGTTTCGCTAGGTTATCTAGATCTGTACTGTTCCTTTATGCCCTGAAGGTACCTTTTCTCATGGCACAGCTCAAATCATTTGCAACCATCACTTGATGCACACTGACAAATCATTGTTTCCTGTTCTTGGACCGAAAAACTGACAAAACTGCACAATCTGACCACAGCCTTTACTGTTCACAATACAATACAAAAATCTCGTATAAATATTCTAATAGCTTAACCCTTAAAATGCCAAGAAAACCTGCCTCTGAAAATATCGTCTGTTTATGTCGTCTGCTGAACATTCTTGCACACTTTTCAAACCTGATCTGGGTCCACACTGTTTGCAAAAATGACTTAAAATCAAAAGCAGATGACAAAGCAGATGACAATTAACTTCTTACCATACTTGTCCTATAATTTGAACAAGTCAATTTAACTACCTGTTGATGCATCTAAAAATTAAAACAGTGGCAAACTATAGACACTGTTTTCTGCCCGAGCTGGGTCTACACAGTTTTGTTCTGGCTTACCATATTTGTTTTGTTTTGATTTTACAACACTTTAAAAAATCTTTCAATCATATCGTGGCGGTGTCTGGGTGTGACAAGGAGCTCCATACTTATTTAGAATGCTGTCTCGGTGAAATGTCATGCCCAAGACACGTCATGGTATTCACCCATTAAAATGACATTAAACTGACACCAGGCTGATCAGTGTTAGCTCTATTTTCTAAATGCTGAGCGCCAAGAGAAAAAACAACTAGTACCATTTTTGTTTGCTTGTGTTGAGATTGTATAGCCCAGTCAACCCATTTGGGTCATGTCCAGCGCCATCAGTTTACCTAGCCACATTTTTTTCCTGGGCAGGCTTAGTCCTGTATTAAAGCCGTTGACCAATACACCACAACCTCTTTATAACACTATTGTTGGGGTCCATACCATAAACCGTGTTAGTTAAACAAACGTGTTATATCCAAACAAAAATGTATAGATTATATTGAAAAATGACCATTTATGGTCATTTTTCAATATAATCTATACATTTTTGGGATCCATCTTTGAACCGTGCTATATACAAAACCGTGTTATAACAAACCATGTTATAAAGAGGTTGGGCTGTACTTGTGCACATTCTTTCATATTTTTTAAGGTCATGTCAAGCAGTGCGGTCAGTTAACATACACTTTTTTCCAGGGCAGATTTAGTCCTCTTAGTAGTTACCAGTACTTGTGCACTCACTTTTGCCAGCAACTGACAACTGCTTTTCTTGAATCAGCAGAAGGGGGAGAATGACCATAGAAATTATTGCTTGATCAGTCTCAACTGGAGCTATGTGACTGAGCTGGGATTTGAACTTGTGCCCGCAATCAAATAACGTTTTAAATGTGCAATCTGGCCACACACGGCAATGTATAGACCCATTTACAGTGCCAGTTAACCTTTATTACCACTCTCTGGGCTTACGCAGCAGATGATAAATTCACAATATTCAAAAAACTGATTATTTTTCTTATTTTTCCCAGAAAACAGGATTGACATTTCATGCAAATTGTCTGCAATGGAGACAATTTGCATGAAATGTCAAATCCTGTTTTCTGGAAAAAAATAAGATTCTTAAGATATATCCAAGTCATCTGCTGAAAATGTAACCCAACATGCTAAGGTTTAACACCATCCCAAAGATATAACACAAATGGTGAGAAATGCAAGAAAATCACCCTTGTGCCATATGTAGGCAATGAAGCCCTAGATCAGCCTGCACACTGTAGTAGAGGTCCTGATCAGATGGCAGGGATGCATGGGCTGATCTAGGCATTTACTGTTCACACAATATGCCATAAGAACCCTATTCTTGAACTACACATCATATACCATGATGAGGATTTGGTATTTTCTGTCCCTCTCAACACAAAAAAATCATTTAAGTCATATCAAGACAATAGAAGATTAATAATAAAACTTTAAGGCTCTATGCAAATGAGTGTTGTAAAGTCACAAGCTGAATTCTGTCTCCAGTGGAATTTGGGTGTTGAACTTCATGATCGACAGTTGAAAAAGCCAGCCATCCTTTTGAATACCATGAAATCTGTCAACAGTGACCGTATACTGATGTGTGCCAGGTGTCTGCAAAAACAAAAATAGCATGAAGACCTTGTACAAAATGCTATTATAACATGTCAGACAGAGCTAAAACACATTCATACACCTGTTTTGTTTGTGTTGAGGTTTTATGGCCCAGTCAACCCAATGGGGTCATGTCGAGTGCAGTCAGTTTACCTAACCACACTCTTAGAGGGTAGGCTTAGTCCTCTAAGCAGTTAACCAGTATTGTGCACATTCTTTTGTCAGAAACTGACAAATGGCCCCTTCTTAAATCAGCGGAAGGGAGAGAATGACTATAGAAAATATTTCATGATCAAGTCTCCGGGGATGGCATCCGCGACCTCCTGAACACCAGTCGTACTTGCATCTGACTGAGCCACCAATGTTTTGTTTAACTTTGCTATCCTTTTCCTCAAAACTGGGACATTGCCCAGGATAAAAAGGAAAACCTGTTCATATTTTATTTACCCTATACAGGTTTCATTATACATAGGTCTAGATAAGAGTGGGTATCAGGTAAATATTTTTCTTATTTCTCAACAAAAACATATGTTGTGGGTACTCATTAGAAGCACCTCGGTGAGGCGCTTCTAATGAGTACCCACAACATATGTTTTCGTTGAGAAATAAGAAAAATATATACTGAGCAACATACATTTAGCACGGATTCTTGGGGGCCAATATTTTCATCAATACAATTTTGTACAATAACTGAAAACATGTACATTATCGTGCTAATGTCCGGGATACATTTATCCGCACGAAAAGTTTGCTTTTATCGATATCGAACGTGGCACGTGCAATCACAAGGTTTTCATGACCATGTACCATTTCGTGTACATGGCACTAAGTGACATTTACAAAACATATCAGTACAGTCTTGTTAAACATCACAGTTAAAAAGTCCATCATAAAATTGCCAAAAAACGGCTATGGGGAAGAGCAGAAGCCTAACGTTAGATCAACGTCACAGAGTTCTGGGGATGCTGGAAGGTGGGATGTTGGTTACAGCCGCAGCACGCCAAATTGGGGTTCATCACAGTACTGTTTCTCGTCTGCGGTCTCGATATGAAGCAATTGGGTTGCTAAAGGATTGCCGTCAAACAGGTAGACTGCGGAAAACGTTGGAGCTACATCATGACGTCATGCTGGAACCGCTTCATGTCTGTGAGAAAAGTTGCTAATCAGCTTCGGGCAGCTACCGGAACAAGGGTTTCTGCTCAAACAATTCGTCAGCGTCTGATTCGAGGAAGGCTCCGGGCGAGAAGATCTTACGTCGGCGTTCCTCTTACTCGATGCCATCACCAGGATAGGGTGAATTGGGCCAGAAATCATCGCCGTTGGACTCAACATCAGTGGAACAATATCCTCTTTACCGACGAATCGTTTCACTGTTGATGTCGCCGATGGGAGAGCGCGTGTGTGGAGGTGTTCAGGTGAACGCTACCATGAACAGAACGTCATCCAAAGGGACCAATATGGTGGTGGTAGTGTTATGGTGTGGGGAGGCATAACCTGTAACACTAAAATGGACCTCATTACTGTTCAGGGAATGCTAACAGCTGCTGGATATTGTGCTCAGATCATTCAGCCGGTGATTGTGCCCTTTGCGCGTCAAC
Organism: Anodontia alba; assembly: GCA_964016985.1. Taxonomy (NCBI): domain Eukaryota; kingdom Metazoa; phylum Mollusca; class Bivalvia; order Lucinida; family Lucinidae; genus Anodontia; species Anodontia alba. Next base: position 62,245,901 of record OZ024832.1, on the reverse strand, counting down.
GTCCAGGAGTGATAATCCAACAGGACAATGCTAGACCGCACACTGCAAGATACACAATGGATGTTTTAAACAATAACAATGTTCAGTTGTTGGAATGGCCATCGCGATCCCCGGATTTGTCTCCCATCGAGCACATGTGGGACATTTTGGGACGCAGAGTCAGAGAACGTCATAACGTTAACGTTCGTGATCTTGAGCGGGCATTGCATAGAGAGTGGAAGAACATCCCTATGGCAGAAGTTAACCCTTGTCCTGCTGAACCCGGATATACCCTGCCTTTGCAAACAGTGTAGCTCCAGATCAGTTGGCTTCCGAAGAAGCCAACTGATCTGGATCTGCACTGTTTGACATTAAGTATGTGAATTTATAGCAACAATCCAGGTCAAGTAATCTGATTGGCTGTAAATTGGAAGTGTGCGTGGCATCTTAATAAATTCAGCAGGACAAGGGTTAACAGACATGTTTCCAGCATGAGACGTCGGGGCCTGGCTGTCATCGCATCGAAAGGCGGGCATACACAGTATTAATGAGTGTGCGAACTTTAAAATTGACCCCAGTGTCCAATATGGAGGTCTCTGACAAATTCCATGTAGAAGAGATGGCTGTTTACATTTGAAATCGAGTGTCAATGGATTAAAGATGAATTTCGGTAATGTTTCACATTTGTTACTTTTTTTCCTCTAAAAGATAGTTGTGTTGTCTTAGTCCGTGCTAAATTTATGTTGCTCAGTATAGATATTTTTTGGTTTGAAACAGCACCTTATCAAGAACTATGTACTCATAGCTTCAGACAAGGCTCTTTTTTTCAACCTAAAAGTATTGATTCTTTTCTATTCTTATTTCTCCACAAAAACTTATGTTGTACCGTATTTACCATATATATTCGGACAGACAGGCCTGAGCAAACAGTATAGACCCAGATGAGACGCCGCAGAATGCGGCTTCTCATCTGGGTCTACACTGTTTGCCACTCATGCAGCAATTTTTAGACACAACATCGGGTAGTGAATTGTACTGGTTCAAATTTTAGTACATATATGGTAAGGAGTTGAGGTGTCCGAATACTTAGGGTAAATACGGTACTAATTTGAAGCACCTTGCCGAGGATATGGACAACCCCCCTTATCTGGAGCTTTCATGTATATAAGGATATAAACAGGCCTGAGCAAACAGTGTAGACTCAGAAGAGACTCAACAATATGAAGCTTTTAATTAGGATCTCTACTGCTTGAAATTTGTCCAGTAGTATTTTAGACGCATCAACAGTAGAAAAAATAACGTGTGAAGACTTAAGCACAAGTGTGGTAAGGCAATGAGGTGCAAGATGGTTCAGACTTTAGCACAAGTATGGTAAGGAGATGAAGTGTCTGAATGCTTAAGGTAAATACAGTAATCATTATGTTACAAGTGTGATGACTAGGTATATGTGAGTCAAAACATCAGAAAAGATACCTTCAGACATGTACACCAGTAGAGATTCAAACCAGCCTGCACAGCCTCATCTGAGAATCTTTACTGGCCACATTCAATAGCCAAGGATGCGAAGTTTTTATGTGGACAATGACAAAACATAAGACAGTGCAGATGCACAGGCTGATTTGAATCGTCATTGGGGGCACATGTCAGACGCCTAAGATACATTATATACAAACACTAAATGAAGAATGAAAGTTCCAGTGTAGATACACTACAAACCCTAACAAGATAAAACAATAAGCAAAGTGACACTAAATGTAAAGTTATATAATTTGTAGACATAAATAGGGTCGACGCTAGGATGGACATCAGCACATAGATGGATGGATGGATGGATATTTTGTTTATAGACGCTCAACCCTAAAAGGGCATATAGCGTCTAATAAGTTTTATGTTATGATGATTTTATTTAATGAGAAATTTAAAAATATCTAGGATTGATGTATTTATTTTAAAGAGATAAAGTATCAATGATTTTAAGTGATTAAAAATACTGATCATATTTTATTAAAAAGTCCGATCTCTTTAAGAAAGTCGAGTATTTTCTGAGTTGGCATATCAAAAAGTTCCTTTATAGTTTTTATATTAAAATACTTTGTACGAATGTGATTAAATTCAGCACAAGTGATAAGAAAATGTTTGACTGTGAAAGGTTCATTACAAGGAATGCAGAATGGAGCTTGTTCATTGTTTAAAATATAAGAATGAGTAATTCTAGTGTGTCCAAGTCTACATCTCGTGATTTTTGTTTGTTCTTTTCTGCTGAGATTAGAGAATGTGCATTTGCTGTTAAAATTTGGTTTGATTTCATTTAATTTATTATAAGTTTGTGTTTCCCAAACAGACTGACATTTGTTGTTGGTGTATTGACAGACGTTTGATTTAAAGTCGGAGTGAGGAATTTTGAAATTGGTTATTACTAAGGATAATGCAGATTTGGCTTCTGAATCTGCTAATTCATTTCCACGAATATTAACGTGGCTGGGAAGCCAACAAAATACAATTTCTTTTGAAGCGGAAAGATAATAATATTTTTTAAGAATTTGCTGAATCAACGGGTTTCTATGGTGTAAATCTTTAAGAGATTTTAATACAGAAAGAGAATCTGAATAAATGATAAACTGTTTTTCAGACTGATCTCTGATATGGTAAAGTGCAATATCAATTGCCTTGGCTTCGGCGGTAAAAATGGAGCTATTATCAGGTAATCTGATACTGTCAGTAAAATTTGGACTAATAACAGAACAAGCAACTTTCTCATCTTGTTTCGAACCATCTGTATAAATTGACAGGTAATGTTTATAATTTGATTTGATTTCTAAAAATTCATTCTTAAAAATATGCGACTCGACTTCTGTTTTTTTATTTTTATGAAGGTCTAAAATAATCTTTGGAGGGTTTAACGTCCATGGCTCTTTTGATGGAAGAGAAAAATGCTGAACATTTTTAATATTGATATTGGCCTCTTCAAGTAACGGTTGTATTCTCAGGCCTAGGGGTTTAATAGCCGTTGGTTTGTTGTTGTAAAATCTTTCATATTTAGGATTAAAAACACAATCATAGGCTGAATTTCGTGGATTGGCGGCTAATTTAGTAACATATTGAAGAGACAATTTCTCTCTTCTTATATACAATGATGGTTCATTTGATTCAGCGTATAAACTTTCGACGGGGGAAGTACGAAAAGCCCCTAGAGCCAGACGTAAACCTTGGTGATGAATAGTATCCAAAGATTTCAAATAAGATTTTCTTGCGGATCCATAAACTATGGATCCATAATCCAATTTAGATCTAATTAAAGATCTATAGAGATTTAAAAGAACAGTACGATCTCCTCCCCAGTCGGAACTGGAGAGAACTTTAAGAATATCAAGAGCTTTTAAACATTTAGCTTTTAAAGCTTTGATGTGTGGTATAAAAGATAATTTGTTATCGAACAAAAGACCCAGGAATTTTGCTTCACTGACGACTGGAATTGGACTACCGTATATGGTGAGATGAGGATCTAAATGTAGCTGACGTATCTGACAAAAATGAACGCATTGAGTTTTTGTTTTTGAAAATTTGAAACCATTTTCTGTTGCCCAATCTTCTATATTGTTTAAACATCGTTGTAGTTTGAATTCAATGGTTTCCATATTTTTCGATCTAATAAATATTCCAAAATCGTCAACAAAAAGTGAACAATCAAGGTCTTTCACACATTTAACAATATCGTTAATTTTAATGCCAAACAAGGTAGGTGATAAAATGCTTCCCTGTGGTACACCTTGTTCTTGTTTAAATATGTCCGATAACGTATTACCTATTCGAACATTAAATGTTCGATCCGATAAAAAATTTTGAATAAAAAGTGGTAATCGGCCTTTAAGGCCTAATTTATGTAAATCTTTCATGATGCCATGTTTCCATGTAGTATCGTAAGCTTTTTCAAGATCAAAAAATACAGCTACGACATGTTCTTTTTTAATAAAGGCATCACGAATAAAGGATTCCAAACGAATCAAATGATCGTTTGTACAGTTATTTTTTCTGAATCCAGCTTGATATTTTGTTATAAGCTGGTTTGATTCTAAGAACCAAACCAGTCTATCATTAATCATTCTCTCCATTGTTTTACACAAACAACTTGTCAAAGCAATAGGTCTATAGTTAGTAGCTTCAGTATGATCTTTATTTGGTTTTGGTATAGGTATAATCGTTGCTTTACTCCAGTCTTTTGGAAATTTTCCAGTGATCCAAATATCATTTAAAATATTTAGTAAAGTTTTTAAAGCGTTATCGGGTAAATGTTTAAGAATTTGATAATGGATGTCATCAGGACCAGCAGCTGTATCGTGAGATTTATTAAGAGCATCTGATAATTCTGAAGCTGTGAATGGTACATTATATTTTTCATGATTTAGTGACGTAAAATTTAGATGCTCTTTCTCTCGTTCCTGTTTTATGTTTTGAAAGGTTTCGGAATAGTTTGCACTAGAAGAGTTTTTCTGAAAATTCTCTCCTAGTGCATTGGAAATATCTTTAGTCGTTGAGCATATATTTCCATTTGATTTAATATGGACATGCTTGTTATTTTTATTTTTGCCAGTAATTTTTCGAATCATGTCCCATATTTTCTTTGCTGGAGTTCTAGAATTAAGTTTGGAGACGTATTGCTGCCAAGATGTTCTTTTAGCCGTTTTTATTGTCTTGCGAGCTTTAGCTCGCATTTGTTTGGCATGGATTAGATTTTCTTTTGTTGGTTGCCTATTGAACTTTCGTAAGGCAGATTTTCTTTTATTTATTGAATTTTTAACATCTTTATTAAACCAAGGTCTATTTCTTTTTGAACATGTCGAGGACTTTGGAATACATTTTTCGGCTACATGAATTAAAGTATCAGTAAAAGCTTGTATATCATCTGCTGTTTTAAACATTTCAGGATTTAATTTTTCATTACATAGCTCCATAAAATTCTCCCAGTTTGCTTTATTGAAATTCCATCGGGAATGATGGTCTTCATTTGTCGATTCAATTTCTTCAATTTTAATTGGAAAATGATCGCTCCCATGAAGGTCATCTAAAACTGACCAATCAAAATCTAAGTAAATATTTGGAGAGCATATAGACAAATCTAAAGCAAAATAATTTCTTGTAGGAGAATGAAGATAAGTTGGTTGTTTATCGTTAAATAAACATAAATCATTTTCTGCAATAAAATTTTCTATTATTTCTCCTTTGTCATTTGTATCCAGACAACCCCATAGTTTGCTGTGACTATTAAAGTCACCTAATAATAAATAAGGACGAGATAACTGGTTTATAAGATTTTCTAAATCGTGTTTAGAAAATTTACAGTGTGGAGGAAGATATAGAGAACAAATTGTTATGGATTTAGACAGAGTGACATTTACAGCAACAGCTTGTAAATTACTATTTATATCTATCTGTCTATGAGGAACATTTGATTTTACAAGGATAGATGAACCTCCTGAGGCTTTCTGATTTTCAGTTGCGATATGATTATATAAACTATAATTTTTAAAATTAATATTATCTGTATTTTTTAAAAAGGTTTCCTGGAGACAAAAGACAGTCGGAGAAAGTAGTGTTGTTAAAATTAAAATTTCGTTATAATTTGCTTTTAGTCCTCGACAGTTCCACTGAATAATTGATTTTTTATCCATGATAAATGGAGAGATGATTTGAAGATAAGGAACTTAATCCTTTTGTTTTCTCTGAGACTGCGAGAACATGGAGGAGTCAGTCTCTAACTCCATGATCTCAAGGGAATCGAACCGATTGACCAACTTGATCGGATCGGCCGACGCCCCTTTACTATATGGATTTGGTTCTTTATCTTTATCTTTTTCTTTTCCATTTTTTCCTTTCTGGTCAGCTGTCCTGGACCTGGATCTCTGTTGTGATCCACTTGTTTTAGTCGGCTGTGTTTGTGAACTGTTTTGAGATTTTGTTGGTGGTCTAGACTGATGAGTAGATGTGGGTTTAGGTTTAGGTTTTACAGTAGGAGTAATAACTTTTGAATTTGCTTTGATGACAGAATCTTTTTCGTTAAACTGGGTAGAAATTTCTTTGGTTTCAGGTTTAGTGTTTAGGGATTGAACAACTTTTGCAAAGGTGATTTCAGGTTGATTTTCTTGTATTTTTTTGGCTTCCAAATAAGTGATTTTTTGTGTAACTTTAATTTTCATGATTTCTTTTTCTTTTTTCCAAATTTCACACTGATTTGATTTTGATTGATGGTTTTTGTGACAGTTCACACACTTGGCTTCATTTTTACAAGCATTTGTAGAGTGATCAAAGTCACCCATACCACATTTTTCACATATTGATCCAGGTAATTCAGGACAGCCGTTTTCATGATGTCCAAACCTCTGACAGTTGAAACACCGCAGAGGATTTGGAATGTAGACTTCAACCGGTATAATTCGGTAAAAGATTTTTAGTGAATTCGGTAAAGTTGTGGTGTTGAAAGTTAGTAAAAGTGTATTTGTTTCTATAAAGTTTCCATCTTTTTTAATTTTAAAACGTTTGCAAGCTGTTACTCCTTGTGTGTTAAGATATTCTGTGATATTTTCTTCAGTTTCATGTTTTAGCATCCTGTCACGGATAATACCTTTGCAACTATTGAGTGTTTTATGTTCCGTGACAGAGACATTAATGTTAAAGAATTTTGTAATTTTCAAGAGATTATCAGTTTGAGATTTTCTGTTAGTTTCGACCAAAAGAGTTCCATTTTTTAATTTTTTTACATTTTTTGGAGTGCCTATTAAAGATTCTATTTGCTTTTCTATGATGAAAGGAGACAGTGAAGTAATTGGTTTGTCTTCCTTACTCGAAATCACTAAAAATTTAGCGAAGTTCTCATTTGCTTTGAAAGTAAAAGTAGTCGGTTGCGTGTCGTCCTCCGAAGAGTCGAACGCCAGAAATCGTTTTCGAGATGCCATGGTGATGAAATTTTTGATTCGATAGCTATGCGCCCCACCCTCCATGGAGCCCTACAAGGGGACGTTTAACAGAAATGGATCTCCTATTTCTAACGTCAAGGCTACATTGCTATTATACTCGGTGTCAAGATCAGAGTCTTCAGCTCGGCCTCATGCTTAGATGATTTCCCACCTATTCATCTAAATTTCCATAGAAAAATTTATGAACAGTTGAGTTCATCCCCCTATCCACAGCCTCCACTCACAGAGGTTTCCGCCAAAGCCCCAATACAAGCCCACCAATTGACCCTTCAGCCGCCGCCCATTGAAACTCACTTTTAAAGTTAGAGGAACATGAGAAAAATAAGCCCGGTTTGGTACCATAAAGATACGTATGAAAGAGAGAAAGAAGCTAAGAACAAGTTGTGCGCTTCTAGAGCTTGGCACGACTGAGCCGATTGATCCAGGCCGGATCTAACCCAGACCGCTCTTCTATCTGAAATAAGGGCCAAAATGATGTGTTGAAAAGCTGGAGATCCCTGGGCTTTCCTCAATCATCAGGTTCCCCTCTCCCAGCATACGAGACGCCACCCACGGCAAACAGGTGGTTCCTGTTTTAATAGGGGATTACACCCTATCCACTACAGAAGGAAAGTGATCTGTAGATTTTATTCCCTACAGACAAGGGAGGCCGAAAACGTCTGGGAAATTGAAAGGTTATTTTTAACATTAGGAGATCCATATTTAAAATAAACAGTTTATTAAAGAAAGGATTCATTTTGGATTCATTTTTAAAGAGAGTCAAACAAACAAGCTGTGTTAGATGATATGTAGCTTTCAAATGATATGTAGCTTTCATACCTTGAAAAACGTTTAGTTTTTTTATCTAACAATAATAAATGCATCTTACTTTTTAATGTGGAGAATGCTAGAGTTCGGAAAAATGACACAAACACAAGACAAACACATATGTTAAATACAGATGAGGTTATAATCTTCGTCCCATGTGCGACCCACGGGCACAGAATGATACACAAACAAATGAAGCATGTTAGTAACATGAGATAGGAAAGGTTTAAAAGGATAGATCGCGAAATTTGTTTTTTCCAATTTAAGATGCATTTTCAGTAAATTTAATTTTATAGTCTGGAATTTAACCGGTTGAACGGACGGTTGCTCTGTTATGTTAGGGGTTTTACCCAACTGCCACAGAAGCGGAAGGCAGCCACCTATTTCGAGGGCCCGGGTGGTCACGGGCGGCCTCTTTTAGACGGCTCGTACGTCACGCAGAGGGTACGTCTGGCCTATTCTAAGCCCGGGACCAGCACGGGACCAGCACATAGATGGAGGAACGAAGGGATGGCCGGAAACTTGCTCACCTGACTCGCCCATGCTAACACAGGCACAACAACAACCGTGTTGCAGCCAAACAAGTACATATACAGAAAAATGACAATCAAAGGTTATTTTTTCTGTATAATCTATAAATTATTTTCATATAATATTTTTGGGCCCATGTTATATTTGAAACCATGCTATAATGAATTCTATCTAAAAATAGCCATCAGAAGAGATGGCAAATCCCCTGAACAAACTGCCATTTCTAAAGTTAGTGTATTTCAATCAATACCATGGAAATATTGAATGAGATCAAATTAAAAAGATGCCAAGATAGTACGAAATCTGACCAAAATAATAAGTGAAAACAAAAATAGGTGTACTGTGAATGATTTTATTTTTGCAGGTTCTTTTATTTATTTTTTTTTTTTTGATTTTTGTCAAAATCAACTAATAATTACTTCTGATGTGATAATTTGCGCAGGATACACAATATTTGCAAATACTTTGAATTTGTGAGTACCGTATTTACCATATGTATTCGGACAGACAGGCCTGAGCAAACAGTATAGACCCAGATGAGACGCCGCAGAACGCGGCGTCTCATCTGGGTCTACACTGTTTGCCACTCATCCAGCAATTTTTAGACATAACATCGGGTAGTGAATTGTACTGGTTCAAATTTTAGAACATATATGGTAAGGAGTTGAGGTGTCCGAATACTTAGGGTAAATACGGTATATATATTCAGAAATAATAGCAAAAATAAATGCCTTGTAAAGGTAAAGGAACTTGCTGTATGTTTATTGTGGTAAAAAATCAACAGAGTTAAAGTTGTCCTTCTTGCATGCTACATACCTTCTTGACCTGATATATGTTCATACCAAAAATTATCAAGTTATCTCAAACAGTATGGGAGTTGTGGCCTGCACAAGATTTTGGTATCAGGGGAGATAAGTACATAATGGGGAAAGTTAAGAGTATTTTTCACGACATGCCCACTGGTCCTTATCTATGCCTCTACCAAATATTATCAAATTATTTCAAACCGCATACTTAAGGATTTAGCTTAGATATTCATCCGGGGGAAGTTACTAGAAAACAACCACAGCAGAGGTTGTCTTTTGCATGTGACACACCTACTGTTCGATACCAGTGTCTCTACCAAATATTATCAAAATATGTCTAAGGGTATCAAAGTTATAGAACGCATAAGATTTTGGCTTCAGTAGAGATAAATATATAATGAAGAAGAAAGTGAGAGTTGTCTCTCTTTCATGTGACACACCTACTGGTCCTCCTATTCATCTCTACCAACTATTATCGTATTATCTCAAACAGTATGGGAGTTCTGGCCTGCACAAGTTTTTGGCTTCAGGGGAGATAACATGTTACATAATGAAGACAGTGAGACTGTCTCTCTTGCACGTGACATGCCTATTGGTCCTCCTTTACATTCCTTCCAAATATTATCAAAATATGTCTAAGGATATCAAAGTTATGGAGCGCACAAGGATGCGTCGACTGACTGACTGACGGACGGATGCCATGCTGATCGCTATATCCCCCAAACCTATCGGTCGGGGAAAAAAAGGCTCCTATGTACTTGGTGGATCAGACTAGTGTTTGAAAATCACTTAAACAATTTGACTGGTCTTAACCCTTGTCCTACTGAATAAATTAAGATGCCACGCCTACTTCTAAATTTCAGCCAATCAGATTACTTGATCAGGATTGTTGCTATAAATTCACATACATAATGGCAAACAGTGCAGATCCAGATCAGTTAGCTTCTTCAGAAGCCAACTGATCTGGATCTGCACTGTTTGCAAATGCAGGGTATATCCGGGTTCAGCAGGACAAGGGTTAATCAAAACACCTATCTGTATACCTACAAGTTTTTTCTTCCTTTTTATTTTTTGGCAAAAACAGTATATGGACTGGAACCTGGGACCTCATCATCAGAAATCAGGAGCCACTGATCACTTAGCCTCCCAGACACTTCTATTTGGTGATTTCCAACAATAACCTGAAAACAAATTACTGTTTCAATTATGAGTTTCGGATTACCATATTTACCCTACATATTGGGACACCTGGCATGAGCAAATGGTGTAGATTGGCTCAAAAGCCACTGAACCAAGCATCTGATCAGGAACAACATTGTCACTCATTCTGTAGTTAGTAAACACATCAACAGGTATTAAAATGTTTTGGGTTGTTGTTTTTTTTCAAATTTTAGAACAAGTGCGATAAAAATGTAAGTATTTCCAATAATCAGGTTAAATAGGGTAGTCTTCTAAAAATGACAAACCATAGTTCCAGATAAGGCACTTTTTTCATCTAAAAACTGTTGATATTTGTCCTTAGTTCTCATTGAAACTAGATGTTGTGGGTCTCATTAGAAGCTCATCAATGAGGCCCTTCTAATAAGTACCACAAGATGTTATCACTGAGATCTAAAGAAAAAAATATTATGGGATACCCCTCTTATCTGGAACTATTGTATTTTATAGTGGACACATCACTTGAGTATGACTTAAGTAGAGCGAATTGTCATACTGGCACCTCACAATCTTTTTTTTTGTTTTTTGCTTTGGAATTTTTTTATCAAGTGTGTATAAAATATATAAAATAAAATATTTATTTTTTATTATTTTTTTTTATCTCATAACCAATTCCAAAAAGAAAATGGCTAAAGAGGCATGATTGCATCTGCTGTTCATACACCCGGCTAACTCGCACTTACTGTATTTACCCAGTCTGAGCAGACAATGTAGGTCTGAGCTGACAGTGTAGACCCAGAGCAGACTGATTGTGTTGGGGTTTAACATGTCAATCCTTGTGGAATACTTTGTGTTGTTTCCCAGAGGAATGGAAAAGAGAGATAGAAGAGATAGTAAGGAAGATGATGGATGGATGGATATTTTGTTTATAGACGCTCAACCCTAAAAGGGCATATAGCGTCTAATAAGTTTTATGTTATATGATGATTTTATTTAATGAGAAATTTAAAAATATCTAGGATTGATGTGTTTATTTTAAAGAGATAAAGTATCAATGATTTTAAGTGATTAAAAGTACTGATCATATTTTATTAAAAAGTCCGATCTCTTTAAGAAAGTCGAGTATTTTCTGAGTTGGCATATCAAAAAGTTCCTTTATAGTTTTTATATTAAAATACTTTGTGCGAACGTGATTAAATTCAGCACAAGTGATAAGAAAATGTTTGACTGTGAAAGGTTCATTACAAGGAATGCAGAATGGAGCTTGTTCATTGTTTAAAATATAAGAATGAGTAATTCTAGTGTGTCCAAGTCTACATCTCGTGATTTTTGTTTGTTCTTTTCTGCTGAGATTAGAGAATGTGCATTTGCTGTTAAAATTTGGTTTGATTTCATTTAATTTATTATAAGTTTGTGTTTCCCAAACAGACTGACATTTGTTGTTGATGTATTGACAGACGTTTGATTTAAAGTCGGAGTGAGGAATTTTGAAATTGGTTATTACTAAGGATAATGCAGATTTGGCTTCTGAATCTGCTAATTCATTTCCACGAATATTAACGTGGCTGGGAAGCCAACAAAAAACAATTTCTTTTGAAGCGGAAAGATAATAATATTTTTTAAGAATTTGCTGAATCAACGGGTTTCTATGGTGTAAATCTTTAAGAGATTTTAATACAGAAAGAGAATCTGAATAAATGATAAACTGTTTTTCAGACTGATCTCTGATATGGTAAAGTGCAATATCAATTGCCTTGGCTTCGGCGGTAAAAATGGAGCTATTATCAGGTAATCTGATACTGTCAGTAAAATTTGGACTAATAACAGAACAAGCAACTTTCTCATCTTGTTTCGAACCATCTGTATAAATTGACAGGTAATGTTTATAATTTGATTTGATTTCTAAAAATTCATTCTTAAAAATATGCGACTCGACTTCTGTTTTTTTATTTTTATGAAGGTCTAAAATAATCTTTGGAGGGTTTAACGTCCATGGCTCTTTTGATGGAAAAGAAAAATGCTGAACATTTTTAATATTGATATTGGCCTCTTCAAGTAACGGTTGTATTCTCAGGCCAAGGGGTTAGTAAGGAAGATGAAAGAGAGGGACAGGGGAGAAACATGAAAAATGAATGAAAGTGAAAAAACAGAAGAAATAGAAACATTCCCCTTCTATCCTTACCTGCTGCAAGAATTGCAGACCTTGGCCAACTGTAAGCCAATATCAGTTGGACGCCCCAGTGACATAAGATACACAACACCTTTGCCTCACCCAACCACCTCAAGACACGACACCTTTGCCTCACCCAACCACCTCAAGGACCCAGAGCAGAATGCAGAGTGTTTAGAGTCGTTACAGAATGTCTCTAATCTGGCAATTTCAGATAGATAAACAGGTAGTTGAATGACCTTGTTAAATTTTTTGAGCAAGTATGGCAAGGTATCAGAATGTTTTGGGTAACATGGTATTTTTCTTTCTTTTATTTTTTGGAAATAAATAACAAGACATTACATCATTTTCTAAACACACAACATCATTCGGTCTGATCAGGACCTTTGTCCCATTGCAAAATTAACGGATACTATAGAATATATGAATGGACAGGACCAATCTAGAGAAGATCCAGACGAGACTGTGCAGATGCACGTTGATCTTGACTTCCACTATTCGAATGCAATACGAGCTTATCATTACACCTTTTGCATTAACGTTTAGCATGCTGGGTAAACATTTCAGCAGACAACATTTTGAAATACCAGAAAATAGAATTCCACATTTCATGCAAACCGTCTCCATGATTGAATCCTATTTTCAGAGAATAAAATATAAGAAAAACATAAAACAATTTGTCGACTGCTGAATCTACCCATAGAAAGGTAAGTTTTAAAACAGCACAAGAATTTCACATTGCACTGATTTAGATAAAAAAAAAAGACCGTAAAAATAAGAAAAAAAAAAAAAAAAACATGCTAAGAGATAAGATATTATGAGTAAAAAAAAAAAAGACTGTTACAAGGATCGAACTTCCAACAATTTATTTTTTTGACTTTATGGACAATAGTGTACTCTTTTTTCTTCAAATACTGCATGGCTGTTATACCTGTAACAGTATGTGTAAATCATGTTGTTTTTCTTTTGTTGTTCTTTTGCTGTTGTTTTTTTTTTCTTTTGTTTGAAACAGATCTTTGTTTTAATAGTTATAAAGTAATCTTACCTTCCAATGCTGTTCCTATCAGAGATACTAGACGTGCAATCCAGAAAGGTGTACATCTTGAAAAAACTATGAAAATATATTTAGCTTGTATACCCCTCTTAGTTCACTTTCCATGCATGTATCTACAGATATAGAGTTAAAGCAGTGCAGCTGGGAGATTTACCTGAATTAATCTGCTCCCCATGCCATGCTGAAATATGCATCTCTAAGCTCTAACACTGTAAAATGAGGAAAGTTTAAGCCCTCCAACCACGTCAAGGTGTGGGTATGCCTGGAGGGATTTTTGAACCTTGTACTCTTGAAAGCTATAGTTTTCTTTACCAGATCCTATGCCTCTCAATAGCAAAGGTGGTGGCCTAAATTTGAGTATGTTGTCTATTTGTTTTTGTTTGGGAGAAATGTCAGTTTTTGCATTTTATTTAACCTTTACCACTATGGCCAAATTCAGCAGACAACATATTTTAGAGTTTTGTTTTTATTTTTCCAAAAAAAGACTGACATTTCATGCAGATTGCCTCCTGAAAAAGAAAACAAAACAGTAGAAAACAGAAGCTTGTCTTTTTTGTTGGGGTTTACAATATTTTACTGACTGGTTAATGAGCATAATAATAAGCTCCTCAAATTTCTTCATGAGAATCATCATAAGCTCCTTAATTTTTTTCATGAGGATCATAACCTCCTCAAATTTCTTCATGAACATCATCATAACCTCCTCAATTTTTTTTCATGAGGATCATCATAAGCTCCTTAAATTTCTACATGAACATCATCATGCACTCCTCAAATTTCTTCACAAGCATCATTATAAGCCCCTCAAATTTCTTCTTATTCCCACACCTGCCCCTCCAACCCCAGCCCTTCTGTACACATCATTCCTTTCATATGATTTGCTTCTGAAAGAGGACCTTTATGTAAACGTAGATCTAGACAAGCAGACTATCAGGAAAATCATTTTTATTTCTCATCAATAACATATGGGTTCTTGGAGTACTATAATGAGTACCTACAACACGCTTTTGTGGACAATTAAGAAACAATATCCATACTTGTTGGTTGAAAAAAGTGTTCCATCTGGAGCCATACATAAGCAGTCTATATTAGAGTATGCCCATCTTAACTCTGGGCAAATTCAGCAGATGACCTTTTTATTTTGCTAGTAAAAAGGCTTTCACATTTCACAGAAATTGTCATCCTTAGAAGATAGTTGCCTTGAAATGTCAAACCTAAGGAGACCATTACCATGAAATGTCAAACCTATCTTGTAAGAAAAAAAGATAAATATTTTAAAATGTCCTCTGCTGAAAATTTCAGCCAGCATTCTCAGAGCAGTACTTGGTACTAATTCACAGAGTAGTACTTGGTACTATCCCACACAGCACTTTGTACTATCCCACAGAGCAGTACTTTGTACTATCCCACAAACTCAGATTGCACTCTTGTGCTATGTGCATGCCGTTACAGGTAAAATATAACCTCGTCTGATGACCCGACACTTCTGGTTACAATTTACAATTTGACAGAAAGCAGGTAGGAAACATAAATTTGAGGTCTTTACACAACAACATATAATGAAAACAAAATATTCTCTTCTGGAAAATCAGAAAATTAAACTATGATATGATATAAAATGGATTATCATATTTACACTAAATACTGGGACTTTCTCTTTTTCCAATACCAAGGATTATTATAGTGTTTGAAGAGCTTAACCCTTTCAACCCTGCAAGATTAATGAGAACTTTTCAAACAGTGTACATCCAGATAAGATGGCTCATAATCATCAGGATTTACACTTTTCATCTATATATGTTCTTGACTCATTGCCCTATCTCCAGCAATAGATTTCAAAGATGCAATGTCCAAATCAGAAACTAAGGGATGAAAGGGTTAAATTTTGTGGGATTTATAACAGCAAAAGCCATACCCTCATACATATCTATGGGACAGTCTAGTCATGCCCATCAATCATTTTACCACGTCCTTCAAGGATTTTAACCTTAAGCAAACTGCAGGCAACATCAGTCACCAGTGAGTACTTTAACACAGCCCACTCTATGCAACTTCAGTTCTCAAGCAAACACATCTTCAAAGGGTTAAATTCGTGGGTTTTATAACAGCAACAGATAAACTTGCAAGCATATTTATGGGACAATCTAGTCTGGCCTATCAACAACTTAAACATG
This sequence comes from Anodontia alba, assembly GCA_964016985.1. Classification (NCBI taxonomy): domain Eukaryota; kingdom Metazoa; phylum Mollusca; class Bivalvia; order Lucinida; family Lucinidae; genus Anodontia; species Anodontia alba. The sequence continues at coordinate 62,230,254 of OZ024832.1, read as the reverse complement.
CTCATCTAGGATTTAACCTTAAGCATGCTGCGGGCAACATTAATGACCAGTGAGTACTTTTTAATAACCCATTCTTGGCAACTTCAGTTGTCAAGCAAACAAATCCTCAAATTAAATGCCCATATTTCAAATTGGTTGTGAGTGGGGAAATAACTTTACGTCATCACAACATGTACATTATTATGACTTAGCAACTGAGAAAGCGTGGGATTACTTATAGCCACCAGGCAAACATACAGAGTTGAGCAAGCAGCATTTTTCTCTGTTTGCCTCTCATTCAGCTGTTTTCAGATCCATTAATAACCCTTGTCCTGCTGAATAATTTAAGATGCCATGCCTACATCTAAATTTCAGCCAATCAGTTAATTTGATCTAGGTTGCTGATAGATATTTAAATTCTGAATGGCAAACAGTGCAAATCCAGATCAGTCAGAAGCCAACTGATCTGGATCTACACTGTTTGCAAAGGCAGGGTATATCCTTGTTCTGATAAACCCAGGTGGTAAAATGGACTTGTTGATACTTCAGGACAAGTATGGTAATTGTAAAGATGTCCCAGTATTTAGGTTAAATGTGGCAGGACCCGTCTTGCTTATGTTTTGCCTTAGCAAAAATAATTTACCTGGCATTCTGCTCTGCTGACTGAGTTAAAGGGCTCCTTACACAGTATCAAACTGTACTCCTCCTTGCATACCACTGTATGGATCCAGACAAGTTAATACATAACAATCTGAAATTTATGTAAGACAACATCAGAAAAGGGCTCTTACTACATTGTTAATTCAATGTATCAGTAGGAGAAATATGAAGTTTTTAAAAGTCAAACATATTTTAACAAGCAATACTTAACCAATAGGTATTGTGCTATATTCTATTCTGTTCATATCTTCCACAGAAAAAATGACTGTACAGTTGTCCCATACAGTCTTAATCCATAAGTCCCTTAGGCAGTCACCTGTGTGACGTATTCCTCACGTGTCAGTTTCTTTGATGTAAAGCCTTAAAGGGTAGAGCTAAGTGGGGATAGAGAGGTGGGATTTTCTTATCTATAGGTTAAGTATTGCTTGTTAAAATATGTTTTACTTTTAAAAACTTCCTTTTAACTGCACATTACATTATCCTATAGATAATGTGCTAGAATTCGCCAATAAGGTGGGAAGCAGCTCCCAATTCTAACACAAAATTAAGTTGGTCCCTCCACTTTTGGATTAAGGCTAAGGAAACTCTTAGAATAAGCTCATTCTTCATATAAATCTTAAGATTAAGCTCATTCCAACATATATATAAGATACTAATAACCTTACTATATGTATTATTGGATTTGGAGGCTGTTAATCTTCTTAAGGCATCCAAGGCACTGTTAACTTGGACCCCCCCACCACCACCTTTTGGTACAGAACAATTGGGCCCAAATTAAGCAGGATTAAAGTTGCAAAGACATATCCGTTAGACAGAGCTAGGCAAATATAGAAGATTGATTCCATATTGCTGATAGTCTCCTTGAGCAAAACTTATTGAAAAAGGTTGGGGCAATACTAGTAATAGAGTCATACATGACTCCATTAGGAGTACAATGCCAGATAAAAGCTTCACCGGAGCATGCTCCTCGGTTGGCCTTTAACTCCAGAGGTAAAGTCTAATATTCGTTGATCGTCTTTTGAAAGGACCAGGTTTTGATTTCAAAGTCTAAACCTAAGTCCTTTATGTTCAAGTTATATTATGTGGACTTAAGTTATTTCTGTAGGCTGTAGTATACTCAGATTCTGTGCAGCCAGTGGACTACTTCTTGTATCTGCCATAATCATGGGACTGATTATCAGATAATTAAAAAGAAGATGTATATTTTCTTCTCCTTTCTAGTTAGATTGTCTAGATCTTTAGACTTTCTGTTTCTCAGCGAAAGTCTGGAGATGCAGGTTTGAAGGAGAAGGGTGTAGAGAATGATCAATGTCTCCTCCTTTTCTTAGATTTATTTTTTACTAGACTGATCCCTCCTGGAATACGTCCAGAGAGGGAAGTCTGTTAAGTCTGTTGTCCTATCTCCATCTTTGTCCGACATTCGATTACAACATTTTGATCAGACGTTTTACTAAAGTCCAGTTCCAGGGGTAATTTATTATTATTATTAATGAGCTCCATGCCCATGGCATGAGTTTCACTAATTGTAGGTTGATATAAATTCTGATAATCGGTGACCTTTGGTTGGCTGACTGGTGAATACTGACTTCCCCTGTGTTGATATTTTCTAAGTCCAATGACCGGTGGCTGGATGGCCATCAACCGGTGATTGACTGACTTGAAAATTCTTGTGTTATGAACTTTTGACCAGTGGCCGTTTGATCTGAGCAAGGAAGTGCAACATGGGGATCAGTTTCAGTCGTTATTGGCATCAACAATGTTGAGTATGTTTAGCTCTGTTTCTCAAACATCAAGGCTTCCATGATGCACCCTGCCCACTGCAATTTCTTGAACACCACCAGCAGTTGCAACATTGCTATTCGACAAATTTCTAGTTTTAGTAGTTGATCATTAGAGCATTAGAATTAACTGGTTACAGAAGACTCACTGTTGTACGTAGGGGACTTTAACCAGTATTATCCAGTTTAACTATTTAGCAACGGCTTATTGTATCTCAGAAAGTAAGAATGTAGGCCAACACATGGTGAAGAGGATGAATCACAATGTCTTCCACAACATTGCTTTGCAGACATCTTTGTAAGACTTAAACCATATGCTGAATGAACTCTATGAATCTGTGGGAGAAATTCATACGCCATTCTGACATTAGGTCTAAGTCTTGCAGGCAAGAACAGACTACCTTCTTACTATCAAGCACAGATTACTTTCTTATATCTGAAGAACAGAAAGCCCTGATTAAATAGCTAAAGTTGGTAAACTAGCCCAATAAATAAGTGCCAGTGGGCAACATCACTGACACATAGTAAAGATGTTGGAACACAATGTCCTCCACTACATTGCTTTCCTGACATCTTTATAAGACTTACACAATGTGCTGAATGAACTCTATGAATCAGTGGGAGAAATTCATACGCCATTCTGACACTAAGTCTAAGTCTTGCAGACAAGACCAGAATACCTTCTTACTACTTGGAAGTATAGAAAGCTCTGGCTAACCAGGTAAACTTAAGCTATTGCTAACCCATCCTACATTCTTACTTTCTGAGATACACTAAGCCTTGACTAACCAGTTAAACAGGAAAATCTCCGTGAACTTGCCTTCTTATTACCTAAAGTACAGTCAGTCTTCCTTAACCACTTTATCCTAATGCTCTTGATCAACTACTATTAAAACAAAAAATTAACTGAAAGGTTATGTCTGGACGGCTGATGGTGTTCAAGAAATGTGGCTAAACGCACAGACAAACCACTGTTCAGACAAGCACGAGAAGTAGGTCAAGGTCAGTAACAGTTGATAGCAGTGAGCAGGGTGAATCACAGCGGATGTGTGTATGAAGTTTCTTTAGTCTAGAAGCCTTGGTGTTTAAGAAATAGAGCTAAATGGACAGACTTAACATTGTTCATGCCAACATTGACAACGCCAATTCGACCACCAGAAAATGATCCCTCAAAGCCTTCATTGTCCTAATGTAATAGGGTCCTTTACTGGTGAGATGGCACAAATATTTTGACTAGCAGGTGTATACAAGATCAAACATAAGTATGACTGAGTCTGACTTAGGCCGGTACAATTGCGTTTGGTGGGGCCTAGGAGGTTTAGTTGGCTGCTTCAGTTTCTTAAAGACCGGAGGAGCCAGATAAGTCACTTTGTTATTGTATGTTATTAGTAACAGAGGAATTGGCCGTGGGCCTTTGTTGCTGGACCTAAATTTTTTGCCCTTGGCAATTCCTTAATTTTGCTATAAAATAAAGTTTAGAATTAATTGGAACATTTCGCAACTCCTGGTTGGAATTGCCCAGTAAAATCTTAAACTTGGCTATCACCGCATCACGTCTAGCTGGTAAAATCTTCGTAGCTAAGTTCATAGATCTAGCCATCACCCCTTTATAGATTTAGGTACTGTTTAATTCAGTCTCGGAAGAGCTGGTATGGATATTATCTGCTGTTGCATACATAAATAAGCAGCAGAAAAAAAGATATACTCATGCGAGTTTATCGTGACCTGTGAATACTGACTTCCCTGTGTTGATATTTTCTAAGTCCAATGACCGGTGGCTGGATGGCCGTTGACCTTTGATTGACTGACTTGAAAATTCTTGTGTAATGCCCACTTGACCGGTGACTGGTCATTCTGAAATGTCTTCTTGTCCATTGGGCAAATGGCCAATGGCTGGTTGACTGGTGGTCGATTGACCGGTGACCAGTGGCCAGTGGACTTATACTCCTCTGGGTACAAGTACCCTTGGAGTTGCCACCTTGATGGGTCTTCCCCAGGGCAGCCAGGCCATGTGGGGTAGTGTTCCCATCAATTATTTTCTTCATCTGATGAACAGACATGGCTTGCAATCTCTTCTTCTTCTTAGCCATGAACATTTCTAGAAGAATAATACCTTGTTTCTTTGGGAAATTTCCAGGTTATATCAAAACAGACGCTACACACAGAGCAGGTCAATTCCCTGGAACAAGAAGAGCATTTAATTCATTTGTCACAATTATCCAAATGCAACTTTAATATGACCATATTCACAAAGAAGAATCGTTGCGAAAGTCGCAAAAACTCATTACAGCGAAAGAGCAATGGATAATTACAAGATATTCGAAAAACTATTTAAAACAAAAATTAGTGAGAAAAGTGAAAGGCATGATAAGGGAACAAACAAAGAACAAAGAATTTAATTTCAACTGGAGAAAAAGGAAGAAAAATAGAATTTTTCACCCTGACAAAAAATCCATGTTTACATTCTTTATCCGCAGAAAAGAAATTGACACATGATCAAAAGAGCGGGAGGAATATCTCACACAGGTGACTGCCTAAGGGATTTTGGATTAAGACTGTATGGGACAACTGTAAGGTCGTTTTTTTCTGTGGAAGGTATGAACAGAATAGAATATAGCACAATATCTATTGGTTAATGTATTGTGCAGTTAAAATTATGCCATTCAAACACTAGATCTAATGCTTGCAGACAAGAACAGACTACCTCCTTACTACCTTAAGTACAGAAAGCCCTGGCTAACCAGCTAATCTGAGCAATGAAGTGCAACATGGGGATCACTTTCAGTCGTTATTGGCATCAACAATGTTGAGTATGTTTAGCTCCGCTTCTCAAACATCAAGGCTTCCATGATGCACCCTGCCTACTGCTAACAACTGATATTGGCCTAGATCTACTTTTCATACTTGGCTGAACAATGTTTAGACTGTGCATTAAGCTCCATTTCTTGAACACCACCAGCAGTTGCAACAAAGCCATTCGACAAATTTCTAGTTTGAGTAGTTGTTTGTGTTGAGGTTTTATGGCCCAGTCAAAACCATAGGGTCATGTCAAGCGTGGTCAGTTTACCTAATCACACGTTTACTGGGCAGGCTTAGTCCTCTAAGAGGTTAACCAGTATTGTGCACATTCTTTCGCCATTAAACTGACAACTAGTTTGAGTAGTTGATCAAGAGCATTAGAATTAACTGGTTACAGAAGGCTCACTGTATAAGTAGGGGAGATTAACCAGAATTTTCCGGTTTAGCTATTTAGCCAAGCTTATTGTATTTCAGAAAGTAAGAATGTAGGCCAACACATGGTGAAGAGAATGAATCACAATGTCTTCCACAACATTGCTTTGCAGACATCTTTGTAAGACTTAAACCATATGCTGAATGAACTCTATGAATCAGTGGGAGAAATTCATACGCCATTCTGACATTAGGTTTAAGTCTTGCAGGCAAGAACAGACTACCTTCTTACTATCAAGCACAGATTACTTTCTTATATCTGAAGAACAGTAAGCCCTGATTAAATAGCTAAAGTTGGTAAACTAGCCCAATAAATAAGTGCCAGTGGGCAACATCACTGACACATAATAAAGATGTTGGAACACAATGTCCTCCACTACATTGCTTTCCTGACATCTTTATAAGACTTACACAATGTGCTGAATGAACTCTATGAATCAGTGGGAGAAATTCATACGCCATTCTGACACTAAGTCTAAGTCTTGCAGACAAGACCAGAATACCTTCTTACTACTTGGAAGTATAGAAAGCTCTGGCTAACCAGGTAAACTTAAGCTTTTGCTAACCCATCCTACATTCTTACTTTCTGAGATACACTAACCCTTGACTAACCAGTTAAACAGGAAAATCTCCGTGAACTTGCCTTCTTATTACCTAAAGTACAGTCAGTCTTTCTTAACCACTTTATCCTAATGCTCTTGATCAACTACTATTAAAACAAAAAATTAACTGAAAGGTTATGTCTGGACGGCTGATGGTGTTCAAGAAATGTGGCTAAACGCACAGACAAACCACTGTTCAGACAAGCACGAGAAGTAGGTCAAGGTCAGTAACAGTTGATAGCAGTGAGCAGGGTGAATCACAGCGGATGTGTGTATGAAGTTTCTTTAGTCTAGAAGCCTTGGTGTTTAAGAAATAGAGCTAAACGGACAGACTTAACATTGTTCATGCCAACATTGACAACGCCAATTCGACCACCAGAAAATGATCCCTCAAAGCCTTCATTGTCCTAATGTAATAGGGTCCTTTACTGGTGAGATGGCACAAATATTTTGACTAGCAGGTGTATACAAGATCAAACATAAGTATGACTGAGTCTGACTTAGGCCGGTACAATTGCGTTTGGTGGGGCCTAGGAGGTTTAGTTGGCTGCTTCAGTTTCTTAAAGACCGGAGGAGCCAGATAAGTCACTTTGTTATTGTATGTTATTAGTAACAGAGGAATTGGCCGTGGGCCTTTGTTGCTGGACCTAAATTTTTTGCCCTTGGCAATTCCTTAATTTTGCTATAAAATAAAGTTTAGAATTAATTGGAACATTTCGCAACTCCTGGTTGGAATTGCCCAGTAAAATCTTAAACTTGGCTATCACCGCATCACGTCTAGCTGGTAAAATCTTCGTAGCTAAGTTCATAGATCTAGCCATCACCCCTTTATAGATTTAGGTACTGTTTAATTCAGTCTCGGAAGAGCTGGTATGGATATTATCTGCTGTTGCATACATAAATAAGCAGCAGAAAAAAAGATATACTCATGCGAGTTTATCGTGACCTGTGAATACTGACTTCCCTGTGTTGATATTTTCTAAGTCCAATGACCGGTGGCTGGATGGCTGTTGACCTTTGATTGACTGACTTGAAAATTCTTGTGTAATGCCCACTTGACCGGTGACTGGTCATTCTGAAATGTCTTCTTGTCCATTGGGCAAATGGCCAATGGCTGGTTGACTGGTAGTCGATTGACCGGTGACCAGTGGCCAGTGGACTTATACTCCTCTGGGTACAAGTACCCTTGGAGTTGCCACCTTGATGGGTCTTCCCCAGGGCAGCCAGGCCATGTGGGGTAGTGTTCCCATCAATTATTTTCTTCATCTGATGAACAGACATGGCTTGCAATCTCTTCTTCTTCTTAGCCATGAACATTTCTAGAAGAATAATACCTTGTTTCTTCGGGAAATTTCCAGGTTATATCAAAACAGACGCTACACACAGAGCAGGTCAATTCCCTGGAACAAGAAGAACATTTAATTCATTTGTCACAATTATCCAAATGCAACTTTAATATGACCATATTCACAAAGAAGAATTGTTGCGAAAGTCGCAAAAACTCATAATAGCGAAAGAACAATGGATAATTACAAGATATTCGAAAAACTATTTAAAACAAAAATTAGTGAGAAAAGTGAAAGGCATGATAAGGGAACAAACAAAGAACAAAGAATTTAATTTCAACTGGAGAAAAAGGAAGAAAAATAGAATTTTTCACCCTGACAAAAAATCCATGTTTACATTCTTTATCCACAGAAAAGAAATTGACACATGATCAAAAGAGCGGGAGGAATACCTCACACAGGTGACTGCCTAAGGGACTTTTGGATTAAGACTGTATGGGACAACTGTAAGGTCGTTTTTTTCTGAGGAAGGTATGAACAGAATAGAATATAGCACAATATCTATTGGTTAATGTATTGTGCAGTTATAATTATGCCATTCAAACACTAGATCTAATGCTTGCAGACAAGAACAGACTACCTCCTTACTACCTTAAGTACAGAAAGCCCTGGCTAACCAGCTAATCTGAGCAATGAAGTGCAACATGGGGATCACTTTCAGTCGTTATTGGCATCAACAATGTTGAGTATGTTTAGCTCCGCTTCTCAAACATCAAGGCTTCCATGATGCACCCTGCCTACTGCTAACAACTGATATTGGCCTAGATCTACTTTTCATACTTGGCTGAACAATGTTTAGACTGTGCATTTAGCTCCATTTCTTGAACACCACCAGCAGTTGCAACAAAGCCATTCGACAAATTTCTAGTTTGAGTAGTTGTTTGTGTTGAGGTTTTATGGCCCAGTCAAAACCATGGGGTCATGTCAAGCGTGGTCAGTTTACCTAATCACACGTTTACTGGGCAGGCTTAGTCCTCTAAGGGGTTAACCAGTATTGTGCACATTCTTTCGCCATTAAACTGACAACTAGTTTGAGTAGTTGATCAAGAGCATTAAAATTAACTTGTTACAGAAGGCTCACTGTAGTAAGTAGGGGAGATTAACCAGGATGTTCCGGTTTAGCTATTTAGCCAAGCTTATTGTATTTAAGAAAGTAAGAATGTAGGCCAACACATGGTGAAGAGAATGAATCACAATGTCTTCCACAACATTGCTTTGCAGACATCTTTGTAAGACTTAAACCATATGCTGAATGAACTCTATGAATCAGTGGGAGAAATTCATACGCCATTCTGACATTAGGTTTAAGTCTTTCAGGCAAGAACAGACTACCTTCTTACTATCAAGCACAGATTACTTTCTTATATCTGAAGAACAGTAAGCCCTGATTAAATAGCTAAAGTTGGTAAACTAGCCCAATAAATAAGTGCCAGTGGGCAACATCACTGACACATAATAAAGATGTTGGAACACAATGTCCTCCACTACATTGCTTTCCTGACATCTTTATAAGACTTACACAATGTGCTGAATGAACTCTATGAATCAGTGGGAGAAATTCATACGCCATTCTGACACTAAGTCTAAGTCTTGCAGACAAGACCAGAATACCTTCTTACTACTTGGAAGTATAGAAAGCTCTGGCTAACCAGGTAAACTTAAGCTATTGCTAACCCATCCTACATTCTTACTTTCTGAGATACACTAACCCTTGACTAACCAGTTAAACAGGAAAATCTCCGTGAACTTGCCTTCTTATTACCTAAAGTACAGTCAGTCTTCCTTAACCACTTTATCCTAATGCTCTTGATCAACTACTATTAAAACAAAAAATTAACTGAAAGGTTATGTCTGGACGGCTGATGGTGTTCAAGAAATGTGGCTAAACGCACAGACAAACCACTGTTCAGACAAGCACGAGAAGTAGGTCAAGGTCAGTAACAGTTGATAGCAGTGAGCAGGGTGAATCACAGCGGATGTGTGTATGAAGTTTCTTTAGTCTAGAAGCCTTGGTGTTTAAGAAATAGAGCTAAATGGACAGACTTAACATTGTTCATGCCAACATTGACAACGCCAATGCGACCACCAGAAAATGATCCCTCAAAGCCTTCATTGTCCTAATGTAATAGGGTCCTTTACTGGTGAGATGGCACAAATATTTTGACTAGCAGGTGTATACAAGATCAAACATAAGTATGACTGAGTCTGACTTAGGCCGGTACATTGCGTTTGGTGGGGCCTAGGAGGTTTAGTTGGCTGCTTCAGTTTCTTAAAGACCGGAGGAGCCAGATAAGTCACTTTGTTATTGTATGTTATTAGTAACAGAGGAATTGGCCGTGGGCCTTTGTTGCTGGACCTAAATTTTTTGCCCTTGGCAATTCCTTAATTTTGCTATAAAATAAAGTTTAGAATTAATTGGAACATTTCGCAACTCCTGGTTGGAATTGCCCAGTAAAATCTTAAACTTGGCTATCACCGCATCACGTCTAGCTGGTAAAATCTTCGTAGCTAAGTTCATAGATCTAGCCATCACCCCTTTATAGATTTAGGTACTGTTTAATTCAGTCTCGGAAGAGCTGGTACGGATATTATCTGCTGTTGCATACATAAATAAGCAGCAGAAAAAAAGATATACTCATGCGAGTTTATCGTGACCTGTGAATACTGACTTCCCTGTGTTGATATTTTCTAAGTCCAATGACCGGTGGCTGGATGGCCGTTGACCTGTGATTGACTGACTTGAAAATTCTTGTGTAATGCCCACTTGACCGGTGACTGGTCATTCTGAAATGTCTTCTTGTCCATTGGGCAAATGGCCAATGGCTGGTTGACTGGTGGTCGATTGACCGGTGACCAGTGGCCAGTGGACTTATACTCCTCTGGGTACAAGTACCCTTGGAGTTGCCACCTTGATGGGTCTTCCCCAGGGCAGCCAGGCCATGTGGGGTAGTGTTCCCATCAATTATTTTCTTCATCTGATGAACAGACATGGCTTGCAATCTCTTCTTCTTCTTAGCCATGAACATTTCTAGAAGAATACCTTGTTTCTTCGGGAAATTTCCAGGTTATATCAAAACAGACGCTACACACAGAGCAGGTCAATTCCCTGGAACAAGAAGAGCATTTAATTCATTTGTCACAATTATCCAAATGCAACTTTAATATGACTATATTAACAAAGAAGAATCGTTGCGAAAGTCGCAAAAACTCATTACAGCGAAAGAGCAATGGATAATTACAAGATATTCGAAAAACTATTTAAAACAAAAATTAGTGAGAAAAGTGAAAGGCATGATAAGGGAACAAACAAAGAACAAAGAATTTAATTTCAACTGGAGAAAAAGGAAGAAAAATAGAATTTTTCACCCTGACATAAAATCCATGTTTACATTCTGTATCCACAGAAAAGAAATTGACACATGATCAAAAGAGCGGGAGGAATACCTCACACAGGTGACTGCCTAAGGGACTTTTGGATTAAGACTGTATGGGACAACTGTAAGGTCGTTTTTTTCTGAGGAAGGTATGAACAGAATAGAATATAGCACAATATCTATTGGTTAATGTATTGTGCAGTTAAAATTATGCCATTCAAACACTAGATCTAATGCTTGCAGACAAGAACAGACTACCTCCTTACTACCTTAAGTACAGAAAGCCCTGGCTAACCAGCTAATCTGAGCAATGAAGTGCAACATGGGGGATCACTTTCAGTCGTTATTGGCATCAACAATGTTGAGTATGTTTAGCTGCGCTTCTCAAACATCAAGGCTTCCATGATGCACCCTGCCTATTGCTAACAACTGATATTGGCCTAGATCTACTTTTCATACTTGGCTGAACAATGTTTAGACTGTGCATTTAGCTCCATTTCTTGAACACCACCAGCAGTTGCAACAAAGCCATTCGACAAATTTCTAGTTTGAGTAGTTGTTTGTGTTGAGGTTTTATGGCCCAGTCAAAACCATGGGGTCATGTCATGTCAAGCGTGGTCAGTTTACCTAATCACACGTTTACTGGGCAGGCTTAGTCCTCTAAGGGGTTAACCAGTATTGTGCACATTCTTTCGCCATTAAACTGACAACTAGTTTGAGTAGTTGATCAAGAGCATTAGAATTAACTGGTTACAGAAGGCTCACTGTAGTAAGTAGGGGAGATTAACCAGGATTTTCCGGTTTAGCTATTTAGCCAAGCTAATTGTATTTCAGAAAGTAAGAATGTAGGCCAACACATGGTGAAGAGAATGAATCACAATGTTTTCCACAACATTGCTTTGCAGACATCTTTGTAAGACTTAAACCATATGCTGAATGAACTCTATGAATCAGTGGGAGAAATTCATACGCCATTCTGACATTAGGTTTAAGTCTTGCAGGCAAGAACAGACTACCTTCTTACTATCAAGCACAGATTACTTTCTTATATCTGAAGAACAGTAAGTCCTGATTAAATAGCTAAAGTTGGTAAACTAGCCCAATAAATAAGTGCCAGTGGGCAACATCACTGACACATAATAAAGATGTTGGAACACAATGTCCTCCACTACATTGCTTTCCTGACATCTTTATAAGACTTACACAATGTGCTGAATGAACTCTATGAATCAGTGGGAGAAATTCATACGCCATTCTGACACTAAGTCTAAGTCTTGCAGGCAAGAATAGACTACCTTCTTACTATCAAGCACAGATTACTTTCTTATATCTGAAGAACAGTAAGCCCTGATTAAATAGCTAAAGTTGGTAAACTAGCCCAATAAATAAGTGCCAGTGGGCAACATCACTGACACATAATAAAGATGTTGGAACACAATGTCCTCCACTACATTGCTTTCCTGACATCTTTATAAGACTTACACAATGTGCTGAATGAACTCTATGAATCAGTGGGAGAAATTCATACGCCATTCTGACACTTAGTCTAAGTCTTGCAGACAAGACCAGAATACCTTCTTAATACTTGAAGTATAGAAAGCTCTGGCTAACCAGCTAAACTTGAAGCTATTGCTAAACTAGCCTGCATCCTTACTTTCTGAGATACACTAAGCCTTGACTAACCAGTTAAACAGGAAAATCTCAGTAAACTTGCCTTCTTATTACCTGAAGTACAGTCAGCCTTTCTTAACCACTTTATCCTAATGCTCTTGATCAACTACTCAAACAAAAAATTGACTAAAAGGTTATGTCTGGACGGCTGATGGTGTTCAAGAAATGTGGCTAAACGCACAGACAAACCACTGTTCAGCAAGGCACGAGAAGTAGATCAAGGTCAGTAAAAGTTGACAGCAGTGAGGAGGGTGAATCACTGGGGATGTATATATGAAATTTCTTTAGTCTAGAAGCCTTGGTGTTTAAGAAACAGAACTAAACGGACAGACTTAACATTGTTGATGCCAATGATGATAACGCCAATGCGGCCACCAGAAAATAATCCCTCTGAGCCTTCATTGTCCTAATGTAATAAGGGTCCTTTCCTGGTGAGATAGCGCAAATACCTTGAACAGCAGGTGTCTACAAGTAGCAAACATTGCCCGCAGAGAACACATCAACCATCGTGAAACATTCACAGCTGTAGGCATCAGGCAAGGCACTACCCGGTTAGCTCCCCAACAAGCCATTTGAACTGCTATGACGCGCAAAGCAAGACAGCTGCAGACATCAGGCAGGAGATATTCACTACAGCTTCACTACAGCAAACCCCTGCAATTGTATCAAATATACTAAATAATAGTGCAAATATTTTGAACAGCAGATTTATACAGGTAGCAAACATTGCCCATGGAGTACACACAAACCATCAAGACTTGCAAAACATTGGCAGCCACCATCAGGCAAGGCACTACCCTGCTAGCTCCCCACCAAGCCATTTCCACTGCTATGACATGCGAATCAAGACAGCTGCAGACACCAGGCAGGAGATATCCACTACAGCAAACCGCTGCAATTGTATGAAATATACTTATGAGATGGGCAGCCAAACCATGCTAACAGTAACTTCTCAAATGAAAAAAATAATTAAAATTTCTTATTTCAAGTGAAGCAATCCATTATCATTTAACATGTATTACCATAAACTGAAAATGAACATTAGTTTTATTTACTCACCAAAGCTACAATCTGGCATGGTTTACAACTTCCTCATGGTGTGAAAGACAATCACTAAAAAAAAAGAAGGGAAGTTAACCTAAATGATGTTTGCTTGTACGTCATTTACATGTATTGTCCTTTTACACCTTGTCAGTTTCTTCCTATCTTTTCTATTGGTACCTTGAGAAGGCTGGTGCTTGTGTTTGTGACCTTTCTTGGTAACTTTTTATATGTTTTCTATTCATATAAAAAAAATGCCTGTCATGGTTACAGAAATGTTTTAGACTCAAAATGCTGAAGCTTTATATCTAGTTCTTAAAGGTCTGTCTCCTGAGTGCTTGGTTTGGTTTGGTTTGTGTGGAGGTTTTACGGCCCAGTCAACCCAATGGGGTCATGTCGAGTGCGATCAGTTCACCTAACCACATGTTTACTGAGCAGGCTAAGTCCTCTAAGCGGTTAACCAGTATTGTGCACATTCTTTCGCCAGAAACTGACAACTGCCCTCCTTGAATCAGCTGAAGGGAGAGAATGACCGTAGAAAATATTTCATGATCAATCTCCACGAAAGAAAGTTGCCGACCTCCGCAGGGGTTGAACCCCCGACCTCCAGGTCTGCAGTCAGACGGCGCATCCAACTGAGCCACCAAGGTCGGCCTGAATGCTTGGATGTATTTAGTGGATAGTTGGACTGACAATCCAGGCTGGCATTCAGGAGAATGGTCCATAAAAATTTACAACTTCAGGCAGCAACATGATGTCATCTGATATGTATGCATTCTGTTTTGATACTAACTGAATATCAGCAGCTTCAATAATAATTCCAACTCAAGCAGTGTGGGGAATCCTCGTGACCAAATGACTAGGTGCACAGTTTGTTACTATTTTTAGCTCCACATCAGATAGGATTTTTTAGAATATCTTAATTTATACCTTAGGGAATTTGTTCAAATAAAGCGCACAGTACACAGAAAATCAAGCTCTTTCTGATCATGTAAGCGCTATTCTGCAATCTGGTCTGATTCTCTAGAACATTCGGAAAACATTTTTTGTCAAAATTTATGTACATTGTCCCAGTGGCTGAGATTGACAGCAAAAACATTCTTTGAATGTTCTCGAGAATTAGACCAGCTTACACCAACAGAAAGCTTGATTTTCTGTGTACTCTGCGCTTTATTTGAACAAATTCCATTTGATATGAAAAAAGATATTCTAAAAAATCCTACCTTATGCAGAGCTAAAAATAGTAAAACTCTGTGTACCTGGATTCCCCAGACTGTGAAGGCATGCAAACAATTTGAAAACAAGATTTACCGTAATCACCCTAAGTTTTGGGACACCTTATCTACCTACCATCAGACATGTCCTAAAATTTGAAATAGTCAATTCTACTACCTCTTAATGTGTCTAAAATATTGTAGACCATGATCAGACGTCACATTCTGTGGCATCTGATCTGGGTCTACAATGTTTGCAAAAGCCTATCTGTCCCAATACTTATTTAGGGTTATTAAGGTATACTTCAATTAATCCAATGAGGAGTCCCAGAAATATTTTCTTTATACCATTTTCTGAAATGATCTACTTTTGATGTAAACATGACCAAAGTGGGATGGACGGATGGATGGATATTTTATTTAGAGATTCTCAACCCTAAAGGGGCATATAGCATCTAACAATCTTTATATTATATGATGAGTTTATTTAAGGGAACTGCACGCCCCTTGGATGGCAGACCACAGAAGGAAGTCCAGGTCGGACCTGACAAGTTTGAGGTGGTAGCTTCCTTTTGCAACCCAGGAGACAAGCTCTCAGCAGCAGGTGGCTGTGAACTTTCAAGCACAACACGTGTGAAAACCGCCTGGAAGAAGTTCAAGGATCTGCTACCAGTCCTCTCTTCACGCCACCTCTCTTTCAAAACATGTGGCTGTGTGTACAGCTCTTGTGTGCGGAGCGCAATGCTCCAAGCCAGCGAGACATGGCCATTGACAAAGCCGAACCACCAGCGTCTGCAGCGAAATGACAGGGCAATGATCAGACAGATCTGCAATGTCAGGCCGCAAGACATTGTCACCACCAGGTCCAATGATCTACTTGTGCGGCTTGGCAATGAGGATCTGGACCTCGTTCTGAAGGAGAGAAGACTTCGATGGTATGGACATATGGAATGCTCCAGTGGTGCAATCAAGACAGCCTTTGACATACCGGTTGATGGAAAGGGTGGGCTTGGGAGGCCCAAAATGACATGGAAGCAGCTGACAGAGAGGGATTGCAGAGAGTGGAAGCTCTCGGCTATCAACCCTCATGACAGACGTACCTGGAGATCTGGTGTGAGATCTGCCATGCGTGCAGCAAGCCAGCTATCTGGAAGGGGGCCCACTGATGTGGATGTTGCCCCTGTACCTGCACGTTAATCAAAAATCAGACTATATATGATGATGATGATATGTTATCATTAAGGATAATGCAGATTTAGCCTCTAAATTGGCTAATTCATTTCCACGAATATTAATGTGGCTGGGAAGTGATCAAAGTGGGAATATAAGATATAAATTTTATTTTTGCTGATTTAATCAATATTTCAACACCGGTGAATCACACAAACTTTATATCAAGCCTTTAAGGCTTTACCAAGTTTGTGAGCCTTTTGCCAGCATTTACATGTTGATAATATCCACAAAAAAATGAAATTCACTCTAATAAAAAAAAATAGCAGCAACCTTTTAATGCAGCCACCAAGAAGACTGATATATGAAAAGAAGGCCACCAAGAAGTTTCATATATGAAAAGAAGTTACAATGAAAAGAAGTTACAAAGATATTGATAGTACTGTATTTGTCCAAAGTAGCTGGTCAAACAGACTCCAGAAAACAGTCCAGGTCTAGAATAGACAACCGAATGCAGCATTTGATCAGGGTCTACACTGTTTACCATTCATCCAGCAGATTTCAGATGTGCCAACAGGTAGTGAAATGTATTGTTTGGAAGTATGGAAAGAACTAGAGTTGTCTGATTACTTACTGAGGGTACAGTATTCCACTCCATGTGTTGGACAGACATGCCTGAGCAGAATGTGGTATCGGATCAGAGTAATTACACTCCTCTAGGATCACAGTAACTGCACCTGAAATAAACAGTTTATGTTATAACTATAACTTGAAACAAGAAAATTGCAAGAAAAAGCATACTATTATGACCCTAAAGTCCTGAATTTACTTTACAAAAAAATCAATGCACTATGGCATTTCTCTATAATGTATTGATACATTCTCTTAAGTTGTACTGTGGAATCGCTAAAATGTACTGGTAGTTCTCTACAATGTACTGTGGCAGTTCTCTAAAATGTCATTAGACAAAAATTGTACTGTCATAATTTTTTAGTACTGGAACAGGCAGATGAGCAAACTGTATAGACCAAAATCAAATGTGTGATCAGGGTCTAAAAGCTTTCCTATTCAGTCTAGCAGATTTTAGACAGATTGAGGGGTAGTAATGAAATAGTTCAAATTTTAGGACAAGTATGGGAAGGGGTTAAGCTGTTCTAGTATCTAGAGTTAATATGGAAACTCAAAAATTAGCTCAAAGGGACAATGCAGAAGATTTACTCACTAGAATTGCCTCCAGTTATTTTAATGGCTATCAAATATCAATCAGCAGTACTTTTTACACAGTTTATTATTGTTTTCATCACAAGCAAGAAAATTTACCCTTTGACATGTGGGCCCAGCAAAGAACTTGATCACAGTCTATCAGAGACATTCTTTGGAGACCCAAGTTTCACAGGTTCTCTCAGGTAATCAAACAGCATGGATGCACAGGCTGACCTACATATTCCATGGGTGTACATGTACAATTGTGTATTTTCTGGTTTTGGAGGTCATTTGTCATAATGCATGGCGTCTTGCATAGTAATCTTACTTGAGAATATTAAATCCAGGAAAGACAAATATAACTAGATAAATATTTTTTTCGTAATTCTCAACAGACACATGACTGTTCATGAGGCACATGTTATTTTTGTACTCTGCATTATCTGATCTGGGTCTATAATGTTTGCCAATTAATCTATTTTCAGCCCATAGTGACCTCTTCAACACCATCATTGGAACATCAAGATCAAAAACATTATCACAAACATTGATAAAAGTCTGCTTTTATTTATTTTTATTTTATTTAAATATTTTTTGTATAGTTCAGCACTTAGCATACTGGGTAAAAATTCAGTACATGACTTTTTTTTATTATTATTTTTACCAGAAAACTGGATTTGACATTACATGCAAATTGGGACAATTTGAGTGAAATGCTAATGCTTAATTGTAGAGAAAAATAATACCATCCAATTTATTATCTGCTGAGTTTGCCCATAGCAGGCTAAGTGGCAAACAATGAATACCTAGATCAGATGATTCAGTCTGCGGCATCTAGACTGTTTGCCAAATTCTACTCGGTGAAACACCGGTCATAAATGTTATAAGAAATGTATTTTGCAGCAGGCGCTACTTACCTGCCACATTCAGTAGTGGCATCTGTTTGTACGTCTATGTTTGGTCTCAAGTTTCAGCTGAGTCCAGGCAGAATCCCAGGTGCCCACACAATACTCTCCAATCAAGTTTATGCATTGCTGGCTGAAAAATCTCATTTAACACCAAAACAACAAAATTGTTATTAAGGTTAATGTATAGCGATAAATGTTTAAAGTATTTTAATGTTTTGTCTGCCGCATTTATAAATGAGCATGTGCCAAAAAAATCTTTGTAATTCATTAGATCCTATAAACTCTACTTTATTTATTTTATGTCACAGTTCTTGTTACAACTGATATCCTGAGAAAATAAGAAATGTATTCATGCAGGTTAGTATAGAAGTTTCAAACAGGCATGCAGTTCATGCAAGTTAAGTTAGGACATGCAAACCATGTGCTCAGAATTATATTTATCTTTATATATTATTTATTTATATTTATCTAGCCGTCACAGGAAGTATGTTTTTTCCGAAGTATTTTGCAAAATTAAGCATTAAATATGAACTTGAAATTAAGCATTAAATATGAACTTAAAATTAAGCATTAAATATGAACTTAAAATTAAGCATTAAATATGAACTTAAAATTAAGCATTAAATATGAACTTGAAATTAAGCATTAAATATGAACTTAAAATTAAGCATTAAATATGACCTTGAAATTAGCCTTTAAATATGAACTTAAAATTAAGCTTTAAATATGAACTTAAAATTAAGCATTAAATATGACCTTGAAATTAAGCATTAAATATGACCTTAAAATTAAGCATAAAATGTTAACTTGATAATCTATATGCTTCATACATTTCTTTTTAAATTTTGAGTTGGAATTTTACAGCCGAGTAAACACTATGAAGGTCATGTCAAGCCAGTCAGTTTACCTAACCACACTTTTACTGGGCAGGCTTAGTCCTCTAAGTGGTTAACCAGTATTTGTGCACATCCTTTTGCCTATCTATACAGTTTGTATAGAGACACACACTCATGCAGGCTTCACTCCCATTATTCCTGTTTATGGCTAGCCATTGTGAGAGTCAAGTTTTAGGTTACAGGATATAAACTTTAGATATATTGAATAGTTTAGGAATATGGGATATCTACGAATATTAGTATATGAGAAAATACACTTATTACAAAATCCAGCTTTGAGATGCTGATTCTGGCATCCCTTCTCCTTTCATATACACAAGCCCTCCAAGTGGAGGCCAGGTTTGACGCCCTAGTCAACAAAATTTCAGTAATGTTGAGATACTGATTTTTGACTAACCTGAAAGTGTTAGATTCTCAAATCCTCTTTTACCTACTAGCAGTTTTGCTGCAGAGGTACCAGGAATCTCATCTATTTCTCTAAGCCCTATGGACAGAGGAAGCCAGGAAACATCCTAGAAATCTTTCTGTCAGCCATCTTACGGTGATGCGTCTGTATTTGTTCCATTTTCAAAGAACTGTTCTTTTGTGTTATCACAGTCTCAAAATATCCCGAGATAGAAACCCTTTTGCAATACAGAATAAATTAAAAACAGAACATGGCAGACCACTGGTTGCTAGCATTTGTTAAGGACAAATGAAAAAGTCAACTTCCCTCGCACTCTTTAACAGGTTGAGTGGAACAGTTCAGTTCAGTTTTCAGATTTTTAACGCTGCCAGGCAACTGAGTCACATAGAGGCAGCGCCAGATAAATCTGGATTAGTTTTACTGGACTACTGGGTTTGCTTGAAACGGTGCCTAGTTATAATTTATAACTAGGTCACCTCGCCTAGACACGGAGTGCATGCACGTCCAGATCTCGTGCGTGTCCAGACCTCTTGCGAGAGTAGTAGTCCAGCCTGTAAGTTGCAGAATTTTGCGTATCAGTCGAAAAGTATGAGCTTTTAATCTCGTACTTAATGCGTGTCAATTCCGACTGCAAAATGCATTAGGCACTCAGCTCGAGTCGTGCGAAAGTTTCGCTCACAGGCCACATGTTATCGATCAGATGCCAGAAAGGGTGCAAGGTGGGTGTCCTCACCCAGAAGCCAAGTGGGTGTCCTCACCCAGAAGCTGAGGAATGGGTGTCCTCACCCAAGAACAGTGAGAGTGTCCTCACTCATGAGCCGAGAGGGTGTCCTCACCCTTGGACCTATTGGGTGTCCACACCCATGTCCGTGTGCCATTAGTTGACCTACTTAGTGTCTTGCCAAAATAACTTGGCAGCACGAGCCGAAGTAGCGGTGGTCCTCCACCAAACCCTAAGAGATCCTGACATGATTTTTCCAGGACGTCATACCAATACGCCATGTTAGTCTGTCTCACACCGGTCGCTCCCATCAGCATCTCGATGTTGGAGTACCACGGGTCATCGTAGAACTTGCTGGTTGGCACCTTAATCTGTAGCCAGTATTTGTTCTCTTTCTGGTAAACAAAGAATACTGGTAGACTGATGTTGAGTTCTTCGTCTTCCCTGGGTAGTCTTGTAGCCTTGATGATGATCTTGTAGGTGGTGACGTGGATGTCCTTGAGGTCATACTTCTCGTGTAGAGGATATCTGTCCTCTATGTTGGTGTGGAAGTACTGCGTCGGCTGTTTACTTGTATACTTTGGCGACTTCGTTCTCGGGTCTCTTTGCACATGGAATCTCTGGAGAAGGAGTCGGTGTAGCTAGTTCCTTGATGCATGGAGATGGTGTAAGCTGTGCTGTGTGTGGTGATCTTGAAACTTTGATGGTGTCTGGTGTAATTTCCAGTATCTGTAGTGCTGGCGGTGAGGTCTCCTCCGGTGCTTCTTGGCGTACTGTAGGCTGTACTGTAGGTGTCGATCTGGTAGGCGGTGGTCATCTAGCAGCTGTTGGCTGACAAGGCCACTCGCCAGTAGAGGGTGCAGGCTGCCTCCTGCTTTCGGCCCTCTTCTTGAAGACTGGTTGTGTCAGTAGATTCTTGTGGAAGGTCAGTTCAACGGGAACATGATCCTTCCCATCGGCCATCCTGCAGAGAGGATGTCCAACAAACTTGTACTCACTCAGGGCCCTGAGTAGTACTGCAGGAATAACAGACAGACTTGGTTATTCTTTAATTATTTCAGCAGAGGCTGTTCACACTTTGAAGGTCGAAGGTGGAACTCTTATTTTCACATAATAAATAGTCTTTAAGCTATTCAACCATCACAAGCAGACTTTAGATCAATCTATTTTAGTCAGCTACAAAATGGTTTTACCATCTACAAAATGGTTTTACCATTTTCCTGGGCATCAGTTGCCTCATAAGACTACCAGATAGCACCATCTCTGTTTTAAATCCATGGATTTAGTTGTTAAAAGAATATATCAATTTCTCAACACACAAAGAGCAAAGAACTAAGCCTGAATACATGTCTCAGCGACATTGTATAGCTAGTGGCTACAGAAGACCCTGAATAGACTAACAATGCATAGATTGGTCTGACTCTTTGCTGTTCATGTATGAGAAACGCTTTCCCAGAGTAGACCTAGGAGTATGCGTATATACACACTGTTTATTAAGCATTTGTTCTCATTTTATACAGACACCAGTTTGCAAATATTGCCCAATAATATAGATTTCTCTACAACACATACAGAATCAAGACAGTATCTATCAACTTCCCAAAACACAAAAAGCAAAGAACCAAGACTGAATACATGCCTAAGCAACATACAATATGGACTACAGAAGCCTCTGAATAAATTGACAATGCAGAGGTTGTTCTGAATCTTTGCTGTTCATATATGGGAAATGTTTTCCCAGAGTACATCTAGGAGTTTTGTTTGTGTTGAGATTTTACGGCCCATCAACCCATTAGGGTCATGTCCTAGCGCTAAAAATATGGTAAGTATACCCTACCATATTTTTTTCTGGAGAGGCTTAGTCCTCTAAGCAGTTGACCAGTACTTGTGCATATTCTTTTGCCAGAAACTGACAACTACCCTTTTTGAATCAGCAGAAGGGAGAAAATAACCATAGAAAAAATTTCATGATCAATCTCCACGAAAAAACTTCTAGGAGTATGTGTATAAACACTATTTATGAAGAATTGTTTTTTGTTTTTTTTTTCATTTTATACAGACACCTGTTTGCAAATACAACCAAATAATAAAGGTTTCCCTACAAGACATACAGGTTTAAGAGGATATATCAACTTCTCAACACACATAGAGAAGTAAGGCAATATATATCAACTTCCCAAAACACAAAAATCAAGGAACTAAGCCTGAATACTTTGTTTTTTTGTTTGTTTGTCTGGAGGTTTTATGGCCCAGTCAACCCAATGGGGTCCTGTTGAGCGCGGTAAACTAACCACACGTTTACTGGGCAGGCTTAGTCCTCTAAGTGGTTAACCAGTATTGTGCACATTCTTTTGCCAGAAACTTACAACTGCCTTTCTTGAATCAGCGGACGGGAGAGAATGACCATAGAAAATATTTCATGATCAATCTCAGTGAAAGAACGTATAGGAGTACATGTATAAACACTATACATGTATAAACACTTTTTATAAAGCATTTCCTTTTTCCATTTTATACAGACACCTGTTGGCAAATACAGCCAAACAATAAAGGGTTTCTCTATAAGATATAGAGGTTTAAGAGGATGTATCAACTTCCCAACACACATCCAGAATTAAGAAATATATATCAACTTCCCAAAACACAAAAAGCAAAGAACCAAGCCTGAATACATGTCTAAGCAACATATAATATAGCTAGTGACTATAAAAGCCTCTGAATAAATTGACAATGCATAGGTAGTTCTGAATCTTTGCTGTTCATATATGGGAAGTGCTTTCCTAGAGTAGATCTAGGAGTTTTGTTTGTGCTGAGGTTTTACGGCCCAATAAGGTTCATGTCTAGCCCTGTCAGTTTACCTTTCATACCTATCCCTGGGCAGGCTTAGTCCTCTAAGCGGCTGACCAGTACTTGTGCACATTCTTTTACAAGAAACTGACAACTGCCCTTCTTGAATCAGTGGAAGGGAGAGAATGACCGTAGAAAATATTTCATGATCAATCTCCACGAAAGAACGTCTAGGAGTATGTGTATAAATACACTGTCTATGAAGCAGTTGGTTTTTTTTTTTTGTTTTATGCAGACAACTGTTTGCAAATATAGCCTAATAATAAATGTTTCTCTATAAGACATAGGTTTAAGAGGATGTATCAATTTCCCAACACACAAAAAGCAAAGAAACCAGCCTTATTACATATCTAAGCAATATAGCTAGTGACTATAGACGACCCTGAATAGACTGTCAATGCAAAGGAGGTCTGATTCTTTGCTGTTCATATATGGGAACTTTTTTCCTCTAGTGGGTCTTGCATCTTTTTTTTTTTCAGTTTTGTGTGCATTTTTTTTTTTTTTTTTTTTCCATTTTATACAGACACCAGTTTGCAAATATAACCCAACAATAAAGGTTTCTCTATAAAACAAACAGGCTGGTAGCAGAGCACGTGTTTCACTTGCCTGCTGGGTACAATGTAACCCTCTATTTCAAGCTATTCTCTTGTGATGTTTAAACACCCTAGTAGTTTTTACCACCATTCTAAAGCAAAACATACAAATACTTGAATATTAGACATTATTTTAACCAGCAATAAACTTTCAAGGGGAATATCCTAGTTATTGCTTGCAAGTTACATGTACCAATCTTTCCAGGGTAAATTTCACTCTTTCAGGGTAATTTCCTAATTATTACATGGAAATTACCCATATTTACAGGTAATTTACTGTTCCAGGGGAATATCCTAGTTATTTCCTGAAAGTTACCAGTATTTTCTGAGAAAACTTCAATTCCTGTGGAATATCCTAGTTATTACCTGAAAGTTACCAATCTTTTCAGGGGAAGAGTCAGTTCCAGGGGAATTTCCAAGTTGTTATGTGAATAATACAAATCTTTCAAGGTCCTGGGGAATATCCTAGTTATGTACTGGAAGTTATCCCACATACCAGGGGAAATTTCACTATTCCAGGGGAATTTCTTGGTCACTATCTGGAAGTTACCTACCGTTCCAGAGTTACTTTATTTCTTTATTATTTGAAAGTTACCAACCTTTCCTGGGGAAATGTTATTGTTTGAGGTGAATATCCTAGTTATAATCTGAACATTACCAATCTTTCAAGAGAAAAATTCACTGTTCCATGAGAATTTCCTAGTTATTATTTGAAATTTACCAATCTTTCCAAGGCAAAGTTACCAATCTTTCTAGGGGAAGATCAACTGTTCAAGGGGAATTTACTAATTGTTACCTAAAAGTTATCAATGTTTCCAGGGGAAGATGCACTTTTCTAAAGATATATTGTATTTATTACCAGAAAAATACCAATCTTTCTAGGGGAAGATTCACTGTTCAATTGGAATATCCCAGTTATTTCCTGCAATTTACGGGAATTCCAAAGTATTCAATGTGAATTTCTAAGTTATTACCTGAAAGCTACCAATCTTTCCATGCAAAGATTCAATGTTCCAGGGGAATATCCTAGTTATTACCTGCAAAATACTAATCTTTCCAGGGGAAGATTCACTGTTCAATAGGAATATGCAAGATACCAATCTTTCCAGGGGATATGCCACTGTTCCAGGTGAATTTCCTAGGTATTACCTGAAAGTTACCTGTTATTCCATGGGAAGATTCACTCTTTCAGTGAAATGTTATATCCTGAAAGTCCTTTTAGCATTGCGATTACCTCTCTTGGGTAATAGAGAGCTAATCTTAGTGCTTTTCATACGTTTGTTTGATTTGTGCTTGTTTAGATTTGTCAGTTTCCTCTTGCTCTTGGTGTCTGGGAAGGGTTGCGGTTTGTGACTGTAGCACTCCCTGGACTTTTCTTTTACCTTTTTTTTTTTGCTGCTCTCTCCAGGGGAATTCCCCCATTGTCTGAAAGTTACCAATTTTTTGTCCCCTTACGTTAGTTGAAGGGGACTATTGAAATGGGTTCCTCGTCTGTCCGTAGACACAATGAGATGGGTAGCTTGTGGACGCAACTCCTGTTAGCTTTTAACCGATCTTTTTGAAACTTTTTGTTTTTGTCACAGTCTGAAAATGTGCATCTGGTTTTGGGGTTATCCCCCTGTTATTTTTTATCACTTTTTTCCACCTTTATGACAAGTTTTTTTTTCAGGTCAGATCACTATCAGAATAGATACTTTGTGGGCGCAACTCCATCTAGAGTTTCCACCCATAGTTTTGAAACTATGCATACTTGTTCTACATGGTCTGTAGGTATGCATGTGGTTTTAGGGTTATCCTCCCTTTTTTTTTTTTATTTTCAAATTTTTCTACTTTTACGACGTTTTTTCCAGGTTCAATTACTATTAGCATAGATAACTTGTGGGCGCAACTCCTCCTAGAGTTTTCAAACCAATCATTTTGAAACTATGCGTACTTGTTCTACATAGTCTGAAGATGTGCATGTGGTTTTGGGGTTATCCTCTTATTTTTTATCAATTTTTTCCACTTTTTCGACTTAGTTTTTTCCAGGTCCAATTAGTATTGGATCCAGTCCAATTAGTATTGGAAAAGATAACTTAGTATTGGAATAGATATCTTGTGGGTGCAACTCCTCCTAGGACTTTCCACTGTTCATTTAGAAACTGTGCACACTTGTTCTGCATGGTCAGTAGATGTGCATGTGGTTTTGGGGTTATCCTGCCATTATCTTTTTTCAACATTTTGCTTTTTTTCGAATTATTTTTTTTTTTAGTTGTGACATGATGACACGGGTTTGTGGGTGCAACTCCTCTTTCAGTTTTATACAAAACTTTTTGAAATTTGCAGGTATTATTGTCATGGTCTGAAGATGTGCATGTGCTTTGCGGGGTATCCTTCCATCATTTTTATCAACTTTTCCCACTTTTTCAATGTTTTTCAGGTCCCGATTAGTAGCAGGATAGATACCTTATGGGTGCTACTCATCCTACAGTTTCCACCCATCATTCTAAAACTATGCATACTTGTTCTACATGGCCTGAAGATGTGTGTTTGTATTTGGGGTTATCCTCCCATTATGTTTTATCAATTTTTTCCACTTTTTTGACTTGGAAAAAGTTTTTTCCAATTAGTATTGGAATTGATACTTTGCGGGCACAACTCCTCCTAGAATTTTCTACCAATCATTTTGAAACTATGCATATTTGTTCTACATGGTCTGAAGATGTGCATGTGGTTTTAGGATTATCCTCCTATCATAGTGATTTAAAAGTCACATCCTTCACTGTTTGTTTGTGTTGAGGTTTTACGGCCCAGTGAACCCAATGGGGTCATGTCGAGCGCAGTCAGTTTACCTAACCACACATTTACCGGGCAGGCTTAGTCCTCTAAGCCGTTAACCAGTATTGTGCACATTCTTTCGCCAAAAACTGACAACTGCCCTTCTTGAATCAGCGGAAGCTTCACTGACAAAACCATGATGTCGGAGGATGCTTGCCTGCAATATAGGCTTTTATTATACACAGTGATTTGTATCTTTCTAATAGTAACTGGGAAATTCGCCTGGAACACCAAATTTCCCCTGGAAAGATAGGTAACTTTCAGGTAATAACCAGGAACTTCCCCTAGAAAGATTGTTAACTTAAATGTAATAACTAGAAAATTCCCTTGGGACAGCGAAACTTCTGAAAGATTGGTAACTTGCAGGACGTGATTGCAGTATGACCCTTTCCCAAGATAGGTCAATGTTCAAGTAAGTTAGATATTCTCCTTTACCTCATAATGCACAGTGCCCAAAATGTACTATATATGGATATACCGATAAAATACCATACCAGACTTGCACACTATATGGTGGAGGACATATAGCTGTCAGATAGTGTATTGCACAGGTATATGCATTACTTATACATGTGACAGAAGACTGCCAGATGCAGATAAAGGGCACATTAAAAAGGAGCTTAATTACAAATCATTGATCTGAAATGTTCCTGGAGAATATCTAACTTACTTGAAAACTGACCTATCCTGGGAAAGGGCCATACTGAATCACGTCCTGCAAGTTATCAATCTTTCCAGGAGAAGATTCACTGTCCCAAGGGAATTTTCTAGTTATTACCTTTAAGTTACCAATCTTTCTAGGGGAAGTTCCTAGTTATTACCTGAAAGTTAACTATCTTTCCAGGGGAAATTTTGGTGTTCCAGGGGAATTTCCTAGTTATTATCAGAAAGATACAAATCACTGTGTATAATAAAAGCCTATATTGCGGGCAAGCATCCTCTGACATCATGGCTTTGTCAGTGAAGGATGTGACTTTTATATCACTATGATAGGAGGATAATCCCCAAACCACATGCACATCTTCAGACCATGTAGAACAAATATAGTTTCAAAATGATTTGTAGAAAATTCTAGAAGTTGCACCCACAAGGTATCTATTCCAACACTAATTGGAAAAAACTAAGCCAAAAAAGTGAAAAAAGTTGATAAAAAAATAATGGGAGGATAACTCCAAAACCAAACACACATCTTCGGATCATGTATGCATAGTTTCAAAATGATGTATGGAAACTGTAGGATGAGTTGTATCCACAAGGATCTTAGTCGGATACTAATCGGGACCTGAAAAATGTTGAAAAAAAACAGAAAAAATGTGATAAAAAAATGATGGGAGAATAGCCCCAAAAGCACATGCACATTTTCAGACCATGACAAAAACACCTGCAAAGTTTCAAAAAGTTTTGTAAGAGGAGTTGCGCCCACAAACCCATGTCATCATGTCACAACTAAAAAAAAAACTTAAGTTGAAAAAAAAAATAAAAAAGCAAAAAGTTGAAAAAAGATAATGGCAGGATAACCCCAAAACCACATGCACATATTCAGACCATGTAGAACAAGTATGCATAGTTTCTAAATGATCAGTGAAAAAGCCTAGGAGTTGCGCCCACAAGATATCTATTCTAATACTAATCGTACCTGGAAAAAACTAAGACAAAAAAGTGTAAAAAGTTGATATAAAATAATAGGAGGATAACCCCAAAGCCACATGCCTATCTTCAGACTGTGTAAAACAAGAATGCATAGCTTTAAAATGATCGGTGGAAAACTCTAGGGGGAGTTGCACCCACAAGGTCTCTAATATAATACAAATCAAACCTGGAAAAA
This sequence comes from Anodontia alba, assembly GCA_964016985.1. Classification (NCBI taxonomy): domain Eukaryota; kingdom Metazoa; phylum Mollusca; class Bivalvia; order Lucinida; family Lucinidae; genus Anodontia; species Anodontia alba. The sequence goes on along the minus strand of OZ024832.1, from coordinate 62,201,972 downwards.
CGTTAGTCGAAAAAGCAGAAAAAGTTGATAAAAAATAATGGGAGGATAACCCTAAAACCATATGCACATCAACAGTCCACGTAGAACAAATATGCATAGTTTCAAAACGATTGGTGGAAAACTCTAGAAGTTGCGCCCACAAGGTATCTATTCTAAAAGTAATCTGACCTGAAAAAGTAATCGGACCTGAAAAAAAAACTAAGTGGAAAAAGTTGATTAGAAAATAACGGGATAACTCCAAAACCAGATGCATATCTTCAGACCATTGCAAAAACACCTGCAAAGTTTCAAAAAGATCTGTTAAAAACTGTAAGAGGAGTTGCATCCACAAGCTACCCATCTCATTGTGTCTACGGACAAACTGACAGACTGATGGATGGACCCATTTTAATAGTCCTGTTCGACTAATGTCAAGAGACAAAATAATAATACCTCCAAGTAAACGTGCTGGCACTTCTTTTAAAATCCCCAATACATTATCTTCACTCTGTTGGTTCTCCAGATGGGCTGGCTCTACTGATGCCTGGACTACTCCTGAATTAACAGGCTGGGGTTCAGGAGCGGGTGCCTGGGGTACTGGGTCCTGGGTCTGATCTGGTGGAGTGGGTGCCTCTCTTGACAGGGCTGCTGCAGCTCCTGAATTAACAGGCTGGGGTTCAGGAGCGGGTGCCTGGGGTACTGGGTCCTGGGTCTGACCTGGTGGAGTGGGTGCCTCTCTTGACTGGGCTGCTGCAGCTTCTGAAAGAATTTGAAATATTTTTCATGATACTCTGACAAATTCTAAATAAATTGTTTATTTGTTTGTTTTATTCGAGGTTTACATCAATTTCAACAATCTTTCAGTCATACAGCAAAGGTGTCTAGATTTTGCAGAGAGCTCAATGCTCACTTTTAGGGTGAAATATCATGCTCCAGACACTTTTCATAATGTTCCATCAAATACTGACACTGAGCTGACCAGTTCTGATTCCTAGCTCTACTTTCTTAATGTGAGCACCAATCCAACGAGCAGCTGATATCATTTTTGAAGTCTGGTCTGACGGCCGGGGATCAAACCAGTTATCTCTCGGTCACAAATCGGACCCTATACCAACTAAGCCAATGTGCTGGTCTCGAAATAAATACTTTGCATCATAAAAAAAGTTACTTTCATTCATGCAAAAGATGCAGGGAATGCAGAGTGCATTATATGGGCACCTGTATAAAAAAAATTTGAATGCAGTATGGCTGTGAAAATGATTGATGGTGTTAGATTCCACGCCCATCTATTACTGATGGTTTTTGATTCCACTCCCATCTGATCAATACTCTGGATTTCACTCACATCTGCTGATCAATGGTCTTGGATTTCACTCCCATTTACCGTTTGGTATTGATACCAATCCATTCATCAGGGAGCAGTTTAATGTTACAGCTAAAAAAAAAATCATCTATTCTAGAAACTAGAGGCCAAAGTGGGCCAGAAATCGCTCACCTGGATTACGCTGATCATGATATGTTACATTGTGCCATGGTAGTCATCTTGGCTACCAATCCAGAATCTGATGTTTGAAGAGTTTTAAGATTGCCACCATGGCCGCCATCTTGGCTACTGAACTGAATGATTTAGCAATTCTGAATCTCCATACCACCCTGATGCCTCCCATCAAGTTTTGGCTCAATCTGACTTACTGTTTGTGGGGAGATGTGGGTTGAAGAATTTCAAGACGGCCACCATGGCAGCCATATTGAATATTGAACAGAACAATTTTACCAATTCTGAATTTTCATAACACCCCAATGCTTCCCATCAAGTTTAAGCTCAATCAGACTTACCATTCTGGAGCAGATGTGATTTGAAGATTTTCAAGATGGATGCCATGATGGCCATCTTGAAAATTAGAACAGAATCATTCTAGCAGTTCAAATGTCTATGCTGCCCACATGCCTTCCACCAAGTTCCTACTCCATCCAACTTACAGTTCGGGAGCTGATAATTAAAAACTTTCAAGATGACTGCCATGGTTACCATTATGGTTATGATTCTCGAAAATGTGAAAAGATAGTGATGGACATACAGATGAGGGATGGACCATGATCAACAGACCACATCATCAGTGACCTGGAGCAAAGCTCCAGGTGAGCTAACAATTGAAGACCTTCAAGATGGCTGCTGTGGCTGCCATCGTGGATATCTTAACAAAATGGTTTTAGCAATTCTGAATCTCCATGTTGCCCAAATGCTCCCACCAAGTTTTGGCTCAATCTGACTTACCATTCGGGAGCAGATGAGGTTTGAGGATTTTCAAGATGGCCACCTTGGGGGCCATCTTAGATTTTGAAACAGAACAATTTTAGCAATTATGAATCCCTATGTCCCTCCGATGCCTTACATTAAGTTTGGGCTCAATTCGCCTTTCAATTTGGGAGATGATGTCGTTTGAAGAATTTCAAGATGGCCATCTTGGATGTCAAAATGGAACAAATTCAGCAGTTCTGAATCTCCAGGTCTTCCCAATGCCTCCCACCAAGTCTCAGCTTAATCCAAATTACCCTTCGGGAGCAGATGTTGCTTCAAGATTTTCAAGCTAGCTACCATGGCAGCCATCTTAGATATGGGAATGAATGAATTTAGCAGTTCTAAATCTCCATGTCACCCCAATGCCTCCCACCAAGTTTGGGCTTACTCAGACTTACCGCTCAGGAGCAGACATAGTTTGAAGATTGTCAAGAGGCCATCTTTGATATTGTAACATAACAATTTTAGTAATTCTGAATATCTATGTTGCTCTGATGCATCCCATCAAGCCAGTTCTTTCCAATGTACGGTTTGTGAGATGTTGTTTGAAGATTTTCAAAATAACTGACATGGCTGCCATCTTGGATATTGGAATGGAATGAATTTAGCAATTCTAAATCTCCATGTGGCACAAATGCATCTTACCAAGTTTGGGCTCAATCTGATTTAGGATTCGGGAGTAGATGTGGTTTAAAGATGGATGGATATTTTGTTTATAGACGCTCAACCTTAAAAGGGCATATTTGTGTTGAGGTTTTACGGCCCGGTCAAACCAACGGGGTCATGTCGAGCGTGGTCAGTTTACCTAACCACACGTTTACTGGGCAGGCTTAGTCCTCTAAGCGGTTAACCAGTATTGTGCACATTCTTTCGCCAGAAACTGACAACTGCCCTTCTTGTATCAGCGGAAGGGGGAGAATGACCATAGAAAATATTTCATGATCAATCTCCACGAAACAATGTTGCCGACCTCGGCGGGGGTTGAACCCGCGACCTCCTGGTCTCCAGTCGGACGGCGCATCCAACTGAGCCACCGAGGCCGGCAAAAAAAAAAAAAAGGCATATAGCGTCTAATAAGTTTTATGTTATATGATGATTTTATTTAATGAGAAATTTAAAAATATCTAGGATTGATGTGTTCATTTTAAAAAGATAAAGTATCAATGATTTTAAGTTATTAAAAATACTGATCATATTTTATTAAAAAGTCTGATCTCTTTAAGAAAGTCGAGTATTTTCTAAGTTGGCATATCAAAAAGTTCCTTTATAGTTTTTATATTAAAATACTTTGTGCGAATGTGATTAAATTCAGCACAAGTGATAAGAAAATGTTTGACTGTGAAAGGTTCGTTACAAGGAAAGCAGAATGGAGCTTGTTCATTTTTTAATATGTAAGAATGAGTAATTCTAGTGTGTCCAATTCTACATCTGGTGATTTTTGTTTGTTCTTTTCTGCTGAGATTAGAGAATGTGCATTTGCTGTTAAAATTTGGTTTTATTTCATTTAGTTTATTTTGAGTTTGTGTTTCCCAAACAGACTGACATTTATTGTTAATGTATAGACGGATGTTCGATTTAAAGTCGGAGTGAGGAATTTTAAAATTGGTTATCACTAAGGATAGTGCAGATTTAGCTTCTAAATCGGCTAATTCATTTCCACGAATATTAATGTGGCTGGGGAGCCAACAAAATACAATTTCTTTTGAAACTGAAAGGTAATAATATTTTTTAAGAATTTGCTGAATTAATGGGTTTCTATGGTGTAAATCTTTAAGAGATTTTAATACAGAAAGAGAATCTGAATAAATGATGAACTGTTTTTCAGACTGATCTCTGATATGGTAAAGTGCAATATCAATTGCCTTGGCTTTGGCGGTAAAAATGGAGCTATTATCAGGTAATCTGATACTGTCAGTAAAATTTGGACTAATAACAGAACAAGCAACTTTCTCATCTTGTTTCGAACCATCTGTATAAATTGACAGGTAATGTTTATAATTTGATTTGATTTCTAAAAATTCATTCTTAAAAATATGTGACTCGACTTCTGTTTTTTTATTTTTATGAAGGTCAAAAATAATCTTTGGAGGGTTTAATGTCCATGGCTGTGGTTTAAAGATTTTCAAGGTGGCCGCCCAGGCGGCCATCTTGGATAGGTGAATAGAACAATTTTAGCAATTCTGAATCTCTATGTCACTCTGATGCTTCCTGTCAAGTTACAGCTCAATCCAACTTACTGTTTGAGAGGAGATGTCCTCTGAAGAATTTTAAAATGGCTGCCATGGTGGCCATCTTGGATAGCCAAACGGAACGATTTTAGCAATTCTCTGAATCTCTATGTTGATACAATGCTTCCCATCAAGTTTCGGCTAAATCCGACTTAGGGTTTGGGAGATGTTGTTAGCAGAATTTCAAGATGGCCACCATGGCAGCCATCTTGGGTATCAGAATGGAACAATTTTAGCAATTCTGAATCTCTGTCGTTCCGGTGCCTCCCATCAAATTTTGACTCAATCCTACTTATGGTTTGGGAGGAGATGTCATTTAAAAATTTCAAGATGGCCATCATGGCGGCCATCTTGGATATTGGAAAGGAAAGATTTTAGCAATTCTGAATCTCTATGTCGCTCAAATGCCTTCCACTAAGTTTTGGCTCAATCTGACTTACGATTTTGGAGGAGATGTCATTTGAACAATTTCAAGATGGCCACCACGGTGGCCATCTTGGATATTGGAAAGGAACGATTTTAACAATTCTGAATCTCTATGTCGCTCAAATACCTCCCACTAAGTTTTGGCTCAATCTGACTTATGGTTTGGGAGGAGATGTTGTTTGAAGAATTTCAAGATGGCCGCATTTTAGCAATTTTGAATCTCTATGTTGCTACAACGCCTCCCACTAAGTTTCAGCTCAATCCAACTTATGGTTCTGGAGGAGATGTCAAAAATGTGAAAGTTAACGATGGATGACAGACCATGGACAACAGGCAATGGCATAAGCTGACCTGGAGCAAAGCTCCAGGTGAGCTAATAATAAAAAATACAATGTTAACCCTAGTACTGGGACAGACAGCTCTTGGCAAATAGTGTGACCTAGATCAAATGCCACAAAATGTAGTCTCATCAGGTTCCACAGTCTGCTTCTCAACCAGTAATAACATATGAACAGATAGCCAAAAGAATGTTGAAATTTAGGGCCAAAGGAATTTGTTCAAATTTAGGGCAAGTACGATAAGGTGTTTGTTTGTGTTGGGGTTTTATGGCCCAGTCAATCCAATGGGGTCATGTCAAGCGTGGTCAGTTTAGCTAACCACACTTTTACAGGGCAGACTTATTCTCTAAGCGGTTAACCAGTCTTGTGCACATTTTTTCGCCAGAAACTGACAAGTGCCCTTCTTGAATCAGAGGAAGGGAGAGAATGACCACAGAGTATATTTCATGATCAATCTCCAGGACAGGAAGTTGCCGACTTGACGGGGATCGAACCCCCATCTCCTGATCACTAGTCCGACAAGCATCCAACTGAGCCATTTAGGCCGGCTCGATAAGGTGTTAAGGAGCCCCAATATTTATAGTTAACAGGGGTTTCATTAAGAGGTGGTGGACGGGGATTTTTAGTCATTTTTTTAACCTGCGAGTCCTGCTTCATATACTCAAAACCTTGTCTCTGGGACTCACAAAATTTATAAATGCGAGTCCCTAAACTCACAAAATACAACAGAAAACTGCTCGAAATATGTAAAGGACTCTTGATTTTATCCTGGGACTTATTAAATATCAATCCTGTGAGTCCCTTGGACTCAGTAGAATGAAAAGGTAAATAAATCACTGGATTTTCCCCTTCTACTGGGATAATTTTCCCCGCTACTTTTTGACAAATTTGCATAGGTTATACCATAATTATCCTAAATATTAGGACAGAAGGGCCTTTGCAAACAGTGTAGACCCAGATCAGATGCCGCAAAATGTGGCATCTGATCAGGGTCTGCACTGTTTGCCATACATATAGCAATAATTTAGACAAGAGACAGTAGAATGGACTTCTTCAAAATTTCAGATAAGTATTGTAAGGAGTTAGGGTGTCCAAATACTTCGGGTAAATACAGTATATATAGAACATACAAAACCACCTGCCTACTTAGCCTTGAAGCACCAGGTGTCAGAAAAGTTAGTGAAACTTCTGGTAAAGCTGTTACCCAATTCCAGTAGACAACTAAAATAAGGATTACCTTGCTACATAGCTTACAATTAAGGTTGCTTTTAGTTATTCTTGGACTGAAACCTACCCTGTGGGACTCACTGATACTGTCTCAGTCTGGCAATATAAATAGATGGCACACACATGTTTTGGTGCAAAAATTGCCTTCTGAAAAACTCAAATTATCTGGACCCTCAGAGTGTGGAACAATGTTGCTAGACAGACAGACTTTGAAAAGCTCCTTTCATACCCTGGGCAGTGTTAAAAACAAAGTAACTGGGATTAATAATATACTTACCACACAGATGGCATGTCCAGGCATCAAGAGTGTCCTCTGAAATAAAAACAGTATACTGTTTGCAACCCATTAAGTGTCAATAAATAAGGCTTACAAAGTAATTGTTAAGGAATATTTGGTGATAATTCTTGGATATTCTTATTATTTCTCTAGAAAAACATATTTTGTGGGTACTCATTAGAAGTGCCTCTAAGAAAGTTGTAATGAGTACTCACAACATACATTTCCATGGAGAAATTGAGAAATTGATCCCAGAATTATCAAATATTCCCCTTTTATAAAGTCCTCTGAAAGCCAATTACATTTCGCATGAACCATCTGATATATAAGCAGATCATTCACATGAAGTGTCAATGAAGCCTTAATTCTCAGAAAAACACAAAGAAAATGCTTCAGAATATCAGCTGCTACAATTTGGAATGAAATCACAGCCTGTAAAGCCTTATTTTGTCAAAAAAAAACAAAACGATAAAATGTTGTCGACTATTTGTTATGATGCTTTAGGAGTTATAGTTATGTCACTCAGCAGCGTAAAATTGAGGGGGTTGGATTTGATCGAAATAACATACTTATTCTACGTATTCATAAAGATGGCCTGAGACCAAGCAGTGGGAACCCAGATAAATACCACACACTAGGGGTCAGTACAGCATCTATCCCAAAACTGATTTCTTGTGGGTTTTTTGTCCTCATCAGGGTCTACACTGTTTGCCATACCTACAGCAATAGTTTAGACTCATCAGCAGGTTGGAGAACGGACTATTTCAAATTTTAGGACAAATATAGTAAGTAAATTATGTGTCCCAATACCTAGGGTAAATATGGTAAATCTGTGTGTACAGATACCTCTCTAGCAGATATATACTTTTTCTTGCATAGGTTTTTGACTAAGTATGTTGTTCAATATAATATAAAAATGTAAAAAGATCAATTTTGGCTTATATAAGCTCTACTGACCCCAAGTATTTTGAATCAAAAGGGAGTTTCAAACCCCTGGCACCCCCTCTGAATCCACCCTGATGTCAGGAGACTGCAGGGGAACTTGAATGACAGCAGAAAACTGAAGAAATAAAACCCCTCTTTCTCCATCTGCTGGAAGCACAGTAGACTTATTCCTAGCCCTTCACAGCAATAGCATGTAATCCAACATACCCACACAATGTTTTGATACAGAAATAAGAATTAAAATTCAATTTCTAAATTACATTCTTATCTAGAGCTCTGCATGGTAATGGTACGAATCTTTATCACATTCTGGCTAAATTCAGCAGACAAATTATTATTTTTTCTGACTTTTTCCCAGAAAATGGGCTTTGACATTTGTCAAGTCTATTTTTTGATAAAAATAAAATATTTCAAATATTTTGTTGTTGTTTTTTTTTTCAGAGAAAGTAAGATCTGACCTTTTTTTTTTTCAGAAAAAATAAGATTTGACATTTCATGTGAATCTTTTGCTAGCAGATAATTCACAAGAAGGTAGGTAAAGTCTTATTTTCTCAGAAAAAAAAAATAATAAAGGTCAAAGGTCATCTGCTACAGGTTTGTTTGTTTAGCTCTTGAGCTGTCAAGCTACTGCAAGGGCTTATTTTGCAGGTTCCAGCCTAAAGCTATCTGGCAGGTTTGAGAGTGATCACACCTATGCCCAAAGAGAGCACCAATGTAGAATGACGATGATATGGCACTTTACGTCCCTTTTAACATTATTAACCCTTGTCCTGCTGAATAAATTAAGATGCCACGCCTTTTTCAAATTTTCAGCCAATCAGATTATTTGATCCAGATTGTTGATATAAATTCACAAACTGAATGGCAAACAGTGCAGATCCAGATCAGTTGGCTTCTTCAGAAGCCAACTGATCTGGATCTACGCTGTTTGCAGAGGCAGTGTATATCCGGGTTCAGCACGACAAGGGTTAAAGTCACATCAACATGATGGGAGGGTTATAATGAAAGACTGTGCAATAACATGCCACAGTCATGACTTGAATTCCGTCTCCAGTGGGATTTGAACCTGGGAGCTTATGGTCCAATATTAGGAGCACTAACCACTCAGCCACCATCACTTCACTAATGTAGAAATTGTTACAGGGAACCCTCATTAGAACGACAGCATTTGTTCCCAAAGATGTTGCCAATAAAATGCATTTGCTGTTGTAAAGAATATTTAATGCACAGAATGATATGCAAAAAAGACCTTGTTTTATTCTTGTTTCCTCACAGAACATACGTTTTGGATATTTGTTAGAATTTTCTTGGTGAGACGATTCTAACAAATATTCAAAACATATGTTGCTTGGAGTTTTAATGCAATATTCTTGCCTAATTTCTCATTAAATGTCACCTTTTAAGCGAAGGTTTCTTGACGTTCAAATTATCATAATGAAACAAATTTTTGTTTTTCTAATGAGTGTCGGTGAAACAAGGGTTGACTGTATAACGACACAACTTACCCCTCTTCCTAGACCTGTATTCCGCTTGCTCCATCGCTGAAAATTAGAACATAAGACATGCTAAAGGAAAGGCCATATTTGTGAAAACTGAAGATTTACTCTAAATAAATATATCTACCTGTAGCTGGGACTGTATCAGAATTAAGGATGAGGGTTGGACATCAATAAAATCAGGATTTATTCCCACAAGAGTTTTACTGATGACTGGTCCAAGGTATTTCAGTTGTGAGTCCTCTTTGTTTTTCCATTGTCCTTTTGTTTTTTCTATTTTTGAAACAGTCCTGTTTTGTGTTGCCGTTTCATCAGACCAAATCTTTATCTTATGCACTGCCAAGACCACGTTCTGTGACTGGTCATTCCTGGGTATCTTTGCATATGCTTATTTTGTTTTGGGCAGTGTGTGCATCTGCTGTCTGGTCAGGGTCCTTGCTCTTTCCTTCAGATACAGTATTACCATAAATGCCCAGGAGCTGTCTGAGCTAGGTCCCCAAACCCTAGATAAGGCAGTTTTTTCATCTGAAACCATTATAGACTGTATATGGCAGCTGCATACTAAATGTGAAAAGCACCAGAAGAGTAAGAGTTTGAGGTTTTAAGGCCCAATCAACCCATTAGAGTCATGACTGAATGTCAAGCGCGGTCAGTTTACCTAACCACACTTTTCCCTGGGCAGGCTTAGTCCTCTAAGCATTTAACCAGAACTTGTGTGCATTCTTTCACCTGAATCTGACAACTGCTCTTTTTTGATTTTGTTTGTGTTGAGGTTTTACGGCCCAGTCAACCCATCAGTCATCTGGAGCGTGATCAGTTTATCTAATCACACTTTTTTCCTGAGCAGGCATAGTCCTCTAAGCCATTAACCAGAACTTGTACACATTCTTTTTGCCAGAATCTGACAAGTGCCCATCTTGAATCAGCCAAAGGGAGAGAATGACCCTAGAATGACCCTAGAAAATATTTCATGATCAATCTCCATGAAAGAATGTTGACCGACCTAGTGGGGATGGAACCCATGACCTCCTGACCACCAGTTGGACAGGCATCTGACAGCCACCAAGGCTGGCCACCAGAAGAGTACAAGTTATTCTTGATTAGCTCAGTGAGATAAAAAAATAGCTTAATACCAACAGTGAAGACCCAGATCAGACTGCACTTCAGGGCCTTTGTTGTTGAGGATAAGACCTTGTCTTTGTACCATAGCTATAGCTATAATGACAGTTGTTTTTTCAACCAAAAAGTACGGAATTGTTTTCTTATTCTTCCATTTTATAGTAAATGTGTGGTACCAAAGGTGCTTCTAATGAGTATCTACAATTAATGTATTTATATGGGAAAATATGTGTATGCCTCCTCTTCTGGAGCAATGTTGCAGTTATCAAGACATGTCAATAAGCAGTGCTTATTACATATCCATGCTCAGAAACAAAAAGACGTAATGGATGGACAGACCAACAGACGGGTTTGCAGAAATGGTACATTATGTGACTAAAACAAGGTGCTGTTGTCTTTAAATTGCTAAGTCAAAACTCCTGCCATTTATTCCAAAACAAGTTTGGCATCAAACTTGCACCTGCACTTTAAATATGTCTGCAATGTCTTGGAAAGATCCAACAAAAGGTGTAAGAGTTGATTTCAAAAGGTACTGTATTTACCCTAAGTATTCGGACACCTCAGCTCCTTACCATATACATGTATGTTCTAAAATTTGAACCAGTACAATTCACTACCCGATGTTGTGTCTAAAAATTGCTGGATGAGTGGCAAACAGTGTAGACCCAGATGAGACGCCGCGTTCTGCGGCGTCTCATTTGGGTCTAAACTGTTTGCTCAGGCCTGTCTTTGATTTGGGCTTAACGTCGCTTTCAACAATCTTTCAGTCATATCGCGACGGTGTCTGGATGTGGCAGGGAGCTCAATGCTCACTTTTAGAGTGCTGCCGCACTGAAATATCAAGCCCCAAATACTTTGACATGATATTCCACCCAATCACATTATACTGACACTGAGCTGACCAGTTCTGATTCCTAGCTCTTCTACTTTCTTAATGCTGAGCGCCAAGCGAAAGAGCAGCTAGTACCATTTTTAAAGTCTTTGGTTAGACCCGGCCCGGGATCGAACCCGCAACCTACCGGTCACACTCAGGCCTGTCTGTCCGAATACATATGGTAAATACGGTATACACTATTAACCATCACTGACTAGGTGCAGTTGTCCTAAAATGGCTTAGTTATCTGTAATGTAAGTGTAAAGTTTTGAAAAGAGCCATCAAAAGTTGTAAGAGGAGTTGATTTCACTAAATGTGCAATATTAACTATCAAAACACCATTTTCCCTTTAACCCTTACATGCTGAATAAATTAAGATAAACAATAATAAAGAATAAATTGAGATGCCACACCCACTTCTAATTTTCAGCCAATTAGATTACTTGATCAAGGTTGTTTATACAAATGACAAACCGTGTAGATCCAGATCAGCTGGCTTCTAAGGAAGCCAACTGATTTGGATCTACAGCAATTACAAATGCAGGACATATCCAGGTTCAGCAAGATTTGGGTTAAAATGCAGTCGTTATCATCAGCACAACATTTTCCAAAGTCTGTGGGTGGGTAACCATCATGCCAATAGTCCAATTTGTGCTAAATTCGACTTTCTTTGGATTTTATATCTGTTCCCATTATCTGCAAGTTTGATGATTGTTTGTTTGCGTTGAGGTTTTACGGCCCAGTCAACCCAATGGGGTCATGTCAATTGATTGTGTTGGGGTTTAACAACACGTCAACCCTTGAGGGTCATTTTGTGTCGTCTCCCAGAGAAAGAGAGAAAAGAGACAGAAGAGAGAGTAGAGGAGATGAAAGAGAGGGACAGGGAAGAAAGAGGAACAGGAATGAAAGTGAACAGACAGAAGAAATAAAAACATTCCCCCTCTACCCTTACCCACTACAAGGATAGCAGGCCTTGCCCAACTGTAAGCCAATATCAGTTGGACGCCCCGGTGATCTAAGATACACAGCACCTTCGCACCACCCAACCACCCCCTGGGGTCATGTCAAGCCCGGTCAGTTTACCTAACCACACGTTTACTGGGCAGGCTTAGTCCTCTAAGCGGTTAACCAGTATTGTGCACATTCTTTCGCCAGAAACTGACAACTGCCCTTCTTGAGTCAGCGGAAGGGAGAGAATGACCATAGAAAATATTGCATGATCAATCTCCATGTAAGAATGTTGCCGACCTCGGCGGAGGTTGAACCTGCGACCTCCTGGTCTCCAGTCGGACGGCGCATCCAACTGAACCACCGAGCCCGGCCACAAGTTTGATGAAGATCTGATAAAAAATGAAGTTGCTGTCAGCTGGACAACATTTTCTCCATTAAATGGCTAATGGCAGTCACATGACTTACCGAAATACTGGAACACTACCAAAATACCAGAATACCCATGAAAAATACAGGAATACCCTTGATTTCATTAATACTGATAGAGTATGTAGGATGGATGGATATTTTATTTATAGACGCTCAACCCTAAAAGGGCATATAGCGTCTAATAATTTTTATATTATATGAGGATTTTATTTAATGAGAAATTAAAAATATCTAGGATTGATGTGTTCATTTTAAAAGGATAAAGTATCAATTGATTGATTGAGTTGTGGTTTAACGACACGTCAACCCTTGTGGGTCATTTTGTGTCGTCTCCCAGAGAAAGGGAGATTGATTGATTGAGTTGGGGTTTAACGACACGTCAACCCTTGTGGGTCATTTTGTGTCGTCTCCCAGAGAAAGGGAGAAAAGAGACAGAAGAGATAGCAAAAGAGATGAAAGAGAGGGACAGGGAAGAAAGAGGAACAGGAATGAAAGTGAAGAAACAGAAGAAATAAAAACATCACCTCCCTACCCTTACCTGCTACAAGTATAGCAGGCCTTGCCCAACTATAAGCCAATATCAGCTGGACGCCCCGGTGACAAAAGATACATGACACCTTCGCACCACCCAACCACCCTCAAGAGAAAGGGAGAAGAGACAGAAGAGATAGCAGAAGAGATGAAAGAGAGGGACGGAAGAAAGAGGAACAGGAATGAAAGTGAAGAAACAGAAGAAATAAAAACATCACCTCACTACCCTTACCTGCTACAAGAATAGCAGGCCTTGCCCAACTGTAAGCCAATATCAGCTGGACGCCCCGGTGACAAAAGATACATGACACCTTCGCACCACCCAACCACCCTAATAAAGTATCAATGACTTATTAGAAATACTGGTTATATTTTATTAAAAAGTCCGATCTCTTTAAGAAAGTCGAGTATTTTCTTTGTTGGTATATCATTAAAAAGTTCCTTTATAGTTTTTACATTAAAATACTTTGTGCGAATATAATTAAATTCTGCACAAGAAATAAGAAAATGTTTGACTGTAAAAGGTTCGTTGCAAGGAATGCAGAATGGAGCTTGTTCATTGTTTAAAATATAAGAATGAGTAATTCTAGTGTGTCCAAGTCTACATCTCGTGATTTTTGTTTGTTCTTTTCTGCTGAGATTAGAGAATGTGCATTTGCTGTTAAAATTTGGTTTGATTTCATTTAATTTATTATAAGTTTGTGTTTCCCAAACAGACTGATATTTGTTTTTAATGTATTGACAGACGTTTGATTTAAAGTCAGAGTGAGGAATTTTGAAATTGGTTATTACTAAGGATAATGCAGATTTGGCTTCTGAATCTGCTAATTCATTTCCACGAATATTAACGTGGCTGGGAAGCCAACAAAATATAATTTCTTTTGAAGCGGAAAGATAATAATATTTTTTAACAATTTGCTGAATTAATGGGTTCCTATGGTGTAAATCTTTAAGGGATTTTAATACAGAAAGAGAATCTGAATAAATGATGAACTTTTTTTCAGGCTGATCTCTGATATGGTAAAGTGCAATATCAATTGCCTTGGCTTCGGCGGTAAAAATGGAGCTATTATCAGGTAATCTGATACTGTCAGTAAAATTTGGACTAATAACAGAACAAGCAACTTTCTCATCTTGTTTCGAACCATCCATATAAATTGACAGGTAATGTTTATAATTTGATTTGATTTCTAAAAATTCATTCTTAAAAATATGCGACTCGACTTCTGTTTTTTTATTTTTATGAAGGTCTAATATAATCTTTGGAGGGTTTAACGTCCATGGCTCTTTTGATGATAAAGAAAAATGCTGAACATTTTTAATATTAATATTGGCCTCTTCAAGTAACGGTTGTATTCTCAGGCCAAGGGGTTTAATAGCTGTTGGTTTATTATTGTAAAATCTTTCATATTTAGGGTTAAAAACACAATCATGAGCTGAATTACGTGGATTGGCGGCTAATTTAGTAATATATTGAAGAGACAATTTCTCCCTCCTTATATACAATGATGGTTCATTTGATTCAGCGTATAAACTTTCGACGGGGGAAGTACGAAAAGCCCCTAGAGCCAGACGTAAACCTTGGTGATGAATAGTATCCAAAGATTTCAAATAAGATTTTCTTGCGGATCCATAAACTATGGATCCATAATCCAATTTAGATCTAATTAAAGATCTATAAAGATTTAAAAGAACAGTACGATCTCCTCCCCAGTCGGAACTGGAGAGAACTTTAAGAATATCAAGAGCTTTTAAACATTTAGCTTTTAAAGCTTTGATGTGTGGTATAAAAGATAATTTGTTATCGAACAAAAGACCCAGGAATTTTGCTTTACTGACGACTGGAATGGGACTACCGTATATGGTGAGATGAGGATCTAAATGTAGCTGACGTATCTGACAAAAATGAACGCACTGAGTTTTTGTTTTTGAAAATTTGAAACCATTTTCTGTTGCCCAATCTTCTATATTGTTTAAACATCGTTGTAGTTTGAATTCAATGGTTTCCATATTTTTCGATCTAATAAATATTCCAAAATTGTCAACAAAAAGTGAACAATCAAGGTCTTTCACACATTTAACAATATCGTTAATTTTAATGCCAAACAAGGTAGGTGATAAAATGCTTCCCTGTGGTACACCTTGTTCTTGTTTAAATATGTCCGATAACGTATTACCTATTCGAACATTAAATGTTCGATCTGATAAAAAGTTTTGAATAAAAAGTGGTAATCGGCCTTTAAGGCCTAATTTATGTAAATCTTTCATGATGCCATGTTTCCAAGTAGTATCGTAAGCCTTTTCAAGGTCAAAAAATACAGCTACTACATGTTCTTTTTTAACAAAGGCATCACAAATAAAAGATTCCAAACGAATCAAATGATCGTTTGTACAGTTATTTTTTCTGAATCCAGCTTGATATTTTGTTATAAGCTGGTTTGATTCCAAGAACCAAACCAGTCTATCATTAATCATTCTCTCCATTGTTTTACATAAACAACTTGTCAAAGCAATAGGTCTGTAGTTAGTAGCTTCAGTATGATCTTTATTTGGTTTTGGTATAGGTATAATCGTTGCTTTACTCCAGTCTTTTGGAAATTTTCCAGTGATCCAAATATCATTTAAAATATTTAATGAAGTTTTTAAAGCGTTATCGGGTAAATGTTTAAGAATTTGATAATGAATGTCATCAGGACCAGCAGCTGTATCATGAGATTTATGAAGAGCATCTAATAATTCTGAAGCTGTGAAAGGTACATTATATTTTTCATGATTTAGTGACGTAAAATTTAGATGCTCTTTCTCTCGTTCCTGTTTTATGTTTTGAAAGGTTTCGGAATAATTTGCACTAGAAGAGTTTTTCTGAAAATTCTCTCCTAGTGCATTGGAAATATCTTTAGTCGTTGAGCATATATTTCCATTTGATTTAATATGGACATGCTTGTTATTTTTATTTTTGCCAGTAATTTTTCGAATCATGTCCCATATCTTCTTTGCTGGAGTTCTAGAATTAAGTTTGGAGACGTATTGCTGCCAAGATGTTCTTTTAGCCATTTTTATTGTCTTGCGAGCTTTTGCTCGCATTTGTTTGGCATGGATTAGATTTTCTTTTGTTGGCTGCCTATTGAACTTTCGTAAGGCAGATTTTCTTTTATTTATTGAATTTTTAACATCTTTATTAAACCAAGGTCTATTTCTTTTTGAACGTGTCGAGGACTTTGGAATACATTTTTCGGCTATATGAATTAATGTATCAGTAAAAGCTTGTATATCATCTGCTGTTTTAAACATTTCAGGATTTAATTTTTCATTACATAGCTCCATAAAATTCTCCCAGTTTGCTTTATTCAAATTCCATCGGGAATGATGGTCTTCATTTGTCGATGTAATTTCTTCAATTTTAATTGGAAAATGATCGCTCCCATGAAGGTCATCTAAAACTGACCAATCAAAATCTAAGTAAATATTTGGAGAGCATATAGACAAATCTAAAGCAAAATAATTTCTTGTAGGAGAATGAAGATAAGTTGGTTGTTTATCGTTAAATAAACATAAATCATTTTCTGCAATAAAATTTTCTATTATTTCTCCTTTGTCATTTGTATCCAGACAACCCCATAGTTTGCTGTGACTATTAAAGTCACCTAATAATAAATAAGGACGAGGTAACTGGTTTATAAGATTTTCTAAATCGTGTTTAGAAAATTTACAGTGTGGAGGAAGATATTGAGAACAAATTGTTATGGATTTAGACAGAGTGACATTTACAGCAACAGCTTGTAAATTACTATTTATATCTATCTGTCTATGAGGAACATTTGATTTTACAAGGATAGATGAACCTCCTGAGGCTTTCTGATTTTCAGTTGCGATATGATTATATAAACTATAATTTTTAAAATTAAGGTTTCCTGGAGACAAAAGACAGTCGGAAAAAGAAGTGTTGTTAAAATTAAAATTTCGTTATAATTTGCTTTTAGTCCTCGACAGTTCCACTGAATAATTGATTTTTTATCCATGATAAATGGAGAGAGGATTTGAAAATAAGGAACTTAATCCTTTTGTTTTCTCTGAGACTGCGAGAACATGTATGGATTTGGTTCTTTATCTTTATCTTTTTCTTTTCCATTTTTTCCTTTCTGGTCAGCTGTCCTGGACCTGGATCTCTGTTGTGATCCACTTGTTTTAGTCGGCTGTGTTTGTGAACTGTTTTGAGATTTTGTTGGTGGTCTAGACTGATGAGTAGATGTGGGTTTAGGTTTAGGTTTTAGAGTAGGAGTAATAACTTTTGAATTTGCTTTGATGACAGAATCTTTTTCGTTAAACTGGGTAGAAGTTTCTTTGGTTTCAGGTTTAGTGTTTAGGGATTGAACAACTTTTGCAAAGGTGATTTCAGGTTGATTTTCTTGAATCTTTTTGGCTTCCAAATAAGTGATTTGTTGTGTAACTTTAATTTTCATGATTTCTTTCTCTTTTTCCAAATTTCACACTGATTTGATTTTGATTGATGGTTTTTGTGACAGTTCACACACTTGGCTTCATTTTTACAAGCATTTGTATGGTGATCAAATTCACCCATACCACATTTTTCACATATTGATCCAGGTGCTTCCGGACAGCCGTTTTCATGATGTCCAAACCTCTGACATTTGAAACACCGCAGAGGATTTGGAGTGTAGACTTCAACCGGTATAATTCGGTAAAAGATTTTTAGTGATTTTGGTAAAGTTGTGGTGTTGAAAGTTAGTAAAAGTGTATTTGTTTCTATAAAGTTTCCATCTTTTTTAATTTTAAAACGTTTGCAAGCTGTTACTCCTTGTGTGTTAAGATATTCTGTGATATTTTCTTCAGTTTCATGTTTTAGCATTCTGTCACGGATAATACCTTTGCAACTGTTGAGAGTTTTATGTTCCGTGACAGTGACATTAATATTAAAAAATTTTGTAAGTTTCAAAAGATTATCAGTTTGAGATTTTCTGTTTGTTTCGACCAAAAGAGTTCCATTTTTTAATTTATTGACATTTTTTGGAGTGCCTATAATAGATTCTATTTGCTTTTCTATGATGAAAGGAGACAGTGAAGTAATTGGTTTGTCTTCCTTACTCGAAATCACTAAAAATTTAGCGAAGTTCTCATTAGCTTTGAATGTAAATGTAGTCGGTTGCGTGTCGTCCTCCGAAGAGTCGAACGCCAGAAATCATTTTCGAGAGGTCATGGTGATGAAATTTTTGATTTGATAGCTATGCGCCCCACCCTCCATGGAGCCCTACAAGGGGACGTTTAACAGAAATGGATCTCCTATTTCTAACGTCAAGGCTACATTGCTATTATACTCGGTGTCAAGATCAGAGTCTTCAGCTCGGCCTCATGCTTAGATGATTTCCCACCTATTCATCTAAATTTCCATAGAAAAAAATTTATGAACAGTTGAGTTCATCCCCCTATCCACAGCCTCCACTCACAGAGGTTTCCGCCAGGGTTCGCGTTACCGATCGCCATTGTCGCCATTTGTGCAGAAAAATAAAATTTGGCACAAAAAATCATAAATTGGCGAAAACAAGTGGCGAAAAAAATATCACCTGAATTACCCGCTACTGAGTCATATAATTGTCGCACGTGTCTATCACACCTTCCTTGATTGTATAATTTGCCAATTAACAACTCAATTATCGATCAGAAAACGGTAGCTGATCAAATTAACCTGAATTTGATGAAAGCGATATAAGGTCACGTGCCGTGATGCGCAGTTTAACAGTAGCACCACCCACTTTTCACGCCTTTCGTCCTAAATATTCATGACGCTCTGCCGAAACTACCAATCAGGAATTAATGTCAGAGTCGCATCGCCTACGTCACGGAAATTTACCCAGAATGTAATCACGTGGAACCCTATGTCAAACACAAAGATGGAAAACAAACTGATTACACGAGAAATAATTATTGTCATTAATCGGTTCGGCTTATTAAAGCGGTAAGTACACTTTGACAGTGCCGACTTTAATTAAGCATGTTTCGGTACCTTCTTATGAGCCTTAATTTTATTTGGCAATCAACGAACGTCGTCCCGAAAAAAAAACACAAAAAAAAACACGAATAATGCCTCGGAGGCGGACACATTAGTCTCCGATGGTCCGGATCGCGCATTCGATCCCCACAGATTGTAGCGATTTATTATGAAACACAAATTTGCTACGGTCATTCCCTCATTCCACTGCTTCAAGACTGGCAGTTACAAGTTTCTTGCGGAAGGGTGTTCAATGTTAACCGCTTATTGTATGAGCATGCCCCCTCTTTTTTATTGGCGCGATTCATAAAAAAATGCTGTTTCCCAATCCATTTCTCATAGATCAGACTCGTAAAGCAATTGCAGTAAACTCCCTTTTAAGTCAGTTGCAGTTAGCTCCCTTAAAACAGTAAAACCTGCTGTGTTAGAAACTTATCCCGCATTTATCAGGGTACAAATGAATATTGTTACGTTATTCTCTTACAGTATAATACATTAATAACATTATATTTATTGGCTTATACAGCACTTTTCAGAACTTTCGTTTCCATGTAAAGTATTCCATTTTTGTGTCCAACATTCGATATGCAAACAAAGACTTATTATTAATTCATGACATTGTAATTAATTAATTACAGCAGAAGTTTTAAAAATCAGTGGAAGAATTAATTTCAAGTCCCCCACACATTTCACATTATACTGACTCTTGAATCTATTGCTGCAATTAAAGGAATCAGTAAATGAACACCTTTTTTCTGACAAGATAATTCTTTGGCGAAAAATGGCCAAAATCTGGCTCAAAGTTAAAGAAAATGGCACAAAAAAAAAATCAAATTGGCGAAAATGGTGGCGAAAGAAAAAGAAATCCTAGTGCGAACCCTGTTTCCGCCAAAGCCCCAATACAAGCCCACCAATTGACCCTTCAGCCGCCGCCCATTGAAACTCACTTAAAGTTAGAGGAACATGAGAAAAATAAGCCCGGTTTGGTACCATAAAGATACGTATGAAAGAGAGAAAGAAGCTAAGAACAAGTTGTGCGCTTCTAGAGCTTGGCACGACTGAGCCGATTGATCCAGGCCGGATCTAACCCAGACCGCTCTTCTATCTGAAATAAGGGCCAAAATGATGTGTTGAAAAGCTGGAGATCCCTGGGCTTTCCTCAATCATCAGGTTCCCCTCTCCCAGCATACGAGACGCCACCCACGGCAAACAGGTGGTTCCTGTTTTAATAGGGGATTACACCCTATCCACTACAGAAGGAAAGTGATCTGCAGATTTTATTCCCTACAGACAAGGGAGGCCAAAAACGTCTGGGAAATTGAACGGTTATTTTTAACATTAATTTGGAGATCCATATTTAAAATAAACAGTTTATTATAGAAAGAAGGATTCATTTTGGATTTATTTTTTAAGAGTCAAACAAACAAGCTGTGTTAGATGATATGTAGCTTTCAAATGATATGTAGCTTTCATACCTTGAAAAATGTTTAGTTTTTTTTATCTAACAATATTAAATGCATCTTACTTTTTAATGTGGAGAATGCTAGAGTTCGGAAAAATGACACAAACACAAGACAAACACATATGTTAAATACAGATGAGGTTATAATCTTCGTCCCATGTGCGACCCACGGGCACAGAATGATACACAAACAAATGAAGCATGTTAGTAACATGAGATAGGAAAGGTTTAAAAGGATAGATCTCGCGAAATTTGTTTTTTCCAATTTAAGATGCATTTCAATAAATGAATTTTATATTCTGGAATTATACCGGTTGAACGGACGGTTGCTCTGTTATGTTAGGGGTTTTACCCAACTGCCACAGAAGCGGAAGGCAGCCACCTATTTCGAGGGCCCGGGTGGTCACGGGCGGCCTCTTTTAGATGGCTCGTACATCACGCAGAGGGTACGTCTGGCCTATTCTAAGCCCGGAACCAGCACGGGGCGATAGAGTATGTAGGAATAAAAAAAAATACTAGGGTGGAAAGGCCCCGGCCAAAACATTTTCTTTAAAATAAACCATGCCAAAATTACTTAGCAGGCATGTATAATGAAATATGTGTTGGGATTCTGGTGTATAAACACAAGCGGATGATATGCATCCATCAAAAAATTATGGGAAAATGATGCCTACTAATACTTGTACATCAGCAAACAAACACAAGAAATCCGCGGAAAGCAATGTCGCACCTGCGGGGATTAAATCATACAAGTTCCTATTTGTATTGAAAAAAATCTATTTTGCAGTATTCAAGAAATTGATGGGTTAGAAAAATGGACAAAGTAGAAAATTTGGAATATTGGCTTGCAAAATTTTATCTAAACTGTCCATTATTTCACAAGATATTGATACTGAGCTGATATCATTTTTGCCCATTAATCAAGGCCAGTAACTCAGCTGAAAATTGACGCATTAATCAAGGCCAGTAACTCAGCTGAAAATTGACGAAAAATGTCATGTGACAATCCCAAGCTAGGTATTGTTAACAACAATATGTATGCAAAATATAATCCTAATCCATCAATTCTTTCACAAGATATTGAGCGGAAACCAATTTTAGGTATAAATCAAGGGCCCCTAACTCTGCTGAAATGAATCTGAGATTTATGTGCAAACAATATGCACATCTTCAGACCATGACCTAATCATCTGTGAAGTTTCAAAGTTATTGGCCTAAAACTGCGCTCACGAGACACCCACTGACTATAAGGGTTTTAGGTAAAAACTGACTAAGTTAAAGTGAAAAAAGTTGAAAAAAAAAATCTGAGAATTATGAGCAAACAATATGCACATCTACACACCATGGCCAAAACATCTGTGAAGTTTCAAAATGATTGGCAAAAACTGTAGGAGGAGTTGCGCTCACGAGACACCCACTGACTATTAGGGTTATAGGTAAAAACTGACTAAGTTAACAAAGTGAAAAAAGTTAATAAAAAAAATCTGAGAATTATGAACAAATAATATGTGCATCTACATACCATGGCCAAAACATCTGTGAAGTTTCAAAATGATTGGCCAAAAACTGTAGGAGGAGTTGCGCTCACGAGACACCCACTGACTATAAGGGTTTTAGGTAAAAACTGACTAAGTTAACAAAGCGGAAAAAGTTGAAAAAAAAATCTGAGAATTATGAGCAAACAATATGCGCATCTACACACCATGGCCAAAACATCTGTGAAGTTTCAAAATGATTGGCCAAAAACTGTAGGAGGAGTTGCGCTCACAAGACACCCACTGACTATAAGGGTTTTAGGTAAAAAACGACTAAGTTAACAAAGCGGCAAAAGTTGAAAAAAAAAAAATCTGAGAATTATGAGCAAACAATATGCACATCTACACGCCATGGCCAAAACATCTGTGAAGTTTCAAAATGATTGACCAAAAACTGTAGGAGGAGTTGCGCTCACAAGTCAATTGTTGACGAATGGACGAAACGACGAACGGACAAACGGACGAATGGACAGGTCACGGCATGCCTATATCGCACCTGCGTGCTAACGCAGGTGCGACAAAAACGAATATCAATACATTTGTTCACTGAGATAGACAAGCAAAATCATTGCAAATCACCTAAATTTCAACTTTCTTTGCATCTTTTCCATGTTGGTAAACAGTGCAGCTAGAACAAGGCTATGTATTTAGAAACAGGTTTTCAGAGAATTATAACTGAAAAAATAAACTATGTTTCTTTTCATTTAAAAATTTGCTCTTGTTGGTCATAGCATCATAAAGATAAACAAAGTTTACAAGATCGAATAGAAAAATTTCTATTTGCATTCAATAAACATTATTTATAGAATTTCTCTCGGAAACTTCCGGAAGTGTTGAGGCCTTTTCAGACGTCACTCATTTCTTTGCAAAATGATAATAATTCAAGATTTTAAAACTTAAAAATTAAAAAAGTAATGAATTTATACTCTTTTTGTTCCACTGTTCATATCACTTCAAAATAAAGTGTTAAATACAAAAGTGTTCTAGTATTTCTTGGTTTGAAATGATGGGTATTTCTGTTTTTCACTGGTATTCCGGTGGTATTCTGGCTATGAATTAGCATACTACATGTATCAACAATATTCTTAGAGAAAACACTACAAGGATAAGTTGAAAATTAACTGTAGTTATAAACTTTCCCTCTTCCTATAATTTGACATAATCAGAGGACTTGTTAAGGGGGAGTATTTGGTGATAATTATGGGATAATTTTTCTTACTTCTCCATAAAAACATATGTTGTGGGTACTCATTAGAAGCGCCTTGCCGAGGTGCTTCTAATGGGTACCCACAACATGTTTTTATGGAGAAATGGAGAAAATTATCCCAGAATTATCACCAAATACTCCTCCTTAACAAGTCCTCTGATAATATATCAAAAAACAAGGATATTCCAGTATTTCGGTAGTGTTTCGGTATTTCAGTTGGTCGTGTAACCTGTCTAACAGACTAAATGGCAAGTAACTCTCATGTGAATAGTGGGATCTGTCCAAAAAGCTAACTTATCCAAGTCCTAAATTTGATAAAGATTTTATTAAAAATGACATAGCTATCGTCCTGACAACATTTTCCTAGGTCTATGAGGCCATCAAGGGCGGGTAACTCATGCCAGTTGTCGGAGAGTTATTCATAATACAGAATTAGTACAGGATTTCATTGCCATGATACAGTACAAGTTTCGCGAAGGTTATATCGTTCGCGCTCCACGATAAAAAATTTTGCTCGTTAGCGCGAAACAAGCGTGGGATGAGCGTGGGTTTAGCGTGGGTTTTGCGCAAAGCGTGAAGGATGGAACGCGAGGTTACGTAATCGTAGCGCGAAACGTATTACTGGCACGAGCGTGACAAGCGTGGAAAGGATTAACGACAGTAGTAAAATATTTCTATCACAGGTGAGTCTGTGAATAAATATCGATTCATGGTACTTCTGCAGTAGATTTTGATTCAGATGTTCTCATTCTGTTGACAGAAAACCACAGCACAATAAATAAAATTGCACATTATCTACATGTATGTGTGGACTTGCGCAACCTGAGCCAAGCCTTCCTTGTTTTATACCATTTCGCTTATTTGTGATCTCAATGCCTACGCGACAAATACAAATTGTCCGTCGGGAAATTAAAATTCCCCTTCAACTTAATTAATGTCCAGTCGGGGAAGTATTTCACAATCTGGCAATAAAATGTTTCTTTTTTTTTGTTGTTGTTGTTGTTAGCGGTTTAGATGAGTTATTGCATATGCGACCAGCATGTACAGCCCGACGTTAATACCTGGCCGATTTTTATTTGTTTTTCCATCATATAGTACAGTCAGCGTGGAGGTTATATTGTCCATTCTCATGCCTATGCGTAAGTTGATCTGAGTCTGCACTAGTCGCAAAGGTCTCATTGTACCAAATGAGTTTTCCCAAATGCCACACTACGTGTCCCCAAAAATTAGGTCCATTCCCTTGTTCTCTTAAAATATTCACCAAAGTTGCAATGATACGCCACCAGACGACGACACACAATTCTGGGACGTTCGCATTTCCAGTATAGATTACAAAAATACAAGTGAAGATACCCGGAAGATACAACAGACACATTCCCTTGCCCCGCATGAAGAAACCGCGTGCTCGTAACGATAACGTCACGAGAAATCGAGGCGGATACCGCTTAGAGAAAAACACACTTATGTGCGTTAAATTATAGAGAATTATTTTCGTCAGAACTGCATATGAAACTGGCATGTATTAAAAGTAGAACCTAAGTATTGGGACAGAAAGGCCTATGCAAAGTGTAGACACAGATCAGACGCCGCAGAGAAAAGGGGAATGGAACTAGTGAGGGGGAACAGGGAACATGGAAATTTGGAAACACTTTTAGGACACAAGACATGCGACCAGTGAACTCAGATCATCTTCCGATGCAAGGGCGGTCAGATTTTGCCGGTTGTGGTGACAAACAGGCATGTACATGTAAACTTCAGTTCTTGAAGAGATTACAAATCTCTGGTTAGATACATCACCGTTTCAGTGAAGGTTTAAATACGTTCTGTGGTGTCTGATCTGGGTCTACACTGTTTGCTCAGGCATGTCTGTCCGAATACGTAGAGTAAGTACGGAAATTTGATCAAATCGAACCCCTTTGTGTACATACTTTTTTATATTCAAAATTTTACGTTCAGATAACTCGAGCATTTTTTACCTGAGACTGCATAAGGTGAGCCTGGATAAGAGTGGAAGCTAGCGCGAGCGTGATCGTTTTCACGCTGCATGATATCCCAGCGCGAGTTGAGGGCGGATTTAGCGTGGGTTTAGCGTGGGATTTAATCTTTTCCGCGATCGCGCATTAGAGCGAACAATATAACCATCGTGATAGCTGTACTGTACATATTAATTGGATGGAATTACCAGTCTCAGTATTTAGGGTAAATATGGTATCAAACCTCTACTGGTATAGTTGTTTTGACCCCGAAGGTGCTGATCATTACTGCCACATTTTTTTTTTTTTATTTTTCAGAGAAAATAAGTCTGATATACATTGTATTTCAAGCTTAGCAGATATGTTACGTGAAATGCCAAGACTTACTTTCTCTGACAAATAATAATAATAACAGCAAAAAATTACAAAATACCCCTGTATGCAATTCACCAACCATTCAGCTTTGATTGGTTCATACACACATCATTTATCAACTGCTTTCTGCATTGTTTGTTGTTGCTTACAATAAATCAGAGATATGAGATGAATATACATTCAAGGGAAATAATTGAGTCACAGGGGTCAAGTCACAGGGGAGCCTTTGCCTACTCTCTCACTGGGGGCTAAAAATTAGGGAGCATACTTTCTTAATCCTTGTCATGCTGAAAAATTAATATGCCATGCCCACTTCTAATTTAGAATTTCAGCCAATCAGATTACTTGATCAAAACTATTGATATAAATTCAAATACTTAATGGCAAACTGCAGATCCAGATCAGTTGGCTTCTTCTCATTTCAAAGCCAGGGAATATCCAAGCTGGGGTTAAATAGTACAGTGGAACCTCCACTATCGGCCACCTCCGTTGAGCGGTCACCTCCCATTAATGGCCATTTTCATCCCCCCCCGAGGTGTTTTCCTATATATTTTACCTCTGATAAACGGTCACCTCCCTCCTCCGGTCAGCAGCCATAATAATTTATGATTTAGGGCCAAAATCTCTCCGTTAAACGGTCAAATTGACAGAGTCGGAAAACCGGCGGCACAGAAATCGAAAGTAGGAATACATAAATTCATGGAAATCGCATTCCGCATAAAAAAAAAAAAAGAGAGAGAGAGAGAGAGAAATACATTTTTAATTATCGACAAGAAATACGATAAGTTAATTATTTTGATGTGTACCTTTAAAAAAGAAAAGAAAATGTAATAAGAAAAATAATTCGTTTGTTGCACAGTTTTAATTTCTTTTTTTCAAGCACCACGCGACATTGACCTTCAAAGGTCAGCTCGTGACCAACCGGAACCGCATGGCTTGTGTTTATCGAACAATTTATGAAGACCGACTAATTGATTAAAGGACTGTTGATGACTGACCGTTGATGTTTACGCCTACAGGTAATTGCGACGGTCAAATCGCAGAATGCGAATTGCCCAAAATGATTACTGACACGTGTGTTTTTCCGGTAAATAAACAACTCTACTTTCAGTTTCACTAATCCTTTTCGGTTGACTCCCTCGTAAACATGTCTTCAAAAACCCCTAAAGTGCTGACTCTAGATGAAGGTATTAAAGAAATTAAGCTCAAAAGCTCCAGAATAGTCACGGAAGAGTTTAGTGTGGGTCCTACATAATTCCAAGAAACGCTGAAATATTACAAACTGAAGACCCAGATCAGACGCTGCGTTCAATGGAGTCCGATCTGGATCTACACTGTTTGCAATGACATATCTATCCCAATACTTAGTGTTATTATGGTATAGTAATTAGCATTGCTGCTGAATACTTCTTGAGCAAACTGATTTTATCCTAAAAATTGATCAGAATAAACAATATATAATTGTTATTTTGGGCAGTTAGGCATGTTACAGACAATAAATAAATAAAGATACCATTATGCTAAAAGAAGTATCATAATCATAGTGTGAATTTCACTAACAGCCCACCATTTCGGTTATATTGTTGCAACATTGCTGGTGAATGAGTACCTCCGCTAAGCAGCCACCTCCCTTAAGCAGCCACAATTGGCCATTCCCCTGGGTGGCTGCTTAACAGAGGTTCCACTGTAGTCACTATAAGCATAAGAAAGATGGATATTTTATTTAGAGACGCTCAACCCTAAAAGGGCATATAGCGTCATATAATTTTTATATTATGATGAGTTTACTTAATTTGGAATTAAAACTATCTAAGATGTGATGTTGATTTTAATTTAAAAAGATGACAGTATTAATGATTATAATCTATTAAAAATATTGATTATAATTTATCAAAAAGTCTGATTTCTTTAAGAAAGTCGATTTTGTTAGTTGGTATATCATTAAAAAGATCCTTTACAGTTTTTATATTAAAATATGATTATTCTGCACAAGTAATAAGAAAATGTTTAACTGTAAAAGGTTCGTTACAAGGAATGCAGAATGGTGCTTGTTCATTTTTTAATATACATGTATAAGAATGAGTAATTCTAGTGTGTCCAATTCTACATCTGGTGATTTTCGTTTGTTCTTTTCTGCTGTAATTAAAGAATGCGCATTTGCTGTTAAAATTTGTTTTGATTTCGTTCAGTTTATTTTGAGTTTGTTTTTCCCAAATAAATTGACATTTGTTGTTAATGTATTGATGGATGTTGGATTTAAAATCTGAGTAAGGAATTTTAACATTTGTCATCATTAAGGATAATGCAGATTTAGCTTCCAAATCGGCTAATTCATTGCCACGAATACATAATGTGGCTGGGAAGCCAACAAAATAGGATTTCTTTTGAAACTGAAAGGTAATAATATTTTTTGAGAATTTGCTGAATTAATGGGTTTCTATGGTGTAAATCTTTAAGGGATTTTAATATAGAAAGAGAATCTGAATAAATGATGAATTGTTTTTCAGACTGATCTCTGATATGATAAAGTGCAATATCAATTGCTTTAGCTTCAGCGGTAAAAATGGAGCTATTATCAGGTAATCTGATACTGTCAGTAAAATTTGGACTGATGGATGGATGGATGGATGTTTTCTTTAGAGATGCTCAACCTTAAAAGGGCATATAGCGTCTAATAATTTTTATATTATATGATGAAATTTATTTTTACTTTTAAATTAAAAATATCTAGGATTGATATGTTCATTTTAAAAAGATAATAGTATAAATGATTATAATTTATTAAAAATACTGATTATAGTTTATTAAAAAGTCCGATTTCTTTAAGGAAGTCGATTATTTTATTAATTGGTATATTATTAAAAAGATCCTTTATAGTTTTTGTATTAAAATATTTTGTGCTGATATGGTTGAATTCCGCACAAGTAATAAGAAAATGTTTGACTGTATATGGTTCGTTACAAGGAATGCAGAATGGCACTTGTTCATTCTTTAGTATATAAGAGTGAGTAATTCTAGTGTGTTCAATTCTACATCTGGTGATTTTTGTTTTTTCTTTTCTGCTGTAATTAGGAAATGCGCATTTGCTGTTAAAATTTGGTTTTATTTCATGCAATTTATTTTGTGTTTGTTTCTCCCAAATAGATTGACATTTGTTGTGAATGTATTGACGGATGTTGGATTTACAATCTGAGTAAGGAATTTTAAAATTTGTTTTCACTATTAGGATAATGCAGATTTAGCTTCCAAATTGGCTAATTCATTTCCACGAATATTAACGTGGCTGGGAAGCCAACAAAATATTTCTTTTGAAACCGAATAGTAATAATATTTTTTAAGAATTTGCTAAATTAATGGGTTTCTATGGTGTAAATCTTTAAGGGATTTTAATACAGAAAGAGAATCTGAATAAATAATGAATTGTTTTTCAGGCTGATCTCTGATATGATAAAGTGCAATATCAATTGCTTTGGCTTCAGCAGTAAAAATGGAGCTATTATCAGGTAATCTGATACTGTCAGTAAAATTTGGACTAATAACAGAACAAGCAACTTTCTCATCTTGTTTCGAACCATCAGTATAAATTGACAGATGATGTTTATATTTCGATTTGATTTCTAAAAATTCATTCTTAAAAATACAATGTATGTGATTCAACTTTGGATTTTTTATTTTTATGAAGATCTAAAATGATCTTTGGATGGATGGATGGATATTTTGTTTATAGACGCTCAACCCTAAAAGGGCATATAGCGTCTAATAAGATGAATATTATATGATGATTTTATTTAATGAGAAATTAAAAATATCTAGGATTGATGAGTTCATTTTAAGAAAGATAAAGTATCAATGATTTTATGTTATTAAAATATAGATCATATTTTATTAAAAAGTCCGATCTCTTTCAGAAAATCGAGTATTTTTTGAGTTGGCATATTAAAAAGTTCCTTTATATTTTTTACATTAAAATACTTTGTGCGAATATGATTAAATTCAGCACAAGTGACAAGAAAATGTTTGACCGTAAAAGGTTCGTTACAAGGAATGCAGAATGGAGCTTGTTCATTGTTTAAAATATAAGAATGAGTAATTCTAGTGTGTCCAAGTCTACATCTCGTGATTTTTGTTTGTTCTTTTCTGCTGAGATTAGAGAATGTGCATTTGCTGTTAAAATTTGGTTTGATTTCATTTAATTTATTATAAGTTTGTGTTTCCCAAACAGACTGACATTTGTTGTTGATGTATTGACAGACGTTTGATTTAAAGTCGGAGTGAGGAATTTTGAAATTGGTTATTACTAAGGATAATGCAGATTTGGCTTCTGAATCTGCTAATTCATTTCCACGAATATTAACGTGGCTGGGAAGCCAACAAAATACAATTTCTTTTGAAGCGGAAAGATAATAATATTTTTTAAGAATTTGCTGAATTAATGGGTTTCTATGGTGTAAATCTTTCAGAGATTTTAATACAGAAAGAGAATCTGAATAAATGATAAACTGTTTTTCAGACTGATCTCTGATATGGTAAAGTGCAATATCAATTGCCTTGGCTTCGGCGGTAAAAATGGAGCTATTATCAGGTAATCTGATACTGTCAGTAAAATTTGGACTAATAACAGAACAAGCAACTTTCTCATCTTGTTTCGAACCATCTGTATAAATTGACAGGTAATGTTTATAATTTGATTTGATTTCTAAAAATTCATTCTTAAAAATATGCGACTCGACTTCTGTTTTTTTATTTTTATGAAGGTCTAAAATAATCTTTGGAGGGTTTAACGTCCATGGCTCTTTTGATGGAACAGAATAATGCTGAACATTTTTAATATTGATATTGGCCTCTTCAAGTAACGGTTGTATTCTCAGGCCAAGGGGTTTAATAGCTGTTGGTTTATTATTGTAAAATCTTTCATATTTAGGGTTAAAAACACAATCATGAGCTGAATTACGTGGATTGGCGGCTAATTTAGTAACATATTGAAGAGACAATTTCTCTCTTCTTATATACAATGATGGTTCATTTGATTCAGCGTATAAACTTTCGACGGGGGAAGTACGAAAAGCCCCTAGAGCCAGACGTAAACCTTGGTGATGAATAGTATCCAAAGATTTCAAATAAGATTTTCTAGCGGATCCATAAACTATGGATCCATAATCCAGTTTAGATCGAATTAAAGATCTATAGAGATTTAAAAGAACAGTACGATCTCCTCCCCAGTCGGAACTGGAGAGAACTTTAAGAATATCAAGTGCTTTAAGACATTTAGCTTTTAAAGCTTTGATGTGTGGTATAAAAGATAATTTGTTATCGAACAAAAGACCCAGGAATTTTGCTTCACTGACGACTGGAATTGGATTACCGTATATGGTGAGATGAGGATCTAAATGTAGCTGACGTATCTGACAAAAATGAACGCATTGAGTTTTTGTTTTTGAAAATTTGAAACCATTTTCTGTTGCCCAATCTTCTATATTGTTTAAACATCGTTGTAGTTTGAATTCAATGGTTTCCATATTTTTCGATCTAATAAATATTCCAAAATCGTCAACAAAAAGTGAACAATCAAGGTCTTTCACACATTTAACAATATCGTTAATTTTAATGCCAAACAAGGTAGGTGATAAAATGCTTCCCTGTGGTACACCTTGTTCTTGTTTAAATATGTCCGATAACGTATTACCTATTCGAACATTAAATGTTCGATCTGATAAAAAATTTTGAATAAAAAGTGGTAATCGGCCTTTAAGGCCTAATTTATGTAAATCTTTCATGATGCCATGTTTCCATGTAGTATCGTAAGCTTTTTCAAGATCAAAAAATACAGCTACAACATGTTCTTTTTTAATAAAGGCATCACGAATAAAGGATTCCAAACGAATCAAATGATCGTTTGTACAGTTATTTTTTCTGAATCCAGCTTGATATTTTGTTATAAGCTGGTTTGATTCCAAGAACCAAACCAGCCTATCATTAATCATTCTCTCCATTGTTTTACATAAACAACTTGTCAAAGCAATAGGTCTGTAGTTAGTAGCTTCAGTATGGTCTTTATTTGGTTTTGGTATAGGTATAATCGTTGCTTTACTCCAGTCTTTTGGAAATTTTCCAGTGATCCAAATATCATTTAAAATATTTAATAAAGTTTTTAAAGCGTTATCGGGTAAATGTTTAAGAATTTGATAATGAATGTCATCAGGACCAGCAGCTGTATCGTGAGATTTATGAAGAGCATCTAATAATTCTGAAGCTGTGAATGGTACATTATATTTTTCATGATTTAGTGACGTAAAATTTAGATGCTCTTTCTCTCGTTCCTGTTTTATGTTTTGAAAGGTTTCGGAATAGTTTGCACTAGAAGAGTTTTTCTGAAAATTCTCTCCTAGTGCATTGGAAATATCTTTAGTCGTTGAGCATATATTTCCATTTGATTTAATATGGACATGTTTGTTATTTTTATTTTTGCCAGTAATTTTTCGAATCATGTCCCATATTTTCTTTGCTGGAGTTCTAGAATTAAGTTTGGAGACGTATTGCTGCCAAGATGTTCTTTTAGCCGTTTTTATTGTCTTGCGAGCTTTAGCTCGCATTTGTTTGGCATGGATTAGATTTTCTTTTGTTGGCTGCCTATTGAACTTTCGTAAGGCAGATTTTCTTTTATTTATTGAATTTTTAACATCTTTATTAAACCAAGGTCTATTTCTTTTTGAACGTGTCGAGGACTTTGGAATACATTTTTCGGCTACATGAATTAATGTATCAGTAAAAGCTTGTATATCATCTGCTGTTTTAAACATTTCAAGATTTAATTTTTCATTACATAGCTCTATAAAATTCTCCCAGTTTGCTTTATTCAAATTCCATCGGGAATGATGGTCTTCATTTGTCGATTCAATTTCTTCAATTTTAATTGGAAAATGATCGCTCCCATGAAGGTCATCTAAAACTGACCAATCAAAATCTAAGTAAATATTTGGAGAGCATATAGACAAATCTAAAGCAAAATAATTTCTTGTAGGAGAATGAAGATAAGTTGGTTGTTTATCGTTAAATAAACATAGATCATTTTCTGCAATAAAATTTTCTATTATTTCTCCTTTGTCATTTGTATCCAGACAACCCCATAGTTTGCTGTGACTATTAAAGTCACCTAATAATAAATAAGGACGAGGTAACTGGTTTATAAGATTTTCTAAATCGTGTTTAGAAAATTTACAGTGTGGAGGGAGATATAGAGAACAAATTGTTATGGATTTAGACAGAGTGACATTTACAGCAACAGCTTGTAAATTACTATTTATATCTATCTGTCTATGAGGAACATTTGATTTTACAAGGATAGATGAGCCTCCTGAGGCTTTCTGATTTTCAGTTGCGATATGATTATATAAACTATAATTTTTAAAATTAATATTATCTGTATTCTTTAAAAAGGTTTCCTGGAGACAAAAGACAGTCGGAGAAAGTAGTGTTGTTAAAATTAAAATTTCGTTATAATTTGCTTTTAGTCCTCGACAGTTCCACTGAATAATTGATTTTTTATCCATGATGAATGGAGAGATGATTTGAAAATAAGGAACTTAATCCTTTTGTTTTCTCTGAGACTGCAAGAACATGGAGGAGTCAGTCTCTAACTCCATGTTCTCAAGGGAATCGAACCGATTGACCAACTTGATCGGATCGGCCGACGCCCCTTTACTATATGGATTTGGTTCTTTATCTTTTTCTTTTCCATTTTTTCCTTTCTGGTCAGCTGTCCTGGACCTGGATCTCTGTTGTGATCCACTTGTTTTAGTCGGCTGTGTTTGTGAACTGTTTTGAGATTTTGTTGGTGGTCTAGACTGATGAGTAGAAGTGGGTTTAGGTTTAGGTTTTACAGTAGGAGTAATAACTTTTGAATTTGCTTTGATGACAGAATCTTTTTCGTTAAACTGGGTAGAACTTTCTTTGGTTTCAGGTTTAGTGTTTAGGGATTGAACAACTTTTGCAAAGGTGATTTCAGGTTGATTTTCTTGAATCTTTTTGGCTTCCAAATAAGTGATTTTTTGTGTAACTTTAATTTTCATGATTTCTTTCTCTTTTTTCCAAATTTCACACTGATTTGATTTTGATTGATGGTTTTTGTGACAGTTCACACACTTGGCTTCATTTTTACAAGCATTTGTAGGGTGATCAAATTCACCCATACCACATTTTTCACATACTGATCCAGGTGCTTCCGGACAGCCGTTTTCATGATGTCCAAACCTCTGACAGTTGAAACACCGCAGAGGATTTGGAATGTAGACTTCAACCGGTATAATTCGGTAAAATATTTTTAGTGATTTCGGTAAAGTTGTGGTGTTGAAAGTTAGTAAAAGTGTATTTGTTTCTATAAAGTTTCCATCTTTTTTAATTTTAAAACGTTTGCAAGCTGTTACTCCTTGTGTGTTAAGATATTCTGTGATATTTTCTTCAGTTTCATGTTTTAGCATTCTGTCACGGATAATACCTTTGCAACTGTTTAGAGTTTTATGTTCCGTGACAGAGACATTAATGTTAAAGAATTTTGTAATTTTCAAGAGATTATCAGTTTGAGATTTTCTGTTAGTTTCGACCAAAAGAGTTCCATTTTTTAATTTTTTTACATTTTTTGGAGTGCCTATAATTGATTCTATTTGCTTTTCTATAATGAAAGGAGACAGTGAAGTAATAGGTTTGTCCTCTTTACTCGAAATCACTAAAAATTTAGCGAAGTTCTCATTAGCTTTGAATGTAAATGTAGTCGGTTGCGTGTCGTCCTCCGAAGAGTCGAACGCCAGAAATCGTTTTCGAGATGCCATGGTGATGAAATTTTTGATTCGATAGCTATGCGCCCCACCCTCCATGGAGCCCTACAAGGGGACGTTTAACAGAAATGGATCTCCTATTTCTAACGTCAAGGCTACATTGCTATTATACTCGGTGTCAAGATCAGAGTCTTCAGCTCGGCCTCATGCTTAGATGATATCCCACCTATTCATCTAAATTTCCATAGAAAAATTTATGAACAGTTGAGTTCATCCCCCTATCCACAGCCTCCACTCACAGAGGTTTCCGCCAAAGCCCCAATACAAGCCCACCAATTGACCCTTCAGCCGCCGCCCATTGAAACTCACTTAAAGTTAGAGGAACATGAGAAAAATAAGCCCGGTTTGGTACCATAAAGATACGTATGAAAGAGAGAAAGAAGCTAAGAACAAGTTGTGCGCTTCTAGAGCTTGGCACGACTGAGCCGATTGATCCAGGCCGGATCTAACCCAGACCGCTCTTCTATCTGAAATAAGGGCCAAAATGATGTGTTGAAAAGCTGGAGATCCCTGGGCTTTCCTCAATCATCAGGTTCCCCTCTCCCAGCATACGAGACGCCACCCACGGCAAACAGGTGGTTCCTGTTTTAATA
This sequence comes from Anodontia alba, assembly GCA_964016985.1. Taxonomy (NCBI): domain Eukaryota; kingdom Metazoa; phylum Mollusca; class Bivalvia; order Lucinida; family Lucinidae; genus Anodontia; species Anodontia alba. The sequence goes on along the minus strand of OZ024832.1, from coordinate 62,166,876 downwards.
GGGGATTACACCCTATCCACTACAGAAGGAAAGTGATCTGTAGATTTTATTCCCTACAGACAAGGGAGGCCGAAAACGTCTGGGAAATTGAAAGGTTATTTTTAACATTAGGAGATCCATATTTAAAATAAACAGTTTATTAAAAGAAGGATTCATTTTGGATTTATTTTTTAAGAGAGTCAAACAAATAAGCTGTGTTAGATGATATGTAGCTTTCAAATGATATGTAGCTTTCATACCTTGAAAAACGTTTAGTTTTTTTATCTAACAATATTAAATGCATCTTACTTTTTAATGTGGAGAATGCTAGAGTTCGGAAAAATGACACAAACACAAGACAAACACATATGTTAAATACAGATGAGGTTATAATCTTCGTCCCATGTGCGACCCACGGGCACAGAATGATACACAAACAAATGAAGCATGTTAGTAACATGAGATAGGAAAGGTTTAAAAGGATAGATCTCGCGAAATTTGTTTTTTCCAATTTAAGATGCATTTTCAGTAAATTTAATTTTATAGTCTGGAATTATACCGGTTGAACGGACGGTTGCTCTGTTATGTTAGGGGTTTTACCCAACTGCCACAGAAGCGGAAGGCAGCCACCTATTTCGAGGGCCCGGGTGGTCACGGGCGGCCTCTTTTAGCCGGCTCGTACGTCACGCAGAGGGTACGTCTGGCCTATTCTAAGCCCGGGACCAGCACGGGACAAATGATCTTTGGAAGGTTTAATGTCCACGGCTCTTTTGATGGAAAGGAAAAGGGCTGAATATTTTTAATGTTAATATTGGCCTCTTCAAGTAATGGTTGTACTCTTAGACCAAGGGGTTTAATAGCCGTTGGTTTATTGTTGTAAAATCTTTCGTTTTAGGGTTAAACACACAATCATAAGCTGAATTACGGATTGGCAGCTAATTTAGAAACATACTGAAGAGACAATTTCTCTCTTCTTATATACAATGATGGTTCATTTGATTCAGCATATAAACTTTCTACGGGTGAAGTACGAAAAGCTCCTAAAGCTAGACGTAAACCTTGATGATGAATTGTATCCAAAGATTTTAAATAAGATTTTCTAGCGGATCCATAAACTATGGATCCGTAATCCAATTTAGATTGAATTAAAGATCTGTAAAGATTTAAAAGAACGGTACGATCTCCTCCCCAGTCGGAACTGGAGAGAACTTTAAGAATATCAAGTGCTTTTAAACATTTAGCTTTTGAAGCTTTGATGTGTGGGACAAAATATAATTTGTTATCGAACAAAAGACCCAGGAATTTTGCTTCACTGAGGCTGGAATGGGACTACCATATATGGTAAGATAAGGATCTAAATGTACCTGTCGTATCTGACGGAAATGAACGCATTGAGTTTTTGTTTTTGAAAACTTGAAACCATTTTCTGTTGCCCAATCTTCTATATTGTTTAAACATTGTTGGAGTTTGAATTCAATGGTTTCCATATTTTTCGATCTAATAAATATTCCAAAATCGTCAACAAAAAGAGAACAATCTATGTCTTTCACACATTTAACAATGTCATTAATTTTAATGCCAAACAAGGTAGGTGATAAAATGCTTCCCTGTGGTACACCTTGTTCTTGTTTAAATATGTCTGATAATGTATTACCTATTCGAACATTAAATGTTCAATCTGATAAAAAATTTGAATAAAAAGTGGCAATCGACCTTTAAGGCCTAATTTATGTATATCTTTAATGATGCCATGTTTCCACGTAGTATCATAGGCTTTTTCAAGATCAAAAAATACAGCTACTACATGTTCTTTTTTAACAAAGGCATCACGAATAAATGATTCCAAACGAATCAAATGATCGTTTGTACAGTTATTTTTTTTTTTTAATCCAGCTTGATATTTTGTTATAACTATAAGCATAAGATGCTTTCCTTAACCAAAAAAGTACTGATATTTTTTCTTATTTCTCAGCAGAATCTTACTGACATCATGTTGTGGCTACTCATTAGAAGCACCTCAATGAGACTCTTCTACTCAGTACCTGCAACATGTTTTTGTGGAGAAATAAGAAAGCTATTTACCCAATACCACCAATTATCTACAGCGATGTTAACCTTGTCATGCTGAATAAATTAACCCTTGTCCTGCTGAATAAATTAAGATGCCACACCCACTTCTAATTTTCAGCCATCAGATTATTTGATCCGGACTGTTGCTATAAATTTGCATACTTAATGGCAAACAGTGCAGATCCAGATCAGTTGGCTTCTTCAGAAGCCAACTGATCTGGATCTACACTGTTTGCAAAGGCAGGGTATATCTGGGTTCAGCAGGACAAGGGTTAAGATGCCACGCCCACTTATTTTTCAGCCAGTCAGATTATTTGATCCAGGTTGTTGATACAAAGTCATCCTTAATGACTTGTAATTAAAGAGTTGGCCAACTGATATGGATCTACACTGTTCTCAAAGGCAGGGCAAGTCTGGGTTCAGCAGGACCAGGGTTAATTTATGGCAGGTCTTCTTTATGATGAAAGAAAAATGAATGATCTGACACTCACCAGTACAAGTACGATGGTGCAAGCGGAAACAGGTACTACACACCAACTTCTGCTGACGACTCCGAACCAACAGAGCACAGATACTGCAGCCATCAGTTGCGTCATAACAACTGACAGCATCCCCACTGAAAAGATAAACAAAAAAACTTAACCTTGCTGATCGTTGGCGTTATCGCTCTTTAAAGTGTCATTTAAAATTGTAGCAGGATATTCTTCTCGGGCCAAATTAAAAACATGTAGTTTAGGGTAAAACTATAACCCGACCCTAAACAATTTTTCTGATGAACCCTGGCAATATTTTTAATGTTTTCTCAGAAACATCAAAACTCAGTACAAGGTCATTTTGGGATTTAAAATATGCATGCAACTAAATTTATGGTACCTAGACATTCGGTCACACAAGTCTTAGCAAACAGTGTAGACCCATATCAAACTGTTTGCTCAGGGTCTACACCGTTTGGCATACTGTCAGTACTTTATTATTGAGACACAACACTCGATATATTCAAACAGACCTACAAACTTTCCAATTTCACACAGTGCTTGGCCATTGCAGTGGCTGTTCAACAATATATATCCTAATTAGACTGGTGGCTGTGCAGACTCTGTAGTGTTGTATCAGCCTGGAAAATCACTATCGATTATCGGACAGCCTTAACTGATCCGATCAAATTGAAAAATCCTGTAAATGCATCCAGGAATAGAAAAAAAGTCACCAGTTTGCATTTGTCAGTTTCTCATGACAATACATTAACCTTTTGCATGCTGGATAAAAATTTCAGCAGACAAGGTTTTGAAATATATATATCTTTCATATTTTTTTCTAGAAAATAGGATTTGACATATCATGCAAACTGTCTCCAAAACGGTTTGCATGAAATGTCAGCTCCTACTTTCCAGGACAAATAAAAAATATATCAGTTTGTCATCTGCTGAATTCAACTGTTAATGAAAACATTGAATCCTACATACCTTGCAACTTTACACAGCCTAGCAGGCTGAACACGCAGATTGGCAGCAGCTGAAACAAAACAGAGGATTGTGTGTGTACATTAGCTACAAAACAAATCAAAATCTGGGCTTCAACCCATTTACATCAAGTGGACTCTTCTACCGCAACTCTTTTGACCAGTCTATTTCCAATAGCAGGGTGTCTGGTTATTTTTTATTGCTACAATGTTTTAATTTGTATAAATTCATACATATATACTGCAAACAGTGTAGACCCTGATTAGAGGCCACATTCTGTGGCCACTGATTTGAGTCTACACTTTTTGCAAAGTCCCATTTTCGGGTGGGGTAGACTGGTGGGGGGATCCCCATGCAACTAAAATTGGTTAATTATTGAGTTGACATGATACAGGAATGAATATTCATCTTTCTGGTTTATTAATGTATAAACACTGGCAAATCATTCACAAATAAAATAAAGTCTAAAGTTTGTGTGATTTGCAGCTTTTGCTCATGTTTAATTCATCAAGTTCAAAAAAGACTGTTCATGAAATGTCAAGACTTATTTTCTATGAAAATATATACATATATAGTCTGCAACAAGTTTTACTTGATGCTTTGAGAGTTAAAAACAAGAGGTCCACGGGCCACAACTCGCTGAAATGAGTGAAAAAGCCACTGCAGATATGCAGATGGCATGCAACATTTTTCCAATATTCTTATGACAAGGCAATGGCTTAAACAGTTTGAGATATCTTGCTTACAAGGTTAAAATGCTGAAATTACCAAAACGTCACAAGTAAAAAGAAAAAGTTCAGATATTTTTCAAAAGTCATTTGGTTCATCTACCTATCCTTACTGTTAAAGGGGGTTTTTTTTTGTTGTTTTTTTTCTTTCTATTTTTAGCTCTGGCAACCATTTCGTTCAGTAGAGCAGATTTTAGCAATTTTGGCAAAGGGGCATAAGAGGAACAACATTGATGTGAAATTATTTTGAAATCTTGCCACGGAAATGTTGTTCAAAGATTTTTTTTTCTAGTTTTAGCTCTGGTGACCATTTTGTTCAGCAGAGCAGAACCATTTTGGCAATTTTGGTAAAGGAGGATAAGAGGAACATTTCTGTGAAATCATTCTGAAATCAGTCCATTGGCCAAGGAGGAGATGTTTAAAGGGATTTTTTTTTTTCTATTTTTAGCTCTGGTGGCCATTTTGTTCAGCCGAGCAGAACTTTTTTTGGTAAAGGGCCATAAGCGGAACACTCCTGTGAAATTACTTTGAAATCAGGACACTGGCTGCAGAGGAAATGTCTTTTAAAGGCTTTTCTATTTTTAGCTCTGGCTGCCATTTTGTTCAGCCAAGCGGAGCCATTTTAGTAATTTTGGTTGAGGGACATTGGTGAAATACATCTGTGCAAATATTTTGAAGTCAGGCCATTGGCCAAGGACGAGATGTCGTTTGAAGATTTTCTATTTTTCAGCTCTGACAGCCATCTTGTTCAATGGAGCAGAACCATTGCGACCATCATGGATTTTGGATCAGCACAAATTTTGTTTGTTTCGATCCAGAAGTCATCCTGTTGCTACAGAGCAAGCTTCGGCTCAAAGCGATTGAAGCTTTGAGAAGAGATGTCGGAAATTAATTTTCAAGATGGCCGCTGTGGTGGCCATCTTGGATTTTTCTACTGGCTCATTTAGCTATTTTGTGTCTCATAAGCGTGCTAATGCTCATCATCAAGTTTTGATTCAACTGGATTATAGAGATGTCCAAAATATGAATTCTCAATATTTTTTCCCCCAACCTAAGGAGGCTCCAGATGAAATTTGAGCAACATTGGCCCAGAGGTTTCACAACATTTTTCCCATACAAATGTATGGTGCCCATACAAATGCATAGGGAAGCAAACTTGACCTCGCAGTAAAAAGGTCAAACGTCAAATGTATGACCACCATTTTAGCAACTTTGATAGATCTCCCGTCCCTGATGATTTGTGCAAAGATTCAGCCCCAAGGCATCCTCGGTTCTGGAGAAGATTTTTAAAGGTTTCTACCATATATGGGCATGTTGGCCATCTTGGCCAATGGTCGCGACCATTTTAGCAATCTTTCGTTCGCCCAACCTAAGGAGGCTCCATATGAAATTAGAGCAACATTGGCCAAGAGGCTTCAGAGGAGAAGTCGTTTGAAATTCTCCATAGTTTTCCCATACAAATGTTGGGTGCCCATACAAATGCATAGGGAAGCAAACTTGACCTCGCTGTAAAAAGATCAAAAGTCAATGTACAATTATTTTAGCAACTTTGGTAGACCTCTCGTCCTCGATGATATGTGCAAAGATTCAGCCCCAAGGCATTCTAGGTTCTGGAAAAGAAGATTTATAAAGGTTTTTACCATATATGGGCATGGCGGCCATCTTGATCAACAGACCATGACCATTTTAGCAATCTTTCGTTCACCCAACCTAAGGAGGCTCCACATGAAATTTGAGCAACATTGGCCAGGAGACTTAAGAGCAAAAGTCATTTGAAATTCTTAACAGTTTTCCAATACAAATGTATGGTGCCCATACAAATGCATAGGGAAGCAAACCTGACCTTGCCGTAAAAAAGGTCAAACGTCAATGTATAACAATTATTTTAGCAATTTTGGTAGACCTCTCGTCCCAGATGATTAGTGCAAAGATTCAGCCCCAAGGCATTCTAGGTTCTGGAGAAGATGATTGTAAAAGGTGGCTACCATATATGGCGGCCATCTTGGTCAATGGACTGTGACCATTTTAGCAATCTTTCATTCCCCACAACCTAAGGAGGCTCCATATGAAATTTGAGCAAAATTAGCTCAGCGGCTTCAGAGGAGAAGTAGTTTGAAAATGTTAACAGATGGAAGGACGGACGGATGCATGGACTGACAGATGGACAGATGGATGAAAAGTGATCACAATAGCTCATCCTGAGCATAGCTCAGGCAAGCTAAAAAGGTAGGAGAAAAGTCCAGGGAGTGCCACAATCACAAACCGCAGCCCTTCCCAGACACCTGGAATTCCCTTAATGCAAGCACTGCACTAAGAAAACAGATCCATGATCCCTGTCCAGTGAATTTATTGAAGCATACAAGTGCTATTAGGACTCGTGGTTGCTTATCACCACACGCGCAACACCGTCGTGAGAAGAAAATTGGAAGGAGATCTTCCAGAGGTGGTTGCGGAGTCAGTTTAGATAGCGATGAAGGTGGGTGTCAGCTGAAATAAAGCTGACATTAGGGCAAGATTGCTGATATCCCAAATTGGTTGATGTAATTCAACCTCTTATTTAGTCTTCCATACAATTAAACCAGAATGGTAGTCCCTTAAGCGAATATGGAATAAGTGCTTTTTCTCCCGATGCAAGGGTGGTCAGATATTGTCGTTTTGGTGACAGACAGGCATGTAAAACAAATGTTCTTGGAGAGATTACAACCCTCTGGTTAAGTAGATCACCATGGCAGTGACGGTTTATTATGTTTCGTACTGTGTAGTTCAAATGAAACTATATCACATTATCTGTCATTGTACAGAAACTAGGCATTTTATTGACTGGTACTGCATACAGAGAGTGGTGGCAAGTAAAGGGATAGATGGTGATTGAGAAGACCACAGTTTTTCAGTATCATATTTCATACTACCAGTCGTGTTTTACGTGCAATTTCTGATCCAACAGTGTTAGAAATTAACTTTTTTTATAAGTAGCAAGTAGTTGCTACCTGGTCTGAAAGTAGGTAGCAAAATGCATCTACATGGCAGCAAAAGATGTTGCCCCCGTGTCATGGGTTAAACCTTCACAAGCTTAGCATATTTAGCAGACAGCATTTTCAAAGTATTTTTCTACTTCAGCAAAAATCAGGATTGACATACATGTGAACTGTCTGCTTAGCAGACAATTCACATGAAACAACAAGCCTAATTTGCACTGAGGACATTCACAACACAAAGTTGATAGTGTTCAGGGCACTATACCAGGTAGCAACTTTTTGCTACCAACAGTTTTACCAGGTAGCAAACTGAATTTTCAGGTAGCAAATTTGCTACTTGCTACTGTTAATTTCTAACCCTGTCCAATTACAGCAAATGTTTCCTGAAGCTTAATTTCCAATCCTAGTGCCATTATTACCATTTTTTTTTTCTTGTTGTAAACTATGGTCTTCTCATTCACCACCTATCCCTTTACTCGCCCCCCCCCCCCCCCCCCACCCCCCCTTTACTCACCAGCCATCAAAATACCTAGTTTCTGAGCAGTGGAAAAGGAATGCAATATGTTTTCTTTTGAACAACAGTTACATATTAAACCTTCTCTCAAATGTTGATGTATTTAAACAGAGATTTGTAATCTCTCCAAGAACTGGCATATTTTACATGCCTGTCTGTCAGCAAAAGGTGAAAATCTGACCACCCTTGCATTGGAAGAGAAGTGTTTTTGTTCCATATTTGCTTCAAGGACTACGATTCCGGTCTGATTATATGGGATGGATGGATGGATATTTTGTTTATAGACGCTCAACCCTAAAAGGGCATATAGCGTCTAATAAGTTTTATGTTATATGATGATTTTATTTAATGAGAAATTTAAAAATATCTAGGATTGATGTATTTATTTTAAAGAGATAAAGTATCAATGATTTTAAGTGATTAAAAATACTGATCATATTTTATTAAAAAGTCAGATCTCTTTAAGAAAGTCGAGTATTTTCTGAGTTGGCATATCAAAAAGTTCCTTTATAGTTTTTATATTAAAATACTTTGTGCGAATGTGATTAAATTCAGCACAAGTGATAAGAAAATGTTTGACTGTGAAAGGTTCATTACAAGGAATGCAGAATGGAGCTTGTTCATTGTTTAAAATATAAGAATGAGTAATTCTAGTGTGTCCAAGTCTACATCTCGTGATTTTTGTTTGTTCTTTTCTGCTGAGATTAGAAAATGTGCATTTGCTGTTAAAATTTGGTTTGATTTCATTTAATTTATTATAAGTTTGTGTTTCCCAAACAGACTGACATTTGTTGTTGATGTATTGACAGACGTTTGATTTAAAGTCGGAGTGAGGAATTTTGAAATTGGTTATTACTAAGGATAATGCAGATTTGGCTTCTGAATCTGCTAATTCATTTCCACGAATATTAACGTGGCTGGGAAGCCAACAAAATACAATTTCTTTTGAAGCGGAAAGATAATAATATTTTTTAAGAATTTGCTGAATTAATGGGTTTCTATGGTGTAAATCTTTCAGAGATTTTAATACAGAAAGAGAATCTGAATAAATGATAAACTGTTTTTCAGACTGATCTCTGATATGGTAAAGTGCAATATCAATTGCCTTGGCTTCGGCGGTAAAAATGGAGCTATTATCAGGTAATCTGATACTGTCAGTAAAATTTGGACTAATAACAGAACAAGCAACTTTCTCATCTTGTTTCGAACCATCTGTATAAATTGACAGGTAATGTTTATAATTTGATTTGATTTCTAAAAATTCATTCTTAAAAATATGCGACTCGACTTCTGTTTTTTTATTTTTATGAAGGTCTAAAATAATCTTTGGAGGGTTTAACGTCCATGGCTCTTTTGATGGAACAGAATAATGCTGAACATTTTTAATATTGATATTGGCCTCTTCAAGTAACGGTTGTATTCTCAGGCCAAGGGGTTTAATAGCTGTTGGTTTATTATTGTAAAATCTTTCATATTTAGGGTTAAAAACACAATCATGAGCTGAATTACGTGGATTGGCGGCTAATTTAGTTACATATTGAAGAGACAATTTCTCTCTTCTTATATACAATGATGGTTCATTTGATTCAGCGTATAAACTTTCGACGGGGGAAGTACGAAAAGCCCCTAGAGCCAGACGTAAACCTTGGTGATGAATAGTATCCAAAGATTTCAAATAAGATTTTCTTGCGGATCCATAAACTATGGATCCATAATCCAATTTAGATCTAATTAAAGATCTATAGAGATTTAAAAGGACAGTACGATCTCCTCCCCAGTCGGAACTGGAGAGAACTTTAAGAATATCAAGAGCTTTTAAACATTTAGCTTTTAAAGCTTTGATGTGTGGTATAAAAGATAATTTGTTATCGAACAAAAGACCCAGGAATTTTGCTTCACTGACGACTGGAATTGGACTACCGTATATGGTGAGATGAGGATCTAAATGTAGCTGACGTATCTGACAAAAATGAACGCATTGAGTTTTTGTTTTTGAAAATTTGAAACCATTTTCTGTTGCCCAATCTTCTATATTGTTTAAACATCGTTGTAGTTTGAATTCAATGGTTTCCATATTTTTCGATCTAATAAATATTCCAAAATCGTCAACAAAAAGTGAACAATCAAGGTCTTTCACACATTTAACAATATCGTTAATTTTAATGCCAAACAAGGTAGGTGATAAAATGCTTCCCTGTGGTACACCTTGTTCTTGTTTAAATATGTCCGATAACGTATTACCTATTCGAACATTAAATGTTCGATCTGATAAAAAATTTTGAATAAAAAGTGGTAATCGGCCTTTAAGGCCTAATTTATGTAAATCTTTCATGATGCCATGTTTCCATGTAGTATCGTAAGCTTTTTCAAGATTGATTTATTGTGTTGGGGTTTAACGACACGTCAACCCTTGTGGGTCATTTTGTGTCGTCTCCCAGAGAAAGGGAGAAAAGAGATAGAAGAGATAGTAGAGGAGATGAAAGAGACGATTAGGGAAGAAATAGGAACAGGAATGAAAGTGAAGAAACAGAAGAAATAAAAACATTCCCCCTCTACCCTTACCTGCTACAAGGATAGCAGGCCTTGCCCAACTGTAAGCCAATTTCAGTTGGACGCCCCGGTGACGTAAGATACACGACACCATTGCCACTCCCGACCACCCCCTTTTTCAAGATCAAAAAATACAGCTACGACATGTTCTTTTTTAATAAAGGCATCACGAATAAAGGATTCCAAACGAATCAAATGATCGTTTGTACAGTTATTTTTTCTGAATCCAGCTTGATATTTTGTTATAAGCTGGTTTGATTCCAAAAACCAAACCAGCCTATCATTAATCATTCTCTCCATTGTTTTACACAAACAACTTGTCAAAGCAATAGGTCTGTAGTTAGTAGCTTCAGTATGATCTTTATTTGGTTTTGGTATAGGTATAATCGTTGCTTTACTCCAGTCTTTTGGAAATTTTCCAGTGATCCAAATATCGTTTAAAATATTTAATAAAGTTTTTAAAGCGTTATCGGGTAAATGTTTAAGAATTTGATAATGAATGTCATCAGGACCAGCAGCTGTATCATGAGATTTATGAAGAGCATCTAATAATTCTGAAGCTGTGAATGGTACATTATATTTTTCATGATTTAGTGACATAAAATTTAGATGCTCTTTCTCTCGTTCCTGTTTTATGTTTTGAAAGGTTTCAGAATAATTTGCACTAGAAGAGTTTTTCTGAAAATTCTCTCCTAGTGCATTGGAAATATCTTTAGTCGTTGAGCATATATTTCCATTTGATTTAATATGGACATGCTTGTTATTTTTATTTTTGCCAGTAATTTTTCAAATCATGTCCCGTATCTTCTTTGCTGGAGTTCTAGAATTAAGTTTGGAGACGTATTGCTGCCAAGATGTTCTTTTAGCCGTTTTTATTGTCTTGCGAGCTTTTGCTCGCATTTGTTTGGCATGGATTAGATTTTCTTTTGTTGGCTGCCTATTGAACTTTCGTAAGGCAGATTTTCTTTTATTTATAGAATTTTTAACATCTTTATTAAACCAAGGTCTATTTCTATTTGAATGTGTCGAGGACTTTGGAATACATTTTTCGGCTACATGAATTAATGTATCAGTAAAAGCTTGTATATCATCTGCTGTTTTAAACATTTCAGGATTTAATTTTTCATTACATAGCTCCATAAAATTCTCCCAGTTTGCTTTATTCAAATTCCATCGGGAATGATGGTCTTCATTTGTCGATGTAATTTCTTCAATTTTAATTGGAAAATGATCGCTCCCATGAAGGTCATCTAAAACTGACCAATCAAAATCTAAGTAAATATTTGGAGAGCATATAGACAAATCTAAAGCAAAATAATTTCTTGTAGGAGAATGAAGATAAGTTGGTTGTTTATCGTTAAATAAACATAAATCATTTTCTGCAATAAAATTTTCTATTATTTCTCCTTTGTCATTTGTATCCAGACAACCCCATAGTTTGCTGTGACTATTAAAATCACCTAATAATAAATAAGGACGAGGTAACTGGTTTATAAGATTTTCTAAATCGTGTTTAGAAAATTTACAGTGTGGAGGAAGATATAGAGAACAAATTGTTATGGATTTAGACAGAGTGACATTTACAGCAACAGCTTGTAAATTACTATTTATATCTATCTGTCTATGAGGAACATTTGATTTTACAAGGATAGATGAACCTCCTGAGGCTTTCTGATTTTCAGTTGCGATATGATTATATAAACTATAATTTTTAAAATTAATATTATCTGTATTTTTTAAAAAGGTTTCCTGGAGACAAAAGACAGTCGGAGAAAGTAGTGTTGTTAAAATTAAAATTTCGTTATAATTTGCTTTTAGTCCTCGACAGTTCCACTGAATAATTGATTTTTTATCCATGATAAATGGAGAGATGATTTGAAGATAAGGAACTTAATCCTTTTGTTTTCTCTGAGACTGCGAGAACACTGATTATATGGGAGACTAAATAAAAAGTTGAAATACAAACAAACAGTGTGACCCTGATCAGACACTGCACTCTGCTAGGTTTGATCTGGCTGTACACTGGTTGGTCTCTGATCCAATACCTAGGGTTATCAAGTTAATATTCAGTTTAACTTTACCACTCTGAGGTAATTCAGAAAATGACAAATTGGTGATATTTTTTTTATTATTATTATTTTTTGCCAGAAACAGGTTTTGACATTTGAATTCTTGCAATCCTCATTTTCTGGGAAAAAGAAAATATTTCCAGGTCATCTGCTGAAAATTTTCCTCAGATTGTTACACATAAGCAACATGAATTAAGGTTCTGAAAACTCTTCTTGCTATACTTTTATGCACCAGTCATTTGAAACTCCTGCCTCTAGGGGGCTGGAGATAGCAGGGCTTAAGTGCCATAATTTAACCTTCAATGAGTCCTGGCAGTGCCACAGATGTGCTGGGGTATTAATTTCCAGCCAAAATGCTTTGCATACATGAAGCAGAGCCACATTTTTTTTTTTTGTGTTTGAGGTTTTACAGCCCAGTCAACCCAATGGGGTCATGTCAAGAGAGGTCAGTTCACTTAACCACACATTTAATGGGCAGCATTTAACCAGTAATGTGCACATTCTTTCAAAAGAAACTGACAACTGGCCTTCTTGAATCAGCAGAAGGGAGAGAGTGGTCGTAGAAATTTATTTCATGATCGATCTCCACGAAAGAATGTTGCCGAACCGGCTGGAGTCGAACCCGCAACCTCCTGATCATTAGTCGGAGATGCATCCAACTGAGCCACCAAGTCTGGCACCGTAAGTATTGGGACAGACAGGCCTGAGTCAACAGTGCTGACCCAGATCAGACTGATGAATGCATCATCTGATATAAGGTTTATACAAATTTTTATTTAGATACAACAGGTAAAAAAATGGACAAATATTTTAGGACAATAGCAGTCAGGGTGTCACAATTATTTGGGGTAAACCCACTGAAGCATTTTTTCTTCTTCAGATTAGTCTGCTTTTGATCAGGCCGAAATTGAATTTCAGCATTTTTTAGAACCTTCAGGGAGACATTTCTGAAGCACATTTGTCCTTCTTGTTATACACATTTAACATTGTTTGCCTGCAATCACAGATTTATTATGATTGGACATGAATCTGAACTCTTAGTTGTTGGTTGACACTATTAAGTTCACAGTTCTGCTAGTGCATTTTTGTTAACTAATGTGAAGGTTTTACCTATATATGATTTCAGAAACTACTCAGTTATTTTGAGGAATGACAAACAAAATTCATATATCAGAATTTTGTACAACATTTTTTCGTAAAAGGTAGATGTATCGCTGTAGTGTTCTGTATGAAACACCAGAAGCCTACTATAAACAGAACCTTGCCATTCCATTTCTGGACCATATTTCAGTGGAGATTTAGGAAAGGTTTTCAGGTGTGTTTAAGCTCAAAGGAGTATTACAAACTTTACTACTTTAAGTAATCACCAGAATAGCATTATAAGAGGACAGAAAGTGATTTTTTAAGGCCAAAAAAAAGTTATTAGATTCTCAGACACTTTTTTAAAAAACAGATGTGTGCGGGTGGCTTTTTATTTTTATTTTCTGGTTGGGTACATTCTTAGACATTTGGGTCCATTTGGCTAAACATAATAGCCACTAGAAGTAGCTAAAATCTATCTATCTGCAAGTTTAAAGTCTCCAACAACATAAAGAGATCTTAATTTACCAAAACAACATAAACAGATCATAATTTACTGATTTTCTCTGCAAGTAAGCAAGAATGCTATATGTCTGTGGTCAATATTGCAATGGTTAGAAATGATTCTTAGATAAGCGAGTAAAATCCAGTGTCATGTATTTTCGTGGGTCGCAAAAAAACTTACCACTGAAAAAATCATACATGCAGGACCTTTTGGACAGATGTGGCGGTGCCTGAGAATCTAATATTTGTTGTTTTTTTTTTTTTTTTTTTTTTTGCCTTATAGGACTTCAACCTGAAGTGCTCTTATGACTTAACTAGAGAACCTCATATATCATCACTGAAATGTCTCCATGCAATTTTTACCTCATCATTCCTTACTTGTCTTAATTAGCAAATGCAGCTTTGTTAGGATATACAGGAAAGAGTAATAATTTACCTAACTATGGCTTCCAATAGATATCAGTTTGACAATTTCAATTAGGAACTACTCTATTTAATAGGTCTTAAAAGACATTTATGTTTATAAATACAAAAAATATAATTACAGTCCGAAAACTGTAATTTGATAAGTACATGTATGTACGGAGATTGTCAAAAACATACATCTATAGAAGTTTCCAAAATGTATTAAATGAAAAAAAAGAATAACTTGCGACCTAATAATACCCAGATTTGTCACAATCAGAACTGCCAAAATATGTTGTCTTTGCTTGAATTTAGCCCTATTTTACAGTACTATCATCACGAAAACATGCCTATATATATTTGACCCCCTTAAACCCCTCTTTTATATAGCAAAACTGGGGTTTACAGGGGTATACATTATTTTTCTTATTTTTGCTCAAAACATACATTGTGGGTACTCGTTAAAACCGCCTCGCCGAGGCGGTTCTAACGAGTACCCACAATCTATGTTTTGAGCAGAAATGTGAAAAATATCAGGGTTTTTTATCTGAGAATTTTCAGTTTTTAGGAGGTGAAATTTTCAATATATTTGAATAGGCGTGTTTTCCTAATGGATCATTAAAAAATAATTTTTGATAACTGAATCTGTAATAAATTGTTTTTAATAGGTTGGGTTGAAAAATGTTAAGTTACAATCAATAAAATTGAAGTTATACCATCATTTTGGGTGAATTTCTGCTAAAAGTGCCAAAAATAGCTAAAATAGGTACCTAGTTTTCTTGCTGATGTTTACAAAAACTGTTTGATTTTCCTTAAATATAATGCTGCAGTCTTAAAGGTAATATACTGAACTAATGCTTTTTGAAAACAAATCTCGGATATTATGAGAAATAACTGAAATGTAAGCATTTAAACATCATATAAAATTATGAAAACTCAGCCAAGACAACATATTTCCAATAAATACAATACCTGTACCGTAGTTACTAGTCCAGTGTACATTAGGTCCAAGAGAATAAGCACTGCTTACGGTATTAGATACTCCCCGCAATGTAAGTGTTGATAAAACTAGAAGTTCTTTGAAGAAAAAAAGTTAATTCAATGTCTGTAATTAAAAAAAAAAAATTCAATGTCTGTAATTAAAAAAAAAAAAAAAAAAAAAATGTAATTTAGTGAAAAAAAAAGGCCAATTAGCCAAAAAAGCTGTTTGTTTTTTTTTTTGTCAAAAAGTAATTTTTCAGCATCAAATTTCTCCATGCACATGTTCATCATGTCTGCAATGTATATGCAGTCTCAGATTTCATTTTACGAACTTCAACAGAAATGGGTAAAATCATCAGAAAATTCAACTAATGATGTGCAAAAATAAAATTTTAGATCGCAGGGGGGGGGGGGGGGGGGGGGGTGTGGGGGGGGGGTGTGTGTGAAAGCGGTAACTTCCTATATATGGCATAGTACGGATGTGCATGCCGAATAGCCCCCTTTTTTTCAGCACTGCCAGGTATATGATTGGCCCCCTTTTTTCAACAAAAAGTATTATGAATGGCCCAAATTTTCTGGATTCCTATGTGAAAAGCCCCATTTTTCTGACATCCTGGTATATGCACATATTTTTCGCTCAGAGATTTTTCGAGGCCGCTTATCCTCTTCGTATTACATGAATTGACTGTGATATTTGTATAACAACCAGCACTAAATGGAACAAAAAAAACAAAGGGCAGTTTATGAATAGGTCAACTTTTGGGTGATCAAGTATATGAATAGGTCCGTTTTTTCAAAGGCCAGATATATGAATGGGGTAGGTTTTGAAATACTGGCTCGCACACCCGTACCAAAATTACCCCTAAGTTCCCCCCCCCCCACCCCCCACCCACCCGAGTTATTTCAATCACAACCTGGACATAAATTGTCAGTCAAATGGTCACCCTGTAGTAACACAGGCATGCCAGAACATTGGCACACTTAAGCCCTGCTATGCACCCTGCACCGCCCGGCCCCTCCCCTGCTATCCCAGACTCCATGGGACGATGGCTGCAAATTACTGAGGCATAATATTATCTGTGCTTTCGATATCTTTCAGAAAGTTATTTTTTGCTCGACGCTTTACACAGAAGAAGTAAATTTGCAAAATTTTGTTATGATTTAATGCAAAACCAATTGTCGTAACTACCAATGTACAAAAGTTTTATTCTAGTTATTGGTTTTTAAAAATCAAATATTTTCACTTTTTTCCATACTAAAAATGATGCCAAATCATGCAGAAATCTGTAGGGTAGGTAACTTGGAGCCGATCAAATTTTCTCAACAAGTTCCACTTGTTCAATTTTTCTGAAATTTTCACAGTATTGTAAAACGTCAATAATTCAAATTCAGCAAAGAAAAGTAAAAAATATTTTCTTTGACGAAAATTCCAAAAAATAGTAAAGTGATAGAAATTGCATAGGTCAGGTCAACTTTTGGCCGTAACTCGAATTTGTGTGTAAATATTTGAGAACAAAACACAGAAACATAGAAGACAAATGGTTTTATTTTATTTAAAAAAACTTCTTTCCAAGAGATGTCGAAAGGATAGTAGTAGTGCGAGTACCGGTACATTCGAATTAATGTTTTAATGACAACTGATTACCATAGCGATAGACGAGATCCGCTGAATATTTATTCCTGTCAAATAAGGAATATTATGATTAGGTGGGCAATACGATGCTAGAACATCACCTACTGATACAGAAAATGGTGCGCAGGAAACTTCTCGGGCAAAACTCAAAATTCGCCTCTGTAAATGCTTGCAGAAATCGATGTCCGTTATCTGGCGCTTTATCCGGTAATCGTTACGGACCCGTGTAGATCGGGGTGTTGTGTATATAGTACTAACTTTTCATGATGGTTGATGTATTGTTCACAAATAACACCTATATGTGGTTGTTTATTGCGGATAGTTATCACTTTCTACTCGATTGATTTTCGCACATTCCAGACGAAAACCAGTAACAGGTAAAATCATAGCCACGACATCATCATATCGATAAAATAGGTATTTAGCACTATAGTTACCAGTCCAGGTATTGATGGGTCCGAGTTATCACTGAATGTTTACCAGTCTATTTGATTTTGGAGAGGGTGCGTTCGCACCTCCCCCCTCCCCCCACCCCCTTGAACAGCTTCATATTTTCGCTCGGTGACAAAAAGGAAGACATCAGAATATGGTCCTTATCACAGCTTTTGTATTTTGTCATCCTCATTTTTTGCATTTTTATATTTTTGAATAACATTAGATGGGGACTTTGTGATGAGGATATCGGCAAAATGACATTGTCACACTGAACCATTGAAAGACTGGTCATGAAAGACTGTGTAATGAAGCACCGTACAGTCTTAGTTGAATTCTGTTTCTAGCAGCTAGGATTCAAACCTTGGACGTCTACTACTCTATTTTAAAGGGCAAATATAAAGAAATTTAAAATATTCCTGGTTTTCAGGATGTTGATAGAATGCTTTAAGAGAATTATTGTGTTGAAAACCCCATCAAAAAATTCCAATCCAATCAAAAGTTATGGTGATTAATTTACGATACCTACATTTTTTCCTGTTAGAGTAACCTCCCTTGGATTGTGTATTGATTAAGGCCCACAATGCAATATTCTGTGATGTCATAGTGGAACTTAAATTTTAAATTGAAATTTTAAACAGGAATATTCTGCATTTCCTTATATGCTACACAGTTTTTCTCCTTAACCATTATTGAAATTGGTCTCTGTCCACAAATAAGCCCATGAATAGAGAATTTAACTCAAAATTTAATCTGTTATTTAAATTTAAAGCTAAATTTTAAAATGTTTAAAACTTGACTAATATTAAATTTTTCGTAAGTTTTTTTTTTAATAATAGTGAATTTTGGGTGTATATCATATAAATGAATACCAAAAAAGTCAATTTTGGCTAATTATTAAGCATTGTAACTGGATTTTAAATTATTTAAATGAAATTTTTAAATTTGAAATGTAACACTTTAAACGGAAAATAAGAGCTAAATTCCTATGTATATTAGTTTAAAGGAGCTGAATAAATTAAACAATATGAAAACTGAATTGATGCAGATTTAAGAGCAAAAAATTTTGGCAATTTAAAAAAGTTTAAAATTTTACTGTTCCCTTATGATGTCATAAAAAGGCTCATGAATATTAATGAGGCAGTCTGAATTCAATCCTCTTGGATGTTAAATATCAAATTTCAAATTGCAATATTTCAGAAACCGTTTAAGATAATTTGATGCGGTTTTCGGCAGTCACCTCCTTACTGAAGTGCCCTTAAATATTTAGTAGAATTAAAACCTTTATATTTGCCCTTTAAGCACAATACTATACATCACGCAAACATACCTGTATAATTTTGACCCCCTTAAACCCACCTTTATATAGTAAAACTGGGGTTTACAGGGGTGTACATTATTTTTATTATTTCTGCTCTAAAGCATAAATTGTGGGTACTCGTCAGAACCGCCTCTGTGAGGCGGTTCTAACGAGTACTCAGAATCTATGTTTTGAACTGAAATTTGAAAAAATGCCAGAATTTTTATCTGAAACCTTTCAGATTTTGGTGGTGAAAGTTTCAATATATCTGAATAGGTGTGTTTTCGTACTGATGAATTATAAATCAGTATTCACTTTTTTCTTTTTACTTCAAGGCCGACTAGTTGCCGTAGTGCTGCGCAGGGCGTTAGCATCGGGGCACGGATATAGGCAAAATGACATGTAGGCGTCTGGAATTTTCTGCCTGGAAGACAGGTTTCAGTGCCTTGAGTTTCTTAATCTGGACCAATTCTCAAACTGTTCTAAACTGAATGTTTTATATACAACATTTACTGATAGGCTGAGCACAGTGTGAACCAGATCAGATGCCGTGGACGCCGCGGGCGGCTATCCATGGTTTACACTATTTACCACTCATCCAGCAGTTTTAGGACCCCAAAAGGTGTTTCAACAGACTGGTTTATGGGCTAGTATGGTCAGGATCGAGTAGGGGTAAGAAAAAATTTTCCGCAAAAAAAAAAAAAAAAAATCCGACAAAAGTTCGCGCCATTTTTGCGGCCCCGCCAAAATTGGAAGAAAAGATTTCATCGTAATTGGCCTAAAATGCTAGGAAGGGTAGACAATGGTACAAAGAATCCTCATTTAGAGAAAGATAATTATTGTAAGCACACCCTATAAAACATTTGAGAAGCTGGTCACCCCAGATAGAGAGATAGACCCTGCTACCTGTGCACGTGCTACTGGGCCGCCAACAAAAAAATAAATAAGAACATACAAAACCGCCCTTTTCTGCTACGATACAAAGACAAACGTACCTGCTGCTGCTACTGCAACTGCCGCTGCTGCCTGTCTCCGTGTTGACACCATTATGATTATGATAAGATGTGAGCTTTAGATAACTGATGAAATTGTCAAAATTATCTATCTCTCTACGTAATCAGAAAGCTAAAGCGACGGTGTTCAGGCGTGAAGGTATTATATATTGATTTGTCACGTGACCCTGAGGATTGACCTGCTGCAGAAATTTTTCAGACATATTTTTTATTTAGATGTATATAAGACAGACATATTATGATTTATAACGGCATATAGCATATAAAGTAAAGGGTGTCGCTATGGCCTACCTACATTTATATTTACTTATCTTAGCATATAGTATAATACATATTAACGTCTGAGATTAAGGGAGCGTCCGATATTGTTCTCCTTTCCCTCCCGCCCCGCCGACTGGCAAAGGGGACCGGCCACTTGAACACCTTCCACATTTACCATAAATGGGGGTCAGGGTTTAGATGGGACTTACTGATTTAGAAAAAAATGCCATTTTTATGATGATTCTGAGAAAAAATATGTGGCTAGAATATACTCGATTGGAGCAAATGATGCCCAGAAATTAACTTTAAAGAAAAATCTTAAGTATTTACAGAAAACTTAAGAATAAAAACAAGGAAATGAAAACCAGTTTGGGTAATATTTCAACCAAGAAAAGAAAATAATGGGGAAAAAAAAGAAGCGGCCAAAAATTTAAAGAAATCTTTTTTTAATTTCTGTTTATTAGAGAAATCTCATCCCCGCATCCCCAACATCCAGACCCTCCTGAAAGTCCTTGCTGATGTTTCCACAAACTATGTAGTAAATGCAGTGTTCATCCTGGTCAGACTGCGCGTGATAAGGCTTGTCTGTCCGAATGTTTAGAATATATACAGTCAGCCTGTGCGAACTACACAGATTCAGGCTAGTCTGCCCACTGTCATGAATCTTTGCCGCAATTATCCCTTTTATCAGAAAAAGAACTCGAATAGACCCAGACGACTATCGCAACAATTCTGAAAGTGTTCACTCTTCATGAGCTGGCTGGTCGGGACCCATCGTTGTTTGCATGTGTTAGCCCTTAAAGAGCTAATTACAACTGCAGCAGACGGCATCTATAGGTTAATAAGACTTGTCATTCTATGTGAATCGTCCGCTAGGCAGAAGATTCGTATAAATACCAGCTTTATTTTCTCTGATTAATACTTTAAGGACTGACACATGCGAACAGTGACAGGGCCCGATCGGCCAGCTCATAAGTAGCGAATGCTTACAGAACCGTCACTTTAAGGACTGACACATGCGAACAGTGACAGGCCCCGATCGGCCAGCTCATATGCAGCGAATGCTTACAGAACCGTCACTTTAAGGACTGACACATGCGAACAGTGACAGGCCCCGATCGGCCAGCTCATAAGTAGCGAATGCTTACAGAACCGTCACTTTAAGGACTGACACATGCGAACAGTGACAGGCCCCGATCGGCCAGCTCATATGCAGCGAATGCTTACAGAACCGTCACTTTAAGGACTGACACATGCGAACAGTGACAGGCCCCGATCGCCCAGCTCATAAGTAGCGAATGCTTACAGAACCGTCACTTTAAGGACTGAACACATGCGAACAGTGTCAGGCCCCGATCGGCCAGCTCATATGCAGCGAATGCTTACAGAACCGTCACTTTAAGGACCGACACATGCGAACAGTGACAGGCCCCGATCGGCCAGCTCATAAGTAGCGAATGCTTACAGAACCGTCACTTTAAGGACTGACACATGCGAACAGTGACAGGCCCCGATCGCCCAGCTCATAAGTAGCGAATGCTTACAGAACCGTCACTTTAAGGACTGAACACATGCGAACAGTGTCAGGCCCCGATCGGCCAGCTCATATGCAGCGAATGCTTACAGAACCGTCACTTTAAGGACTGACACATGCGAACAGTGACAGGCCCCGATCGGCCAGCTCATATGCAGCGAATGCTTACAGAACCGTCACTTTAAGGACTGACACATGCGAACAGTGACAGGCCCCGATCGGCCAGCTCATATGCAGCGAATGCTTACAGAACCGTCACTTTAAGGACTGACACATGTGAACAGTGACAGGCCCCGATCGGCCAGCTCATGCTTACAGAACCGTCACTTGAAGGACATGCGACAATCGAAGGCACACACAAGCGAACTCGTACGCACATCAAATAAGGACCTTTACTGTTGGCTTAAAGAGCCATGCCGTCATTAAAGGGACATTAAATCTTTACCCCTATCATGGGAAATGCAGATGACGACAAACTGATGACGAAAATAGTATTTGACAAAACAAGCAAATTGTCTCCAAATGGATGGAAGTCGGGAGCGCTGAACATTCGGCCACCAGGACGCTTATAGAAGGCTCGTTAATGGCGGAATGCAGCCTGTAACTCTACGGCGCTTCACTGCACATTTCCTTATCACCCCTGCAACGCATCATATGACTAAAACAATGTTGAAAGAGACATAAAACATTAAATCATCACCGAAATCGCATGAGAGAACCTATGAAAAAACACACCACACAATCATTGCCAAAAGTGAAGATCAAGATCAACCTGCGAACTTCACCGTGTCAACCGTAACGCCGGATAACCGGTCGTAACGCCGAATTTTCGGTCTAATAACGCCGGATTACGTTATGTGTCGTAGGATTCGCCGCCATTTGAAGAACTGGATAGGATCATTTAATTTAAATATTAGTATAGGTTGACCGAACCTGAAAAGTAGCCTGTCCGTATCTACATATACATTCTTCTAACTGCTAAATCTTGAATTGATATATATACTTTGCCGGAATTGTCAAACACTCAAAGAGAAAACTGTTGTATAGGTTCGGCCATACGATAAAAAAGCATTCTTACCAGAATGGTTCGTACTTTTTTCATTTTCTTAATATCCATGACCAACTGGTTGATGAAAGTGCATTTGAAAATGACCTTGGGCCATAAACTGGCCGTTGCTGAGATTTTTTTTTACCGAGGTAACAAAGATCGAGACACAATCCATGAAATTTAAGGTAACGCCGGATGAAACGATATCTTCTCGATCTACAACTGGCCAATATTCTCGCAGACAAACACACTTGAAAAGGTAAAAAAAAAAAAAAAAAAAAAAAATCACTTACACTTTCCAATACGAAGTAATCGATATTATAAATTGTATCTGAATGTATCGATCACATACAAGATCAAGCACCTCTGTATACTTGAAAAATATTTAAATCTATGTACGTACTTTTTTTCCACAGGTTTGATGTTTTTACCATTTGTTGCGGCGGTCGGCCGACATAAAGTGCATACGGCTTTGGCCTAAGATTTCTGTAACTATTTTATTGTGTTACTTGGTTCATGTCTCCTATTTCGCACCTACTTTTCAATGTTACGCACGTACTTTAAACGTGGTCATGTGCAAATAAACATATATCATCATATGACATCGACTTCCGCTTCAATGTACATTATATATTTCCTTCTACTGTGATTGATACGATGTTTTGAAACTGATTGTTTCTAGGATTTTGCCAAAATTAATGAAATACGACAAGCGAAAGACACTTGAACCATTGCCTTGCCATTTTGACTAATAAGTTTGCCATTTTTGTGTCATGAAAAATGCCGCATTGTACAAAAATACGCGAAAATAGTTTTTTGCCTTTGTCGATTGTATGTACAACTACAAATTAGAAAACGATAATAATAATAATATTGCAGTTGTAGGAATTGCAACTATAAGAAATCAGTTTGGCTATAACCAACATGTTTTGCGTATTGTTTCCCGCATATCAATTATGACGTCTATAATGAGCAAGTAGACAGCAGCGCGTGCGACATTGCGCCAAGTTTTTACATAATGTTATAATAGGAATAGATGATGAGGTAAATAGATCCACTTTACACGGTTAAAAAGATTTTAGTGTAATAGCATACTCAGATGATAAGCATCCTGGCGATCAGAGTAGCTCAAATAATTGTGATGTCTCTAAAGAGACTGGATGTATGTACATATTTGAAAACCGTTGATGGAAAATACGTCTATACTCTTATTATGGCGACCGTATTGCCCTAGCATATTCAAAGTGGTACACCCGGTACGTGTTTAATTCTAACTTAACTCAGGGGGGCGGATCCAGCCAGTGTGCACTTAGTGCACGTGCACCCCTTATATCGAAGCATATGCTCATAGTGATCTAAAGTGCTCCCAAACATATACTGGGTGCACCCTGAAAGTCAACCACAAAGCTAGTGTGCACCCTAGCAGTTCAACTACAACAGCCATTTGGCAGCCTTAAGATTTCAGCTACAAAAGCCATGGTGCACCCTGACAGCTTTGCACCCTGGCAACTGAACTACAGAAGCAAGGATGCACCCTCAGTTCAAACTGCAGTAGGTCGCAATGGCGTCGCAAGGACGAAGCAGTATCGAAGCTCATGCCACATACGATGCACTTACTGAGATTCTGATCTATACCTGAAAATATATTTGAACGTAATGTAAATGCATGTAATGTAGTATCCTGGCTGCGTCCAGAAGTGCAAGTTACTTGTGCCTATTTTGCCCTGGATCCCTGCTTCTGCTAGCGATCGTCACTTGGTATAGGGGTCTAGGGCAAACGTTCTCAGTCACTTTGCACCACTGAACGCAACCCAGTCTCATAATTATAAATACAGATGACCAATAGCTTCCATTGAACCCGTTCTCTGTGAATCCGCAGTTACACAGAAATATTTCTGTTGATCACAAAGCATCCAAATCAAAGTCTAGGGCATCCAAAGCACTGTGATCTAAATATCTCTACGAAATTCGGAAATATTGAGAGCAACTTCAAGTGTTTTTGTATGGTATATGCGAATATAATTATACGACTATAATTCCACACATTCTAAAGAATCTTCGACAATATATGCTTTTAAGAATTACACCTGAACCAAGTGTGAAGCTTAGCCAAGTGCATGGACATAACATAAACCTAACTGGTACAAAAGACAAGCAGAGCAAACTGCTGACTTTGTCTAAAGCGAGGCAACAGCAAATCTTTAAGTATAGTTTGCAACATCGTTCTATTGGAAATTACTTGAAATCTGTGTGAATTTCCTACTGGCCAGTAGACGATGTATGCACTTTTTAAACATAAATCATTTAATTCTAAAGAAGCAGAATTCAAGATAATATGTCACATTCGTGGTGGAGGAGGTTATCAGCTAGTCCAAGTCTTGTACTCTAGTCCTAGGGTTACGGTCACGGTTTTGGACTGTCAATCGCATACCACAGAACGAAAATAGAACGAGTAATTATATTAAAAGTCATTTACAATCCTGCAAATTGAACTACGAGGGACAATCAAAAATATTAGATCATTGCCTCATAACTTTTTTAATTGTATTATAAACACTTAATTTGCTTAAAACCCTAAAAGTAACCTCTCTAGGACTGAATGGCAGAATTCTATCTCTAGGGCAACGCTTCGATGCTGATTTCTAAGCAACTCAAGCTGATCCGTAGGACCTCCCCGTTCACGGTACACTCTAGTTCATTCAATCTGTCGTAGCCTATTCCCCGTAGTGGTTCCTTCAGTTTTGGCAACAAATCAAAATCGGGGAGGGTTGTGGGGAGAGGAGGAGGACTCAGGTCGGGAGAGTATGGCAGTGGGGTTGATCAAAGAACTTTCGAATAGTATGTCTCCAGTAGCTCACTGACAACGTTTGCTTTATGGGGTCACCATCAAAGCCTGTCATCCATAACAAACACACGTACTGCGTGCACATCGCCCCGCATGACAGCTGTGCAACAGCACTTCCCGTATTACCTGATCAAAAAACGGACGCGAGGGCTTGATGTTATGTTTGGGGAGAGATGGGGATGTATCAGGTAGTCATGTTATGACATGTTTTATACAGGGACCTCAAATACAGAAATAATGAAATACTTAACTCATCAGATTTAGACGACGATTGGACTTATTCTGAGAAAAATACAGCTCAGAGCAACTGTAGTAGATGCAACTGTTCCTGTCACGATAGCGATTTTATTACATAAATGCTATGAACAGTCGAATCGGGTATTTAACATATTATTAACTCCAACGGTTACATGCATCCCGCAAAGTAATTTTAAATAAAACAGATTACAACTAAAACTGTCATCATTTTTTGAATATATTACTCCCTGGTATGTATTTGTACCTCTCCATTCCATGATAACCTTGCCTAAGACTTCTTAAAATAAAAGGAAAAATGTAATAAAATCAAGTTAAGGGCAAGTAAATAAGAAATGAGGTAAGCGATATAATCACCCCATTTTTCCACTGGAATCCAGAGGAAGTCTGCAGACTACTTGAACAACGGTTATTAACAATTACTTTTAACCCTTCTTTGCACAATCTAATTGTTACATGTTTTTTAATCAATGATCTCATATATGTTTGTCTGTGGGAATACTGGATAAAAGCTGTTGGTGAAAAGTAACGTAGATCTAAATACTTTTTGAAGAAAACAGAGGTGCTTGATCTTGTATGTGATCGATCAGTCAAATACTTCATATACTAAAATTAAGACAATTTTTAGTATCGATTAATTGGTATTGGACTGTGTAGGTATTTTTTTTTATTTATTTATTTATTTTTATTTTTTTACCTTTTCAAGTGTGTTTGTCTGCGAGAATATTGGCCAGTTGTAGATCAAGAAGATACCGTTTTATCCGGCGTTACCTTAAATTTCGTGGATTGTGTATCGGGCTTTGCTTTTTCGGTAAAAAAAAAATCACATTACGAAAACATGCCTATTCAAATATACTGAAAATTTTCCCACCAAAAAATGAAAATTTTCAGATAAAAATTTCTGATATTTTTCATATTTATGCTCAAAACATGGATTGTGGGTACTCGTTAGAACCGCCTCGTCAAGGCGGTTCTTACGGGTACCCACAATCTATGTTTTGAGCAGAAATAAGAAAAATAATGTATACCCCTGTAAACCCCAGTTTTACCATATAAAAGTGGGGTTTAAGGGGGTCAAAACTATATAGGCGTGTTTTCGTGATGAGGAACGCCACTTTATGGCCCAAGGTCATTTTCAAATGCGTTTTCATCCATCAGCTGGTCATGAATTTTCAGAAAATGAAAAAAAGTACGAACCCTTCTGGTAATGCTTTTTATCGTATGGCCGAACCTGCACAACAATTTTCTCTTTGAGTGTTTGACAATTCCGGCAAAGTATATATATCAATTGAAGATTTGGCAGATAGAATAATGTATGTAGATCCGGATAGGCTACTTTTCATGTTCGATCAACTTATCCTAATATTTTGAATAACTGATGTTTTCTACCCACCGTCAAACGCGGTTCTTCAAATGGCGGCGAATCCATCGAAAAATACCGTAATCTGGCGTTATTAGACCGAAAATCCGGCGTTACGATGTCTTATCTGGCGTTACGGTTGGACGCGGTGAACTTGCACATTCTGAACAGGGCCTCATATTGCATGGTACCTGATTATCGTGTGCGAATAATAAAGTTAACCATTTCACCCCGAGTTTCTGGTCTGTTCCATCTTTGAATCTGGTCAGAACCATTGTTTAAAATGGTCAAAACATCAATTAGAATGGCAACCAGTGTAGATCCTGAGCTCATCAGGATCTACACAGTTTGGGAAAAGGACTTTTGGTCTGCAGGGATGAAAGGTTTAATGAGCAAGCTGCTCTCTTTTATGTTGACTGGTCTGGGTATTCACAGTTCCAACAGATAGAAGGTCTCTTTTCTAATGACAAAACTCATATGGTACGATTAATGTATAATGCACATGGGAAAATCCTTGACGGCATATGCGCACAACAATATTGCATGTGATCAGTGGGATCCCAGGTCGGAGATGGGGGCATCTGTGCAGTCTGATCTGGACCTTTTGCTGCCCGCTGATAAAGTATTGAAAATTATCGAAACGCGATCTGCTTAGCCTTTACTATTGGTTATAACATGATAACAGGACCTTGTACCGTATGGGAACAGCAAAGGACCAGACCAGCGTGCGCATCTACGCTCTCTTACAGAATCATTTGAACTGCAACGTGAGAAAATCTAACTTTTGACATGTGCGCCCAATGAAGTCTCAAATCAGTCTGGGCATCAGTCTTAGTAGTCCACAGGAAGCAGCTTTGAATCATTGGCTATCCAAAATGCGTCAAGGGCAGATTCAGATCAGATAACGCGAATGTACAGGCTGATCTGAATAATCGCGCGGCACACCTGTCCGAAGGTACGTTTTCTGACGTTGCCGCTCAGTTACATCAAATAACAGAAAGCCCCCATAATTCAAGATAAGCGGGGGTAACAGGAAAATATTTTTTTTTCTCTCATTGAAAAACGCTGTGGTGCTTCATAGAGGCGCTTCTAATGAGTACCACAGCTTACCGTTTTGTGAAGCAATAAGGAAAATATCAAGGACTTTTGCCTGAAAAACAAAGCGCCTTATCTGAAGCTACCCAGCAGGCACACAACGTTGAAACAACGTCGATTCAACGTTAAAACGTTGAATCGACGTTGTTTTAACGTTGTGTGCTCGCTGGGTATGGTCCGAATTTAAAAAAGGCCAAAGGGACACGAACATCTGTTTTCTTTAAATGGTCCCAAATAATGATAAACGGGTCTAATTTTTTACCAATGTGAGCAGCGAAAGCCCAGGTCAGCCTGCTGTCCGGTTAAGAGAACAAAGAAAGGTTCTCATTAGATTGTGCGGTTGCAACTAAATTGTTTGTTACATTGACTTTCAAATGTGAAATACAAGGGCGTTTGTTTTTTATTGACAGGAACGGTGCTTATGTAGCCTGATATAATACATGTACATTTTTACATACATATATATACATCCGAACTAAAATTTTCTTGATACAAAAAGTTTATTGAAAGTGACGTTCGCTCACATACAAAATCATACAATTTTCCTCCCCAATTATGTCCCACGAATAATAATTCAACACGTGAAATGTACAAGCAAGCTAGTGAACATTTCTCAAGCCATCCGGCGTAATTTTATTGTTAGACGTGTACAATACATACCAATAATTACAAAACGACCATATAACGCGTGCTCAGCACAGACTTGGATCACCCTTCCACGCAGTCTTATCCGAGTCTACAATAGTCACTGACACCATGTATGGTCCTTAATCAATTTATTGGCAAACAGTTTAGACCCTGATTGGGTGGACTCGCACCATGATCCAGGTCTACTCTGGTCGCTTATGTCAGAATGTCGATTTTTTATTTGGTGGGTTTATTATGTATTCGGGATATTTTTTTCTTGTTTCTCCACCAAAACATATCTTGTGGGCTACAAACTGACTTTTCCTTGTCGTTCTTTGTGTCGATTTATTTGGTGGTAGAAAATTTCTGAAAGGGTGAGATCGATTTGATCAAGTTATCGTATTTACCCTCAGAATTCACACAGACTGACCTGAGCAAACAGTGTAGACCCAGATCAGACGCCGCAGAACGCGGCGTCTGATCAGGGTCTACACTGTTTTCTCTGATCCAGCAATTTTATACACATTTTCTCCAAGTAAAATGAGTTCCTGAAAGTTTAGACATATACAAGATACCGTATTTACCCTAAGTATTCGGACATCTCAACTCCTTACCATATATGTTCTAAAATTTGAACCAGTACAATTCACTACCCGAATGTTGTGTCTAAAAATTGCTGGATGAGTGGCAAACAGTGTAGACCCAGATGAGACGCCGCGTTCTGTGGCGTCTCATCTGGGTCTATACTGTTTGCTCAGGCCTGTCTGTCCGAATACATATTGTAAATACGGTACAAGATATAAGACGTGGAGTAAGGCGTGTAGATATTCACGGTAAATACTGTATCCGAACGTTATCAAATTGATCCAAATGTTCCAATGAAAATAACTTTTTGAATCGAGGGTGACTGAACTCCACGATGCCTGTCTGGATCTGCCCTTTGATTTAACCAAAAAGGGAACAAACAGAATACAAGTTTATAGTAAATATTGTTACATTGCATTCTGTATTCTGGTGCAAAAAAAAAAAAAAAAAAAAAAATCTATACTTTCGAAACTCTTCGGAAAGACCTTTTTCACTTAAATGGGGTGGCGCGGGGGCGGGGGTAGGGTGGGGGAGGAGCGCAGATTACTAGAATACAAAAGGCATGAGAGTTGTCATTCTTGTATTAGACACGCCGCCTTACCCTATTCTATAACTCTACAAACGACTACATAGTTATAGTCTGAAAAATATTATAACGGGAAGATAACTGAGAAACAAAATATGTGAGAATTGTCTTTCTTGTATGTGTTACTCCGCTTTATCATATTCTATAATCCTATATCAAGTATCATAAGAATCTTTCAAACGGCTACTGAGCTGTAGACTGAAAACAAAATAAAATGTATAAAATGTGGAGATAATTGGGAAACAAAAGATGTGAGAATTGTCATTCTTGTATGTGATACTCCGCCTTATCATATTCTATAATCCAATATCAAGTATCATAAGAATCTTTCAAACGGCTACTGCTACAGACTGAAAACAAAATAAAATATATAAAATGGAAGATAACGGGAAAACAAAAAAGCCTGCTAAGTAATATTATCATAATCTTGGGAAAAATTGATGGTTTTAGTCAAAAATTGATTCACAGGTAAGCTGGAAGTTGTCATGACCCAGTCAATCCCTAATATTGTACAAGCAGATCTAATGAATTTTGTTTTCCAGCTATATTAGTTGTTTTTAAGATAGGTGCCACACACGACAGCTTTCTGCAGACCTGCAATACACATCATTACGAAAACATGTCTACTCAAATATACTGAAAATTTTATCACCCAAAAAGTTAAATTTTCAGATAAAAAATTAAGGTATTTTTCTTGTTTCTGTTCAAAACATAGATTGTGGGTACTCGTTAGAACCGCCTCGATGAGGCGGTTCTAACGAGTACCCACAATCTATGTTTTGAGCAGAAATAAGAAAAATAATGTATACCCCTGTAAACCCCAGTTTTACTATATAAAAGTGGGGTTTAAGGGGGTAAAAATTATATAGGCGTGTTTTTGTGATGTAGTTATGAGAAAAGAAAAAAAAAAAAAAAAAAAAAAAAAAAAAAAAAAACAACAACAAACAAACAGAAACTGAGATTTTTAAAACCTTGCAGAAAAAAAACAACATTATTGTTCATAAAAGTAAGATGTAAAAAAAAAAAAAAAAAAAAAAAAAAAAAAATAGAAGCATGACCTACTGTAGGAAGGATGCAAGGAGAGAGAATGGTTAATCTTATTGTTAAATAGGTTTTGTATATGTGTTATATGTACTTTACTGTTAAATAAAGTTACCCCCAAAAAAGTATCTTAAAAATCTTCCAACCTGCTGAGTTATAGAATGAAAACGAAATGAAATCTACATGTATATAAAAGGGGAGATAACGGGAATAAAAAGTGTGAGGTTTTCATTGTTGTACGGGACACTCTACCTTGTCTTATTCTTAATCATACCAAGTATCATGAGAATCTTAAATACAAACGACTACTGAGTTTTTTTACTGAAGACGAAAAAAGCCGCTATAAAAGGGGGATAACTGGAAAAAAGAAGAGTGAAAGTTGTCATTCTTGTGCGCGACACACACCATATTCTATAATCCTAACAAGTATCGTTATTTTTTTTTTTTTTTTTTTTTTTTTTTTTTTTCCGAACGGTTTTCCAGCTATGCATGCTCTAAACAAGGAAACCTGATGACCGCCCGCCCCGCCGACATTCAGCATCCATTACGAAAACACGCCTATTCAAATACATTGTAAATTTTACCACCAAAAACTGAAAGTTTTCAGATAAAAATTCTGATATTTTTCACATTTCTGCTCAAAACATAGATTGTAGGTACTCGTTAGAACCGCCTCGAACGAGGCGGTTCTAACGAGTACCCACAATCTATGTTTTTTTGAGCAGAAATAAGAAAAATAATGTATACCCCTGTAAACCCCAGTTTTACGATATAAAAGTTTAAGGGGATCAAAATTATATAGGTATGTTTTCGTGATGTTTATCCAGATTTTCCCTGGTTAATAATAAATAATAATGAAGTTCTGAAAATGCCATGTCGACTAATGAGACTGACTTGCGAATGAAAACATATTCTACGTATCTCTTCATCTGCTTCCAAAAATGCGGATATTAGGCACTAGCCATTTGAAACGCCCGTCCCTACGGGGCCGGGGATAGCGGGGGCATTCCGGGACCTAAGTACTGTGATTTAACAGCCGATTAGTCCCGACAGTGCCGTAGATGTGCGGGGGTTTTAATTTCCCGCTAAAATGGCCGCGAATAGGAGTTCTTTTGTGTAAGAATACAGTTTATGTAGGTTTCTTCTTCTCTCTCTCTCTCTCTCTCTCTCTCTCTCTCTCTCTCTCTCTCTCTCTCTGTGTGTGTGTGTGTGTGTGTGTGTGTGTGTGTGTGTGTTAAAAAAAAAGCAAAACATGAAGACCTCTCAAGGGACAGGTAAAGCAAGTTTATCCAACTGGATCAGTTCATTTATAATTTTCAAACCTGTGGGGAGGGGTCAGGGGTTTTTAGCAGGTATTTTATCATAAATATGTCCCCGCAGTGCATAACGTTTACCAGTGATTTGCAAACTGAAAAGTTAAAAGCTCCGCTATTCCCCATCACCGTAGGGGCGGGGGTTTCAAATGACTGGTGCATTAAGGTTCTTTTCTTTTATGTCAGAATATCGTAATTGTTTTTCAGATTAAAACTGGCGCAGAGTTCGTCAAAAATTAAATCTCAAATGTTGTGTTGAAGAAGGTATATACTTCCATGACCTCTTCACGCCCGACCACCCCGCAAAATACTCAGGTCAACTTTTTACGCTTTATAGAGCCATTCTTATTACACTGTCATTTGAATTGTAATATCTGCTTTTACCTATCTTTCTCGGAGAGAGAGAGAGAGAGAGAGAGAGAGAGAGAGAGAGAGAGAGAGAGAGAGAGAGAGAGAGAGAGAGAGATTTCGCTTCCTGATCCCCGTCTTAGCCTTGATTAGGTCCACTATTATAAGTACAATCCTCTCTCAGGTAGTGTTGCCACTAATGATCGATGATAATTGATCATCAGTCACTTTTGCCTCTTTTTGCTGATGACCGGAAAAAATATATAATCGACTGATCGGAAAATTCTATTTTTGACATGTTTTTCTCACTTCTTATTTTAATAGGCAAATTATTCAAAAAAAATCTAAGCTGTCTGTTTGGGTCAACCTAAAAAGGCACTTGTTTTTAAACGAAAAGTATTAATATTTCTCTTATTTCTCAATGAAACTACACATGTATGTTGTGGGTACGCATTAGAAACGCCCTGGCAAGGCGCTTCTGATGAGTACCACAACATATGTTTCGCAGGGTACTTCTAGTGAGTACCCACAACATATGTTTTGCAGGGCGCTTCTAATGAGTACCCACAGCATCTGTTACCATGGAGAAATAAGAAAAAATATTATCTGGACAACCCTCTTATGGATATGGAGCTATGAATAAGAACCTGGAAGAAGGCTAAAATAATAATAAATAGAATTTCTACAAAAAAAAAAGTCGATTATTAGTCGATGAGTCGGTTTTACAAAACCGATGATCGACGATAAAATTCTGATTAATCCCCAACACTACTCTAAGGCCCTCATTGGCGTCCGCCTAGAGGCTGTAATAAAAGATATTTAATCAATTTAAATGAAAATTCCTCAGAAGAAACATTGCGACCCATTTGGTAAGTATCCATAGATATTTTCTCAAGTTATTTTCTCAACTTATCGCTCGGAAACAAACGGACGGACACATGGACGCCCAACATGAAACCTTAATACTCCGCCACTATCGTGGGCCATGGTATAATAATAACAAAAGAAAAACAGAAGACACTCGACGATATATTTTTCAGCAACCATGACGTGTACATAGCAACAGATAAGGCGCTTTTTTCATTCGATAAATGCTGATATCTTTCTTATTTCTCCACGAAAACATATGTTGTGGGTACTCATTAGAAGCGCCTCGGCGAGGCGCTTCCAATGAGTACCACAACATATGTTTTCGTGGAGAAATAAGCAAAATATTATGTGGATACCCACTCTTATCTGTAGCTATGCGTGTAACATTCCTTCCTTGTTTATATTCTGGTTAAGGGGCTTGGATACGCTTGGTAAATGTCCGCTATTTTATTAGGGAGACAACTTCCGTGAATTCCTGTTTGCACCCCTGCTGGCCAAATCCCATCTTGGAAAAGGTCTACATGTACTTTCAATGGAAAGACTTTTCTTCAATACATTACGTCAGATATTTGTTTTCACGTATGCATGTGATATTATGCAAATATGTACCCTGTATTTAAAAGAATACGACGTTGTATAAACGTCAGGACGTTGCATCGACGTTAATGCGATGCTGTATAAACGGTTAATTATACTTTGCGGAACGGAACAACTTCAGGGGCACACAATGGGGAATAAATATAAAATTATAGTATTTGGTCTTGTCCACTGTTTTGGAGAATATTTAGGCTTATTATCAATTACAAGTTTATCGTCTTGAACATCAAACTGTTTTGAGTTGTTTTTGAATAATAATAGTTTGTGATTTACCATTTATGAACTTTGTTTCGTTCCGTTCCGCCAAGTATAATTATCCACACTGATAATTATATTTAACGGAACGGAACGGAACAAGAATATCTAGAACTGCTTTCAGCTTCCAGCAAGTTAGATATACTGGAGACTCTATATGAAGATTGCTTTGCATTATAGGAATGAATGGTAGAGAACAAGAATATGCAAAACTCCCAACATTATTCGTTCTTGTCCAACGTTTTAAAAAATATGTAATTGTCGTATATGGCTTATTATCAATCAAACTTACCTTCTTGGACATTTAACTGTTTGTGTTTTGCCATTTCTGAGCTTTGTTCCGTTCCGTTTCGCAAAGTATAATTATCCACACTTATAATTATTTTTAACGGAACGGAACGGAACAAGAATATCCAGTCATGCTTTCAGCTTCAAGAAAATTAGAATAATGAACCCTTGCAGCATGCAGCTATAACAATGGCTCTACATGAAGATTGCTTTGCATTATAGGAATGAACTGAACAAGAACATGCAGAACTCCTTTTATTTTTTCTTCTTATCCAATGTTTTTTTTTTTTTTTTTTTTTTTTTTTTTTTTTTTAAGAATACGTCTCTGAGGAATACTAGTTGTCGATTAAGGCGTATTATCGATAAAAATGATCCTCTTCAACAGTTGGTTGTTTTTGAATAAAAGAAAAATGTTTGTGTTTTGGCATTTATTTACCTTGTTCCGTTCCGTTCCGCAAAGTATAATTATCCACACCGATAATTATATTTAACGGAATGGAACGGTACAAGAATATACAGAATTGCTTTCGCATTCCAGCGAGTTTGAAAAATGAAATCTTGCAGCATGCAGATATGCTAAGGACTCTACATGAAATAGTAAGGAAGGGTTGCTCAGGAA
This sequence comes from Anodontia alba, assembly GCA_964016985.1. Taxonomy (NCBI): domain Eukaryota; kingdom Metazoa; phylum Mollusca; class Bivalvia; order Lucinida; family Lucinidae; genus Anodontia; species Anodontia alba. The sequence goes on along the minus strand of OZ024832.1, from coordinate 62,131,656 downwards.
AAGCCAAAATCAAAGACCACAGCCATTCTAAGCTACCGAAGAAAGTAAGATAAAATTTGAAATTGCTTTGCATTATAGGAATGAATGGAAGGGAAAAATAATATGCAGAACTCCTTGTTACAAAAATGTTAAATTGAGTATAATAGAATCGCGTAAGGACAGAGAGACGGAGGGACGGACGAAGAGACGGCAGTACGTACGTACGACCCGAACACTATATGAAACAAGTATCATGTCAATGGTGGGGGCGTGGGGCGAAAAAGTGCCAATTTGTATGTATGTAGGTATGTTTTAACTCCTATCTTCTGTTTGTCTGTCTGTGCCTGCCAGCCTACATGTGTGTATGCATGTATGTATGCATGTGAATTTCGACTTGCTACAATAAGAGGAGTCTAAAAATTTACCAGTTACAAAACTGTTAAACTGAGTGTAACAGAATTATTTTAGGACAGCCAGATGGCAGTTCGTACGTACGTACGACCCGAACACTAAATGAAACAAGTATGTTACCAATGGTAGGGGAGGGGTTGGGTTGGCGAAAAAGGTGCCCATGTGTATGTATGTATGTATGTATGTATGTATGTATGTATGTATGTATGTATGTAGTCTCTGTTTATCCTCTTGTACATGTACCTGTCTCTTGAATGATTTTGATAAAAAAGTTTCTTTTGCCATTACTAAACTTTGTTCCGTTCCGGTCCGCAAAAGAAAAATATCCACACTAATAATTATATTTATTGGAACGGAACAAGTATATCTAGAATTGCTTTCATCTTTCAGAAACAAGTTAAAAAACAAAGTGTTAGGGAGTCAAACGTCCCCTGATGTACATGTATGTGTGTATGTATGTATGGTTCCGCTCGTCCGCAGGTCTGTACGTATGTTTATCTCTGTGTGTATCTGCCTGTCTTCCTCTCTGACTACACGTATGTATGTATATATGTATGTATGTATGTATGTATGTATTCCCTGTTTATCCTGTTGAACAGGTTCATGTCATTTAGTTGTATTTGAATAAAAATGGATGTGTTTTGGCATTTATTAAACATTTATTAACCTTGTTCCGTTCCGCAAAGTATAATTATCCACACCGACAATTATATTCAACGGAACGGAACGAAACATGAATATCCAGAACTTGCTGGTCTCCACGACACCCACGGTACAAGGTAAGGTTTTGTTTGTGTCGAGGTTTTACGGCCCAGTCAACCCAATGGGGTCATGTCGAGCGCGGTCAGTTTACCTAACCACACGTTTACTGGGCAGGCTTAGTCCTCTAAGCGGTTAACCAGTATTGCGCACATTCTTTCGCCAGAAACTGACAACTGCCCTTCTTGAATCAGCGGAAGGGAGAGAATGAACGTAGAAAATATTTCATGATCAATCTCCACGAAAGAATGTTGCCGACCTCGGCGGGAGTTGAACCCGCGACCTCCTGGTCTCCAGTCGGACGGCGCATCCAACTGAGCCACGAGGCCGGCACAGGGAAAGGTATACTGTAACTACATGTACACTTGTCTACATATGGACCAAAAGCGTATGTTCTCCCAGGTTATACTTTATGAACAACATTTTTATACCGTCCTAATTTGGGTAGATACTGTACGGCTCAGGTAAAAGAACCAAAAAAACTTTTTACTCCGAATCTCGGCGTTTCTCGGACTCCCCCAAAATAGAAGGGAAGGCAATGATCAGGAACCGATACAATTATCCCACACCTCCCACCAGAGACATCAAAGGGAAAGAAACACAAACACGAAATAACTAGACCCTAATGGAAACATCACTAGCAGAAAGCCAAACGGACAGTTACTTTCCCACAAAGTGGCCAAATGGCTATCCAAAACAAAAATATGTAAGCGACACATATATTCAAAGACGAACTATAACAAAAATAAACCATGACAGAAGAACCGCCTTGGAACGGTCAGTGAAAAGTATTTCCCAAAACCCTCCCAGTTAATCGGAGTAAACATATATACTGAAAGGAAAAAGAAACGCAGGGTAGAGTTTTTTCCTTCTTATTTTAACCATTTTTTACGGTGTTTACTATAGCCATACACTTTTACAGATTGTCCTGTGAATGTGAACCGCGGGTATACGAGTCTTTGGTCGATGTGCTATCTACCCAGTGTGTGAAATCATTCAACCGTGCACTACACAGTGCATTGCACGGACAATACGGAAAGCCAAAATTTCGTGCTAAAGAAGCATGTTTAAACCTTCAGCACAAGATTTCCTCACACCATTTGGTACACTTCAACGATACACAACGCTCTTCGATTCTTTTACCGATTTTTCTTTTCATTTTTACGCTACTTTGAACTTTTTTTCAATCATGGTACGATTGACTGATGTTCAGAGGGGTAGGGCAATTGCGTTGCTGATGCAGGGTCAGAGGAAACAGCAAGTTGCCAATCATTTTGGGGTTAACGTCTCAACAATTGAACGTCTTGTTAGAAGTTTAAGGGAGACAGGGCATTTAGCAGACCGACCGCGGTCTGGGCGTCCACGCGTGACGTCGCGACGTCAAGACAGGACAATCCGTCTGGCACATTTGCGGAATCGTCATCTCACTGCTACCGAAACTGCCCTTAATACAGTAGGTATGCATAATCGACAAATTTCTCCGAAGACTGTTGGAAGTCGATTGCGTGAGATTGGTCTTCGAGCTCGTCGTCCATACGTTGGTCTGCCTCTGACCCAGGCACGTAGGTTGCGTCGTATGGCGTGGTTGACGGCGCATGCGCCCAGGCTATTTCCGATGAGGCAGTGGAGACGAGTTCTTTTTACGGACGAGTCTAGGTTCACTCTCTATCGCGCAGATGGTCGACGTCGTGTGTACCGACGTCGCGGAGAACGCTTTGCCGACGCCTGTGTTGTCGAACGGAATCGGTTTGGGGGTGGCTCCGTTATGGTCTGCGGAGGCATTGCTCACGGGATAAAATCACAGTTGATTATTGTTGCGGGCAATATGACCGCAGTAAGGTATAGGGATGAGATCTTGCGTCCTGTTGCAGTCCCGCTTGTGCAACAACGTAATCTGATTCTGCAGCAGGACAATGCCCGACCACATGTTGCCCGAGTTTGTCAGGATTTCCTGGCAAACAATAACATTGCACCACTAGCATGGCCACCGTACAGTCCAGATTTGACCCCAATAGAGCACAAGTGGGATGAGCTGGACAGAAGGGTTACGAAGCGACGAAACTCTCGCACAACTAAGGAATGTGTTGATCGATGAATGGAATAACATCCCGATGCGAACTGTCAATGCTTTGGTTAACTCTATTCAAAGGAGAATTAGGGCAGCAACGGCAGCAAGAGGGAGGGGGGGGGGGCACACCCGATATTGATTTTCAGTTTGATTATGATTTGAAGATTTGGGGGGGTGGGGGGGGGTGGGGGGGGGGTGGGGGTAGCTACCAATGAACTTCAATAACTCGCGACTTGTTGATCACAAACCAATGAAATTTGGAACTTGTGTTCCATACATGTACCGTTTTGTAATCATAGTAAAATATTTAACAAACATTTTCAAACTTGAATGAAATTTAGGAATAAAATTTACCCTGCGTTTCTTTTTCCTTTCAGTATATACTCTGAGGACGATCTTGTAAAGCCTATAGGCCATAGAAACTCATGCGAACAGCTAAGACTGATCAGACTGCGCTAATGCATCTGAGTCTTCACTGATCGTACAGGCCTTATTGTCTTAAAAGTATTTTCTAAATTTCCCCAAATTTCATTCCCTTTTCTCAGCGGCGTCTGATCTGGGTCTACACTGTTTGCATAGGCCTATCTGTCCTAATACTAAGGTTATAACATGCCAGTTTCATATGCATTTTTGACGAGAAAAGGCGCTATAATTTAACGAACATGTTTGTTATTCTCTCTTAGCGGTTTCCCGCCATGATTTCACGTGACGTTACCGTTACGAGCAGTTGGTTTCTTCATGCGGGGCAGGGAAATGTCACTTTGTGACTTGCATTTTGTGACTTGAATGAATGTGTGTTTCATAACGGTTTCAACAAATCAGAGAAAAATGCTTGTGTCAAATTGATCGCCTTATAAGTTAGTATAGTTTTATTATACATCAACTGTTTTGGTATAGATAACCAACCTAATTTTTTGAACATATATGAACATGGTGTCATTTAGTAGGCTTCGCGCTTCCCGTTTTAGCAGTTCAGAGAGTCTTTCATTGTAAGATGGCCATAATGGCGGCCATTTTGAAATACTTTAAACGACATCTCCTCCCGAACGGAAAGTCAGACTGAGCTGAAACTTGATGGGAGGCATCGGATCGACATGGCGATTCTTAATTGCTAAAATCGTTCCGTTCCGATATCTAAGATGGCCACCATCCATTTATAAAATCGTCAATCTATATCTGCTCCATAACGGCTAGTCGGATTGAGCAAATATCTCTTCAGAGGCATTGGGGAATTCGTTCTGTTCCGATATCCAAGCTGGCTTTCTCCTCCTGAACGACTTAGATCAGCCTGCTTAACTGCATAGCTCCAGATGGGTGTCCACATATTATTTTTTCTTATTTCTCGACGAGAATGTATGTTGTGGGTACTCATTAGATGCGCCTCGCCAAGGCGCTTCTACTGAGTACCCACTACATGTATTCGTGGAGAATTTTTTTAAGGTTGAGTCTGCTAAGTTTTTCATTTAAGATATTGGAATGCGTAAATCTTATAAAAAAAAAAAAAAAAAAAAAAAGACGCGTTTTCATGTACTGTGCATTTTTCGCGCAATTTTGACCCCCACCCCCACCCCACTCCCTCTCATATTTGTAGAATGTATGTGAGTACATGAGCACGCGCGCGCGCGCGTGCCTGTTCTTGCGCGCGTATGTGTAGTCCTAAAACAATAGCATTAGTTTACAGTCTGCAAGCCAAAATAAAATAAAAAAAAAAAAAAAAAAAAAAAAAAAAAAAAAAATCAAATAGGGGAGTCCAGGACATATTTTGGGCCTGTCGATCTTTTTTTTTTTTTTTTTTCATCAAACCACACAACATACCGATCATCTTTGAAGTCATCAAAGATGTAAAGTTAAAAAGTGGCGTAAATTTAGACTATTTATTAAAATTACAACGCCGAGGACAAGAAAACAACCTACAGTTCGCCGAGGACAAGAAAACATAATGAAATATCACATCCGAAGACAAGATTGGCAGCGTCGTTTTGCGCCGCGGTGCAGATTCGCATCTATATCACGACAGATGCAGTTTGGTAGGCTCTGGAAGGTACAATCCAGAAGATCATAACAAGATACGTCCGAATTTAGTCTAAAACTGGTTCTGATCGCATGAGTTCTTATTATATACATGTAATGTGTTTAATAATGCCTTGCGCCGTGGTCAGAAAGCAAAACTCCGAGGACTGTAATAGCATTGGTTTACAAGCCTCCGCGGTTATGATTAGCATCAAGAGACAGGCTAGTGAAGAAAAATGGTTATTATTACTAATCTACGAGGACTTGTACAAAATACTTTCATACAGAAGAACAAGAATGAATGTTCTTTAGATAAAATCAAAAAGAAATCAAAATAAGAAACGCAAACAGACGTTAAATTGCTGACAAACCCGACATTTTCTTCTTTGTGCTGATTCAATCCAAACATTTGGCGTTTTGTGCATCTATTTCTTTCTCATGTATACCATCACCCACATACGCTGACAAAGTAGCCATTTGAAATGTCAAACAAACCGTCATATAACTCTGATCAGCGTTTGTTAGTAAGTATGCATAATAAGTATATTTATTGGCTGTCCTTATCTTTGATGCTGGGGACAAAATTGCGCCGAGACAAGATTAGCTCATTACGAAAACACGCCTATTCAAATATATAGAAAATTTCACCTCCAAAAACTGAAAATTTTCAGACAAAAAAAAACTCTGATATTTTTCATATTTCTGCTTTAAAACTTAGATAATGGGTACTCGTTAGAACCGCCTCTAACGAGTACCCACAATCTATGTTTTTTAGCAGAAATAAGAAAAATAATGTATACCCCTGTAAACCCCAGTTTTACTATACAAAAGTGGGGTTTAAGGGGGTCAAAATTATATAGGTATGTTTTCGTGATGTGGAAAAACGCCGAGACCAGAAACATTGATTCTATTCATCAAGTTATAAGGCTCTAACTCCAACAGTTTTTGAGATATTTTGCTGACAACGTCAAAGTATTCGATCTTTGTTTACGTTTGTTTAAGATAGCGACGACATTACAGAAAAGGCAGTTAAAAAAAAGCAATAAAATTAACTGTAAAAAGGCAACAATATGTTTTTGTCAGGACACTGAATGTAGGACTGGGAAAACGTTGTTACGGTAAAGGCGATTTTAATCATACCATGTTGCGTCCAAATTGTCTCTTTCTTGGTAAGTCTAACCATGTCAGCTGTCCGAGAGCACTTTGCAATTTATTCTGGTACAATTTCTAAACCTTTCAGAAGAGCTATAAGGCCTGAAAATGTCGACTTTTTCACAAAAATAAAAGACTGTTCAAAAATATGAAAGAGAACAGCAAAAATCAAACTGAAAACAAAATGATTTATCTTACGTTTTCGGTCCAAAGTTGAGGAGGCTGTTCAAGCACCCCGGCATGATATATCTATATCATTAAATCATTCATTTGTCACTTTACAAGAAATAAATCTAAATGTTGAAATACTTCATAATCTGATAATTTCATCCCAATTTCAGCATGTTTACATTGTTATCTTTTTAACACTTCACCGATGAGGTCACAGATGTCGGTTTCTTTATGACTGCTACCTTTCAGAATTTGTGTGGTCGTTTTGAAATGTAGGACTAAAATGCTGAGTATATTTGCTTTAGCTGTGACTTTTACTTCTAAGATTTTTTTATCAAAATTTTGTGATACGGTTTTCTTAACACTTCATCAGTCCATCCCTAGTTTGGGGCTCTTTTGGGGTCATTGCTTTAATACTGAATCAACAATAATGTTGAGAGGGTTGTAATGGCTTATTTTGCTTACCACCTTTCTTCTAACTAGAGTCAGATAAAACAATTAAGTCATTTAAAAGTATAAAATTAAGGCTTCAAAATGATATATAATGTGATTATGTTACTGCTTGGGAAGAGGCTGAAAAAGGGTATAAACAATTAAACATGATTGGAATCATTTGGTGTGAACTGTATCCTTATACCCTCAGATAACCATTCGCGTATCGGCGATGGACTGTCGATGATTGACCGATTTCGACGATTTTAAATAGTGTCGAAGACCAACAGCGTTTTCTTTTTATGATGACTATTATTATTTATATCGCAGGTCGCCTGATCAGGATGTACATTGGGCGAAAAACGCCTGAAAATTATGATCGGCCGACATTCTGTTTTGATAAGTTGATTACTTGACTGTTCTCCCAATGATAATTTTTCACACCATCTATATTTGATAACAGCTTCGCTGGACTAAACTGATTAAGGGACAGACAGTTTGCTCCTCTATAGGTGGGGATAGGGGTAGGGTTGGGTGTTTTTTTTTTTTTTTTTTTTTTTTTTTGTTTTTGTTTTTTGTTTTCTAAAAGATAAATTACAATTCTAGTTATGCTAGAAAAAAATAACAAAAACAAAAAAAAAAAAAAAAAAAAAACACACCAGAAAACCTGACTTAATTAAGCTTTGTGGAAAAATAAGATGGTGTTTGCATGGTGATTGTTTTAAAAAAGAACTGCTGCTTAATTACCCTAAGTCATTACAGTGTCAAAAATTGCTTTGGCTTTTCAAATAGTTGTTTGAAACCTCGAAATAATAAAAAGGTCTTTGATTTTGTAAAAAAAAATAAATAAATAAAATAAAATGTTCCTGTCAAAAAATAAAAATTTGTCAGAAGAAAACAATCTGGTCGAAGAAGAAGACCTCCATCCCGCCCACTACCCCCTCCCCCCTGCCCCCATCCCACCCCCGCAACAACCCGACACAACCAAAATAGATAAATAAATAAATAAATAAATAAGTAAATAAATAAATAAATTGTCTCCGGCCATTTGAAAGAAAAAAAAGTCAGTGAAAAACAAATTCTGGCCACATTTTCACTTGATGCGGCCATTAAATCTGTCCAGTGAATCAGTTAATAATAGTACTCTCTGCGCTTTAACCATTACCCTGCTATGGGCAAATTCAGCAGGCGACAAACAGGTGATAGTGTTCCTGTTTTTCCTACGTAGGATCTGCCACTTCATGCAAATTGTCACCTAAAGAGACAATTTGCATGAAGTGTCAGATCCTATTTTCTGGCAAAAAATAAGAAAAATATTTCAAAATGTCGTCTGCTGAATTTTTTACCCACCATACTAAGTATTTCTTGATGTGTAATAAAACGTAGATTTACACATTTTTCTAAATATAGCCTGATATAAACCTTGCTGTAGCGGTGTAAAGTTTAAAACACACGATTTAGGGGTAGGGTATACTATACTTGAGCCGCCATGCCAGGAAACATAGCTTCGGACATGTGCGCTCAGCAACGTCCCAGCAAACACAAAGCGTTGCATCAACGTCGTTACAATGTCGCTGCAACGTCGTGACGTTGCAGCGACGCTGTAACGACGTTCCTGCGACGCTGTGTGTTTGCTGGGGTGCAGTCGGATTGGAATCTTCACTGGGTGCACTTTGGATAGCCAATGATGCGAAGCGTCTTCATGCAGACAACGAGGACACTGATCAGATTGCGCGGATGCGCAGACTGATTTGAGTCTTCGTTGGGCGCACATTTTAGAAGGTACGTTTTCTCACGTTGCGGCGCGTTTACAGGTAGATATACTTAAGAAGGTCGCATTTACCAGACCGTGAAAATGAACAATTAATAATAAATGGATATTTATAGATGATGGTTAGATGTTTATGATCCGGTTTTGAAAGAACAACAAACAGAAAATGGGAAAGTTTGTTTGATTTGGGCTTAACGTCGCTTTCAACCTTTTTCAGTCATATCGCGACGGTGTCTGGATGTGGCAGGGAGCTCAATGCTCACTTTTAGAGTGCTGCCTCACTGAAATATCACGCCCCAGACACTTTGACATGATATTCCACCCAGTCACATTATACTGACACTGAGCTGACCAGTTCTAGCTCTACTTTCTTAATGCTGAGCGCCAAGCGAAAGAGCAGCTAGTACCATTTTTAGTCTTTGGTATGACCCGGCCGGGGATCGAACCCGCAACCTCCCAGTCACAAAGCGGACGCTCTACCACTGAGCGAAAATGGGAAAGACCATGTACGAGGTGAATATAAACACTGAAGCGGATAACAATCAGGTATGTTTTGTTAGCTCCATTTCTGTAGTCATTAGAATCGGAGTTAATACCTCGGGGGTAGGGGGGAGGGGGGTAACTTAGGGGTAATTTTGGTACGGGTGTGCGCTCGGGGGGGGGGGGGGGGGGGGCGGGTAACTTCCTATATATGGCATAGTACGGATGTGCGTGCCGAATAGCCCCCTCGAAGCAGCCTCGAAAAATCTCTGAGCGAAAAATATGTGCATATACCAGGATGTCAGAAAAATGTGGCCTTTCACATAGGAATCCAGAAAAATCGGGCCATTCATATACTTTTTGTTGAAAAAAGGGGGCCAATCATATACCTGGCAGCGCTGAAAAAGGGGGCTATTCGGCACGCACATCCGTACTATGCTATATATAGGAAGTTACCCCATCCCCCCCCCCCCCCTGAGGTTAATACTAAAATGGCTACTCAAGTTAGGCTAGAAATAACTACGTAGTGCCCAACGGGCACATGACGTAAATATAACGTCGCCTCAACGTCGATGCAACGTCATGACGTTGCATCGACGTTGAGGCGACGTTATATTACGTAAATGACGTTGCATCGACATTGAGGCGACGTTATATTACGTAAATATAACGTCTCCTCAACGTCGATGCAACGTCATGACGTTGCATCGACGTTGAGGCGACGTTATATTTACGTCATGTGCCTGCCGGGTGCTATTTGTAACTTTCCTACTGAAATGAACAAGAAAGCAAAGTGTATAAAAGAATAGAATAGAATAGAATAGTATTGCGACTCTGCCGTCAATCCTAAATATTTTTTCTTCTTGCCTTGGTTCGGATAAAAATGTATATAGTATTTGAAAGAGTGACAAATTTTGCGCAACTTAAAAGTCTGATGAGTATATGCAGTCAGGCGTATCGACTGGTTTTTGTGCATGGCTGTCCCATACAAAAATTGCACTGCAGAAAACTGCATTTGCTCGTGCACCTTGTCGCTTGTTCAACATGAAATTCTTGGCATGTTTGAAGGTGGTGATCTTTCTCCTTAAAAATCATGCCATTTTTGCAAATACTCTTTCTCAGAAAAGTCAGTTTAAAATGCCTGGAAGAAGCATTTCAGTCGAAGTCAGGGCCCGTGTTATCGCTATGTTAGAAAATGGGGCCACGGCAAATCAAGCTGCTATGCAAACCGGCGTACACAGAACTACATTGTACAGGATTAAATCGAAGTTTCTTCATACAGGCTCAGTGAAAAACAGGCCCGGCTAAACCTGGCAAACCGAGGTCGACTACGGCGGTGCAAGACAGGATCCTGAAACTCACTGCTCATGAGACAGCGGTTTAAATCATCTGTTAAACTTAGTGTCAATTTTTGACGGGCTACAGGAGTGGCAATCCATCCTCGTACTGTACGAAATCGGCTTAAATCTGCGGGCATCAAGCCTCGTAGACTTTACTTGAGGAACAAGCTGTCTCTCTCGCTTGGTGCCGTCATCGTCGCCGTTGGAGAAAGAATCAGTGTGGCAACATCCTTTGGTCAGACGAATTGCGTTTCAACGTTGATTTCTACGACCGCCGTAAACGTGTATGGAGGAGAGTCGGCGAGCGTTATGTTCTTGTAACCTTAGCAGAACATGACAGATACGGCGGAGGCAGCGTTTTGGTTTCGACGGCTGTGAGTTACAACCACAAGACTGGCCTTCACGTTGTTCAGGTAAACATGACGGCATTGAAATACCGTGACGCAGTGCTTATCTCAACTGTACAGCCTCTTGTTCCTCAGACTGGACCAACGTTTCAAGATGATAACGCACGTCCTCATCGGGCCAGGATTGTTACGGATTACGTCCAGCAGCAGGGACTACAGACTCTACCCTAGCCAGCAAGATCTCCGAATCTCTCACCCACAGAGCAGCTATGGGACGAGTTAGGGACGAGAACTTACGAGAGATACCCAGGTATCCGCACTCGTCAGCAACTGGAGCAAGTATTACGTCAGGAGTGGCAGGCAGTTCCTCAGAGAACTGTACGGAATGTGATTAACAGTATGAGATCTCGTGTGAACGCTTGTATAGACCGTAACGGAGGCCACACCAAGTATCGAGTACGTTATGTGGTTAACAATGAGATCTCGTGTAAATGCCGCTTGTATAAGCTGTAACGGAGACAACACCAGGTACTGGTTTCAGATTGAAAACATTCAAAGCAGTAGCTATACATGGGTTTGAAACGATGGAAACATGACTTTTGTGATATTCTTTTGAATTTGTTTTCATTTTCATATTGCAGTTTACTTGCATTTCCGAATTTAAAGCAAATGATTTTTATCGAAATCTTGTGGGTTTTAATGTGATTTCCAATGACGATGTTGCATCGATCTGCTAACATGGTAAAAGTGCAATTTTAGAACGGGTATCCAATATCCGATGTCCCTGTTCTTAAACAGCCATATTCCTCACAAAAGTGTTGATGCATCTTTATTCAGATACGAATGCTGTTTCCAAAACTACAAAGCAGTTCACCATTATTTGAATATTTATAAAATGAGAGGCAAAACAAATAGGAGTCGCAATACATTTTCCGATAGTATATCATGTATAGTTAGGAACATTATATCAATGATATTAAAACATGTTATAAAAACAGATTTTACCATCTGTTTGAGTCAGGTTTTTAGCATTGATTTCGAATGTTTATATCATAAGTATACTGCTACTATCATTTTTCTCTGCTCAGTTATTTGAGATGTAGCAATTCACAAATAAGTGTTCAATTTCCAATCACCAATTTAGACCAGAAAAATAACTACTTTCGTAAAGGGAGAAAATTAAAATGCCTCCATTTTAGTTGTTTATTCCCGGTACATAGATTAGTTATGAGTGACAATTCATTTGTGCCCTCCAATAGATAAAGAACAGGAAAACACGCCAATGTTGGTTTTCTGGAAGCTTAAATTGTTTTCTTCCTTTCAGGATGGAAATCAGCCTATCTACACTTACAACAGTCCAACCTTCAGCCAGACAGACTCAGATAGGAAGGCCGTGTACAATGTCTGTCCTGTCGTTGAAATTGAAATGTCACCCAAGCTGACGGACAGAATTAAACTGAATGAAATACGTCCGGAGAAGGGAGACAATATAAAACTTGCATTTTTGGTGGCGTTTCCCGTTGTTTTCTTTCTTGTCGCAGTCATTATTGTTGGAACAAATGTTTAAAAGGAAAGCTAAAACTTTTGTCCATACATGTATGTGTTGTATCATACAGTCGAACCTCGATAGCTCGAACACCGATGACTCGTTTACCATGGCTAATTCGAACTCGTTTTTGAGTCCCTACGAAGGTCTTCCGATAGCTCAAGAAAACAAATATTTAGGGAAATTTTCTTATTTTATCGTGAAATTGTATGTTGTGTATACTCATTAGAATCGCCTCATCGAGGCGATTCTAATGAGTACACTCAACATACAATTAATGTGTAGAAAATCGAAAAAAAAAATCCCTAAATTATCGTCATTTGCTTCTTGACTTGGCACCATAATTAACCCTCAGTGGCTGGAACCACCCTGTCTCGAACAATTTTCTGTGGTCCCAAAGATGTTCGAGCCATCGAATTTCGACTGTAATTGAGCCAGCGCACGACAAAATCTAGAGTAAGACTTGTGTGACCATCAAAGGCTCAAACCAGCCTTCACATCCACCTAGTAGCCCGGATGCTGTAGAAGTCACGTGCGATCAGCGAAGACTGATCACACTGCGTGGATGCGCAGTGTGATCAGTCTTCGCTGGTCGCACTAGTCTTATAGTAGGTTTTGTCGTGCGCTACAGCATATTAAATGCTTGTTGATCGCAACTCCGTGGAAAGGGACTGACACACGTTATAAATGATTGTAAAGTGACAATGCTCTAAATTATTTGAACAGGCCCGGTTTTGTTTGGTTAAAAGGGGAATGAACAAACTTTGAAGATTTTCGCCAAATTTAATAGGGGATAGATTTTAACCACCTGTTTTGCTTTCCTGTACATAGAGCCCCTTCTAAAATAGGGTCTTTTTTTAAATGAAAGAATCTGTTCCCAATGGGAGTAATTGTTTTTACACCCCGCCACACGATAGTGGCGGGGTATTATGGTTTCACGTTGGACGTCCGTGTGTCTGTCCGGGTACACGAATGGGCATATATTGGGTATTCTTTACACTATTCCCTTTATTCCGTAGACTACTAGAGGACTGTTGGGTATTCTTTAACAAAGAAAAAAAACAATAAATGCCTAAATGTGGGAACGCGTCGGTCCGTCGGTCAGTCGCTCGTTCGTCCGTCCCTGTTTCGTTTCCAGATGATAACTTGAGTAAACATCAAAGGATTTTCACCAAACTTGGTATGCGCATTGATATTGTGGAGATCTTGTTTGGGATTGCTAATGGACGAATTTCGTCAAATTTTGACAGTTATCTGCCCGAGACATATTTTCGTTTCCGGATGATAACTCGAGTAAATGTCAGTGGATTTTCACCAAACTTGGTACAAGCATTGATATTGTGGAGATCTGGTTTGGGATTGCTAATGAGCAAATTTCGTCAAATTTTGATGGAGTTATCTGCCCGAGACATATTTTCGTTTCCGGACGATAGCTTGAGTAAACCACAAGGGATTTTACCCAAACTTGGTACATGCATTGATATTAAGGAGAACTGGTTTAGGATTGCTAATGGACAGATTTCATCAATTTTTGACAGTTATCTGTCCGCGACAAGGTAATGGCAGGGTATTATCGGTTTACGTTTTTATTTTTCCTTTTGGAGTTATCCCCATGAAAGGGCATCCATTTCCCTAACACTTGCGCTGGGGACATGTTACAATACCTTAGCACATACGACCCAGAGGGCACACAACGTTGAAACAACGTCGATTCAACGTCTTATTGAATCGGCGTTGTTTCAACGTTATGTGCCTGCTGGAGATTTACTTGATAAGAGAGCATGTTATTGCCTATCATGCAAACGAGCACATACATCAGAGCATTCAAACGCATATTACAAAGCCATGATCATACAGAGAATGCGTGCTTGTCGGCCTATATAGTTTTCTTGTCAGGGTTTGCCAGAACGAGGCTCCTATAAACCTCGGCAAGAACAAGGACGATACTGTCCACTCTTGGCGACTTATATGACCTTCGTTTTTGAGGCTTGCATAAAAGAATTCTATGGAAGTTTGGCGTTTTGGCGGAACAGGTCTTATTCCTGCATGTAATTACAAGATTTGATCTGTATGTGAGCTGGGAATTTAGCCCACATATAATGCATTGCTATATGACCTGCAGTTTTATTCAAACATGTTTAAATGACCGGAAGGAACGAATAAAATTCATTTTGGATTTTGCAGTTAAAGGTGGCTGACGGAGCTGATATCGATATAATCTTTTCTTTTTTTTTTTTTGTCTAAAAAGTCAATTTCCAAACGAAATAAAATACCCCTAGTTTGTTATAAAATGCTTCTAAGGACTGTGCAATGAAGAATTATAGGAGAAAATATCGCCTAAATAAGTACTTTTTTAATTAGGCTACGTAACCAAGTTAGGTCAAGGGAGGTAAAAATTGTATAAATTAAATAGTGATTATACTCTAGTTACTTTAAAAGTTTCCAGGAATATGTGTATTTTTATGTGTTTTTATTATAAGAAAGTATATTTCTTTCACACCGAGTGTGCAGATTCTTCAAAACCTCACTGAGACCTTAAATTATTTTCGTGAAGCTTAGTGTATCAGTACACTTATTCTATTTAATTTTACGAACATTATAAATATCGAAACAACAGTCCGGAAAACTCAGTTAGAAACAAAAGTGGGGCTTCTGTGATTTTTGTCATATCAGAATTAGCTCAGTTAGCAGCCTTTAAATCGGTAAAGACAAACATCGTCTCCAGAATATGATTATTTTATTAAATACATGTATTTTTATTTAATTTTATATCTTCATTCGATACATAGACATTTGCACGTTGAGAAGGTCTCCCACAAAATTAAGTTTCTCAAACACGTATACGATCTACTAGATGAGAACCTAAAACGATATCAACTTATCATTACGAAAACATGCCTATATAATTTTGACCCCCTTAAACCCCACTTTTATATAGTAAAACTGGGGTTTACAGGGGTATATATTATTTTTCTTATTTCTGCTCAAAAACATGGATTGTGGTTACCCGTTAGAACCGCCTCGGTGAGGCGGTTCTAACGAGTACCCACAATCTATGTTTTGAGCAGAAATATGAAAAATATCAGAGTTTTTTTTTTATCTGAATTTTTTTAGTTTTTGGCGGTGAAATTTTCTATATATTTGAATAGGCGTGTTTTGGTAATGTGTATGGATGGGTAGATCGGGTATACAGTATACACCGAACGTATATCTCAAGCTCATTAAAAAAAAGTCAGGGTTGAAAAATATTAATAAAGATACCCAGGAAATGCCACAAAATTTATCCACAGTCTTCCCAATGTACCAGAGGAAGAAGAAGAAATGAAGATCAAACTACCACAAGACAAACGGCACAGTTCAGTAACCCCCGTAGTAACCGACATCACGAAAACATACCTATATAATTTTGACCCCCCCTTAAACCCCATTTTATATAGTAAAACTGGGGTTTACGGGGGTAGACATTATTTTCCTATTTCTGCTCAAAAACATATATTGTGGGTACTCGTTAGAACCGCCTCATCGAGGCGGTTCTAACGAGTACCCACAATCTGTTTTTTGAGCAGAAATAAGAAAATGTCAGAATTTTTTTATCTGAAAACTTTCAGTTTTTTGTGGTAAAATTTTGAAATTGTATATTTGAAAAGGCGTGTTTTCGTAATGTATACAAACAAAGAAGACCTTCAACGGAGGAGGTGTCTTGGAACTACTGGGGAGTGGATTTTAGCTAGTGTTATTCGATTGAAACCTCGCCCTTATCTCCTAAAGCAGCCCCCAAGATAAGTCTTAGTATTACAGTTGATAATAAAATGCTATGCGTGATTGTGCATAGGCAAATTGGCTGAAATAGCTACACCTTCTGTACAGGTAGAAAGTTGTTGATCACTTATTGTACTTCTGGGATAGGGATGCCGTTTCAGGGGAGGCCATTCAGTTGGAACTGCTTTACCTCCCATCTAAAGTAGTTGCGGTCATGGTACCTAAGCCATAATCCAAACTCATAAATCCGTAAACGAATGACAAATCAGAATGTTCAGACCAACAGACATGGACGTCAGAATAAAGGGTGTAATCAGGCGTCCGCAGATAGGTAAGCAGGTATTACTAGGTAAGCAGGCTTCGCCCACCGTGCCCATAGGCCTGAACGAAGGAAATATCGGTAGAAGCGTATTTCACTAAAATGAAATCTGCACTAAAAGGAAAGAATTTGTTCACCCACTTTCGCAGAAAAAGCTTTCTTCTCAGACCAATTTCTAGAAGCGAATGGTGGACAGATAAAGAAACAGGAAGTCAAAATAGCTGAATATCTACCAGGCTCCGAGGTTATAAAACTTTTGTTCATGCTCAACTCAGCTTACCATGAAATTTTCTCTGCTAATGAATATGAAAATGCAAAAAAAAAAGAGTTGGCATTTTCATATTTATAAGCAGACTAAGTTTCATGCTGATCTTTGTTTAGCATGAAAGAATTTGTCATTGTGAGTAATTTAAGATTTGTAAACAGGACAAATTTCATGCTCAGCTTAGTTGAGCATAAAAGAGTTTTATAACCTCAGCTGAATCCAGTTCATATCATCTATATATATGTACATGAATTTATATTTAACATGTTTTGTCGATTGTGGCAAGCTTTTATTGCTTACATAGTAAGTTTAAGATAGCGCATTGTTTTCATCAGGTTTATACATTCCAAATTTCCTAGAAAATATCATTAACACTTAGCATTCACGATACAAATTTCAAAACAAAAATAAGCTTGACATCTCATGCAAATTGTAAACAAGAAACTCATAAGAATATTTCTTTCTCAAAGTTGACTAAATCTATGGAACTCGAGTCTCGTGGCTGGTGCAATTATGTGACAATCACAATTCTTTGCAGTATAAAGATACTTTTATTTTGTTTTGCATTCAGGTCATTTTGGCAAAACAATTGTTTAAGGTGTCATATTTTATGTATTTTAGTATTCTCGTGTACAGTGCGCGTGTACACAGTCTATTATGGAAACTCCATATATATATATTTTTTATGCCCCCGCCATTTTCAATGGGGGGGGGGGGGGGGGGGGGAGGGGCGGGGGCATATAGTATCACCGCTGTCCGTACGTACGTCCGTCCCGTACGTAACACTTTTGGTTTCCGTGCGATATCTTTTGAAAGGATTGGTGTATTGGATTGAAATTTTATACACAGGTATATAATCATAAAATACAGGTCAAGTTCGATTTAGGGTAAAATCCGCCAATTATTTTGGGATGGCCCTTTTCAACTTTGAAAAATTTTCAACTTTGAAAAATGGTTTCCGTGCTATATCTTTTGAAAGGGTTGGTGTATTGGGCTGAAATTTTGTACACAGGTATATAATCATAAAATGTAGGTCAAGTTCGATTTAGGGTAAAATCCACCA
Source organism: Anodontia alba (assembly GCA_964016985.1). Lineage (NCBI taxonomy): Eukaryota > Metazoa > Mollusca > Bivalvia > Lucinida > Lucinidae > Anodontia > Anodontia alba. The sequence goes on along the minus strand of OZ024832.1, from coordinate 62,113,784 downwards.
ATTAATTTTTGGAGTTACGGCCCTTTATCAATGTTGAAAAATAGTTTAAAATGGTTTCCGTTTGATATCTTTTGAAAAGATTAGTGTATTGGATTCATATTTTATACACGGGTATATAATCATAAAATGTAGGTCAAGTACGATTATGGGTAAAATCCACCATTTATTTTTGGAGTTACGGCCCTTTATCAATGTTGAAAAATAGTTGAAAATGGTTTCCGTTTGATATCTTTTGAAAAGATTAGTGTATTGGATTCAAATTTTATACACAGGTATATAATCATAAAATGTAGGTCAAGTTCGATTCAGGGTAAAATCCACCAATTATTTTTGGAGTTATGGCCCTTTTTCAACTTTGAAAAATGGTGTCCGTTCGATAACATTTTAAAAGATTAGTGAATTGGATTCATATTTTATACAGAAGCATATAATTATAAAATATAGGTCAAGTTTGATTTAGGGTAAAATCCACCAATTATTTTTGGAGTTATGGCCCTTTGTCAATGTTGAAAAATAGTTGAAAAATGGTTTCCGTTCAATATTTTTTCATCCGGACTCCCCAGGTTTACCTTTTGGTTAACCCTTTTTCAAAGTTGTGTTACCGTTATTCTTCAGCCGTTTGCTTTCATATTTAGTAGGGATAGAGAGGACGACCAGTAGGCGTGTCACGTGCAAGAGAGACAACTCCAGCTGACTCCGTTTTGGAGTTACCTCCCGTAGTTTTTAAATCTTTTGCGGTCCATAACTCTAAAACCCTTTAAGGTATTTTCATGATATTTCACCATTAGGTAGAGGACATTGAGTAGGTGTGTCGCGTACAAGAAAGACAACTCTAACTGACTGTGTTCGTGAGTTATCTCCCATAGTTATAAAATCTTGTGCAGGCCATAACAATAACTCTTTGAGATATTTCATGATACTTGATCAAGTTGTAGAGGACATTGAATAGGTGTGTCACATACAAGAACAACAACTCTAGCTGACTCCCTATTGGGAGTTATCTCCCGTAGTTGTTAAATCTTGTGCGGCCCATAACTCTGAAACCTAATAAGTTATTTTCATGATACTTCACCAATAGGTAGAGGACATTGAGCTGGGGTGTCGCGTACAAGAATGACAACTCTAACTGACTATGTTCAGAAAGACAACTCTAACTGACTGTGTTCGTGAGTTATCTCCCATAGTTATGAAATCTTATGCAGGCCATAACTCAATAACCCTTTGAGATATTATCATAATACTTGATCAAGTTGTAGAGGACATTGAGTAGGTGTGTCACATAACAAGAATAACAACTCTGACTCATTACTGGAGTTATCTCCCATATTTGTTAAATCTTGTGCAGGCCATAACTCTTCAACCTTTTGAGATATTTTTATGATACTTCATCAAGTTGTAGAGGACATTGAGTAGGCATGTCATGTACACAAAAGACAAGTCTGACTCCATTTTTGAGTTATCTCCCATATTTTTTAAATTTGCTGATGGTCATAACTTCTCTACCAGTTGAGATTTTTTGTTGATAATTGATAGGGATGCTTAGAACATTAAGAAGGAGAGTTGCATTTAAAAATTGTAACTATGGGTTACTCATTACTCCATTTATTTTCAATTATCTCCCCTGGTTGTAAAATCTTGTGCAGGCCATAACTCTTTAACCAGTGGAGACATTTTGATGATAGTATGTAGAGATGCTAAGAACATAAACTAGGTGTGTCACAATATGTAAGGACAACTCTGACCTACGGAATGTTAGAGTTATCTCCCTTACTTACACTTCGGATGCAGATTTATCAGCAATGCATGCAGCAGGCTTTATTTTTCTCATTATTTTTGGATTCTTTGTTGAAAATCACTTACTAGCGAACACAAAATTGAGTTTCTCAGACTAATGGCTGAAGAGTTACAGGTCTTGCGGGCAAAGAGCCTTATATTTCTCATTATTTTTGGATTCTTTGTTGAAAATCACTTACTAGCGAACACAAAATCCAGTTTCTATGACTTACAGTTTGAGAGTTATAATCTTTGCAGGCAACAGGCCTTATTTTTCTCATTATTTTTGGATTCTTTGTTGAAAATCACCTACTAGCAAACAAAAAATCCTGGGCGGGGGCATCTGTGTCATACTGAAACATTTCTAGTTTTTTTTTTTAATTTTCACACAAAAAATCATTTAACATAGGGATCAAACATGGTTTTTCATGCATTAACATTGTTCCGAGGGAGGTGTTGAAAACCGAGGCCGGAGGCCGCGGTTTTCAATACCTCTCTAGGGACAAGGCGAATGTTAATGCATTGAAAAACCATGTTCGATCGCTATTATTGCATAAAAACTGAAAACATTCGCTATATTTCGCGTTATTTCTTGCACTATTTTTGTTTCGCCTTTTCACCGATGTCTCGCGAACGCAATTTCCACGGACTATGCTCGTTCTAGGGCCGGGCAGTACACATCTCGAAACGGCAGCAAATCTGTGGCCCCGGTACGGTCATATTGAAAGTTGCGTAGCGTGCATTAGCAGCGCGTGAATTGCCTTGTTAATACACGGCTTTTCGCCGGTTAATGCACGGCTGTTAATAACGTGCGACACTGCTTTTTATGCAATAAGTTGAATAAAGCCTGCCCAGTAAACGTGTGGCTAGGTAAACCGACTGCCCTCGACATGGCTCCATTGGGTTGAGTGGGCCGTAAAACCTCAACACAAACAAATAATACACTTCCATGAGAGGCAACTGTTTCACCTTTATTCTGTAGAGGAGCCTATAAGGATTTTTTTTCTCCCCGTTTAGTGTAAACCCATGTTAAGAAAGGACTTGGGCACATTAAAGCAAACAGAAAATCACAAAAATTGTCTCCCTTGTTATCAAAAGCGAAAACCTAACCGGTTTATCCATTACTTTTTTTCACTTTACGGAGCCTTGTGGCTTGTATGCGGGTTTTTTTTCCTGCTTTGTCTCAGTTCTTGTCTTATTTTTGTGTTTGTTGGATTTTGTCTAGGGAGCTGGCCCCGAAGTTATATTTTTTTTCATGCTCAACTCAGCTCAGCATGAAATTTGTCCTGCTAATAAATCTCAAAATACCAACTACTGCAAATTCTTTCTTGATAAACATAGCTGAGCATGAAAATTCTCTGCGAATAAATATGAAAATGCCAACAATAGTTGGCATTTTCATACTTATTAGCAGAGAAAATTTCATGCTCAGCTGAGTTGAGCACGAAAAAAGTTTTATAAACTCGGGGCCAGGTTACTTCGCATTTTGTGGTTTGCAATATGTGTATTGCCCGTTATAGTTTGTTTACTCTTCCTCTTGGTATCAATGGTATCAATGGTAGGCTATGTTTTGTAATTGTGGCTCTTCCTAGAAAGAGCCTCTGCTGATCAGGTGATATTGAAATATGGTCTATTATATGAGCTGCTATGCGACAAAACCTGTCTTAACCCTTAAAACGCCAAGAAAACCTACATCTGAAAATGTCGTCTGTTTATGTCGTCTGCTGAATATTCTTGCAAACTTTTTTAACCTATTTTTGCATACAGGCAAACAGTGTGGACCCAGATCAGACTGCTCCTAAAGGAGCAGTCTGATCTGGGTCCACACAGTTTGCAGAAATGACTTTTAAAATCACAAGCAGATGAGAAAGCAGACGACAATTGTTGTGATTGGCGCTTTAAGGGTTAAGACAAATGCGAATTGCCTTCCAGGCATATGTTAACTCTGAGCATACACAGTTTATCAATACCTACTGTTCCTGGTGCATTTTAAAACATGGCCTGTGCACGCTCAAACATGACTGCGGAGGTGCGGCATCCAGTATGCGTCCACGCATACAATAGGTTTTTGTCACGATAAGGTTCATTTGCACTGTTGACGGAACACAGGAAGGAAATACTGACCAAAATCACGTTTAAACGCAAATCACAGCATAGAGCATATAACACGAACTGCTCCCAAAGCCCAACGCCGGTCCCAGATCAGCAGCGTTCACCCAATGTAGGCAGTTGTCATTTTCAGAATCGTGCAGGTCTTAATCAAACTAGACGCTGCAGGTTGGTCTTGGCTTTCTTGACCGCATTTAGCATTTTGTAGGACTTCTTATGCTGTGACCGTGTATTTATTAAATAATCCATGAAATAACACATTTAAATCTTCTTATAGTACAAGTAGCAAATTTTACTGCTCAAACCAAGAAGGAGATACTATCATAAAAGTTGTGATTTTTAAATGTTTTAGAATATCCGCGTAAGCCTGTAATATTTGCTTCCAGTGTGAAAATACTATCTCGAGGTGTCTGCACTTTTATCTCATTACATTAACACGTCTATGTGAAATGTTTTTATGGCTAAATAAGAAAAAAATATTTATAAACCCATTTTAGTCTGCAGACCCCTAAAAAGGGTATTTGGCAAACAGTGCAGACTCAGATCAGACGCCGCAGAATGCGGCGTCTGATCAGGGTCTCCACTGTTTGCAAATGGTTTAGTATTTCTCTCAAGGTCTTCTACCTTCGATTATCTGCCTTGGCAGATTTCGCATAGCTTGTACGTATATAATCAATCTCTGACAACTGCATCAGAGAGTCGACTCTTTTGCTCAGCGGTTAGAGCACTAGATTTTTATCCGGGCAGACCGGGTTCGAATCCCACGATAGGCGGGAAATTATTTCAGCTGTGCTTCATTCCTTTGATTCGACGTTCATGTCGTAAGACTAGCAATACACTAAACTGAAATTCGACTCTGTCTGAAATGGGTTAACATAACCTTATCTATAGCTACCTAATCTTTGAAATATAGTATATAATACATGATCATGACTAATAAGGTACAATTTCGTAGTAATCAGATTAAGACATATTTAGCAGTACCAAATATTGATAAACGTAATAAACAACTGTTATAAAGGTATCAAATCTAAACAATTCTGAAAAAAATCCTTTTAATGTATATCCATGGTACTGTACATAGTTTTCACTATATATTATCAAGGATTAAGGGGTACATATGTAAGCGGTTAACATTGTTATTAATGTGATGCGAGTATCCCCTGCTTGGTTTGATCTGTATATTATCTGTACACTGATACTATGATTGCAGTAAATGAGACGAGGAATGAATGCATATACAATGCACTGGAATATGGGCCGAAAACAGTAAACATCCAGGGCCAAGTTGTTCAAATTTTCGTTACCATAACGAGCTCGTTGGTGGTCAAACTGTTAACTTTTATAGTAAGTTCATATATAACTTATATTACATGCATAACCAAGAAATACCATGATTTCTACCAGACATAAAACTGGAATTTTCCTTGTTTTCTAAGAAGAAATATTTCCTCTTAGCCGGGGAATTAAATCTCTTTAACCGGAACTACTTTTTTTGTAACATATGAACAGCCTAGATTTTGACCCTGCTGTCAATATCATTTAGGATAAAAACAAAAGCTATCCTAAATATATTATTTATTACTACGCCGACCCAAAATAGAAATGACAGCGTAAACAAACTGGCAAACTAGACTTGCCACAAAAGCCTCTTAAATGGTGTACTCTAATGCGGCGAAATGCATGTAATATACAGTTTATTCATTTCTCCTATTTTAAATATGGGATTTATAAACCTCGGAAGGTAAAAAAATCCGATAAAGAAACTCGTGCTGAAAAAAATATTAGCGTATATGTCATATCTAATATGAATGTTTTTACGATACGTTAACTAACGACATCGTTAGTTTTGAACAACTGGGCTCTGACTAGTAAACACATCCGGACAGCCTCACGAGGGTCCCTGCTGGCTGCTAACCCTTAAAAACCAGTTACACCCGCAGCAGATGACATTTACAATACCTTTCATTATTATTATTATTATTATTATTATTCAGAGAAATTTAGGTTTGGCATTTTGTGGATTAACCTGTAATATCAAAAATAATAAATGAAGGTACTCAGGACATGCCATCATCACAACAACCTTTCTACGACATAAAAGGAGAAGTTAGTGAAAAGAATGACAAAACAAGGTAAGAGAAAAGTCCAGGGAGTGCCACAATTACAAACCGCAGCCCTTCCCAGACGCCGAGAGGAAGAAGAAACAGACAAAACCATACAAGGGCAAATCGAAGTCAAGTTGCACGTATGAACCAGCAGAGACAGCGCTTTGGAACTACTATGGAGTTTACATAACGAAAACACGCCTATATAATTTTGACCCCCTTCAACCCAACTTTTATATAGTAAAACTGGGGTTTACAGGGGTATTCATTATTTTTCTTATTTCTGCTCAAAAACGTAGATTGTGGGTACGCGTTAGAACCGCCTCGCTGAGGCGGATCTAATGAGTATCCACAATATATGTATTGAGCAGAAATATGAAGAATATCTGATTTTTTATCTGAAATTGTTCATTTTTGGTGGTAAATTTTCAGTATAATTAGGCATGTTTTCGTAGTGAAACCAGCTTTACTCGCAAGAAACCTCGCCATTAAAGGCTCTTTATTTCACAAAAATAGATTTTTTTTTTATCCAAGAAAGGTTTAATAAATTTATATATATTACTAAATACGGTCATAAAATGTGGCATCTGACAGCCTGTAAAATTTTAGTTGGTTTAAACTTTATTTCATTTGTATAACATGTACAGATATATAGAAATATGAAACTCATGATACACACATTATACAAAAGGGATCCAGAAAAAAGTCTGAGACTTATTTGAATCTGTATCCCATATCTGCAATAACTCTATACTATTTAACAATTTCGTGATCATGTCAATTTTAAATCATTGTTACAATTATAGTTATTAAACTTAAGCTGCACTAAGTATCTAAATAAAAATGGGGCTCCACGGGGAATGGAGTTCAAATTCTTTTTTCCATGTTGAAGAGAGGTCTTCTAAGAATGAAAGAAAGAGAGAAAGAACGAAAGAACAGCCAAAGTCGAGTCTCGCGGTCATCAACAATTTTGTCTTAAAACCAGCCAATTAAATAACCAAGCACCCTCTTACTCATCAAGAGATTTCAACAATGATACAATATATACATATACATATATATATACACACATATACACACACATACATTCACACACACACACACACACATACACACACACACACACACACACACACACACACACACACACACACACACACACACACACACACACACACACACACACACACACACACACACACACACACACACATATATATATATATATATATTTGAGAAAATCCTCAACAACTTTTGATGTGTTCAGTGTACTTTATGATAAAGAGACCGTCCGGATCAGAAACGTTTATATTTGATGATAAATTCCTGCACTGCCAAAAATATTTTTTCATTTTCATCGTTTGTCAAATTTTCACTACCATACAGTAAATTATCGAGATTCGGCTGGCAAATAAGAGAAACAGTATCGATAAGTTCCTGTCGTAACAGACTGAATTGCTCGCACTCAAAGAGGAAATGCTTATTATCTTCGACAGCCCCACATTCGCAAAAAGGATTGTCTAAAACATTTTTTAAAAAGAGATGATGCCTCAGCGAACTACAATTTAATCTTAATCTGGCATGGTATACTTGGCCTAACCTTTTCCCAGCATTAAAGTAGGCTGGCGGGTTTCTTGTAGTACCCTGGAGTTTATGTTTAAATGCTGCGACCGACGTTGAGTCTTTTATATTTTCTGACAGCTCGTTCCAACTACGCGTCACAGATGGAAGGAATGAATTATAATATAATTGGGAATTAGCGGAAATAGTTCTTAAATCAGAATCGTTCCGCAGATTGTATACTGCCGTACTACCAACAGTTGGTGGTACCAAAGAAGACAAGTAATCAGGTACAAGGTCATTTTGCATTTTATAATAGAGAATGAGCTTGTGATTTTCTCTTCGGGATGAAAGGGATTCTCAGCCAACGTCAGAGAGGAGAGCATGTATAGAGACTAGCTTTGTTGCCCCTGTTACAATGCGAGCAGCCTCGTTTTGGATTTTTTCTAATTCATTTGCTTGATACTGGGTGCAGTTGTTCCAGACAACATCCGCGTATTCGAGGACCGGCCGGATAAAAGAAATGTATATTGTTTGAAGTGACTTTCTGTCAAGGACAAATTTAAGTTTGCGCATTATATTGATCCGGTACCATGCCTTAGCTTTAATGTATTCTAAGTGGTCATGCCAAGTACAGTTACTGGAGAAGATGAGGCCTAAATGTTTATGCGAATTTACCTGGCTTATCTGGTGTTGGTCCATGGTAATAGGGGGATGGTAGGGTTTATTTTGCTTTCGAGAGAAAATGACTGACTCGGTTTTAGTAGGGTTAAATGCTACTAGCTATTTAGTTGCCCACAAGTTTATTTTAGCTAAATCAGCGTTAAGGTGCTCGGCTGCGGTAATCGGATTTTCTACAATGTTGTATAGACTTGTATCATCGGCAAAAAGCCGTATTGTAGAATGTATATCTTCAACTATGTCATTTATGTAAATGAGAAATAAAAAGGGGCCTAGAATGGAACCTTGAGGGACACCAGCCTTTAGATCTACCCAAGAAGAGGCGGCTCCGGGTAGTACTACCCTCTGTTTTCTATTGTCTAAGTAGTCCTTGAACCACAATAGAAGCGAGCCAGAAATACCAATTAACTGAAGTTTGTAAAGAAGACCTTGGTGCCACACCCTGTCAAACGCTTTACTTACGTCACAAAAAACCGCACGAACCTCCTTCCCATCGTCTAAGGCTTTACAAAATGTGTTATAGATATCAACTAATTGGTTAACAGTAGAGTCCCCGGGTATAAAACCTGATTGCAAAGACGTAAGTATTTCTTGGTCACGAGTGAAGTTAAAAAGGTTTTTATGAACGATTTTTTCTAAGACTTTCCCAATTCTACTAAGAAGAGCAATAGGTCTGTAGTTTGAAATCATGGATGGATCATCCTTCTTAAAGATCGGAGTTACATTTGCTTCTTTCCATATATTTGGGACTTTACCTTTACATAGAGAAAGATTAAAAAGATCAGCTAGAGGGACAGAAAGAGGAAGAGCCAGTTCCTTCAGTATTCGATTATTCACTGCGTCAGGACCGGCTGCCTTTCCTAGTTTCAGTGATTTTAGAATTAATTCCACTTCTTGTGGTGTAGTTACTACCTGGTTTAGAACATTCTGAGGGAGGGGAACAGTAGCTGGTATGAAAGCATTGTCATCATTCAGTATGGTTTGGTTTACAAAAAATTCATTCAAAATATAGGCCTGCTCCTTACTATCTGGATAAACAACACCATCTTTATACAGAGGCGGAAGTGATGATGATTGTTCAGGTTTAATAAATTGTTTAAGTGTTCTCCACCAGTCTCTTTGACCAATATCATCAGGTTTTAATATATCTGCTAATTTGTCAACTTGTAATTGTTTAGATTTACGAACCTCCGCTATAACTTTATTTCTTATACGCTTATAATTTTCAAAGTCCAAATTGCATTTTGTTTTTTTGTAGTTATTATAAATACGTTTTCGTTTACGAATCATTTTTTTAAATTTCATTTGTTAACCATGGGGGGTCTGACTGACGTACTTTTACCATTTTTTTCGGGATGTGTTTATCAGCTAAATTCGTTATTTGCTCTGTTACTCTTTCTGCATATGCATCTATATCATTACTCTTAAATGCATCCCAATCGGTTGCTTGGATGTCACGTGAGAAGGATTGATAATCTCCACGATCAAAAAGCCAAATATGTCGATAGAACGCGGGAGATGGGGTTTTGTTAAATTTTAGTACGAAATATACCGGACAATGGTACCTTACATTTTGGTCGAGAAAAGGGTCGCCTACACACTAAGAAGTATATTATTTTTATTAGAAGTGAAAATCAGATCTACTGAAGAAGACGAGTTCTCAGTTATGTGTGTTGGTTCGGTTATAAGCTGCACCATGTTAAAGTGCTGGCATATGTCATGTACTTTTTGATTTGACGAATGCTTTAAGGTATCAAGATTGAAATCTCCTGTTACCAAAATATTGTTTATATTAGTATCAAATGCCAGGCTTATTGAGTCTTCTATGGATGACAAAATTCCCGCAGGAGAGTTAGGAGGCCTAGGAGACATTTTCTATGGTGGCATACAATTTCAAGCCAAATACATTCTATATCCGGGAGTTCGAGGTCCGACCTACGACGGGAATATACGTTACTTTTGATATAGACACATATCCCACCATGACTATCGCCTCTACGGTCGCGACGATAATGTTTGTATCCTTCAATAGTAAGAGAGTCATCGGTTACACTCGGATTAAGCCAATTTTAGTTAGTCTCTCGTTTTTGAACAAGATAAAAAAAAATCATTTTTTATCGTATCTCTTAATTTCTGTTGCCAACAATAATTCGGAGATACGAAAACAACTCATTTCATTTCAAGAACGAGAGACTAACTGAAATTTTACAGGTGCTACATTTTATGATTATCATTACGAAGACACGCCTATTCGAATATACTGAAAATCTGACCACCAAAAACTGAACATTTTCAGAAAAAAGTTCTGATATATTTTCATACTCCTGCTCAAAACATAGATTGTTTGTACTCGTTAGAACCGCCTCGGCGAGGCGGTTCTAACGAGTACCCACAGTCTATGATTTTAAGCAGAAAAAAGAAAACTAACGTATACCCTATAAACCCCAGTTTTACTAAATGAAAAATTAGGGTTTAAGGGGTCAACATTATATAGGCATGTTTTCGTGATGTATTAATACCATATATCAATTTTTTAAACCTTTCTTGGATAATAAAATGTCTATTTTTGAGGAATATGGAGACTTTAATTCTGATGCACCTCCAAATTACAAACATAGGTTTCGGTCTGCATAGGAGGCCTCTGCCTCATCAGTGAAATATCACAGTGAAACATATATAATCACAAACACTGTGATATAACAAAGCAAAGAGTTAAATGCGGATATGAAGCCAGAACACATGAAAACCACGAACAGGACGCCGTTGGGCCTGGCCACAGACACTCTAGTCAGGCGCTAACTTTCTGAAACAGGTTAAGGAGGCAACCGCTATTTAGACTGAGGATTGGCTCACCGTCCTGCGAGTTAAGATGGAAGTTATCAAATAGGACAACGAAGGACCCGAGAAGACTTATTTCCATTAAACCAATAACCAGAATACCATCTGCTACAATTTGCTTGCACTTTTAATAAAGTTTTTTATTACAAAGTATTCCAAACTTAACTCTTCCATCCCTGAATTTCTGAAGTGGACCTTTCCATCTTTGAATCTGGTTAGAACTATTGTCCCAAATAGTGATCTCAGTCAAAATCAAAACTTACAGTCGAACCTCAATAGCTCGAACACCGATAGCACGTATACCATGGCTAATTCGAACTCGTTTTTTAGTCCAGAGGGAAATTTTCCGATAGCTCAAGAAAACGAATATTTCAGGAAATTTTCTTATTTTATCATGAAATTATATGTTGTGTGTACTCATTAGAATCGCCTCACCGAGGCGATTCTATTGTGTACACTCAACATTCCATTATTGTATAGATCGAAAAAAATCCCTACATTATCGCCATTTGCCTCCTGACCTGGCGCCATGATTAACCTTCAGTGGCTCGAAGTACCCATGTCTCGAATACATTTCTATGGTCCTAAAGACGTTCGAGCCATTGAGGTTTTACTGTAATTTCAAACAGTGTAGAGCGTGATAAGATGGCTCAGTATAAGCCGTCTCATCAGAATACACACTGTTTGCAAAACCAGATGTTTTGGTCTGCAGGGCTGAAAGGGTTAAAAGGAAATGATGACCCACAGGAAAGGCCACGATCTCTTTAAGCAGCCTTCCCAAAATCCTTTATAACTTATACAATGCCGGCAACATTTGTAACATTTTGATGACATAGCTGTAATAATAAGGAATTCAATGAACTATTATTTTTGTGTTTGTAGATTTTATTGATGTGTAAACTCCGGCCATTCACTCACAAACTTAACATAAATTCGGTCTTCAGTTTGTGATTGATTCGCCGTTTACACATCGATAAAATAAACAAAAATAAAATTCATTCCTATGACGAATTTTATTGTCACCCTCTGGTACTATGAAACCGAATGTATTTTCTTGAGAATCAGGAACTTTTTTTGTTCAAACACAGTTATGCTTTATAAAACGCAGTTATGCTTTATACAAGCCACTTGCTTCTGAAAATTTGTATTAGCGATTTCATTTTTATTGATAATGTCGCTGCCGTGCATGAATGTAGCGGAGGGTTCCTGAATGTAACTGAACCGCTGCCGCATATAAACGAAATTTATAGACCTGTCCGCAGCCAGGACTCACGTGACATCAGGGCTGATTTTTATGGCTCTTATGAGCGATTTTGGCAGCGGAAGCTTACTAGCCTTCGTTGTAATATCACATGACAAACACCCTCTGACAGAATCAACGGTTTGGTTAAAGAGCGTCTGCACACATTGAGCACTCTATATTCTAACATGACCTGATTATCAATTAGACTATCTGGTGGTGATCTGGACCAGTCTACTAAATATGGGACACGTGATATATTGTATCCTGCTTCCACAAATAGCATGGCAATATCAGACGCACCAATGTCAATAGCGAGCCGGAAAACATCTGTAAAATAATCAAGTCCTGCTCTTTTGACACGTCCTTCACGGTAGAGGTCACTTCTCCAGTTTAGCAAAACTATAATAGTTTCGATATCTCTCTTACTTGTAGCTATCAACAGCGGTATGATTCCACAATAAACTGTAATACAAAATATGAACATTGAATTATAGTTATATTAGTCGGGGTACAGAACTTCCTATAAGAATGCATGTGTCCCCAGCTAAGACTCAGATCAGCCTATACATCCACGCAGTCTATTCATCCACGCAGTCTATTCAGAGACTTAGCAGGGCACTCTATAGATTGCCAAGAATCAAAAGTGTCTTCAGGCGTAGGCGGATCTGTCTTCGCTGGACTCATACTATGGGCTATTAAATACAGTCAACTCTCGTTATCTCGAATTCCAAGGGACTCTATTAAATACTTCGAGATATCCGTACCTCAACATATAAGATTTGCAGAATTGAGGAAAAAAATATTCGAACAACCACATTTAACAAATATATATGGAACTGGACACTTGAAGTTAGAGATATACTGAAAATGTTGTGGAAAAGAGGAGAAATTGCTCCTTAGGAGCAATTTCTCCTCTTTTCCACAATATTTTTTTACCTGTTGTTAGATATTCATGTTTAGGCAGGGACCAGATTTTCACTTCGAGATAAGCGGTTATTCGAGATAAGCGAGGTCGAGATAACGAGAGTCAACTGCATAGAATATTGAATAATAGGGCTAATGAACCAATGTTAGTGACTAATTGTTTATCTCTAGGCTATCGAAGGACACGAGCTTGCCAGTTTCCCTTGATATACATGTATCCATGTGGATTTCAACAATACGAAATACATCCAATAAATACTGAGGTACCATATATATCTATTATGTATACAGTAAACAAAATTATTTACAAAATTATTTCGTGATGTGAATCGCAATCAGAGGCCTCGACTACAAACGGAAATAAAAGGCTAAAAGGTTGCCTTTGGAAACAAAGAACACATAAAAGAACTCGGTTTTAATATGAAAATAGGCTTAGCCTAAATGCGAGCACAGCACAGACCTATATCTGCACTCTTCAAAAGTCCTTCACAGCATCATTTAAGAATGAGTATCAGTATATAAAAATATTATGTAAATCAATAATAAATAATAAAAATAATCAGCAAAATATGTTCGTGACATTTATTGACATTCGTTTGGTCACTTCGTGACGCTTATTAGTGAGACCCATAATCAAGTCCTCCAACTTCCGGTGACAACGGAAGAAAATTGGTCAGACCGATTACTGCTGAAAGTATATATCAATGTATGTTACTTTTCCTTGATCATATTCTCTACCGTAGAGCTCACTGTGCTCGCTATAAAGTCTCTTCATATGCAGTTATGTAGCTTGCGAGCTGTTTACGCCTTCTAGCACCGGCTTAAGCGGAATTCGGTTTTCATGGTAACCGAAACTGGCTCAGTCTCAATGATCCCAAAGGAAATAAAATACAGTTGACTCTCGTTATCTCGAACTCGCTTTTCTTGAATAACCGCTTATCTCGAAGTGAAAATCTGGTCCCTGCCTAAACGAAAATCTAACAACAGGTGAAAAATGTTGTGGAAAAGAGGAGAAATTGCTCCTAATGAGCAATTTCTCCTCTTTTCCACAATATTTTCAATATACGAGTCTCTAACTTCAAGAGTCCAATTACACATATATTTGTCAAATGTGGTTGTTCGAATTATTTTTTCCTCAATTCTGCAAATCTGATATGTCGAGGTACGGATATCTCGAAGTATTTCAGAGATCCCTTGGAATTCGATATAACGAGAGTCGACTGTATAATTTGCACTATGGTGAAGTACGGGGAGACGTTTTCAGCAGCGACATGAACATCACATCAGAAAAACAATCAGATGACACCACTAGCATAACCACTATTAGCTAGCCCACACGTAAGCAAGAGAAGTCACGGGTTTTCTAGTCACTGCTGAGTTTGAACCATCTTTGCGGTCCTAGCCACAATCATTCATTTGAATAGAGTCTTCATTCAGTCTGCGGACCGACCCAGAGTCGTGCAATTTAAGACGGTCAAACAACACCACTGAAATACTGGAGCAAATGAAAACCACCGTAGGAACCCCGGTGAGCCGAAAAACAGGCATAAAAAGTTCCGGTTCAGACCATCTAATGACTAGTTGTTAATTAGGGGGCCATCATATAGTCTGAAACCCGACCGACCTGCCTGCAATTAAAGAGGTACGCAAAGTGGTCAACCACAATTGAAGTCCCAATAAAATTCAGGTTCCGATAGGCAGTGTAGCAGACGTGTTTTTGGTCCTGTATCCTATTTAAAGACATTTTTTGTATGTATATAAAGACTATTATGTATATAAAGACTATTTTTAATTGTTCTAAAATCTTCAAATGTACATCTGCAAATTTGATATGTTCACTACACTTGTTGGTGGTCATGGTGTCGCTTGTTTGTATATCCTTGTGGCTACTCGCTGTGCGACCTTGTATCTAATATAGTGGGTCCTGTCTAGCACATCACGAAAACATGTCTATAAAATTTTGACCCCCTTAAACCCCACTTTTATATAGTAAAACTGGGGTTTACAGGGGTATACATTATTTTCTTATTTCTGCTCTAAAACATTGATTGTGGGTACTCGTTAGAACCGCCTCGTCGAGGCGGTTCTAACGAGTACCCACAATCTATGTTTTGAGCAGAAATATGAAAAATATCAGAATTTTTCATCTGAAAATTTTCGTTTTTTGGTGATAAAATTTTCAGTTTATTTGAATAGGCGCGTTTTCGTAATGATTGTGATACCCCTGTTGAGGTTTAGGCAGCGGGATACTTTGTTTTTCTTTTGATTGTGGCTTGTGTACTGTCAGTCTTGGTTTGTTTGCTCTTCCTTTTGGTGTCATTGGTTGGGTATATTATGAGGATAGGGTTATTCCTGGATATCTGTTGTGCTTAACGCATTGGGGCCATTTGGGGACTTTTATACAGGATCATTAAAGATGCTTAACTAACGAAAACTGTCTACAGTAGATTCTCGTTATCTCGATTTCGCTTATCTGGAATAACCATTTATCTCGAAGTGGTAATCTGGCCCCTGTTTTAACATGGAAATCTAACAACAGGTAACAAAATACTGTGGTAAAGAGGAAAAATTGCTCCTAAGGAGCAATTTCTTCTTTCAACAGTATTTTCAATATAACACTAACTTCAGGAGTCAAATTATTTATTCATTTGTTAATGTGGTTGTTTGATTTTTTTCCTCAATTCTGCAAATCGGATAGATCGAGCTACAGATATCTCGAAGTATTTCAGAGAGTTCCTTGGACTTCGAGATAACGAGAGCCGCTGCCGACTGTATATCTGTCCCAGAAAGTTTCGACACTTCAATTGTTTTAATCATGTCTGCGTTCATTGCTTTCAAGGGTCAATCCGTTTAAAGTATGTATTTAACCTTTTATAAAGCTGCTGTTCGTGCTGAGTGGCGGACGTAAAACGTCTCTTTCCCTACTTTACTAGTGTAGATCATATTTCCTGGTCCTTTCTGTCACCGAACCCATTCTGGGACATTTTAATGAGGGTCAATGATGGGGCCCAACTGACTAAAACTAGCTATTCTAGGCCAGTAAACATCGATACTTCATTTGTTTTAGCTGTGTCTCAAGTCTCATTCCTTTCTGGAAAATATTTTCACTACAACCGGTGTTAATACCGGTTGACGGCCGTGAAACGTCTCCCTGAGCTAGATTCACTATGGTGAATACTTTTTTTTTTATCTTTTGTGATCATTGAACCAATTCCGGAACAATTTATATGAGTGTCACAGATGAGGCCTAACTGGTCGATACTAGCTAGTCGCGGTCAGAAAACTTTGGCACATTACGCGCGTGCGTTCGCGCGCGCGTGTGTGTGTGTGTGTGTGTGTGTGTGTGTGTGTGTGTATGTATGTGTTCACTGTTCCCAATGATCATTCAGGGTTCAAATTTAATTTTTTTGACAGCTTGCTAAAGTTAGCAAGTGGCAATATTTTTGACTTGCTAAACCTTTCAGCCAACTTGCTTTTTCTCACTTATAAACACTGTTAAATGTGGCTTTAAACCTTAGCACTCTGGGTAAAAATTTCAGCAGACATTTTAAAATATTTTTCTTATTTTTCGCAGAAAACAGGTTTTGACATTAATGCAAAATTGTCTCCAATTTGCATGTAATGTCAAAACCTGTTTTCTGGGAATATCATCATTGCTTTTCTGGGAATATCATCATTGCTTTTGGAAAAGAAATTGCAAAACTTCAGCAACAATGCCTCAGGTTCTGCCAATTAAAGAGAATCTTTCCAACTTGCTAGAATTAGCAAATGATGGAAATTGCAGCTTGCTTTTTGAGGAAATTAACCAGCATTTAGCAAGTTCGCAAGTTCTAAAATTGATCCCTGGATCATTACTTTTAGAATCAACCATACAATTATATGTGTCCAGACAAAAAACTGATCGAAATCGTTGTAATATATTCTGTTAATGTCTGTATAATAAAGTGTAATCGTGTTGTAACTTACAGTGCTGATTTTGTTCTCCACCATTTTCAAGAAAGTATGATACCAGTGGTGTGGCTTTCAGGACAGTAGCAATGACCAAAGCATTGCTCTGCTCCCAGTCGCTTATATTAGGACTTGCTCCTGTAAAATAAAAAGGGGATAATTCGGCGTTGAGCAGATGGTTATCATTTATTATGGCTTTGCGTGTGCATATAGTGACATCACGAAAACATGCCTATATAATTTTGACCCGCTTAAACCCCACTTTTATATTGTAACACTGGGGTTTACAGGGGTACACATTATTTTTCTTATTTTTGCTCAAAACATAGATTGTGGGTACTCGTTAGAACCGCCTCTCCGAGGCGGTTCTAACGAATACCCACAATCTATGTTTTGAGCAAAACTGTGAAAATTATGACAGTTTTTTATCTGAAATTTTTCAGTTTTTGGAGGTGAAATTTTCTGTACATTTGAATAGGCGTGTTTTCGTAATGGTTTCCTAGTTCATGTTGCATATCCACACCGTCTGCACAGTGTCCTTACTGTATCAGTATATTATGTCATAACTTTGTGGAAGTCTCTTTGACAAACTGAAAGGAAAATGGATATACCTGAAACATTGTGCAAAACGGGCGTATCTTTCGCAGACAGTTATTTTTAGTGTTTGAAACCTTTTCAAAATGGTCGCTGCTCTTAAGGGTAAAAAATTATACCATTGGGGAGCAAGCTCTTTCCTTAAAGAATTGCCTCGATGAGAAGGGAGACCAAAATTACCTTTCGGATTTTTTTCCATGGCGGCGTACCCATTACCCTTAACTCTCTCAAAAGGATACGCATTTTTATGATTCTTATCTCAACCTTCGTTTTGTTCTTCAAATTCTGGATCTGGCTTATGGTAATATTGTTGTGAGCCGCGTCAGACAAAAAAAACCTTAGCTCATAAGCTTTTTATGTTATGGATATATTAACCCTTGAATCGCTAGTCAAAACTGTTTTTCTTCTTTTTGTATTTTTCTGATTCCTTCTGTTTTGTTTATTTTTCAGAGTAAATAAAATTTGATATTTCAGGTGACTCGTCTGCTAGGCAAATCTCATTTTCTCTAAAAAAATAAAAAAAAAAATAAATAAAAATGAGAATATCGTCTGCTGCAAATCTGCTTGATGCTGTAAGAATACGCAAACTAGACAATTAAAATACAGTCGACTCTCGTTATCTCGAAGTCCAAGGGACTCTCTGAAATACTTCGAGACTGCAAAAGCTACTCACATTTTTTCAGCAAAAAAAAAAAAAAAAAAAAAATCAGCGTATTTGCGTATCACTCGTTGTAAATGTTAACGAATCGTTAACTAACAACATCGTTAGCTTTTTACAACTGGGCGAACGAGGAGAAGGACTGCTCACTATGAGACTTTCACTCGGGGATACCAAAGAACTAAACTGGTGTCAACACTTAAAAAGATCTATGGGAGGCAACGTGAACTTGTCATTCCCGCTAATATGGCTCATCACGAGAGCACGCCTTTATAATGTTGACCCCCTTGAACCCTACTTTTATATAGTAAAACTGGGGTTTGCAGGGGTATACATTATTTTCTTATTTCTGCTCAAAAAGATAGATTGTGGGTACTCGTTAGAACCGCCTCGCCGAGGCGGTTCTAACGAGTACCCACAATCTATGTTTTGAGCAGAAATATGAAAAATATCAGAATTTTTATCTCAAAATTTTCATTTTTTGGTGGTAAAATTTTCAATATATTTGAATAGGCTTGTTTTCGTAATGTGTTTCCAGACTCATGCCTGATGTTTTTGCCACAGCCAAGACATAAACAGGCCTTCTCAACTCGGGCATTAATTCCTTTATTTTCCTTAATCACTGTACAGGCTGATAGGCATGGTGGGCGAAGCGTGCTTATCAAGAAATGCTTACTTTCCACGGATGCCAGATTATACCCCATTTATTTTGGGTCCATGTCCTAATTTTGCCTTTGTGTATATCGACTTGATGATTTTCCGGAATATAATTTTGGCATTTTGACCTCAGAAATTCCTACTGAACATTTATTTAAAGTATATATGTACCGAGCAGTATAGTTTGTTTATGTCTACACTATAAAATGCACTGTAAAATGCACAAATACAACGCGTTCGTACAACTGAGCCAGTCCACAACAAATCCTACAACAACCATGTGTGACTAGCAAAGACTTAGATCAACCTGTGATTCCATCTAGTATGGTAATAGTTCTCATTCATCCCTCTTTGAATAGCCCGGAGGCTGTAGAAGGCACATGCGATCAGCGAAGACTCTGATTAGACTGCGCGGATGCACAGGCTGATCTGAGTCTTCGCTGGTCGCACAAGTCTTCTTGTAGATTTTATCATGCCTAGGTCAAATAGAAGTATTTTGTTTGGTATGTTAAATGTCTTATCTTGCTATCTTTACAAACAAATTTGGCACATAACTGATATACAATGCCATAAAATTTCGAAATTTGCTGAGCAGGGCCGTTTTCTTCTATTATTTTGTATGGAAAATGGCTTGTTTTTTGCTATGCTGACATACAAAACTTGGCATATATTTGATGTGCTACATCGAAAATAGGCCATTATGTCATTTTCGAAAATGTAGTCTGAACATGGCATTTTGTTAACTATTCAATTATTCTGAAACCGTGTAATAAAGTCACTGACCAGACTGCGTGAATGTGCGAGCTGACCGGAGTCTCCATTATTCGCATATATGACATGAAGGTATCGTTAATTCGTTGCACATTATTTTATAGTGCTAAGATTAACTCTTTCACTGCCACAAGCGATAATAACGGGCTTTTGCAAACAGCATAGATCCAGATGAGACGGCTCAGTGAGCCGTCTCATCTGGATCTACGCTGTTTGACATTCAGTCTTTCAACTTTACATATAAACGTCTTTCCAAAAGATAGTTTGTAAAAATAAATGTCGTCTGAAATTTGGCGCCGAAAGAGTTATTGAATACACAGGAAAGATTTTCCATTACGAAAACACGAATATTCAAATATATTGAAAATTTTACAACCAAAAACTGGCAAATTTTCAGATAAAAAATTCTAATATTTTTCATATTCCGCTCAAAACATGGATTGTGGGTACTCGTTAGAACCGCCTCGGCGAGGCGGTTCTAACGAGTACACACCATCAATGTTTTTTAGCAGAAATAAGAAAAATAATGTATACCCCTGTAAACCCCAGTTTTACTATATAAAAGTGGGGTTTAAGGGGGTCGAAATTATATAGGCATGTTTTCGTGATGCAGCCATTTTTAACAAGTGCGACAACTTTTGTTTCTTCCTGTTTGCATTCCTGCACTGTGAATTCGTACCAATTAGAGTAGATTCCTTTCCAGAAGGGGGGGGGGGGGGGGGGTGGGGGGGGGAACTATTTTGACAGTTGTATCCCTTGGAAAGGTGTCCATTTTCCTAAAGTTTTCTTGCCATCTTAACATGAGTAAGCTAAAAAAAGTATTCAAGGCAATGCCAAGTTACTGTTCTTTTGTTTATTACTGGCACGGATTGACATAGCGTGCCTTAAAGGTCAATACCAAAGCTATTTTTTGTTATGTAAGCTTTCTTTTGCTGTCAAAAATAAAAACGTAGAATCCTCTTCTTAGATAAACTGCTTATGGGGACGTGTTGTCAATGTATAATTATAAGCAAATGTTTATATGTAATTAGCCTGCTAACAAGGATATGTAATAAAGTTACTCAGAGGCTTATAATTCTATTAACGGGGCTATGACCCTAACAGCGACTTACAGGAGGAAATGCCATTTCATTGGATAGCTGAATTCAGCAGTGATTGGCATTAATGAGTTTGTATAGCACTTGCTCCGAATTAATATCAGATTAAGAACTGGTTTCATGTTTGATCTTTACTACGCTCAGGGCAAAATCAACAGACAACAATTTGATGATATTGTTTTTCAGAAAACAGGGGCTGAGATTTCATGCAAACTGTCTTAGGAGACAGTTTGCATGAAATGTCAAACCTTGTTTTCTGAACCAAATTATCTATTAAATAAAGGTTATGACTTAAAAAGCTTTAACCGTTTTGTAGTACATGTATATACCCATCAATAATCATATTAAAAAGATACATTTTCACGGAACTATTTTGAGTATCAGAAGTTAAATGATAAAGAATATAGTTATCAAAAATGGCCAGGTATATTTAGTCAGTGATAGCGTTTTTTATCCTAACAGTCGAAAGAATAAACAACTGCTTACTAAATATAAGTTTGCTCTCTTGGTGTGCATTTAAATTGGTGATGATTTTGCCTCCTCGTCTATCTATTGTAATTTTAAGCTATAAACTTACAATCTGCTCTTCGAAATTTGATGTATTTACTTACGGGTGTCTGATTATCCGCCCCTCGATCCCGCCCCAACGGTTGAGGCGGGATCGAGGGGCAATGATTACTACATGTACATGTATGTAATAGCTAGTGTTCCTGACCCTTTGTAATTTCTGAATGTACATGAACGTAACATAAAAACAAACCACAGGAAAATATTTGGGCTTCTGGTATTTTTACAGAGCAGTATCCCTTTCACCCCTTTGCATTTGTCATGTACTTTCTTACAGACAGGTAATCTTCAAATATTCAAACATCAGATAGCAAACGGCGTAGACCCCGACAAAACGACCCGTTATGAGGCGTCTTATCTGGATATACAACCTGACCAGAAAGAGTGATATCAATCAAATGAGCTGCAGACTGATACAGTGAACCCTTGTTACAACGACACGATGTGTTCCTAAAGATGTTGCCATTAAATGAATTTGGTATTGTACAGAATACATAATTGACAGACTGATATTTAAGAAAGGTCTTGTATTGTTCCTATTTCGTCACAGAACGTATGTTTTGGATATTTGTTAGAGGCGATTCTAGCAAATATCCAAAACATATGTTTCTTTTAAGTATTAAATACAATATTCTGGCATAATTTTTGACTAAATGATACATATTAAAGGCTCTATATTCCTCAAAAATAGACATTTTTCATCCTAGAAAGCTCTAATAAATTTATATATAGTATTAGCACGATCATAAAATATGGCATCTGTTAGCCTGTAAAATTTCAGTTAGTCTCTCATTCTTGAACGGGATCAAAAATGAAATGATTTTTTAATCGTATTTCTGAATTAATTTTGGCAACATTAATTCAGAGATACGATAAACAAAAATCATTTCATTTCAAGAACGAGAGACTAACTGACGTTTTACAGGCTGTCAGGTGCCATATTATCGCACCTGCTTGTAGCAGGGTGCGATATAGGCGTCCGATTTTCTGTCCGTCCGTCCGTCAGTCTGTCAACATTTATGTCGACGTTCGACATTTATGTCAAAGTTAGTATTCTAATCAACTACAAGACTAAACAACCATCAAACCTTGCATGAAACATCTCCCTGACCTCCTGACTTTTCAACACAGGCGTCCGCTTTTCTGTATGTCTGTCCATTCGTCCGTCCGTCTGTCAACATTTATGTCGAAGTTCGACATTTATGTCAAAGTTAGTATTTTAATCAACTACAAGACTAAACAACCATCAAACCTTGCATGAAACATCTCCCTGACCTCCCGACTTTGCGACATAGGTGCCCACTTTTCCATTCGTCTGTCCGTTCGTCTGTCCGTCTGTCTGTCTCTTAACAGTTCTGTTATGTCGAAGTTCGACATTTATGTCAAAGTTAGTATTCTAATCAACTACAAGACTAAACAACCATCAAACTTTGTATGAAATATCTCCCTGACCTCCTGACTTTGCGATATAGGTGCCCGCTTTTCCATTTGTCTGTCCGTTCGTCCGTCCGTCCGTCTGTCTCTTAACAGTTCTGTTATGTCGAAGTTCGACATTTACGTCAAAGTTAGTATTCTAATCAACTACAATTCTACAACAACCATCATACCTTGCATGACACATCTCCCTGACCTCCTGACTTGGCAGATATGTTGACCCAGTGACCTTGACCTATATTTTGCGCTCCATTGACTTTGACACAATTTACGTTGACGTTCCAGATCTTCTCAACTATAAGGCATACAACTACCAAACCTTGCATAGTGCTTCTCCTAGATGTACTTGGCAGGTACCTTGACCTGGTGACCTTGACCTATATTTTGCGCTCCAGTGTTTTTGACATATTTTGCGTCGACGTTCGATATCTCCTCAAC
This sequence comes from Anodontia alba, assembly GCA_964016985.1. Classification (NCBI taxonomy): domain Eukaryota; kingdom Metazoa; phylum Mollusca; class Bivalvia; order Lucinida; family Lucinidae; genus Anodontia; species Anodontia alba. The sequence goes on along the minus strand of OZ024832.1, from coordinate 62,090,384 downwards.
TATAAGGCCTACAACCATCAAACCTTGCAAAGTGCTTCTCCTCAATGTACTGACTTAGTAGATACCTTGACCTGGTGACCTTGACCTATATTTTGGCTGCAGTGACTTTGACATACTTTACGTCAACATTCCAGATCTCCTCAAGTGTAAGACCTCTAGCCACCAAACCTTGCATAGTGCTTCTCCTATATGTACTGACTTGGCAGGTATCTTGACCCGGTGACCTTGGCCTATATTTTGCGCTCCAGTGCCTTTTACACATTTTACGTCAACGTTCAATATCTCCTCAACTATAAGGCCTACAACCATCAAACCATCAAACCTTGCATAGTGCTTCTCCTCAATGTACGGACTCTGCAGGTACCTTGACTGGGTGACCTTGACCTATATTTCATGCTCCACTGACTTTTACACCATTTACGTCACCCTTCCATATGTCCTCAACTGTAAGGCCTTCAACCACCAAAACCTTATATAGCACTTCTTCTCGATGTACTGACTCGACAGGTACCTTGACCTATATTGTGCACTCCAGTGACTTTGACACATTTTATATTGATGTTCGGTATCTCCCCAAATATAAGACCTACAACCACTAAACCTTGCATAGTGCTTCACCTCATTGCACTGGCTTGGCAGGTACCTTGACCCAGTGACCTTGACCTATATTTGACACATTTTACGTTGATGTTTGATAACTCCTCAACTATAAGGCCTACAACCACCATACCTTGCATTGTGCTTCTCCTTGATGTACTGAATTAGCAGGTACCTTGACCTGTGACCTTGATCTATATTTCATGCTCCAGTGACTTTTACACATTTTACGTCAACGTTCCATTATCATTGGGCTGTATGATACGAAAAGTCAGTGCTGAAGATATAGCCATTAGAGGGAATGGGACTGGCCTGGAATATATGTGCCCCACTAGGCACTTTGTCTACATTTTTTTCAACCCAGTTTTCCAAGTAAGCACTGCTAAGAATGAAATAAACTTATTTAATAACCACATTCTGATTGTGGCTCCTGTGACTTTTGCGCCAGCAGGTGCGATGACGCCTTCCGCGGAATTCTAGTTTTATAATTGTATCAATACCGTATATCAATTTATTAAACCTTTCTTGGATAATAAAATGTCTATTTGGAGGGCTACGGAGCCTTTAAGCGTAGGTTCATTACAGTCGAACTGTCATTATAACGAATTTGTCGTTGTATCGAGTGTCGATATAAAAAGGTTTGTCTGTAAAGAGTATCTTCTCATATGTGCACCTAGTGAAGACTCAAATCAGCACCGCGCAGTTTGATCAGATTCTTCATCGTCCGCATGAAAAAAAATCTGCTATCTTAAATGAGCCCAGAGAACATTCAGACATAGCTACAGATAAGAGGGGGTATCCACATAATATTTTTCTTATTTCTCCACGAAAACATATATTGTGGTACTTATTAGAAGCGCCTCGGCGAGGCGCTTCTAATGAGTACCCACAACATATGTTTTTGTGGAGAAATAAGAAAGATACCAGCATTTTTCGGATGAAAAAAGTGCCCTATCTGTTGCTATGATTCAGATCTGACTGCAAGAATGCGCAGACTGATCTGAATCTTCGCTGTGCGCATATGTCCGAAGATAAGTTTTGGCTCGTATCACCGTTCTTACCCGACTGAATTAGTAGAACAATTATGGACATCACATCCGGGTCAATATTGCACTTCCCGTCTAGGTTTCGAGCATGCTCCCAGATAATGTTGGTGAGAGGACAGCGCCCTGCCGAATCTAGCGTGTTTGGGTCCGAGCCGACAGAGAGTAATAGCTCTACAACTTCCACGTTTTTGTTCACTACTGCCATCTAAATGAGATAAGAATTTAACACAGCCAATTAGACAGATTCTAACAGAAATGAACCTTGAGAGCAATGAAGACACTCACAAAACTGATAATAGCGGAACAGTCAAGTTTTCTGGGCTATACTAGTTAGCTAATTTCGGTCGTTTAAGCCTCATCAGTGACCCTCAAATGAATTTGCAAAATCCCGGAATTGGCACAAAGGACCAGAAAAATATAAACTACACTGCAGTGAAATCAACTAATATGCATAACATGTATACATGGTCTTGCAGTTTTGACGACGTATCGCTTGTGTGTAGTTCATCTATTTAGACAGTTATGACTGTAGTATCTGTGTTTGTTTTGGTATTTATGCGGTATTTATGCTTGTTCCCATAACGTGGAGAAAGGGATGCTTTTATACTAAGAATGTGGATCGCGGTTTCATAAAAGCGGGATGTTTGTAAATTCCGTGTCTCTCGCTGTAAGGGGACAAACTTATAGTCGGGATAATTTTGATTACATGAAGTTAGTAATATATCATAGCTACAGATAAGAGGGGGTATTCACATAATATTTTTCTTATTTCTCGACGAAAACATATGTTGTGGGTACTCATTAGAAGCGCCTCTTTTCCACAATATTTTGTTACCTGTTCTTAGATTTCCATGTTAAAACAGGGACTAGAATTTCACTTCGAGATAAACTTTTATTCCAAATAAGCGAGGTCGAGATAACGAGAGTCGACTGTAAATAAGTAAAAATACCATTGAAAGATAGCTTGAAAACTGAAAAAAAGAGCTCTTTTACTGAATGAATTTACCTGATTTCGCGATCAAAGCCGGTAATTTTATCACAAGTGTTATTTCATTTCAGACAAAAGCAATAGTTTCATGTTGTAATTTCCTTGCTTTCTAGATAAAAATTGGGAAATATTTCAGGAAAGATATTTTAAAAAACCAACAAACATTGGAAGGGCCATAGATATCAAGTCCACTGGGCAAGTGACATTACCAAGAATGCAAGCTTTATAAAAGGACCATTATAAATATTGTATGTATGTATGTATGTATGTATCGTTCATTCGTAAATGAGCTGCGCAGTTAGTATATGGATCGTCAGAACCTGTGCCCGGTCCGATCCAGACTTCTGCTGACTGCTTTGAAAATATTTTGAGAATGTATGAATAAAGTATACCCCTGTAAACCCCAGTTCTATTATATAAAAGTGGGGTTTAAGGGGGTCAAAATTATATAGATGTGTTTTCGTGATGAGTTTGTCATTGTATGGTCCTCGTTATTCATTCTTTTGGTGCCTCGGGGAGGTTGTGCTTCGTCATTGTGGCATTTCCTCGGTATCTTCACTTACATCATTACGATAACACGCCTATTCAAATATACACAAAAATTTTACCTCCAAAAAATGAAAATTTTCAGATAAAAAAACTCTGATATTTTTCATATGTCTGCTCAAAACGTATATTGTGGGTACTCGTTAGAACCGAGGCGGTTCTAACGAGTACCCACAATATACGTTTTGAGCAGAAACTATATTACCATTATGGAATGTTGACGTCCTTTGACGTCAATTTGCTGACGTCATTTCAACATCATCACGAAATACAACGTCACACTGGCCCAAAACATCATATAAATTACTCTAAAAGTTTGAAAGTCGCAAGAGAAGCAACGCAACTGATTTTTGCTCAAACAATTTGTTTTTACGGCAAGATTCGCTTCAAAACAGCAACAGAGCAAAAATAATGTTATGTTGATATTGCACTATTGCAAAAATGATATCATTTTCTGATATATCAGTTATGCACTGTTACAAAAAGCGCTATTTGCAGCGTCAAATTAAACAAAAAATACATAATAAGAAGCAAAACGAGAGAACAATATAGCTATATAATAAAAGGGTTATTGCACTGATATTGGTGAATATTGTCCCTGGTTGCAAGTTCGCCTCCTTCGATAACCCAGCTCGGGACAATATTCACCAATATCAGTGCAATAACCCTATATAATTATTATTAATATGAAATAGGTGCAACCTAATGAGCAACCAACCAATTTGTGACTTTCCAAAAATAAAATAAAATAATAAAAAAAAATAATAATAAATAAATAAAAATGGACTTTAAAGTTTCAACACGGGGGTGGTGGTGAGGGTGGATGCGGGTGCATCTTATTTACAAGTATTCCCCAACAGGTTATTTAAATTCAATAATACAGAAGCATGAATTTTTTTAGTGATTTAAGACTGTATTAAAAGGCGGGAAAAGGCATTTTCATCCAAGTACATTGAATAAGTTCCCACTGAGTGACCTCAGTATAAGTTTAGGGGGTGACTACTTCCAGTTTCAGCATAATTTCTCACAACATTCACCAATACTAAACTGAGCAAAAGCATGACAAAATCTATGGCAACCTGTTTGTGGTTTTATCCATTTAATTTAGATACCTGTATTTCAAATACAGATATACCAGCTAATAAACATAGATATCTATTTCATTGTTATTACAATTAACTCTAATTTAAAATGCAGCTATATGTAATTGAATTGAGATACCTCTTACTGAAATGCAGATATCTGTACTTGAGAAATACAGATATCTCTACCTTCAATCATAACATAGAAATCTGCATTTGTGTTAGAGACATCTGCATTTAAAAATACATATATCTTCATTTCAATGAGAGATATATCTTATGTAGCTGAAATTCAGATATCTGCATTTAAAATACAGACATCGCTAATGCCATTACGAAAACACGCCTATTCAAATATATAGAAAATTCTACCTCCAAAAACTTAAAATTTTCAGATAAAAATCTTTGATACTTTTCATATTTCTGCTCAAAACATAGATTGTTGGCACTCATTAGAACCGCCTCGCGAATACCCACCATCTATGGTGTTAAACAAAAATAATGTATACCCTGGTATACCCCAGTTTTACTATATAAAAGTGGGGTTTAAGTGGGTCAAAATTATATAGGCATGTTTTCCTGATGCAAATGCAGATACCTGTATTTGAAATGCAGATATCTTTATTTCTAAATTAAATACATATACCTGCATTTCAAGTAAAGATATCTGTATTTCATTAGAGATATCATTATTTATGGTTGAAATAGATATCCTTATTTACTCCCACGCGTATTTTCACATGCACTGTTCCACTGGTTACAATATGTTCGGCAGCACATTTCCCGCTTCTGCAGACCACAAAAAAAAAAAAAAAAAAAAAAGATGCTCAATATTTCAAATCACTATGTCTTTACAGTCAAATCCATCGCTCCTTTAAGAGGAGCACAAAAAGAGAGAGAGAGAGAATGTGTAGTATATTTTAGGAATCTATCATGGATGTGAGGGGTAGAGAGAAAAAATGAGGCTTGCCGAGTGATGCAAGACTATGATCCAGAGGGACGGATATTTCAATCCACCTGTCACGCACGAAAGATTCTTTATCTTGCATACTTTATATCATTTCTGAAGTCTAATCACTTTGATTGTTGACATCTTCCATATTTTGATAACATTTCTGTGATGTTTAATGACAGCATTAACTTCAGTGATGTTAACCTTAATGATGGTGTACCTCTTGATTCCTATACAACCAGTGCACATCAAAAGCGTGAGAAATCTCAATTTTTATCTTACCCTGGATAACTTTTCATTTTCCGTATGTTTCTATAATCATGCGATTTTTCAGTACATGTATTTAAGAGAACCAGTTTTTGGACAGTTCTATCACAGAAATTCAGGCATTCTAGGCAGGAATACAGGATACATTCCGGGTTGCAGAATGAAGGTCCACAAGTAATCATTTACATTACCGAATGCAAGGCTCTTTAACCTCCACATGGGTACTTGACTTTCCATGCAGAAGCCAGAGCGGGCCCCAGCAAAGACTGCACAGTTATTATGTCATCCCTGCAAATCACAAAGGAAAGTGTGTTCGGATTCCATTTTTTTCTCGCCAATGGCCGAGATTGAACGTACCTCCAAGCACTTGAGGCTATTGGACTCACCACTAAGCTACCTGCTGTTGTCCGAGTTTAAGGGAAGCCTAGTAGGCTTATCCTCAACCTATACAAAACTTATCCTAACAAAAACTTGAGCAAGGGACTATTGATTATGTTGAAAATAAAAGTTGAAAATAATCAGGTTCTTCAGAGAACTTTGCATTTAAAATTATAATTATCTGTAGTTTCTATAAATAAAGATTTCTGTATTTGAAATACAGATTATCTGTATTAGAAATACAGGCATCTCTATTTGAACTGCAGATATATTTTATTTGAATAATAATCATAGATATCCGTATTTCAATTAGAGATAGTTGTACCTCAAATAAAGATATTTGTATTTCTTAAACAGTTACCCGAGTTTCTTAAATGTACTGATATCTTACTTAAATAGAAATATCTGAATTTGAAATGCAGACATCTGTAATTAAAATGCAGATATCTATGATTCAAATTCAGACATGTCCATTAAAGAACCAAAAAGAGATACCTGCATTTCAAATACGGTATAAATACTCTGTATTTGAAATACAGATATATGCATTTAAATGTAGGTAATTGTATTTAAATGCAGATGCCTTTATTTAAATGCAGATATCTGCATTTTAAATATAGATATCTGTATTAAATTGGTTTTAACTCAAACGAGCCACCATAAAAAAACAATGAAATGATGTATAAAAAACACTTGTCCAAATGAATTTTAAACTAGTCACAAATTATGGCAATATGTGCAAACCAATCTGCCATTCTGCGAATACAGACAGTTCTTAAGTGATAGCATTATGCTGCATTGAAATAAAACTCAGTAGATTAGGGAAGCAATTACTGACAGTTCCTGGATTCACGTGCAAGGTTACTGTATCTCATTTATAACAGAAGTAATCTATAAGAGAATAAATTAATTCTTTGTAAATAAGAATTTCAACAGCTAAGAATTAGATAAACTATTATCATAAAATGCTTCTCTTTTCTACAGGTTATTTTAGCAAGAGAAAGTGAACAAATATTTTTTTCTTTTTTTATTAATATTCATAAAAGATTATAGGACTAGACTACTGATGGTGCCAAGTATATAAGAGAATAAGACATGGCACATGTATAATTCTTTTGTTATATGAAAAAACCTTTTATAGAAAAGTCTTTTCATTGCAGTTAGTGCCTTTTACATGCAATGCATAACACATTGTAATAACTCAGTGATGATACCTGATATAAATAAAGAAGTGAAACTGTTCAATGGTGATTCTTACAAGTATTATCAACAGAACAGTGCTTTCATCCACTGTCATTCTATGAAAAAAAAAAAACAAAAAAAACAAAAAAAAAAACCCACAAACAAACGAGAACAATAATGGTCTGTAGTGTTCACCTGAGCTTAACAGATTTACATACTTAATACTGAAGTTTCACAAAACTAGACTGTTTAAGATTTTTCTATAAATTTTATTTTAAAAAGACACATGACGGTTCTAAACAAACAACCTCCAGGCTTATAAATTGAACAATCTTGGTGCAAATCTACTAGACAAACTCAAACTCATCCACAGATTTTATGACTATCCTCATTACCTGCAAGTCTGATGAACAATTTGATAACTAGAAATTGTGTTTTAAAAAAAGACACTATGCACCACCCCCACCCCACAAAAAAACAACAACAAAAAACAAAAAAAAAACAACATGCTTGCCTCTAAAGATAATACAAGGTAAAATGGCCCAATCTACACAGGGTCATAATTCCTTAAACGTTTTTAAAAGTTAATCAGGTCAACTTCTAATCACTACGAATCTATTCATTACGTTATGAGGCACTAACTTCAATAGTTTTTGAGATTTTTTGCTGACAAGGGAAAAAGTTTAAGAGATATTTTGCTGGCAAGGAAAAAATGCCCAAAGTTACAAAGGGCCATTACTCATGAAATATTTTTAGAATTTATTCAAAAGAATCAGGTTATCTACTCATCATTATCAATCCATTTAATAAGTTTCAATGCTCTAGCTCCAATAATTTTTTAAATATTCTGCTGACAAGGTAAAAATGCCCAAAATTACAAAGGACCATAACTCATGAAGTATTTTTTTTAATTATTTCAAAAGTTAATCAGATCGTCTACTCATCACTACCAGTCTATTCATCAAGCTTCAAAGTTCTAGCTTCAATAGTTTTTGAGATACATGTATTTTCATGAAGTCTCTATCAGTCAGATTACATTTTTGCCATATTACATCTCTGGGAGCCTGAAAGGGCAGGTAACTCATGCAAGTAGTCGGATCTGATAGAAAACTTGTGCGAGATATATGTCCAGCTTCATTAACAGCAAGTTTGATATAGATCTGATCATAGAACAAAGTCGCTGTTGCACGCTGCTTGGACAACATTTTCACCACAGTATGTGTATGGGACTTTTTGGTTGCTACAAATGTATAGCATCCAAGGTTTTCATTGGGTTACCATGAAAAGTGAAGCTCCACCAGAGGCATGCCATAGATGAGAAATGATTTAGATCGGCCTGCAGACTGCAGATATAACTGATTAAAGGTGCTGACGGATGACTGATGGATGAAGAATGGACTACCATCCTATAAGCTCCCCATGAGCCTTCAGTCCAGGTGAGCTAAAAAACAGAAAAAAAAAAATCTACAGTTCTACAAAGTTTCATCACTAGACTATCTCGTGTATGTTATTCAGGGCTCGAAATTTTTTCTTGTCCTCCTATAGGGCAAGTGGCCTCAAATTGTTACTTGCCCTTAAGCTGTACTCATCCTTAGTCTTATATCTGGTACTAAAACCAGACCTGTCCATAAAGTCATGGAATTTAGTTCACGTACTGAAGCGGGTTTTACTGTTGCTGTTTTGCTGCGGAATAGTAAACTCTAACAGATACCTGCCAGAATTGAAATTTTACCTTGTGAGCAGATTTTGACATCTTTTTGTGACATTTTGGAGGGACTTTTAGAACTTTGTAATTATGCTAGGTAATCCAAATTTTTCACTAGTTACCCTTACTGCGAAAAAACATACCTGTCCTGTCAGGCAAGCCGTTTGATTTTTTTTCATTTCCCCTTAAAGAACATCTACTCATAAATATGAGCTGACAAGTGCAAATTTCAAGACCTAGTTATTACATGTAACAATGCCACTCTCTGCAATGAAAAGATTTCATATAAACAGTTCTTTCATTTGACAAAATAATGTCACTAGACAAAGTGCCCAGTGGGGCACATATACCCCCGACTAGCGCTACCGCCACCTTTTAAAGAGCACAAAGTATGTAGCTTTGACTCTGGATATGGCAGTTGTATGCTATATGTTATAACATTGAAAAAATTCAATCACACAGTAATATGAAGCCCTTGACCTCAAAGGTCAGGCACAGGTGCAGGGATCGAGCTAAATAAAACTATAGCCCTATAACTATCACCATATACCAGTGAAATCAGTCTTTATAATATAAGCAAAAATGACATTTGTACGAAACGTCTGTGACCTTGACTTAAAAGCCATGCCCCAGCTTGGGGATGGTGCCGAGAAAAACTTCAGACCTATATATACCATCATGCTTAATATTAATGAAACCAACAAAAGGGTCTTCATAATATTGCTATATAAACTTAGATGCAATTTTTTTTTTTTTTTTTTTTACTTTTATATGAAATTTCTAAGTCTGTGACCTTGACCTCAAGGTCATACCCCAGGATAAGGATGATGCTGAGTAAAACTCTAGACCTATATCTACCAACATGTAAAATATAAATGAAATTCCTCAAAGGGTCTTGATGGTATAGCTATATAAACATAAACACAAAAAATTTGACTTATTTATGAAAATTCTAAGTCCGTGACCTTGACCCCAATGTTATTCCCCGGGATAGGGTTGGTGCTGATAAAAACTTAAGCCCTATATCTACCATCAGGTCAAACATGAATTAAATCCATCAAAGGCTCTTCATAATATAAGTTATAGATAAACCATGGTTATTGTCGAGGTTTTGGGTATACTGTAAATTATACCATAGTTTGGTGACCTTTCACTGTCTGACCCCAAACGAGGCAGAGCCGAGTTTGGGTCAGACAGTGAAAGGTCACCAAATTGATATAATTTACAGTATTCCCAAAACCGAGACAATAACATGGTTTATCTGTTTTAACCAATGTATGGGACTGTTTTTGTTTTTGTTTAGTATATCTTTTTCTACTTTTTTTACTTTTATTTCTCTTTTTTTTTTATATTTTTATGGTAAAGTGGTAACAGGCAATCTGATGAAATGCTGTACCAATTGACCTTGTGTACTAAAAAGGATGAAACACCCCACCTTTTTTTAATTAAACTAACTGAGGTACTACTGCTAAAATCTGATTGGTTGCAATCTTGTCAATCACAAGAAATTACATCAGCATCTTAATTTGGTCAAACTTTGTTGCAATCTGGTTGGTCAGCTGTAGCTTTGGTCATTATAATATACTCCAGACAGACTGTCTGGTTTCATGTGTTTTATTCAACAAAAAATGTCATTTCTAAATAGAAAGTTGCTCAGTGCAGAAGTAAATTTGAAGTTCCTCTAACCTTTACCACTCTCTGGATAATAACAGCAGACAATATATTTGATGATACTTTCTTAGTTTTTCCAGCCAACAGAATTTGACATTTCATGCAAACTGTCTCTAGTTGAGACAATGTACATGAAATGTCAAATCCGGTTACCTGAGAAAAAAATAAGAAAACTATTTAAAAAATGTCATCTGCTGAAAATTGATGGTTAGCACTCTGGACATTTTCAGCAGACAACATATTGGTGATAGTTTATTTTTTTTCCAATAAACATTTGACATTTGGAGACAATTTGCATGAAATGTCAAATTCTGTTTTCTAGGAAAAAATACAAAAATGTTCAAATTGTCTGCTGAAATAAAATTCAACATACAACGTTTTGAAATATTTTTCTTATTTTTCCAAGAAAACAAAAACCTGTTGTTTTTGGGACAATATCAACTTGTCATCGCCCGCGGAATTAGCCCAGAGAGTGAAAAAGGTTAAGGCGCACTGATGAGTTGACAGTCATTCTAAAGTACACATGTGAGATCTATAAATAAAACCATGGGTTAATTTTCAAATCTGAAAATTATCCCATGGTCCAGCTATGGTATAATTTTCGGTTATTGAGATTTAACCTTAGTTTTATTTACATAGAGACTATGGAACATCCATTGGTTAAGGTCTTATAAACTTCAACGTAAAAACTTTGACCCTAAGACAAAAATAAAGTATGAACAAATAATGCTTCAACGGATGGATGGACAGACAAACAGATTCCTTGCTGATAGCTATATCTGCTCAACCTTTCAATCAGGGGATAATAAAATTTAACAAAAGGTCTTGATGATATGGCTATATAAACTTAAAAGCAAAAACTTTTACTTTTAAATGAAACTTCTAAGTTCGTGACCTTGACCTCGGTCACACCCGGGGTGGGGATCATGCGGAGTAAGATTCTAGGCCAACATATAGCAACATGTCAAATATAAATGAAATTCCACAAGAGTCTTGACGATACAGCTATATGAACTTAAACACAAAAATTTTGACATTTTTTTGAAAATTGGAACTCCGTGACCTTGACCCAAAGGTCACCCCCCGGGGTGGGGATGGTGCCAATAAAAACTTCAGAGCTATAGCTACCATCATGCCAAATATGAATGAAATCCATCAAAGGGTCTTCAAAATATGAGGTCTAATAAACTTTAACGTAAAAACTTTGACCCTAAGACAAAAACAAAGTATGAACGAATAATGCTTCAACGGATGGACGGACAGACCAACAGATTCCTTGCTGATAGCTATATTGGCTGGCCTTTCAATTAGGGAATACTGAAATTTAACAAAAGGTCTTGATGATATAGCTATATAAACTTAAACGCAAAAATTTTTTACTTTTATATGAAAATTCTAAGTTTGTGACCTTGACCTCGGTCACACCCTGAGTGGGGATCATGCGGAGTAAGACTTTAGGCCGATATCTAGCAACATATCAAATATAAATGAAATTCCTAAAGGGTCTTGATGATATAGCTATATAAACTTAAACACAAAAAACTTCGACTTTTTTATGAAAATTCTAAGTCCGTGACCTTGACCCCAAGGTCACCCCTGGGGTGGGGATGGTGCTGATAAAAACTTTAGACCTATATCTACCATCATGCCAAATATGAATGAAATCCATCAAAGGGTCTTCAAAATATGAGGTCTTATAAACTTTAACGCAAAAACTTTGACCCTGTGACGGAAAGACGAACGAACGAACGAACAAACGAACGTACGTACGAAGGAACGGAAAAGCGAAAACTATATACCCCCACATACTTCGTATGTTGACAGTCGGGGGTATAAATGTCGGGGGTATAATAAGTTAGCAGTCTCACTCCAGTGAATATAG